>OZ014439.1:15775171-16087388 GCA_963966035.1 Acleris laterana | reverse complement strand
CGCCGCCTGCACCATCCTGCTGGCGCAGCGCCAGCGCCTGCGCACCGCGCCCACGCCCGCCGCCGCCGCCAACCACGAACAGGTACACACACTACCAAGTCCCAGGAAAAAGGCCGTCCAGCTAGTCCAAATATAGTTTTAAAGTAAAAAAAATGCGCATTCTTTTTAAATTTTCTCTGGTCCTGGAAGAACCATTGCGGGCTTTTTTTTTGCAACAGGTTGTCATTTCCGACCATGCGGGTGAAAAATATTATTTAAAGGTTTAAATCACAAATAATTTGTGGGCGTGATTTGGTACCATCGGTTTGCCGTGATTTTTAGCAGATCATCGGTCCACAAGGTCGAAGCCTCGCGGGAAACCGTTGGATGTGAGTAGCATAAAAGTACTCCATGAAGATTTTTGAGGGAGGCAGCAGAAAGTGTATCAGCTGATACAATGTCGTTTAAAAAAAAATGTGTGGTCGATTTCTGTAATATTAATATATTTTCAGCAACTGGAATACCTTCGCGAGCAGGCAGAGGTGCTCAACACGTTCGCGGGCAACATCGCGTACCGCATGCCCGGCGACACCTACAGCCAGCTGGCGCAGATGCAGATCCTCATGCACTAACGGGTGTAATCAATTAATTAAACCATTTTTATAAGTCATTTCAGTCTTTAATTTCCCTATTTACATAGTTCTGTAATAGCGGAAGGTTTCCACAGACTAGGCCGGAGGCGTCGACTAGTGGCTGCCTACTATATTCCGCATTACAATGTTTAAGGCACTAAATGAAAGTCAGGACAACACTATTAAAGTGTTGTCCTGACTTTCATTTAGTACAGTAGCCGGCAGTAAAAGCGTTAACTTTTGGGGCATTTACCATGGTGGAACATCAGATTAAGAGGTGGAGCGCTTCCTCGCGAATGAGAAACTGGCGCTAGCCACAGCCACAGCTAGTGGCTTGGATGCAACTTCTTGAACACTATGTTTTTACGACAGACCTCCCACAACTCGCGGCGGCTCAATGAATCAGATCTAAACGCTATAGTAGATCCTTTCAGCCAACTGTCTTCGCACTTCCATCCCTATGTACAAGTCGTTAACATTATCCTCAGGCATTTCAGTAGCTTCGTTCACTGCTGGCATGGGCTCTGCTTCCACGTACGGGTCTGTGTCCAAACCGGCTCTTATACACAGATTGTGCAGTACCGCGCACGCGTTGATTATTTTGGCGGCTCTCTGGGGAGTGTAATGGAGTGGCCGCCTGTGGAGGCACTGCCACCGGCCCTTCAGTTTGGCTAGACACCGGTCGATGCAGGACTTGGTGCGGCCGTGGAAGTGGTTGTACTGTGACTCGGGGGTACCCTGGGCCGCGTGCGGGATGGGGGTCATGAGCCACGCTCGCTGCGGGTATTTGCTATCCGCTGTAAGTAATTCAAATACTTAGCTAATATAATTGGACAAATTAGCGTGGATTGGGTGGATATCAATCTTATTTAAGTTTGCTGTTATAGTGGGCTGATTTCCGCAACTTGACATCTATTTTTAACCGACTTCAAAAAAGAACGAGGTGAATTAAGTATTTTACATACATACATTAAACATACATACATTTTAAGTATTTTAATTTAATTTAATTTGGTTTTTATTATGTTTTATAGCATATGTTCAGTATTCTTTACCAGTCAACCAAAGTTCCAATAACTATTAGGTAGATAGATAAACCCCTTCCCCAGACATAGGATAGGATTTTCATGAAAAACCTAGTTTAGAACCACCGCTAGAAAACGTACTTTCAAATAAAAACAGCATCCTAATCGGTTCACCCGTTTAAGAGGTACGGTGCCACAGACACACACGTCAAACTTATAACACCCCTCTTATTCATTTTCTTTGAATACTATATACATGCTTAAACGTAACACTGCGGACCGATATTGTTACGTTACGAGAACGTTAAGATGGATATTTACCGACAAGCCAAGCAGTCTCCCCCTGACGGCTGATATTCTCGACAAAAGGTCTGATGTTCATTTTGTTCCAAATGTAGGCGTTGCTCGCAGCGCCTCCGAAGCGACAACACACTGCTATTATTCTTGTATCGGCATCACAAATCTGAACAATAAGTTAAATTATAATATGCTGTTCGCAGTCAACACCAAAGTACATTCAGTTCTCTGTAAGAAAAAAGTGCGTCTAAAATATATTACTTAAGTAGTTTTGTTTTATATGATGCCTGCTGATAAGTCGAGTTATATAACAGTGTTTTTAAAAAAATAAATAAAGTGTAACTATAGTAGGTACATAAGTAAGGGCCTGTTGTTTGATCAGTAGTTAAACTAACTAATTGTTAAAATTCGAAAAAGGAACTGAAAATTTGACACATTTCCTTGAGATTCCTTCAAATTTTCGATTCCTTTTTCAAATTTTAACAATTAGTTTAACTACTGATCAAACAACAGGCCCTTAGTAGGTATTTACTAATACTTACTATCTGTGCATGTATTGAGTATTGGCATTTCCTGTCAAAGAATGCTTCTTCGTCATCTCTTGGGCATAATATTTCAACATAGGTACCATCTAGACACCCGATTGTCTCAGGAAAATGATACTTTCTATAAAACCTACAAAATTTATAATCATTAATACTTCAAATAAATATTTAACGGGTGTTAAATAAAGAGAAGTCAATGTTCAAACACAAATTGTTTTATTTAATGTCCTTGATTTACGGTACAGAATAGGTAAAAGGTTAAGTGACCAGGTGGGCGCGGAATTACCAGCTACTTAAGTTATTTGACTGTTTGTGTCGAGAGCTACGAAAGGACTGGCCGCCGTGAGCGGGCCGAGCATGTATATTTACCTAAAATGCTGACGCCGCTAAATACGTCAGGGGTGTCGCCACAATACTCCCCCTCTTTAAAAAAAATGAATTAACGATTTTCTACCGTTATACAAAATTAGTTTAAAGAACTAGTTGCAAAGGACAAAAACAAACATAGGTAGTTGGACACTATGATTACGCAAGCTGAAACTTGCCCGTGACCTGATCACTTGTTATTACAATGTTGCTGACTTAGAACTAAACACTATTACACTCACTTACATTGTTATTGGTATGTTTGCTAAATGATAATTTGGTATTTGCAATTATAATTTGAAATTAAACCAAAATGAATTTATAGCTGGTCAACTTACAACTTACCCATCTTTGATCTGATCCCTCTGCAATGAAGTAGAGGGGAATACCACCCATTTATTCAACTCCACATTGAGACCTTCTACAATTATCTTTATAACTCTGCTCACTGACTTTTGCGATATATTGATATTGAAGTCTTTACCCACTGATTTCTGATGAGATCCGCTTGCCAGAAACGACAAAGTTAGCAGTACCTGTAATAAAACAAAAATTATCGATAAAAATCCGGCTCGAAGGACCACCCAAGTAACACAAAAAGCCGTAATAAGAGCTGTTTATTAGAATTGTCTACGCTTAAAGCTGAATAACTTAGCTGAATAAGGGCTGAAAAAGCGCTTTTTCAGCCGTTATTCATCTTAATTGGGCACAAATTATTCAGCCTAAAGTTCACATGGCTGTTTAATTGCTTTATAGTGGCTGAATAATGGCTGTATTAAGGGTCACAGAGTTATAAGGGCTGAATAACGGCTGTTTAAAAGAGCACAAGGGCGTGTTTATTCAGACTAAAGTTCACATGTGAACCCTTATTACTATCTTAAACCTCCACAAGTTCACCTTTAGCTGGACAAGCAAGAAAGTCGCTACATCAAACGTCAAGTTACAAATCTATATAATTAATTGAATACCTGTTGAAGTGTTTTGATTTTTCATTGAGATGACCCTACGACTAGATTTGCTTCAACGGGAAATGGCGGAATATTAAATAGTAATTAAGTATACTTGAATTTTTGTTATATCAGTGAAAATGATTGCGGTCTCGATTTTACTGTGTATATATATATATATTATTTAAGAAAATTTTCACGCGCTCCATAAATAATGCGTTTTTTTACAAAATAAACAGTAAATATACGCCGAAGAAAGTATACCAAATCCGTTTTCTTTCTTTTTTTATCAAAAATATACCATAAACTGATGTTACTGGTCTAAGAAGAGACAATAATTTTAATTTAATAATAGTTTATGGTTGAAATATCCTCAAAAGTAAAGATAAAGTACGATAATTTAAAGGTTATAGAATAAAAAATGGTGAATGAGTTTTCTGCACCAATGTGAACTACTTTTATTCCATATTTCAGCTATAGGCTGCGTAATGATTAACGAGAGTCCCTTTATTCAGCCTAAACCAGTAATAAGTGTAACTCGTGACCGCAAATTCAGCAGTAGCCGTTAATTTGATTCACTAATATTCTTCTAAACAGCTATTAGCGTTTTGCTGAACTTCTAAACAGCCGCTATGCAGATTGTATCAGTAGGCTGAATAAAGGCTGACTAGCAGGGAAAAAATCAGCCCTAAGCATTAGTAATGTTCACTTGTAGTTCACTATACCTCTATTGACGTTATAATAGTTCACAAGTGGTATCTTAAAAAGTCAACGTAATAAATATTCACATGTGCTATCATACACAGCACTTAGCATAAAGTTCTCCACTAAGTTGCCCTTAAACAGCTAATAGTGTTTAAAAATACTTAGAGCTGAATAAGGACGTAAATGTGTACCCTTTCTATACCGTAATACAGCTCTTATTCAGACTGAGCTGTTTAATTGACACTAAATGCTATTATGCAGCTGTAAGTTCACGGATGAACTTTTGTAAGTGTTTATATCAGCATAGAACTGTATATAAGACCACGAGTGAGTAGTTATATTGCTTACTGTGTTACTTGGGCACCCATGTTATAATTATTCCACCAAATACATTGCATATTTACCTTAAGTGGAAATGGTATACCGTTGGACCGCAGCGTCTTTGGTACTATTGGCTCCAAAATAATAAGAATACGATGGAACACCATTTGGTTTACTCCACAGTTCTTGAGTAAGTATGAGTCCGGAAGATTGATACAGTCGGACACATCCCGAAGATTCCGGCGATTTATCTTTTCTTTGTAAGAACTACCCCTTAGCAATTTTAATTTTAAAAGTGTGTTCATTTCTATGTGTTAATTTATGAGATCGTGATTCTTAGTTATAAACGTACTTGTGCAACTACTGAGTACTGAAATCAAAACAAAACTGTTTTGTGACGTCTATCACTGTCAGATACGTTGATTTTCACACTCAGTAATTTCACATAATACTAAAATAATAATATTATTAATAATAATATTAAACGAAAATGTAATAATTATTTACATGTGGTAACAGAAAATATTTTTTTTGTGGGTTATTTTTCATTTCACCCATTTCCGAACGAATTTATTGAGGTGCTTGCTATTGCTTGCTATGTCATGTCAATGTCAAAGTGATTCGGGCAAGTTTGTTCGAATGCAAAAAAACAATAAAACATGTTTATAACAAAAAATAACAAGAAGATAAGCCATTACAATGTGAATCTCCATTTTAAATGAGAAGAGTGCTTCTTAATTTAAGTTATTTAACGAATAGTACCTTGCCTTTTGAGTTTAATTCATTAATACTAATGTTATTGTTAAGTTTGTGCTATGGAGAGGCGTAAAGCTAGCCCCGAACAGTTGAACATGCTCCTGCATTTCTTGGAAGAAGACAAGGAGCTAGCAATTGGCAAATTCACGGGCTTAGAGGGCAGAATCCGGCAAACCAATGGTTGGATTAAAATCACTGAAAAACTAAATGCAAACTCAGGCTTCGGTTCCGGCGCCATAAAAACTCCCGATAAATGGCAACAGGTGTGTTAAAAAAGCCTTTGAATAAATTTCTCATGTAGAGGTATAGTAGTAAAAAATATGAAAATAAAAGCAGATACTTATTATTATAATTAAAGTAATTCATTTTTTTGTAGACATGGAGAGACTGGAAGTCTAATGTAAAGAAGAAAGCATTTAAAATTCGTAAGAATCGTTTTACACCTGGTTGTAATGCAAATACCCAACTAACAGATGCTGAAGAGAAGATCTTGAGACTCATATGCAGCAATACTTCAGTATTTGGGCTCCCAGGTGTTCCAGAAACATCTGCAATCTCATCAAACCACATGGTAATTAGAGAATCTCCAAATAATATGGGTGTATGGATTTCGAAATTGGTCTGTAACATTTTTCATTACTTATTTGTATTTATTTATTTTTATTCCTTGTTATGTTTCAGATCCCAACACAAAGTAATGTTGGAAATGAAATTTGCAGTTCAGATCCATCTACCAGCAATATGGTAAACTTGTTTGTGGAAACTAAAATGATAAAATGTATATTTGATAAAGTTAAAAAGGCTACAAATTATTGAATTTCAGCAGGCATTTCTTCCCTTCCCCATTTATGTTAAAATAAATACAATGAATATATTTTTTTGTTTCATAACTCCATCTGCGTAGAATTTGTTTATTGCTGTTCTAAGAGTTATGTACTTTTATCTATTCCTCCGGGTTAAAGCATCTCTATACCAAACCAAATCACATTAAAATTAGTAGAGTTAGGTACTTTTATCTGAAAAATATGTGATGTTTTTAGAAATGGCCTTCAGACCCTCATTTTACCCAAGCAGATATTGAAATGAGCTTAGATGATGGAGTTGGTAATGATATTGATCCAGCTATGGGGCCAAATGAGGTGTCTTCTGCCCCTGTCACGGGGAAACCTTTGTGGAAGAGAGGAAGACCAGTCAGTGAGTCTTTCTCTAAGCTGTTACTGTATGTGGGTTTCTATAAATTTGCTAAACATGGTGATCGTTTTCTTCCAGGACTGGTTCATGACAGACTTCTTAACTTAGAAGAAGAAAGAATAAGAATTGAGAAACAAAAACTTTTGGAAAAGAAAAGGTGCAATAATATAAGACTCAAAATGGAGAAGGATAGACTTGATGTGGAGAGGCAAAGAAATATGTTGTTAGAAAAGTAAGACCCTGAACAAAATTCTATGATATAAATAGAATTTATAATTATTATCATATATATATTATTATACTTATATTAAGTAATCAAGAAAAAATATCTATTTTATTTTATTTTATACATATTTTGTAGTAAAAATTGATTTAGTAATGGTTTTCATTGTTTCAGGCTACTTGTTGCTGTCGAAGCAGTGGCCCATCGATAATATGAGCTTGTGGTATTAAAAAAACTTATTTTTAGGTTTTTGTATAAGTAAGCCATAGAAATAAGGTTGTGATATTAAATACTTTTTGAATTAAGATGCTTATTATACATACATAATATGTAATGTTTTTTTTTAATCAATGAATACCAACTGTTATAATAATAGTACCCACACCATCGACAAAAGATAATAATTATAGGTTTTTTTCATAAGAGCTGTGATGAATGGGCCTGATGAAATTATTTTTTGAACTATCAATACTATCATGCTTAGGAGGAAACCTATAAAAGAAACTGCTTGAAATTGCAACTTAAATGGATGTTTGGTGGACTTATATCCATTAAACTTGCTTTAAACTCGTATAGTAGCTTTAAGACTGCACCGAGCAAACGTCTAGCGTCCAGTGGCGCCCTCATTACTATTATTGTGTTTTCTAATTAATTAAGAATTACCTTCGAATCGGACGTTGCTTTTATGTAGCGCTATTAAAAACACAATTTATGTATTACATAACAAACTTTAATAACAATTACAATTACCCTTTGGGTAGTCAGCTTAACGGGAAAAGGAGGCCACTTTTTTCTGGTAAGTTGATAAGATAACTCGGAGGGTTGCTCGATTAGTCAATTTTATTGAACTATGTGATATATTATATCCTATAAGTGACGATTACATTTGTAGTACAAAAACCATCGTCCGATTTCAAGAAAGTACATTATTTTATTAGAAAACGCAATAATACGCGTACGCTCGGCCGGCGCTTCTGTGCTGGGCGCAGAGAGAGAGTCTACTTTGAAAATCGAAGTTCGAAGTTACGTTAGTTTCATCCCTGTAACTCGTTGATATAAATACACATTATCGCTAACTCAATAAAATACGTTTATTTTATAGACATCGACATAAGTAAAGATAAAAGAATTGACAGACAGAACACGTAATTTATGGTCAATATAAAAACTATGCGAAGTGTGAAATGAGTTCGTAACATTCGTCCACCCTTTGAAGACTTAGTTTTCCATCTCGTCTATTAGGCGTCGGGGTGGTCTAATGGTACGCTTGCTGCGACGGGGCACCAAAGGTGTAGCTGGTATGTTGGGTGCGTTCTGCGGTGATCGTGTTGCAGCAACCCCTGGGACAGCTACTAACGGTGGTCGTGAAGCAGCAGCCTCTGGAACAGCTTCTAATACTTGAGGAACTATCGGTGTTTGCGTAGCTTCTAGTATTGGTGTCGAAAATGCGACTGGACTAAGGTGAGCAGGAAACGTCTGTCCAGATGCACCTCCGTCGATACCAGCTAGTCGGGGCCTTATGTGGTCTGCATGATATCTCCTTTCCACACCCATCGGAGTGTTAATGACATACGAATATCGATGTGTTTGTCGTGACACTGTGGCGGGTTCCCATCGCGATTGGTTCCTGGCTCGTACATACACAGCATCGCCGGGTCTATAATTCGGCGCCTGATCTTCTGAGTTTACGTTCGCTTGTATTTGCCTGTGTTGTAATGCCCTTTTGGCGCTGGGTCGGACATTGTCAAGGACGCAAGCTATCTGACGCCCAAACATCAGCTGGCCCGGGGCCTTGCCAGTGGTACTGTGGGGAGTGATACGATACGCGAAAAGGAAGTGTTCTAGCCGTTTTTTCAGGCATTCTGTGCTTGAAGACATCCGCGTTTTGAACGTCCTTACGAGACGTTCTGCTAGCCCATTTGTCCGTGGATGGTAGGGTGACGATTTGATGTGTTTGATTCCCTTGTCTTTGCAGTAGCTCTGGAACTCCTGAGAGGTAAACTGTGGGCCATTATCGGAGACTATAAACTCAGGCAGTCCAAAGGTAGTAAAAATCGTGTCCAGTTCATCACACAACTTTGTGGTCGTAATTTTGCTCATCGGTTTGACTTCAATCCATTTAGAAAAAGAGTCTGCCAGGACTAACCAATATAAACCTTCAAAAGGTCCAGCAAAATCGACGTGAATCCTCTCCCAGGGTTTGTCTGGCATAGACCAAGAGAAGATAGGCATTTCCGGGTTATTAGGTCGGTTCTCCTGGCACTTACGGCAAGTTTTCACGTGTGTGTCAATATCTTCCTCAATGGTTGGCCACCATACGTAAAAACGTGCCAGCGCTCTCATTGCTGAGATGCCTGGGTGTCCACAGTGCAGGTACTTCAAGGTCGTGTTCCTTAGAGTGTCAGGGATAATAATTCGACCTTGCCACATGACAATCTTGTTTTCTAGTGATAGTTCACCACGTTTGCGAGCGTATGGTTTAATATCATTTGAGTATTGTTGTTCACGCCAGCCTGTTTTAATAAACTGGGATACGAGTCTGAGTATGAAATCCTTTTTTGTTTCGTCTCTTAATATCTCCTCTGACAACGCAAGATCGGCTAGTCTATCTGACTGTAGGCGTGATACAACCTTGTGAACTGCGAGTTCAGCTTTGGAAGGTTGCTCTTCTGAATTGGGCATTCTTGATAAATAGTCGGCAATCAAGTTGTTACCTCCTTTTGTATATACTATGTCGTAATCGTAACTTCCTATTATCAAAGCCCAACGCACTAAGCGGTTATTGACGAGTTTAGGTAAGTTACGCTGAATCCCCAGGATGTGTATGAGAGGCTTATGATCAGTAACTAGAGTGAATTTGATACCACGCAGATATTGGTCGAATTTTCTGACTCCAAAAAAAATTGCAAGAGCTTCGCGGTCTATGACAGAGTATTTAGATTCTGCAGGTCGAAGTTTTCTTGATGCAAAGGCGATTGGTTGTTCAATATTGTTCCTCTTGTGGAAAAGTACTGCGCCAACGCCTTTTTCTGATGCATCACAGGCTAGGAACAGCGGACGATTGTCATCGAAAGCTACAAGAGGTTTAGAGCGTACAATCAAGGACTTTGCTTGTTCAAAAGCCTTAATTTCCGTGTCAGTCCAACGCCATTTCAACCGCTTTCCAGTAAGTGCGTGGAGGTCAGCACAGACACTGTGTAAATGTGGTATAAAACGCTCGTAAAAGTTGACTAAACCTAGGAATGACCGTAGCTCCTTGGCGTTGGTTGGAGGGGAAGCTTTGGCAATTGCATCTATCTTCGATTTTGTGGGACGTACTCCATTTTTATCAATCGTGTGTCCAAGGTATTCGACTTCAGGTTGTAAGAAGGTGCATTTCTTCAAGTTTACTTTTAATCCGGCTTGTGCTAGTCTTTGGAAAACGATACGTAAAGTTTCGAGGTGGCTTTTGTCATCTTTCCCTGTAATGGCAATGTCGTCGAAATAGACTGCCACGTTCGGTATCCCTTCTAGAAGCTTATCAAGGTAATGCTGAAATATTGACGGAGCTGTCGAAATCCCAAATGGCATTCGATTGTATGCATAGTAACCCTTGTGTGTCGAAATTGTAAGAAATTGTTTCGATTCAGGACTTATTTCGAATTGAAGGTAAGCGTCCTTTAAGTCGATTTTAGAAAACTTCTCTCCATTTGCGAGGTTCTGGCGTAACTGGTCAAATAACGGAATTGGATGTGCGTGTGTTATCAGTACAGGATTGAGCGTGCTGCGGAAGTCACCACATATTCTGATCTGACCGTTGGATTTAAGTACGTTGACTGTTGGTGTTGCCCATTGAACCGGTGTGACGTTTGGGTCCACTTGAGTAATGATGCCTTCTTCAACTAGGCGTTCTAGTTCAACTTCTATGTTTTTCTTCATTGAAAACTTAATTGATCTTGCTGGGATGTGTTTCGGGTCAGCTTGCGGTTTGATGTGTATGTTTACTTGGTAATTTTTGAGTTTTCCCAGTTTACCGTCGAAAAGGGCACTGTGTTTGTCCAAGATCTGTTTCAGGTTGTCAGGTTCGTGTCGAATGTTTTTAATAGAGTAGACTGGTTTTGGAAAATCCATGTTGAACATCTCACTCCACTGCAAGCCAAACAACATTGGATCGGCTGACTTCATAACGACGACAGGTAATAATTTTTCTTCCCCTTGCATTTGTACTGTTACGTCTGTAAGGCCCTTTGGTTTTAGTCTGATGTTACCGTAAGCGTGTAAGCCTGGGGCCTTCGTGAGACGGGGTGCCCCGATGCGTCTCCAGAACTTGGTGCTGATAATAGAGTAAACTGAGCCGGGGTCCCAGTCTAACGTGCATTGAACGTCATTGATTAAAACATCGATTCTTTTGCTGTCTTTGCCCTTTGTACAATTAATTTGACAAACGGTATCTGAGTCTTCATCGTTGTCGTCTGAGTCGGATGTTCGTGAAGAGTCGTTGCAGCTGCCGTTATTTTTCAGCTTGTGTAACTTGTTCCTTTTTGTAAGAGTTTTTGATCCGTTATAGATTCGATCAGGTAGGCGTGCCTTGCCTGACTTGATGCAGCAGTCTTCGAAGTGACCCTGAATATTGCACTCTTTACATGTATGAGTTTTGGCCGCGCATTGATGTAGTGGATGTCTTTCGGGTTGACCGCATCTGAAACATTGATGTGTCCGTAGTCTGCGTGGAGATGGGTTTTGACGGAAACTTGTGTTTCTTTTGATCTTGTTCACCTTGACGTATGTGTCCTCATCGCCTTCTGCGCGTTCTCGTGACTGTGCAACGCTGAATATCTGAGCAAAAGTGATTTCTTTCCATTTCCCGTCTTGAAGTTCTTGTAAGTCGGGCCATTTTTGTTTCAGGTCGATCTGTAACTGTTGATGGTTGAGGCCGGTGGCAAAGCGGTCACGTAGCTGCCGCTCTAACAGGTTGTCGTTGTAGCCGCAATCTTTACTTATTTCTTTAAGTCTGTTAGCGTAGAGCTCCATGGATTCGTTGTCAGTGCGTATGCAGTTCCAAAAGTCGGTAAGTGCTCTGTATCGTGTGCGCTTGACTCTGTGCAGGTCGAGAAGCTTTGCTCGGATGTCTTCGTACGTGCTGGTTTCAAAATGCGGTGTTAGGGCAACTTTTATATCGTGAAACGTTTCAGGCGTGATGCAGGCGAACAGAAGGTCTTTCTTGATTCCTCGCGCGTCTTCTCCCCAAAGTCCGCATTTCGTTTCAAAATAGTCTATAAAGTTTTCGATCGACGTGTCACTAGAATTGAATTTATCACCTTTGAAACTGTTGTAAATGGTGTTTCTGTTAGTAGAACTAGATGACTCCGTGCCGTTTGTCGTGTTCGGTGTGGAAGTCGTCTCAGCCGCTTTGTTTTGCGTTAGTAACAATTGTAAAATGTCAGACATTTGTTTTTGTTGAACTGCCTGCAATTGCAGGAATTTGTCGAATTGTTCGGTGTTCATTTTGTCCTTTAATTCTCGTCGCCAATGATATAAATACACATTATCGCTAACTCAATAAAATACGTTTATTTTATAGACATCGACATAAGTAAAGATAAAAGAATTGACAGACAGAACACGTAATTTATGGTCAATATAAAAACTATGCGAAGTGTGAAATGAGTTCGTAACACTCGTCATTCGAGATTAAATTGAGAGAAAGGTTGGAGCTAACGTAACCTTCGAACTTATATTTTCAAAGTAGTGGTTCAGAGACGTCACCGTTGTCACCATGGCAACAAGGTAGAACGAAAAGTTTCCTGACCTGAATTACTGGACTGCAATACCGATACAAAAATGATGCAAATGAGACAACTCCAACAAAAAATACATCAATTTGTATTTAGTTTTAGTAAAAAAAATGGTTTTACGAACCATTATAGCACAGTATATATGGTTTAGGCGGGTTTACCATTGAATTGCCGACAAACTTTTAATCGAATATTATTTCAAAGACAACGTTTCAAGTATTTTCATTTCATCGACAAGTCATTGCTGTCGCGGCAGGCACGAACCTTTAGGTGAGTGAAAGGATTGATTAAACTTTATGTGGCAACACTTGATATAGAACGACGTTTAGTCTATGGATTTACATTAACTTTGAATCGCTAGTTTGAAGGTGCACAGTGAATATTTCTGTATTGTTCTCAAAGTAGTGTTTGTGCAAGCCAGCCAACCAACTGTTACCAGATCTCCTTCCTCCAAAGCTAAGTATTTCTGAGTATTTCTGAGTATCTCTGATTATCCCTGAGTGTCCCTGAGTGACCCTGAGTGTGTCTAAGTATCACTGAGTGTCAGCGTTTATTACTGTGTATTACAGTATTGGTTTTATCACCACCAGGTGACTTCGGTGTTCTACGCATCAGCATAATCTTGTTTGTGCCAATCACATTGCCGGGAGCCGGCTTGTTTACATCTCCCATCGGCACCCAGGTTGGATATCTAGTCGCTCCAAGGGGGAGGCTAGATCTGGGCTGCTTTGAGAATCATATAATCCAGGTTGGATATCTAGTTGCCCAATGGGGGCGACTAGATCTGGATTGGTTCTAGAATCTTGGCGTGCGCACTTGACCAAGTACTGTTGTATTAGCCTGGAGCTGCCGGAGACGTCTGGCTGCCTCCTCGCACTTTTAGGGAGTTTGTAGTTGGAGTGTCGTAACAATGTGACACTGTGATTGAGTCTTTCCGTTCTGATACCAGTTCCGTTTGTTATAGATCAAGAAGTAAAACACCGAGGAGCGCCATTTGTTTGTAGTGACACTCCGTGGTCAGATGGGTGATCAGCGTTACTCATTTGGGCTTTAATATATACAGGAGGTGGATGGAGATAGCTGACTGAGAGATTATTCAACTCATTACATTATTACATGCGAAGCAGATTTATATGCAGTCAGCGACCCCTTTAGAAGTGAATTCAGGTATGTGAAATAAGTTGTTACTTCGGGAAACTACTATACTATCCATGTCTTGGCTAGTCCACATATGTACCTAGCCACTCCAACACCATATAATGGTTATAGCCCACTACCACATATTGATAGTATAGACACTACTTCCCGATATGGTGGAGGTGCTGAGTCATTACGATTCGACATGGTGAAAACTGCTCGGTTTAAACCTGATTTTATATTATCTGCTGTCGATTATGAAGACCCGCTAGTATATGGCAATTTTGCCCTTCGCCGGAGAGTCCTACGGAGATTGAAGGTCATAAGTGGGTAAATACTAATAATGAACAGCACACTCAAAGACTATTTATATTTTGTTGTCTTATAATACATATTGGTTGGAATCCATAGCGCCATCTGTTGCCGAGTAGCTGAACTCATGTTCTTTTGTCATTGTTCCTTTGGAGCTTGAATTCGCAAGGAAATTTGTGAGATATATGCAGTGATATATCTGAATGTAATTTCACAGAAAAGGCGCGTAGGTGACGCGCATTCCGGGCCCAATGTTTACATTAACCCAATGTTTACATTAACAGCATTAGCTGTATGATTTGTGGTTTGTCACAGAGGAAGTCTTTGTTTGGTGAAACGGGACAGTGTAGTATTCTAAGAAAATACTGTCGAACGTGGCCGTGGGTCTTGGTATTTAATGTTATTTGATATAGTTCTTTGTTCTAAGTTTTGGCTTGGATGCCGAGTGGGCATTACTATTCGGCCTGTGGTTGAGACGGGACGCGCGCTCTCCCTGGACTCGACTCGCGACTTCCGGTCCGTCCATTCGCCGCGCCATTACTTGTGCCTAAAGTTCAGCAGGTCCGCTAAAAAGTGAGAAAAGTGCAGTTGAAGGTGTAAAACTAAGTATTTATATTAAAAAGACGTGTTGTGTTACTTCAGGTGAGTGTTGAAGTAATATATTTTAAGAGATTCGTGTAGTTTGTTGTGTTTACGTAAATCGCACACGTGCGTGGAAAGTTCAAGACCTAGGTACCTAAGTGGTTGAGTTTTTACTTTAGTTTAGCCTGTTTAAACTTAATTTGGACAAACGTATCATGTATATTACACTCTTATTTATTATCGTTTTCCTCAATATCCGAAAACAGTGCTGAGTTTCGAAGAAAATATAATTTACATTTGGGTAGGTACTTAAGCACATTACAAAGGTGGCTACCAAGATTATCTTATAAGAAACTTGTGTAATGGTATCCTGTGTATGGTGGTTAAATATTTGATGCTATATGGTATAAGTAGTCATATCCATTAGTTAGTATCAGACCAAATTCGATTGTCTTTTACGGCTTTTAAAATGCCGCGATACTGTTACGTCACCGGTAGGTAATAGTATGGAAGCTAATACCTAGATTAACTACATTTACCAAAGTGCCAAGATGGGGGCCTATTTACTGAAAAAAAATATTCTAAATTTGTGAGATACCATGATTTTGAAGTTGAGTTGCCTATACTATTAAGTAAATAAATACTACTTTTAATACTATTACTAAAGACTAATACTATTAAGTAGTAAATTCTCAAAAGAAACGATAACGAGGGCGACGTAGACTCGACCTAGTCTATGTATTTTTGGGATACATACATATAGAACAATAAATACATACCGGTCCGTGTATATAAACTCATGTAGATAATTAATTACCTACTCATCTACCAAATTACATGTGTAACTTTCAAAATACAGCTAAGGTGATGGTATCAATATTAACATTAAAATTCCAACAGTTAATACATTCAGTTGCATAACTTTACTACTTACCTACTACTTTTTACTAGTATGTTTTATCTAAATATAAATGGAATAGTTTGATTACATGATTTGTATCTAGTACATTATTAGTCATAATAATTTTGGGAATAGATACATAGCTTATAAATGATCCTCAATAAATAAGTAAAGTATCCTGAATGACAGATTAGTATAAATATGAGAATTAAATTAAATTATTTATGTAACTTGTCTCATCTGAATTTTTATCTTACTGGTTTAAATTTACATTCATTTTATTTATGTCAAGTACTTAATGACATCATATTGACTTGAAATTTTAAATATATATGTGTATCTTAAAGACAATATAATAATATGACACTATGGATCTGATCTGATGATACAGCCATGGTGAACATAGATGAATAACCATAGGAACTTCTTAACTACATATACAAAATAGCACTGTCAGTCATGTTTGAGCTTGATGTCTGGTGTTGCTGAGTACCTTTAACCTTAGGTACAGTCACCAACAATAATTGTACTAAAGTATTGTCAACTATAATTTAATTTTGACAAAGGTTTATTTTGTTTATTTATTAATTTTGCTTCTTGGTTTCACCCACTATAGGTTTCTACTATGTGTTTGTGTAGGTGATCTATAGATATTTTAAAATTAATTCCAGAATACAATGGAGTCTGATAATGAAGAGACTTCTCTAGATAATGTTATCAAATTGAGATTACATCAGATAATAAGGAGAATAAATGATTATAAAGCTGAAGCTGAAGTACATTGTAAGGAATGTAGTGATGACAAGGAAACGAAAGCATGAACCAATAATAGATAAGAATAAACAACAAAAGGAAACTAAGGAATATGTTGAGCATAAAAAGAGGAAACCATCTTGCATATTCTGTAAAAAAGACCACTATTCAGACCAGTGTCTAGAATATAAAACCATTGAGCAGCGAAAAGCCAGAATAAAGAACCGTTGCTTTAGTTGTCTATTAGACAACCATGTGGTTCGCTCTTGTAAAAATAGAAGAGAGTGTGTATATTGCCACAAGTATGGAATACACCATCGAGCTTTATGTCCAGAAAAATTCAGAGTAAATAAAGAAACCACTTTGACTGCAGTGAATAGCAGTGGATTTACAGCATTACAGACTGCAATAGTAACAGTGAAGAATGAAAAGGATCACAACAGACCTGTTAAGTGCAGGCTATTACTAGACTCAGGATCTCAAAGATCATATGTAACAAGAGAGATTTCCAGAAGGCTCAATCTAGCAGTAAAAGAAGAAAATCGACTGTCAATTTTTGGTTTTGCAAGCGAAATGCCTCAAGAATATGACAGCCCGAGAGTCAGACTGGAAATAACGACAAGGACAAACAAAACGATAATACTCCATGCTAATGAAGTACCTAAGATTACAAACGGAGTAGCGATGCCTGATATTAGTCTCAAAAATTGGGAGGATAAACTTCTAGCTGATGATGGATCCCTTGGAGAAAGGGTGGATATTCTAGTTGGGAACGATTATTATTTCGATTTAATTTCTACAGAAAAATTACAATTACAAGAAAACCTATTTTTGGTAAACTCCAAACTTGGATGGATATTAAGCGGAAGAATAAATATGGAGGACAATGAAAACACTTTATCTGTCATTACATATTGTCAAAACCATGACCCGAACTGTGTCTACTTTACAGAACCGGATCTACCTCTCAAGAATATGGATATTGCTTTCTTATGGGCTTTGGAAAGCATAGGAATCACGGATAACCCAAAAGCTACCAGAGAGGAAGAAGCTATTAAACATCTTAATGAAACCATACAATATATAGATAACAGATATATGGTAAAATGGCCATGGATACAGTACCCTCCAATGATGCCTACAAACTTTGGGTTAGCATATGGGCGACTAAAAGGATTACTGCAACGATTGAATGAGTCTTCAATGAAAGAATATCAATATATATTAGAGGAACAATTAAAGAATGGTATCATCGAAATCATAAACCCTGAAGAAGACGTCTATACCCAGAAAGTACCTCCTATTCATTACCTTCCTCACCACATGGTAAAACAGGAAGGAAAAGGGGGACGAATCGTCTATGATGCATCTGGAAAGTTAAAAGATAGTAAGAGCTTAAATGAATGCATGTATAAGGGTCCGTCGATGATTGGGGATCTAGTAGCATTACTCA
Organism: Acleris laterana; assembly: GCA_963966035.1. NCBI lineage: Eukaryota > Metazoa > Arthropoda > Insecta > Lepidoptera > Tortricidae > Acleris > Acleris laterana. The sequence continues at coordinate 16,069,489 of OZ014439.1, read as the reverse complement.
TACAATTTAGAACTAACAAAGTTGCCATTACAGCCGATGTGGAAAAAGCTTTCCTACAGATAGGACTCCAAACTGAAGACCGAGATGTAACCAGATTCATTTGGATAAAGGATGCAGAAAAACCTCTATCTATTGATAACATCATTCATATACGCTTTTGTAGGGTTCCATTTGGGATTATATCCAGTCCATTTATATTGACAGCTACGTTAAAGTATCACATTTCACAGAATGCGCCAGAACTGATACCTAAGATTGTGGACAAGTGCTACGTAGATAACTTTGTTACCGGAACAGACTCTACAGAAGCAGCGATACAACTATATGAAACAACTCGGAAAGTTTTCAACGAAATAACAATGAATATTAGAGACTGGACTTCAAATGATGAAGATTTTCTAGAAACTATCCCTTCAGAACATAAAACCGAACAAACAGAAGAAACTAAAATACTAGGTTTAATATGGAATACTAAAAAAGATACCTTAAGACTGAACATTAAAAGCAAGCTTTTCAAAGAAGAAAATGTAAAAGGACCTCAGAGCAAAAGGAAGATACTGAGTATGATTGCTTCTATGTATGACCCATGTGGACTATGTTCCCCATTGATCTTACCTGCAAAGTTACTACTGCAGCAATTATGGGAGATAAAGATAAAGTGGGACACAGTCTTACCAGATGAACTCCACAGTAAATGGGAAGATATTATTAATGGTTTGGAAGCAATAAAAGAAATAGAAATACCACGTTATATGGGACTGCCTGAGAAAACAGAAAAAACGGTATATGAGCTACACGGATTTAGCGACGCGTCTAAGCAAGCATATGCTACAGTAATCTTTCTGACAGCTGATAATAGAGACAAAAAGAAGATAGCCTTTGTTATGGCTAAGTCAAAGGTTGTACCGAAAGAAGAAAGAGAGAATTTGCGCATGCCTAGACTCGAGCTACTAGGTTGCTACCTAGGTAGCAAACTAATGACCTACATCAAGAATGTGATAGGTATTCCAATAAATAAAGAATATTTATGGACAGACAGTACCATCGTTTTAAGTTGGATCCACTCAAATAAATTATTACCGCCTTTTATTAGCAGGAGAGTCGATGAAATCAGAAGAAACAAACGATTGGAACTGCGACACATAAACACAGAGATTAATCCTGCTGACCTTGCGACACGTCCCAGCCTATGGGAAAAGAAGAAGTCGTTATGGTTTAGCGGCCCAGAATTTCTTCTACAAGGAAAAGATAAATGGCCGAGCTATTCCATATTTGACCCTTCTGAATCGTCGCCGGGGCAGGGTCTTTCAGATACAGTCAACTTAGCGAAGGTTGACGAGACGATACCAAACAAGACATGTCATGAAGAAGATAAAGTAGTAAACAATACTACTATGATTAAAGAATTACAGAAACAATATTTTCCACGAGAGAGTGAAGGAAAGAAAACCAGTTTCGCCATTAATTTAGACTTATTTAAGGATAGAGACGGTCTATTGAGATCTAATGGGCGTATGAAACATGCAGATTGGTCTTTCGATAAACGCTATCCAATATTAATACCCAGAGATTGCGATTTCACTAAGGAGCTCGTTATGAAAACACACAGAGAAAATTATCATATGAAAGCCAATCACACATTGAGCAAAGTGAGAGAGTTATACTGGATTCCAAAAGGAAAGAGTTATGTACAGTCACTATTGAAGAAATGTCCCGAGTGTGTCAAACAAAGTGGAGGCCCGTTCAAGATACCTCCAGCACCTGCCCTACCTCCTGAGAGAGTAAATTATTCAGCACCATTCACTTATACGGGAATCGATTACATGGGACCCGTTCTAATAAACAATGGAAATGGAAATACTAAACGGTGGATTTGTCTCTTTACCTGTTTAGTAGTCAGAGCGATACATCTTGAAGTCGTGCAAGATCTTACTGCTGAAGAAGGTTTACTAGCACTAAGGAGAATGATCTCTGCGAGAGGAATACCAACGTTAATAACATCAGACAACGCTCAACATTTCAAGTTGATAGCAGAAATCATTTCGAATCAATACTGCATAGACAAGAAGATCCGATGGAGGTTTATAACTCCACTAACTCCATGGGCAGGAGGATTCTACGAACGATTGATCGGCATAGTAAAAAACTGCATGAAGAGAACGCTAGGAAAACACATGTTGAAAGATAACCAGCTCACTACGATTGTCAAAGAAATTGAGGCCGTAGTTAACTCACGACCTCTTACTAGCGTAGATTCCGAACATGACTATATCTTGAAACCTTCAGATTTTCTGACTGTAGGAAAAGTAATCACACTAGAAGAATCTGAAAATGGTTCTGAACCACTAAGTATGTCTACAACGAAGACTGAATTGATAACTGGTTGGAAACGAGCACTTGTCATATTAGATGAATTTAAAGATATGTTTTCGAACCGTTACTTACTTAGTCTTCGTGAAAGATACAGTCATTTACCTCATGAGCCACGAATAACTTCAAAGTTGACACCAAGTCCTGGTCAAATTGTACAGATCAAAGGTGATTCCAAGAATAGGAACAATTGGTCAGTAGGGAAGATTACGTCACTAATCCCGAGTGCTGACGGTTTATGTAGAGCAGCAAAAGTTCAAGTAGGGAAAAGTGAGTACACACGTTCTATCGCACACCTCTATCCACTTGAAATAGAGGAGGCTTCAGATACTATCACGCATATCAACAGCAAAGAAGAAACTCGTCCATTGGACGCACCTGAGTATGAAACGGAAAAGACAGAAGAACTAGGAAAGGTTTACTCTCAAGTTTCTGAATTAAGACCAGATGACTTACCAAAACCTGTAGATATTGTCCCTTCACAAACGACTGAAGATCACGTTAGTACACATGATGAAGACGGAGACCGCTCATCGACAGTAACGATTGAATCGTCACCTGTCGAAACTGACACAAACAACATAGATATAAACCAGAAGCCGAGGCGAGCCGCAGCTACCAAAGCCTTGGAAAGGATCAAGGAATGGACACGTGATCTGACCGCGCTACTGCTTCACTCCAGAGCTTCGCCGCCGGGGAGTGTCGCGGCAGGCACGAACCTTTAGGTGAGTGAAAGGATTGATTAAACTTTATGTGGCAACACTTGATATAGAACGACGTTTAGTCTATGGATTTACATTAACTTTGAATCGCTAGTTTGAAGGTGCACAGTGAATATTTCTGTATTGTTCTCAAAGTAGTGTTTGTGCAAGCCAGCCAACCAACTGTTACCAGATCTCCTTCCTCCAAAGCTAAGTATTTCTGAGTATTTCTGAGTATCTCTGATTATCCCTGAGTGTCCCTGAGTGACCCTGAGTGTGTCTAAGTATCACTGAGTGTCAGCGTTTATTACTGTGTATTACAGTATTGGTTTTATCACCACCAGGTGACTTCGGTGTTCTACGCATCAGCATAATCTTGTTTGTGCCAATCACATTGCCGGGAGCCGGCTTGTTTACATCTCCCATCGGCACCCAGGTTGGATATCTAGTCGCTCCAAGGGGGAGGCTAGATCTGGGCTGCTTTGAGAATCATATAATCCAGGTTGGATATCTAGTTGCCCAATGGGGGCGACTAGATCTGGATTGGTTCTAGAATCTTGGCGTGCGCACTTGACCAAGTACTGTTGTATTAGCCTGGAGCTGCCGGAGACGTCTGGCTGCCTCCTCGCACTTTTAGGGAGTTTGTAGTTGGAGTGTCGTAACAATGTGACACTGTGATTGAGTCTTTCCGTTCTGATACCAGTTCCGTTTGTTATAGATCAAGAAGTAAAACACCGAGGAGCGCCATTTGTTTGTAGTGACACTCCGTGGTCAGATGGGTGATCAGCGTTACTCATTTGGGCTTTAATATATACAGGAGGTGGATGGAGATAGCTGACTGAGAGATTATTCAACTCATTACATTATTACATGCGAAGCAGATTTATATGCAGTCAGCGACCCCTTTAGAAGTGAATTCAGGTATGTGAAATAAGTTGTTACTTCGGGAAACTACTATACTATCCATGTCTTGGCTAGTCCACATATGTACCTAGCCACTCCAACACCATATAATGGTTATAGCCCACTACCACATATTGATAGTATAGACACTACTTCCCGATAATTGCGTCGAGGACTCGATACTAGGTAATTTGAAACGTGGTCTTTTAATTGGTAGTTTACTTATTTCAATAGAATTCATATCATGACTAATCATTTCGGGTTTTTTTTATTGTTTTTTTTTTACTTGTAATAATATTTATTCCGCATAACATTATTTCAATTTGTAATATTTTGCTATCAAAACTAAACAGTAATGTGTCATGCTTTTCTGTCAACAGTTCATTTTCTTGGGGGTCGCAGTTCTAACCTAACCTAACCCGCTTCTGTCAACAGTTCGTTTTCTTGGGGGTCGCAGTTCTAACCTAACCTAACCCACTTCTGTCAACAGTTCGTTTTCTTGGGGGTCGCAGTTCTAACCTAACCTAACCCACTTCTGTCAACAGTTCGTTTTCTTGGTGGTCGCAGTTCTAACCTAACTTACTTTAAAAGCCTCGTACTTCTATTTCTTGATATAACTAGTTATGCAATAATATTATTAATTTAATATTATCAATAAATCTTACTTTTATTATACATAGGTGTTTGTTTGTCACACTACATAATTTGAAAAATGTATAAATTTGCAATAGGGCATATAAAAATTGTATTAAAGTAATACGTCGAAGAAATGAATTGCAATGTTTTGTAGTTGTACCAATTAAGATAATTTGAAACAAATCAGCGATTAAGTAGTATTCGTTGATTAGTATTTCCACGTAGTAAGATACATTTAAATAAATAGTAGTTGAAATAAAATAACGCCAAACAATATTACTAGTACTAATGTTTCGATGAATCGTTGTCGATGAAATAATATTCGATGAAACGGTTGTCGGCAAAACAAGGGTACACCATAAGAATTATAATTTATACTGTGATTAATAGTGATTATAGACAATACTATTATGAGCCTTATCTGTGATAGATAATTCCCAATTGTCAATGCCAGTATTGCCAGTGTCAGTTTGATAGTGACACTGACTGTCCGTCCCACAGATTATAGGATATGTCTAAAGTTCGTCCCTTCTGTGCTGTCCGGGTCCGCATCGAAGTATAATAAGTACTTATTATACATCGATGGCTGTCCGTCAAGTCCGTGCAGTGCATGCAAGTATTCAGGTTTCTGGAAAAGCATTTTCACCGATTGTAGGTTTACAACATGGAGAACAAAACGGATATAAAGGATTTTAAGCAAGAATTAATCTGCGTTCAATTTCCGGGAATCGTTGAAAACGATGATAAAGCGTTAGAGTACTTAGGCGGCATTAAAAATATTTCGGAGGTAATGGACTGCATATTCCGTAATACCTATTCAAAATTCTTAGACCTTTACGTTTGAAAGATTATAATATTTACTTTTAATTATAGGTTTTGTCCCAACCTAACAAAAAGCGACTAGGACTGAGCTTCCAGCCACAGAACCCTTTTGTAAAAAAAATCTATGGAGATAACAAGAAAACAGCCGGGTTATTGTTGAAGGTAAAAGTGAAGAAAACTAAGGATGGGGATCAAGTTAAGAGGGAGGTCATAGGCACATCGGTAGTGGGGCATGTTAAAAGGATCTATAAATTTGAAAGTAAGAACTTGTTTTAATAATAAATTTGCATAACTTTATTAATAAATGTGTAATTTTTTCTCTTTCCATAAATGAAATTATTTCCTTTTTAGCAATGGGTGATTTTCAATACCTTCCAATTCAAATGGAAGGAGAGAACTCTCAGCCAAAGTGCTTGATAGATGAAATACTGCCCTCAGGAGTAGATAGCCCTGATTTTATGACGTAAGTGTAATATAGTATAGTATTACTGCAAAAATTCAAGCAAGATCAGCATTATGTTCAGTTGAACAATATCGTATTTAAAAAATGTAAAAGATTTATTTTATTTTTATTTAACAGGGAAAAGTCATCAGTGTTTGTGGTTCCTGCTAATTTTACTAGGTCAGACAAGCCAATAAACTATGCATATACAGACAAGCGGTACCCTGAGAGAAAGGAAACTCAAACACTACCACAGGATGACAAAGATGACCTCCACAGCAAACGGAGAACAGACCGAGGCGTCGGCATAACTCGATACACATTTAATTTGACAGACCGCCTGCCAACAGAACCATACGATGCATACTTGAAGCAGTATGCTCAGAGACTTGCAATTTATCCACCACTAGCAGATGAACTTAAAGTCATCCAAAAGGTGTGTTTTGGGAAAATAGTGATAATCTGAGTGTTAACATGTTGATGGACAGTACTAACATAGTATATATTATGCGTCAGTATGCGCAGAGGCGTCTTATGTCGTGCGGGGCGTACTGTCACATCATAATACCCTTGCCATTATACGCTGTGACACTATGTCTTTAGGCAGTTGAAAAATATAAATGTCGAGGGGCATTCTGTTAAATCACTTTTTCAAAGGTCAATGCCTACAGGTGTTCTGTCCATCAACGTGTTAACAAAGAAACACTCTCAATATGAAGATGAAAAAACTATTAACAGTTAGTTATTGTAGATATAATATTCTAAAAATATCAATATTTTTCTAGATATTTGAAGACAGGCCAATTTGGACTCAGAATCTTCTCAGATACCACACAAAAATCAGGTTAAGCTCACTAAAAATTATTATGCCCTGCTTAGCTATCTATATGAAAGATGGTCCCTGGAGGATGCTGTGGGTGAAATATGGGTATGATCCCAGGAAGGAGCCTGGTGCAAGAATTTACCAAACTTTGGACTTTAGGTTAAGACATCAAGGTATTACTTGGACATTTTGTTCATTGAACTTGTAACTGTTATTTTTTTAATTCTCTCTTAACATTTTTTGAATGCCAAAAATGTTTATCAATCTGTATTATGTTAGATAAAATGATGACAGAGTGCAAAGCTCAATTATAATTTGTTGTGAAGCTCACAGTGTAACTATTACTTTAGCTGAGCCAATATTATGCATTTGACTAATACACATGTCATTAAATGTTGATATTTTGCAACGTAACATATCAAAAGATATCAAAATAATATAGGGATATTTTTGCTCCTTAATCATGTTTGATGTGTGTAGTTTAGTACTAGGGTGCCAAAAAACACACAAGTTGCTTTGATTATTTACTCTCTAGATAGAGTGTGGCCCTTTAATCACTTCGACACAAACAGGCCAGTGACAACACAGTGGCATACAAAAGTATGCTTGTGTGCGTGACTGCTTTGTCTGACACTCGCAAAACGTCATTCTATTTAGCTCTGTAGGCATACATAGGGATGCTAGTTAAAGACATATTTCCCATTTTACTGGTAAAAGTGATCATGTTAGGGTTTACTTGTTGTGAAATGTTTGAAAAACTAAAAAAGATATCAATTTGAATTTGAATGGTTGACTTTAATGTTTTCACAAATGACAAGATACAATCACCGGCAAATTTTGTGGAACAAAGAAGAAACAATTTATTTATGAATTCCTACAATCTTATTTCAAAATCAAAATAGATTATATTTTGAAATTCCTTTATTCTACACTCACACTTGGCCATTTTCAAATGGTGGTTTTTCAATTACCTATAATGTTTAATGACCTGACCCTATGTCAAATTTCCAGTTTGTAAGTCAAATTATATTTTTACCAATTTCCACTATTCTCGACTTACTCTTGGCAATTTTCCATTATTAATTATCCTAACGTAACTTCCATACTTCGACACTCACGCCTCTAGCGAATTTCGTATTTCAAAACTGGCACCAGTAACACCAACAATAATGTCAAGATGGAATCGTAATAATTAGACATATTAAACCGATTAATTTTTGAAAGAAATACTATGAATCCAGAATTACCTGCCGGTGGTAGGTGACTTTGCTGGTTTTTTAAATATAATTATCTTTCGTAATTTCGACAAACTTTAATAACGCAACTCATCATTTAAGTGTCTTTTTAGCGAAATAAACTCTAACACGTAACACGACCGTATCCCTTGACAACACAATTGACACTAAGGAGCGGAAATCTACTTATAGGCTAACAGTTAGCGGATAAAAAATTCGACGCATTCATGTCATCGAAGTTCTATCTAGAGAGTAAATAATCAAAGATGAGTTGTTGAGATCAGTACCCACTTCTAATATTATTTTCATCACACTTGCTCGTAAATGGTGTTATTCCATGCCTGTATACAGAAGGACAATGGCCTAAATGGTTCCCGCGGGAATTATGGCGAGTTTTTCATCCCCAGAGAGTAATGACTTTCTTTTTAAAATTTGCAACTCTTTCGTACATAATTTCTGACTAAAGAGGTTTAATTTTCAGCCAAAAATTAAATCGGTTTCTAACACTCTCGTTAGTAATTCCCTTCTTACTACCCTTGATGCACAATGTACTATAATTTGATCAGCTGGTGTGCACTCGATGGTGTCAACGCGGGACCTGGTGGTGCACTACAAGAAGGCGGACCGCGTGCGGCCCAACACGCGCACGGGCGACGAGTCCAACGAAGTCGTGGCCGAGGGCTCCGTGTTCTTTCGCCCCGGCATGGTGCCGGCACAGCGCCAGATATTTTACCAGGTTAATGAAACTGGGAAACTTTACAAGTTCCAAGCAGTAAAATTATATGACTTCTATAGCTCTGTACTTGTTACAGATTTTTAATTGACAGTTGACATCTAACTTATATTACTGTACTAGTATAGGAAATATTCATTCATTTTTTTACAGCTTCTATAAAAGCTGATTCATGTAACAATCAGTTAAGTAAACTCATTTTTTGAATAGCTATCAAAATAACCAAGATATAAGCCAACAAAGATTTGTTCCTTTCTTTTTCTAGTAATTTAACATGGAGTTTATATGGCCGATCGACATGACGTCACAGTGCATATCGGATCTCTGCCTATAGTCTATACTTTTAGGCATTTAAAAAAGTGTAAACAAAACAACCACGTGATATAATTCGTCACCCAATAGAAGCAGACAGTGTTCTGCTTCTATTGGCTCACGTCAAAGTCGTCATACGGTAAAGTTCGATAAAACAGTTTTGATTGGTGGTTTAACAATGTCACGTGGTTTAAAATGTTTACCTTTTTTTTAATACCTAAAAGTATAGACTATAGTTTTGGGCCGATTTTGATTTACGGTATTTTCAGATTTTGTTGAGAAATGCTATTTAAGAAATCCATGCGTATTCTCTATTGGTTTTGTCTAACATTGTCGGATGTTCTTGTGAAATCGGTCACATCCTCTGAAATTGCGTGGTAGGATCAGTAGATACTTTAAAAGACAAATTTAAGAAATTCTGTGACTCTAGGTCCTAAATATTGTATCAACTGTCCTCTACATAAGTAATAATAATAATAATAATAATAATAATAATAATAATCATTTATTTCAAATTAAAAGAACAACAATATATAGTATAAAAAGCAAAACAGTCAATGATCTTAAGTGTAGTTTATATATAGTTTATGTCAGTTTAAGTATGTATATGTATAAATATATTATATTAACACCTAACAGTATTTGCACTACGCAAACTCAAACCAATAGTTTCCGATGATGCACTGACCCAAGTATATTTTGCTTATTTTCATTCCATTTTATCTTATGGTATAATGCTATGGGGTAATTCTACGGACTCTAAACACGTCCTCACCTTGCAGAAGAGAGCTCTTCGTACACTGGCAGGGGTAAAACCGAAACACTCGTGTAGGGAACTGTTTAAAAAATATGGTATAATGACGCACTATTCACAGTATGTTTTTGACATCATAATGTATACTCGTCGCAACATAAATAGTTTCAAACGTGTGAACATCCCCGGCAGGGTCACCCGGCAGACGGGCCGCCTGCAGCGTGTGCCGCGGCGGCTGGCGCTGCTCGACAAAAACCCGCGCGTAATAGGGCCCGCTTTCTATGAGCGTCTACCCGCAGATATAAAAAATGAATCTTTGAATGAAAAATTTGGTCGCCGACTTAAAAATTTCTTATTAAGTAAATCGCTATATTCTGTTAAAGAATATACTGACGATTAGTTATTATGTTATTAGCTATATTAAGTTGTTATTTTTATTACTTTTATTTAAATTCCGTATTTTGACATTACCAAATATTATTGTATTCTTGACATTTTGTGACTGTATAGACCAGGGTAGAAGCCTTTAAAAATAATAAAAAGTGAAAAAAAATAATAGTAGGATGAAACCCATTGGAAAAGGAGGGAAATATTATAAAAATGAAAGGAAAAATAATTTACGGGCGATCTGAGGTCGGGAAGGGGATGGGGGTGAGTTTTTAAGGGTAAAAAACGGTTTTTCTCGATTTCCGGCAAAACTAAAAGTCCTATCGAAAAAAGTCAAATGGCAAAGTTGTAGGTAATAAAAAGATCTAAAACTTTTGTATTTACACTTTTTTCACATAACCTCAAAATTTATGTGAAAAATCCAAAAAACCAAGTTTTTGGTTTTTTATTTTTCTTTTACAAAAAATTTTTTTTTTAACGAAATTTGGTGAAAACTTACTTTTTTATGTCCCAAATACGCTGTAATTTATTTGATTAAAAATATTTATTTTTTCACCTTATTTTGAATTAATATCGAAAAAACACCCTAATTTTCAATCGAAAATTCACCCGTCAAAATATCAGCTTTTTTCAAAAAGTTGGTATGGTTTCTGTTCGTTGAAATCTCTACTTTCCGATGGTGAAAAAAAAAATATATGTTACCACAGTAAATCTTCTCAGAAAATGCAAAAAATCAAAAAAAACTTGAATTCGAAATTTTTTATTTAATTAAAATAAATAATTTTGAGCTATTTATTAAAATTTACACTTTAATTACTCGAAAAACGTTAGATTACATGTGACATTGATAACAAAAAAATTGCAAATAAAAATATACTACTATAATTAACAAACAAATAAGTTAATAAAATTAATATTTAATAAGACATCTACAATATTTGGAGAAAGTTGTCGAATCTTCTTTAAATTATATGCGTAGATGCCTATTTATAACTATTTTAAGATAAATTATATATACCTGAGTAGATATACCTGAGTGACCTACGAAAAATTGTAGCCCATCAAAAGGTATTTCGTGGAGAAGTGGGGAAGGGGCTAGGCGGGTCTGGGTCTTACTACATACATACCTACTATTATATACTATATATTTCGTAGCAGCTGTTACAACCGTTAGCCTAACCAGTATTCGATATATTTTTAATAACAAACTTTTGGCCGATTTCCATATATATTTTATACATTTTTAATAGATTTATAATAATAATATATTTTTTATACATTTTGACATTTATTTCTTTAAATTTTTTTTTCATGGGAGTTTATTCACGATAAAATAGTAAAGGCATTATTAATCCGATTTTGTCTTTTCAGATTATCAGTATGGATGATTGCATTTTCTGAGAAGATTTACTGTAGTAACATATATTTTTTTTTTCACCATCGGAAAGTAGAGATTTCAACAAACAGAAACCATACCAACTTTTTGAAAAAAGCTGATATTTTGACGGGTGAATTTTCGATTGAAAATTAGGGTGTTTTTTCGATATTAATTCAAAATAAGGTGAAAAAATAAATATTTTTAATCAAATAAATTACAGCGTATTTGGAACATAAAAAAGTAAGTTTTCACCAAATTTCGTTAAAAAAAAAAATTTTTTGTAAAAGAAAAATAAAAAACCAAAAACTTGGTTTTTTGGATTTTTCACATAAATTTTGAGGTTATGTGAAAAAAGTGTAAATACAAAAGTTTTAGATCTTTTTATTACCTACAACTTTGCCATTTGACTTTTTTCGATAGGACTTTTAGTTTTGCCGGAAATCGAGAAAAACCGTTTTTTACCCTTAAAAACTCACCCCCATCCCCTTCCCGACCTCAGATCGCCCGTAAATTATTTTTCCTTTTATTTTTATAATATTCCCCTCCTTTTCTAATGGGTTTCATCCTACTATTATTTTATTTGGTTTTAAAAATTATTGACCCTGGTCTAGTAGCATTTGAGCTATGTTTATTTTGTTTTTGTACTGGTTTATTTTGGATCCATTATTATTATAACTTTTTAACACATTGACATTATTTGATTTTTTTACTTTTTATTTTTTATACTTACTGACGATCTTATTGTGAATTCATTATAACTATGCGACATATAATAATGTAATTTCCAATACGAAATAAATGACTACTACTACTACTACTATTTCTGTATCTATGTATTTATGTAGATATTTGGATGTATTTTAATTCTTTTATAGTTAGGTTTTTTTTAGTTAGTTTAATTTTATGTTCTTCCTATACAAAGTTGTACAGTTGCCTACTCGATCGATGCACAACCTTTCACTTTTCTCAATCTCTCAAGGGTTAGCTGGAAGAGACTTCTTAAAGGGATAAGTCTTCCTTTCTACCTAATTTTTTTTTGTAATGTTTAGTGTATTGTTTTTGTTTTTGTTTTGTACAATAAAGTGTTTCCATACATACATACATAGATACATACTTAGGTAAAAAATATTTCTTGGGGGTCCGGTCAAGCGATCTCAGTGAAAATCGCAGTCAAATCAGGTATCGGTGGAAATAACACGCTTTTTTTTAATCCTACAGTTTATTGCTAGCTTCTATCTATACGGTAAAAGCGACATGTGAATATCCCCGTCATTGTCGTTATTTAAATTGAATTCAATTGAGCGAAATAAAAATAAATAAATAATCATCAGGTGGCTTTTTTTGTGTTCCTAACAGTATTGCGACGTGCAGCTGCCTGAGGTAGAAGAGCTGCTGGCCACGCCGCCGCCGGCCGGCTACCTGTGCCACCTGAAGCGGGGCTGGCTGCCGCCCGGCGCCGACCACACCTGCCGCGACCACATCTTCAGCTACGTCAAGCGGACCCTGCTCGCCACGCACAACGCGGACTTCAAGCTGGAGACGCTAGAGGTAAGTCACCGCCTGGAACACTCTCATGACTACACGATCGACACGTATTTAAATACGAGAGTGACGGATGCTTTATCCACCTTTTATCACGTGATAAACGCAACCGTACTAGACCCGCAAGTAACCCATTTTATGGAATTTTACTTCATCGATTGTCATTTCATTTTATCAAACACTATTTTCTGCTGAAACTATCATTTTATAATGTTAAAAATTAATTATGTAGGTTAGGTTAGAATTGTGACTACTTGACTACGAAAAAAATTAATTCGTGCGGCTAGATATACGTTCGTTGAAAGGTGTTTTAATAAAATAATAGGTACTTCATCGCCCATCATGGGACGGATCGCAAGGGACGCATTGACTACTTCGTCCTTTACGCTGACACAGAATAAGTAATAGTACAAGTACAGAAGCGACTCTCTGTGACAGCAAACATGCGAATTTAAACCTATTCAGAACGCGGGAACGATAATAATACAACTGCACGCACGGAAGTGACATTTTTGCGATCGATAGTGGGGGCGCCCCTAACGAGGCAAAACGCACCTTAAATCTGCGCTGCGAGAGTCTGTATTATTTCGCCCGTCATGCGCTTTACTGACTCCGCCCACTTCCCAGGGCTGGCAGTTAGTTGTATTATTTCTTTCCGTGGCTGTTGTAAGAAAACAAATTGAATTTATGATAATTTGTAGTTTTTTTATGTAGGTAGTTCTTACATAAATGACGAGAAAAAATAGTTCATGCCTGGAGGGCTCGCAAAAGTTGTTCGCGACTTGTTTGTTGTTTGCTCCGAACTCCCTTTCCATCTAAGTAATAAGACGTAGTTTACTAGTATTAACCTTCAAAATATATGTTAATTTAATTATTATTTTTTGGCATTTTGCTGTAATGTGATAAATGCCAAATTTTTAGTTTTATTGAATCCCGACTGTGCTAATACTGTTGGCTGTTGCACACCTGTAATCGGTACTAACTATTTAACTATTTTCTTTATACATACCTTTGGTATTTGTATTTGTTTGTACAACTATTGGTGTGTCTAATTGAATAAATCAATAAAATAAACAAATCAATATAGACCTTAAAACTTTTTGTTTGTTATAAAGTCAAGTACTATAGTTAACTACTCCGTTACTTAGAAAAGCTGCCATTTGTTGGTGTGTTGTGCTTACCTAATATCCAGCACATGCTGACCTTGCTTTAGCAGGCAGTTAGTACTGGGAGATCTACTTACTTACACTGAACGCTGTTTAAGGCAAGTAGATAACTGGTTTTTGGTCCGAATAAGTTGAAAACTGCGAAACTGCGGACGGGTCGTTAATAAAATAAATAATATTATACTTACCGCTCTTTTTGCGTCGAGGATTCAAAACTGTAGGTACTGATTGTGTCAGTAATTAAGTCCAGCTACTCGTAACTACCTATCTAGATCGGTTATTAATAATATTAATAATAATCTTACCTTTCGTCATCCTGAGGTAGGTTAAAAAAAGATAATTCGACATTGGAGTTTTTATTTAAGCACCCGTATGCGATGCAGTACTTTTTGCCTTTTCGATTAGTCATATTCGTATAAGTGCGTATTCAAACAAAAACTTTGGCAGCGCACGGCGGCGCCGGCGCGCGTCGAGACGAGCGCTCGCGTGACACTCAACTGATTCGCCCCTTGCAAGGGGCAGCACATTTTGAAGGCGATAGCGCGGAGTGTCACCGGCCTGACGCTGACCTAAATGGGCCATCGTGTAGAAAGGGCCATCACACCGACTTAATAACGTCAACCGTGCACTATCTGAAACACACAACACACGCGTTGTGGCAACCCTTATTAAAATAATGTATAGTTAATTTCCACTTCAAGATGACATCAGCTACTGAAATCAGACAAAATTAAGCTGTCCAAATTACCACCTGTCTCTTTAAACCCATTCCTGTCCTGGCTTTTAAATACAGGGTAAAACCAAATTGCTTCTGGCGTATTATGGTATGGTTTTTAAATCGGCCCCTATTACTGTCAAATAAAAAAGAGCTGTCAAAACGCTGACGATACGATAACCCGTCAAAAAGCCTTGAGCTTCCATTTTTCACGGTGAAACCATATTGCCTTTGGCATTTTTACGTTTATTTATTTATATATAGCTCTTATTTATCAGACAGTAATGGCAGTAGTAACAATGCTATAACACGTCAAAGCAATATTGTTTTACCAAGTAGAATAAAGGGCCTGTTTATATATTTGGTATTATGATTTTTATAGGTACTAGTGTACTGGTGTGGCGACAAAACACAATAAACAAATTTAATATAAACCCGGCTCTATGCGTACGTATTGTTTGTTTCAGCAAGCGAGTAGTGACGACGAAGCCAATTCAGATGATGCATCGACCAGTTCAAAAGCAACAGAATTTGATGAGCCTTCTACTTCAAATTCAAATACATAGTTATGCTTTGATACGATTAGTTTATTTTATTTCTCCGACATTCGCTTACCGCCGAAGATCTTTGTTGCAAAGACGTTATTGAAATCAGAATCATTTTTTTTTGTTCATCATGTACTGAGGAAATAAATAAATAAATTTCTGCTACTGACTAAAAATTCTTTTGCCAATTCAGCTTCCGACAAACTTGTTTGCTATGATAGTACCCGTATACATTTCCTTGACTGCCTATGATCTTACTGATTTTAGACGTACCCTCTTTGGTTTGTACAAAGTGTATTTTGGTGTACTGAAAAGCAATACTAGGATCTAATATGTACCACTAATAATTATTAAGTTCCTTTAATAATTATTACATCCTAACTAACTTAACTCTTTTATGCATCAGAGGACAGCCAGGCCAGCAGATGCAGTTTTAATATCGTTTTAAATTAGCACAAAAACTACGAAGGAAATTAGTTTCATTAACAATTATGGAGCGAGTCAAATTTATACATCCACATAGAATTAATTATGCAGATAAAAAATACCTGCACCTACCTTCATTTATAAGCAAGAGTACCTACCTGAGGCCCTTGCCAAGATGTATTAAGCTAACGCGTTTCTATTCGTTTCGTTTTAAAACCAATCGCATCACTGGTAGATCACGTGACTTTTCGTATCACGTCATCTACCAGTGACGCGATTGGTTTAAATACGAAACGAATAGAAACGCTAGTTAGCGTAGGGCATCTTGGTAAGGGCCTCGGACGACAGAACGTCGCTCGGGTTGAAAACGAATTAACAGATCGATTTTTCGCCACCGTAAACTATCTTAAATCATTAGAAGAACTGAGAACTGGTGCACTATAATATTCTAGAGGCATTCCATCTTTGTCCTCAGGGTTGGTAACGCATTTGCGGTCTTAGGATTGTTGCTTTGAGAATGAAAATGGGTCACAGATCCCACTGACCATCAGGAGGCCTGAGTCCTCATTAGCCTTTACAAGACAAAAAAACTCGGTCGAAGGCGTGAAAGCGACAAGGTACACAAGTGTGCAGCTATCTTCTAATAAGGCAAAGATATAGAATATTACTGAAATTACATTTAATGCCTTTATTACATGGCCGACAGTATATCCCACCCTATTTGGTAAATGTTGTATTTTTGTGTTTTCCACAACAAAGTGTTTACCTACAAACATACAAACATATAAACATATCTTAGCAATATTGCCAAGATGATTACCTACCCACGGATCCTATAACGCGCACTTATTGTTGTAACTTGACACGTTTTCATTAGGATCAATGTAAACATAGATTCATAGTGCGAAACATTGACCGTTGTCCGTATTATCTTAAGCATCTGACTCACACTGCAGTTTGGACTTTGCTCCGTACAATAATTAATTTATATACATCTACATATAGGTTTCCAGCCTCTTCGACCATAATCTAAACTAAACTCTGTTCACACAAGACAATGACAGACTTTGACAACATAAAAACTCTTTCAGCTGAGTTAACGTCACAAATATTTTGGATTTAGGTCTGAAGTATTCGATGAGGGTCCAAACTCGGGGCATGCAGTCGTGACTTGCAATTAAGCACAGCTAAATAATGTTTAAGAGTACTACTTTTGCATTGTAGTGGCAACGTTAGCAAAGATGCAGCCATCAAGTCACCGTCACTTCGGTGTTTCTTCACGTTCATGAAGCAACAGTAAGTATTATGTGACACCGATTTCAACGGAAGATAAAAATTGTTTTGTGTCTTAAATTGTGCGAAAAGAGTTAAATACTCATTGTTGTAACATAAGTATGTGGACTAAT
This sequence comes from Acleris laterana, assembly GCA_963966035.1. Lineage (NCBI taxonomy): Eukaryota > Metazoa > Arthropoda > Insecta > Lepidoptera > Tortricidae > Acleris > Acleris laterana. The sequence goes on along the minus strand of OZ014439.1, from coordinate 16,052,193 downwards.
CACTCTAATCAGTGACTGACCCCTGCCAGCCCTCACAGCCCTGGGTCCACGTAGTTCGATACTACAGGGGCCCGTTTTTCAAACTACGAACCCTTATAGTTGCACCATTTCTGTCCGGGGCTCCCCCTTAGAGCCTAACGAACTACAAATACCAAAATTCTGAAAAACATCTTCAATGAAAGCATAGCATATAGGCATCACGTAGCTGCACGCATTAAACTTCGATGATTTTTTGTTACTTCGGCTTGTGGAAATCTTCAAAATAAAAATAATTATTCCCTTCAAAATAAAAATAATTATTGCCACGCTCGACAATGTCGAGATGATGTTTTTTTTTACAACTTTGTAGCCCTCCCCCCTTCTTTACGTTACTCTCAAATTGTCCGATTAGTGGAATATATACGTTTTAGCATGTAACTAACTCACCCTACCTTAATCTGACGCGCTGGAAAATTTCAGATGATATTTTTTTTTACTAATCTGGTCCATTATCCTTGACGGGCGGCTATATATACTAGTAAGGGGCTCATATTTAGTGGAAGTACTTAAACGGAACGAGGTATTCCCCCGTATATTCATCTGCCGCGCTGGAGTAAATCCCGAAATCCCCTCTTGGGCTCCCCTACTGTAACGCACTAACAAACAATATGACGTCATTCCGACCACTAGTACAAAGCGGACGTAGCAAATACTGATAATAATGATATTTCGCTCAGTAAGTAAGAATCAACAAAAATTGAAAAAATAGTACATAATACATTTGAGACAAACCTAAGCACGATGCTTTTTTTGTATTGCTAAGTTAATTAAGTTAGATTTTGATGAGTGAGTCAGTCAGAACCAAATACGCTGTTTTTTGAAAACTAGTAACTTTTTAAAGATCGTCATAGAACCTTGAATTTATTAGCATAGCTTGAGTTATCTTCAAAATCATCTGGGGTGTTATTCTCTCAAAAACAACGGGCGGGCGGACGAGCGAGTGAAATCGCAGCAGCGAGTTTAGGTAGTCCCGTCAGAGCAAACAAAACACATTTTAGCGCGTGCATTTTCAATTAAGCAGCCTTATACGTTCGATCCATCGGCAGAAACCATGCTGCTAAATAGAAAATGCACGCGCTAAAATATGTTTTGTTCGCACTGACGGGACTACTTAAACTCGCCGCTTGGACATTCACTCGTCCGTCCGTCCGACCGTCGTTGTTCAGAGAATCACTACCCAGGTTCCTTGCACACTGGGATAAAAGTTATAAAGGCCGGGAATAGGGCCTGAATGTGTTTCGAGCAATATAAGTATACCTACACTGTAGTACCGATAATAAAAAATATAATGATATATATATTGATAATTAAGCTAAAATTAGTACCTACCTATGCATTTCAATAAATAATTTATAATTCTGTTCCGTTCTCTCTGCGACTCTAAAATAGAGGTCTCTCGGTATATCTTTTCCATTTTACTTATATAAAATGGACTAACTTTGAAGTCGTTTATCGTTATTCCCTCGGGAACTGTCTAAAATTTCGGGATAAAAAAAAGCCTATGTGGTATTCTAGAATATAATCTATCTTCGTGCCTAATTTCATCCAGATCCGTAGGAAATGTCCTAGCTTTCACATTAATAATACATATTAGTATAAGAAGTAAGACTACTTAGCTGCTGCGGTTGCCCGCGACTCCGTTCGTATCGTTTATCGCTCTTCCCACAGGAACTGTCCAATTTTCGGCTTGACTAATATATATTCCTTTCCAAATTACGGCTTTGTAGAACTAATAATCTCTGAGCTAAGCTGCGGACGGACGGACTGACGGACATGGCGAAACTATTATTTATATATTTCCTATATTATATTTCCTAGTTGACTACGGAACTCTAAAAAGTATCTTCACTTATTTTTTGTCCTCTTTTTTACATGGGTGGGTTGTCCTCTTGAAAACACTTTAATTTGGCCTGTGGCATTATTTTAAAACAGGGTGTGCAGGTTTCCCCTCGATTTTTTTTTATAGTTTAGAAAGGTCTCAGTGTGTATGTGTATGTGAGTGACTCTATTTCAACGCTCTTAAGGTCCAAAAGTGACGATGACGAACCTTTTCTTACCGTGACTATACTTCAGTTAGAGAATCTTTTGAATGGCTAGTGGCTACTGGTGGTTTGAGTTTTACAGTAGGTGCACTATATGCGAGCTCCGTATGTATATATAAAACAAAGGACGCGGCACTGGGATAAGACCCAGGCCCGAGATTTTAGGCGGTACATACAATATCGTCTTTGACCTGTTATCGTATAGTCAACGTTACGATAACTCTTATTTACTTGGCAGTATCTTATACAATTTACTAAATGCAAAGAATTAAGTTATTATTTATTTTAGTAGGTACGGGGTTTAAAATGATTGGATCAGTGTAAATTTTAGATCGTTACGCATAAGAAACTTAGGGCGAGCAACACTTTACATAGATCACTATTATTTCATAAGTAAATGTATATTATACAAAACTTGTGGCCGTTGGCCGATGCATGTGTCGAGCAGAGTGCAAGGGCGTTCGCTGTTTGCGGTTACTGATTGAAAATGCAAAGTGCAACCGCCGTCGAGGGTGATATTCCTCTGACTATCTTTAGACTAGGGTTTCTTCGTGGTTGTGGATAATTTATTATTAGTTATTATTATTTTCATCGGAGTATGATTATTTGAAAAGTTAAATGACGATAAGCGCTCAAAATTTTAAATCTTGTAGCCACGGACCCCTAGCTTAATATGACCCCTAGGTTAAGAGTCTCTACGTTAAACAAACAGAAATACCGCATTTAATCAAAACTAAAATAAGTATTTACCTGATAGTCGTTCTAAGAACGTTACTAATGGATCCGTCTCTGGTTTACACAAGGGACAATTAGCCGTTAAAATTAGTAGGATGTTTGCTCATCCACCCCTTGGAAAGGTCTTTAAAGTGTTCACAAAGCAGAGCGCTTATCGCGCGTATATAAAACGCGCGGAGGCGCGCGCGCGCACACTCGCCGGCGCCTCTCACTCGCCGCACGATCGATTTCCCGCCCTTTGTCATTTTCACCGGCGCGCGAGTTTCCTCTACGCGAAGCGAGGTTAGTGTGCGATTTTCACATATTGTTTATTCACTCATGTGAAAAAATTAGAGCGCAACAGCACCAGTTCAGTGTCGTACCCGATTCCTTCAGTTAATTGTGAAATTAGAATTTATTAATTTGTTATAGGCATAGTGATTGTTTTTTTAGACCGCAATTTATTCGGTAAGGTTTTTTTAATTAATAGTACTTAATTAAATTAATATTGTTGACACGATAACTTTGTATGAGTAGGATTGTTACTGTATTAAGAAAAAAGGCACCGATGCAGCTTAAATTTTAAATTGCAATTTGACACAATAATTTGGAACAAGTGTTCGAGCGCTAGTGCCGGGTTGAGTGAACTGAAGATGATAGACCTAGCAAATACGTATAATTATATTATATCTCTTTGCCCACTTAGCTATAACATTGTAGGCGCCTTGGTCCATACTGTAAGGCTGTAATTGTAATTATAATAATAAATAAATAAATAAATAAATAACTAGGTGCCTTAAGTAACAGTCACTCAAACAAAGCGTGAAAATACCCTGTAAATGTGGAACATAAAGTAGAAGGCAGTATGACTTTATACTCCGCGTGAATTTAATTGCGGGTACATTGTTATTTTTACTAAACTGATGCAAATTTATTACCATTCTCATGTGTAAAATTTAATAAAACCGGAGTGCCGTGCACTAGCTTGATTTAATACAACCCCACCACGTGCTGCATTGATTTTTAAAGGGTAGGCAACGCCTTTCCTAGCTTTGTACCAATTTTTATGCAGTGCTATAAAATGAAACTTATCTATTTGTCTAGGTATGTTTTCTGAAATTAGTGCGCCAATGTAACTTTTTTGTAAACTAAGTAAGTTTTTTGTAAGTGTTTTTATATTTGAAATCTTTACGTCCTACGTAAAAACAGCCTGTGGAAAATATAATTATTTGACTACCAATACATATAAAGAAAAAATATGTACTTACATACTTAGTTATTATTTAGTATGTTTTTACGTTATTGCCCAGCAGTGGGACACTACACTAGGCTAATAATAAAAAAAATATATAAAAGATAAAAAAAATAAAATTGCGTACAATGTGTGCAGTTGAGTTAGTTTTGAAAAGCTATATTGTGATATTTCTTATTCAGTAAGTAGAACAAAACTGTTATGAAGCGTCAATTACACGTGTCTTAATAAATTATTAAGAGTTATCGGATAGTTTCGGATAGCACGTGAATTTCGTTCCAATCACAAATCAAGTTAATTTCCATAGACGCCTGCTAATGGTACACACATTCAGCCATGCCAAAACGTCCGTATCGTGTCAATGTTGCACCGAAACTTGGGATCCGGGCACTACAATTTGTAACACCTTCGCTGCCGGCAAAGGGGTAGTTTGTATGTAATATTGGCATGCCAGGCGTGTCATCGGGTCTGAATACAAGCCACGTGCGCTGGCGTGCTTGGAATCCGCAACAAGTGCTCGCCTTGCGGTGTCAAGTCAACGAGCGACGGTGCTCGATGGCCGAGAGCCACTATGTATATAGGAAGTAGATTAGATTTACCTTTACATGCCAATCTAAGGATAATTTATTTATAATTGGTTCCGTAACGTAACTAGAGGACCCCTTTTTTTTTGTAACGTTATCATGTGTAGAGAAGTAGGTAAGTTGCTTAGTTTTTTTACATAGTTATTTCTTTCTAATCAATACGATTACTACTAGAAGTACTTCCTCCACTGAGGCCTCTATTTGTCACATGTCATGTTCATAACAATCATATCATAAAATAACATATTTTCAATTTCTGCATTTATATTGATAATGTTATCGACAACATTAATGCGTACGAGTATAAAAGCGTACCTAATGGCATTAAATTTATGTACATGTATTGCGTGTATCTTAGGTTGCATTTATTTTTTTATAACACCTTACGGTAAAAAAAAAGATAGTAGATGATGCAGGTCAGTGTTAGTTTCTCAGGAGGAATTCGGGTCTCATTATTCTGCAACTTAGAAACAGAAACAATGTTGTTGTAGCCATTCAATTGTCTTATACATTAAGTCGTACCATGCAACAATTTCAACTCAGATCCGAAGACAATAGTTATTCTACTCTACTCTAACTCTGTATGCTAGAACAATATAACTATATTGCTGGCTATACAATGCAGGAATGGTATTCTATCTTAGCTGGTTCCACTGCATATTGCAGACTAACTATCGCACGGTATCGTGGTTGACTGGACTGGTCCTTATAAATTTGTACAAAGTTTAAGTATAGTGACAAAACAAAATTGGCCGTCGATTTATGGTACGTTCCTATATTCAAAACCGTGGATAGAGTAGTGACGTCTCCTTAAAATTTAACACACTTTGTACGTAGCAAATGTCAAATTTTAACGAGACGTCACAACTCTATCCCCGGTTTTGAATATAGGAACGCACCATTAGTCTGCAGACTATCGACCTATAGTCAGCCTTATCAAAAGTAGCTGCATACTTTTGTACCTTGTCGCTTTAACGCCTTTCAAGGATAAGTGCGGCAGCTCCAACATGACTTTACAGTGACAAAGTACAAAGTGTGCAGCGACTTATAAGACCGACCGTACATAATATCGACGTTAACATGATTAACTTTTGTGCAGTATTATCACAATGAGTTCGTCGGAGTTCCGCCTGGAGCGCAGCTTGGAGCTGTCGGCGGAGACGCGGGCGCAGGCCGAGGCCGAGCTGCGCGAGACGCCGGAGCGCGTGCGCGAGGCGCTGGAGCGCCTGCGCGAGCTGCTGCGCGAGAACAAGGACCTGGTGTTCGGGGACGACGACGAACTGCTCACCATTTTCCTCAGGCCGTGCAAGTGGTACCCTGAGAGCGCTCTCGCACTTGTAAGTACCTACCAAGTTTTAAATTATACCTAAGACAAGCCCAGATAATTTAGGGTGAACTTCGTACACAGGTGTAAGATGTTATTTTACTGCAGATACAGTGTAATAAATTAAAATACGTAATAAATATTAAGGGGCAATCTCAAACCAATTTACCTAGTCACAGATTAAGCTTGCCTTGTAGTATCGGGAGATACTAAACAATTATAAACATTCTTATAAGTATATAGATAAATACTCCGGAACAGGCACCCGCACTCACCACACAATTATTTGCCCTAACGGGAGTCTAACCCAGGACCCCTAGCATCTTGGGTACTAGCACACGTGAGCTTTGCTGTATTCCCACTTTGTCCTTTGTCCCTTGTTTTGGTCTTGACTCATTCACTTGACACGGATATCTTACTTACATGTCGGTTTTTGTTCACTGCCACGATAAGTTATCTGACTTACAGCGATAAGGTTGGTACAAACCAAGTGCTAGGATGGTGATGACATCCTTAGGTCTTCGTACATTCGACTTTTTTGTCAAAAACCACGTAATGTTTAGCATCTTAATGGAGTTAGTCATTCGCGATTTTAAATTGTTCGGTACTGTGATATAAGACGTTATAAGTTATAAGGTTTTAAAGGTATACTTACATACAATTTTAGACCTTACAGTAACATTATATATGTACCGAACCTACCTGTCTGTGGGTGGTATTAATTTATCTGTGGTAACCTGTGGCTCTTAGTAATGGTAAGTTTGACTTTGCAGTCGCGGTGAAGATCACAATGTTTTGAACTGAATAGGACCTACTAAGATAATAAATAAATATAGTAAAGAAACGAAATCTCAAATAAAGGTCATATAATTCATTGACCTTTAATTAAAACTGATAAAGGCTTTTTGATACAATATTAAGTGTAAATATTTGCATTGCATCTTTTTAATTTATTCTAGGTACTTAACAACCAAATTATGTAGTTTTAGGAAGTAGGAACCTGCCCTTAAAAAAAAAAAAATTGCTTAAACACGGTAGGTACATTTCAGATGTCAAATAGTAATTGTAAAGTTTCACATGATTAACCTTATAGGAATGCAAATATTCTTGTTAAGTCTAGTTAAAATATTACAGATACATGATCCTAGCTAACCTCTAAAGTCTAAAAATTCGCTCACGGTGTAGAAAGTTTTTTCCAGTAGGTAACCATCTTCGTAATGTTGTCTTGAAAAAGGGGTTTAACAATTTTCGAATGTCGTATGGTATTTTATTATAAACGATAATAGTCAATATGTAACAATTGTTTTTAAATAAGGAGGATAATAAAGTATTGTATTAGGTTTATCCAGAAAGTTTATACCTAGGTATAATGTAAATCAATAGAAATGGCAGGACATGTGTAACCATATGTACAAAGAGTGAATATCGCAGAAGATAGATGGATTGATGTGAGTAGTGTAACCGACCGTAGAGTATCCGTATGTACGGTGGTGGTGGTGGAAAAAGTTTCTGTGAGATCAAATTATCGCTAAGGTTGACAATTGGGTAAGTAAAGTTTTTGGAAGAGATGTAAATTATATTTTTTTTCGATAGTCGTCATCCTTAAGATCATAGAACTGCGGCTCTTTTACTTTTATTTCCTCTAATATTTTAGAAATCTTTTTTTTAGTTATGAAGTTGACATTTGTACACTTCAATGACCGACAAGCTTGTTGCCTTCGTATTTAATGAAATAGAAAAAAAAACTGTCACTTCTATATCTGTCAACGTCAAATCAAATCAAAGTAAACAAACGGTTTAATTCAAATAAGTAAATTCAAGTAAATCTTTGTAATACTCCATTTCCACAGTCCGTGTGGGATTGCCTGAATTCATTGCGTGGATTGTACAATTCAAAAGTGCTCTCGTGGCTATCAAAAAGCAGAGCAAGAGTCGTCGAAAAAGGAAGAAATCGGTGTCCAAGAAGAAGTGCCAAAGGGTTCGAAAATAAATCTTAGACCAAATATCGTGCAAAGCTCTTAAAGCAAAGCGGCAAAACGAAAGTCCAGAGTTCGTTCTGAGATCGTTAAAAATATTTCTAAAAACACTGATCACATGAAACACAAGCAAACAGAAAATAGCCGTTGTATTGAATTGTTTGTTTACTTTGATTTGATTTGACAATGACAGATATAGAAGTGTTTTTTTTCTTTTTCATTAAGTACGAAGGCAACAAGCTAGTCAGTCATTGAAGTGTACAAATGTCAACTTCATAAGTAAAAAAAATATTTCTAAAATATTAGAGGAAATAAAAATAAAAGAGCCGCAATTTCTTGATCTTTAGGATGACGACTATCGATAAAAAATATAATATACATATCTTCCAAAAACTTTACTTAGCCAATTGTCACTGTCATAATATTATTGCAATAGAAAATCGAACTTATTATGTAATGACATGAACTTTAGGCCGTAGGGTGGTAGACCACATTTTTGGCCGACTGTACTCATATAATCTGCCACTATTCTTATATATAATATAAGGGTAAAATGATTACGTATTTGAATACTATCGGTATCAGTACTGCTAATACGGGGTGGTGTCAAATAGTAGTTTGTTTATAAATATCTTTAGACATTTCCACAGATTAGTTATTTAGGTGTTTGTACACGCGCCGAGTAAGGTTAATACGATTCTCAGTGTTTTGTCAACATTTAACTGCATCTGTCCGCGCGGCGTGGACCGCATATCAAAGTGCCTCATGCCCTTTGCGGCGCGGGCGCCGGCGCTCGCTGACCCTTGGCTCGGACTTAATCGTTGCAACATTTCAACAAGATAATAACTCGCACCTTAAATCGAATAGTGGCACTAAATTACGATAACAACTATTTGAATAGTGACATTATTGTAGTTAAAAACGATTCACTTTTGTAAGAGTTCCACCGACGTGTGTGCATGACTCATGATTTGTCAGGATCGTAGCAAGTAGAAAGAAGTGGTATCTGCCTCCCCCTTTGGGAAACAGGCGTGATTTAATGTATGTGTGTATGTATGATTTGTTTATCGATTTCGCTCTCGCGGTTAAACCACTTAAGTAATCGATTTTGGTGAGAGGTTTGAAGAGATTGAATCCTGGGGGCAGGGCCTGATTAGATTAACTATGATAGGGCCCGAAAGGAATTCTGAAAATATATTTTAGGAAGCAAGAAAAGGTAAAGGTGCCCTGACTTTTCTTGTTTCCTAAATTATTATTTTTCCGGTGTGCGGGGCCCCTAGCCGATGCGGGACCCCTAGGTAGTTGCCTACACTGCCTAATGGATAATCCGGCACTGCCTGGGGGAACAACTCTTTAGCACTTCCTGTTAGCACTTCATCATCACGGAGCCCAAGAGCATAATCTATCCCTTGTAAATAACGCATGCGGCACTAGGTCGGCGGCTGCAGGGAAGTACGCTGTGCCGAGGGTTAGTAATTACTACGGTGACAGATGCCTGCAGAAACGTCTGTCTATATACCCTACATTCTCAATAGCTTACCCACAGATATAGGGTTGGAGGCCAATAAGGCAAAGTTTAAAAGAAGAATGTTTAATTATTTAGTTAGTATTATATAAATTTCCAAATTAATTTTAAGTAAAGTTATATCATAGTTAAGAGACTCAAAGATCCCGCAGTCAAACTGTGTAAACGTTTTGTGGGACAACGTTGTATTGATTGTAATTGTTTTCATTAATGAATTTTAATAATAAATAAATAATAATAAAATTAATTAATTAAATGGAGAAGCTTATAGGTACCACTCTCTAGATAGATTTCGGTTATAAACTTTTTAGCCTAACGGACGTCAATAAATTCTAGCTGCTTCTTGACTCGATTCGAATCAATAAACTTCGTACCTTATAGGACCCCACAGCCTCTGAATAACAATAGAAGTATGTTAGATTTATGCGAGTGATATTTATAGCAGTCCTCATTGACCGACAAATTTTCGTATGCCGCGCAGGCCGCGCGCCGACGCGTTTTTATTTGCGTAACCCTTAACTATCGTAATGATGGGGGGTTATTCTCTGCAATTTAGCGCTTAGCGGACGCCGAGGCTTGACCTAGACATAAATAGGCTGTCGAAAATTGGGTAATTACCTGGCTTTTAAATGATACGAATGACATCTTGATTGTCGTCGCAGCTTGAAGGGCGAAGTAGGTGCGATAACTACTTATAGGGTCAGTCGTACACAATCTAAATCTGCGTATGAATATTTATTAAATTCCTAGTCGCCTTCCGTATACACTATAGTCAGCTGTTAAATAAAAAAGGTACATAGGTAATAGGCAATACGTATAGGTACATGCCATCCATTAATTTAAGAGTTAGTCAATCTTACGTAAATTTTGCATTACATAATACAAACCGTCACAATCGGCATGTACCAGCAAATATCTGACACGTTTCTATTAGAAGACGCAAAGAAAGATCTCAGATATTTTTGACTGCATTGTTGGATAATGCGTATTTATTGTTGATGACTGTATCAATTTTATTTATGTTGCAGCATAATGTTGGTTCAGCTGCAACTAAACATTTTTTAAATTTGCATTGAGATACGCAGTACATTTACAACAAGACCGTAGCTATATTAGGAGGTAATACCATCTTTTAGTAATTTATCAGTCTTTTAAACCCTATTACCCGTGGTCCTACTACTTCGTCCCACTGCTCTATTCGCTTTCGCTTGAAATTAGGCAGAAACCATTTTTATTCCGCCAAAGAAGGTAGGTTAGGTTCGTTAGGTATCTTTAAACGCCCGAAGGCCAAACCGCCCAGAAATAGGAGCCCTGCCGCAAGGCAGGGCTCCGTTAAAAAGAGCAGTGGGACGAAGTAGTGGGACCACGGGTAATGGTCCCTTTTAAAGGTTACCACAGACTAACAGTTCGTTGGTTGACCCTTTGAGAACACAGAATAACAGTCCCTTTTAACAGAGGTGATATTCTCTCAAAAACAACGGACCCGTCTGAGCGAACAAAACACATTTTAGCGCGTGCATTTTCAATTAAGCAGCCTTATACGTTCGACCCATCGGCAGTAAGCATGCTGCTAAATTGAAAATGCACGCGCTAAAATATATTTTGTTCGTACTGACGGGACTACTTAAACTTGCCGCTTGGACATTCACTCGTCCATCCGTCCGACCGTCGTTGTTCAGAGAATCCCAGGATAGTGAAGCCACTAATATCATACAAAACGAATACTTTCACGAATCTTCTTACGTTTTCTTTCGTATTTTCACGAATTTTGAATATTGTAGTTATTGTGAAAAACTAGGTTTGTACGTTTTCGTCTTTCTATTTTTTTATTTTTCATCCAAATAATTATACTCTCTTGGAAAGGATAACGTACTCGCAGACCTATCATTTCATAATACTTATCTACAACTTATTCAAAAATCGTAAATCGGACTAGGTTTAAGGGGAGGGAAACGTTATCGCATTCACAATCCTCTTAAGGTTTCATGCAATTCTTCACAGATATTGGAGTGTCACAATTGGGACTGTAGACTGTTAGTCTGCGGTGCCCTTAAGTCACAATGGGGAATGTCAATCATCAGTCACAGATCACCAGACGCTATCAACTAACGCTATAACCTCTGTGTGACCCGCTCGTATCTATTTATTACCAGGAGAAGACTTGCATGGAAATATCCCATCCCGTGAGGGTTACGGTGATAACATAAACAGAGCAATGTCAGAGTGCACCTCTTATCGGCGCAACAGATACTGATGCATCGAGTACTGACACAGCGTTTCATTAACAACGTGCTTATTAAATCGCATAGCAACTTATTACTCGATATGCTGCTCTACACTTACCTACAAACTGGACTGGCGAGTAGCTAATGCTTTACGAGTCGGCTCTCGCTTTACTTGCTGAATTCTTGTATCTAATTAGGGCGCTTTCAAAAGGGATTAATCAAGTACGTAGGTTCGTAATTAGCTGCATTTAACCCTTGACGCGATCAAGCAGAGGTAGAAGGTAGGGGTTTTAAGTAGGGTTAGGATTTTGGTGGCAAATCGTTGCTCTAGAATCCATGGAGTCGCTATTTTTTGATTATAGAGGCAAGGTCAAAATAGGAAATAACGACGACTCCATGAATCACCAAAAGTACTAAACTTAGTTATCTTATAAGTAAACAAATAAACCGATTCGGACGCAGTACTTAAATAGAAAGCTAGATTTACTAGTTTCTTAGATTAAATGAAAATCGGTTGGGCCGTTATGATCATGTTGATCGATGTGGATAAATGTGGATAAAACATCTGGGGCCCTAGCCAAAATGCAAACGCGACTAACGTTTCTCCTTTCTGCCACTCAAAATGTATAGGACAGTTGACAGTTGACAGTTGACCACGTGGTTTATTGCAACGCACGAGAATATCATCCCATACATTATGAGGGATTGAAAAGAAAAAAGTTAGTAGCGTTTTGCATTATAGCTAGGGCCTCTGTCACTTTCTGCCCCGTGTGTAAGTGCGAGAGTGACGGATATTTATATATCCACCGCAATCAAGGCGACCAAAATACGGGCCCTCGAATTAGTGGTCGCATTGATGTCGGGTGTTTTTAACGTCTTTATCGTCGGCTATGATGATTTATATTGAAGTTAATAGTGCTCTTCAACGAGTGACCTAATGACCTTATTCTTGTTCTGTTTAGGAGTGATGTTGTGAATTGGTTTATCCTTACTTTGTTGGCGCGCAAACACCGCCGCCGAGGACCAGTAGAATAAATATTGAGCGTCCAATGCCAACTGCTTCTATGACTATGACTTTATTATGCACTTCGCAGCGCGTGTTCCGGTGAAGCCCGCCGACTACCTTGTTAATACTCACCGTATGACGAACCTTGCAATCATCTTATGTAATGATCGTTAATTAAACTCAAAGATTTAGCAACGAAGTTCTAATAACTGTATAATATTTGTCAATAAAATTACTTCTTGTACTACTTTTTACTGCAAAAACTTAAACAATTGTTGCACACGTTTTTAGTCATTGTTCATTCATATAAAACAGTTATTTAAGGTGTGTCTAACACTTGTTTTGTTAAAGTAACAAGGTAGTAACTCGGCCGAAAAGAAATATTGATAAAGTGTGCTAAAATAAATAATGGTTTTGATAAATAATTAATTATGTATCGTTTCGTTTAGTTTAGAAAACCTACATTACATGACATACTTATTACTTGAAACTAAATGTGTCAAGCAAAGGGGATATAATGGGGACATACATACTATCACGCCTTCATCCCAGAGTGGAGTAAGCAGAGCTACAGAATTACCAACAACTCTTAACAACTTGTTATATGGCAAATAATGTCGTAATTACCTTATCTTTAGCTCGAATTCGTCAGGTTAACGTTCAGCATGCAGGTATTTTACGTGTGTATTTGAGAAAGTCATTTCACTCTCGTATATTTTTTCAGGGCCGTCAGTCATGACGCTTGCCGAAAACGAGCTCGTAGAATCCCCGCTCCGTGCACTCTTGCGACAGCTGCACTTGTAGTTGCAGCATTACTAAACCTAACAGTGAGGTTATTCCTTAATGTATCCGCGATCGATATGGAATTCACACGTAAAACAACAGGTTTTCCTTTCCTTTATCTTGAATTGCATTTCCGTATCTACGTCTTAGTTGCTATGCCACCGTATTCATGTATTTTTTTAAATGTTCAAACTCTTTTAATTCGGTGGCCATGGTTTACTGCACCGTTAGGATTAATTAGGTATGCAACGAGAGTTTTCTTTGATGCTTTCTATGTAGTCTGATTTATTTATTTTTTTGAGCTCGATCTTATAAGAATTCTTTATTATTTATACACTGACTTAACAAACCTCCTGGCATTCAATAGCATGATGATGATGATGATGATGAGTGGGGACGTGGCCGAGGCAGACGGGCGGTCGAGTGGCTCTCCAGTCATTCCGCCCTGTTCCCCTTGGTCAGGCCTCAGGTTATTAGCCCGGCGGCGCTCCCATCCAGCACTGATCCCATCTTCTTGTTTTCCTACAGAACAAAAGTGCGTCCTGTAGGTTAATGCTTTTGAGTGCCTCTGCTGATAATGAGTCCTCCCCGAATGTGCGATGTCTCAGTGACGAGTACATTACACACTCGGTTAGGACGTGTTGGCTAGTTTCCTCTTTACCACAGTGTGGGCATCGAGGATCCTGTTTGACTCCTATTACCGTCAGATGTCTGTTGAGTGGACAGTGTCCAGTCAGTATCCCTGTCAGTATACTTAGATTGTACTTACCCAGATTTAGTAGATACCTTGTTCTGTTCCTGTTTACCCTTCCTATCATGAGTTTGGATTGTCTGCATCCCTGTGCTGTTATCCATGCCTCATTTGTCTTTGTCTCTATTCTTCTGGCGATGACTCCTTTCGTTACCGTTGCGGATATCGGAAGGGCTGGCTCTGGGCCCAGATACTGTTGATCCGCCCCTGCTCTGGCCAGTTCATCTGCCTTTTCATTTCCTATTGCTCCACTGTGCCCTGGTACCCATGCTAGTGTTACATTATTCAATAGCATAGGTACTTGTACTACAAACGTATACCTATGGTACATACGTGGTGGATAATTAAACACAATCGTATTTTGCTGGTTATGTTCGTAGGTATTTGATTTCCTTTCTTAACTATTGAGAAAGCAATATAAATAGGGACTTATTCGAAAAATATTATGTTATTAGATTTTTCGCCATAGGTCTAATCTTTACCTACATCGGTTGTCCCGTGAAATAATTGACATAAAATCATGTAACATAATAGTCAAATTAATAGCATTAAATACGTATAAAACAGTGAGAGACAAATTTATAATACCCTTGGATCCCACAATATATGAAACGAGGTATCGCTTCATAGGGTGTATCATACTTATACTCGTATTTACCATTTTATTTTAAATAGCGATACTTAATAATAAAATGTTCGTCAGAGTGATCTTAAATCAACGCTGTCGTGGTAAAGAATAGCACCGTAGATTGGATCTCAAGGCTCTCATCGAAAAATGCAATCCGCCGTCAACACCCGGGAAAATAGCCCTTCAAGGTTTCATTTACGAGGGTGCATTGAAAAGTTCTGAGCCTAAGGTTGTATATAATAAAAAAAAAACAAATAAATACTGGCAGGTAAAAGTGCCATATTTAGTCGCCATTATGCACTATCTTTTGTTTTTTTCTTGTCACAATTTTACATTTTATGCTGGAACTGCTACATAAGGTCACTGATTTTTCAAGTAATGGATAAAATTGAGCACCGTTCTGTCATAAAATATTTGCAAAAGAAGGGGTTAACACCAAAACAAATATTTGAAGATATGAACAAAACATTAGGGCAATCTGCTCCATCGTATGCTACCATAAAAAGATGGGTAGCTGATTTCAAACGTGGCCGGGAGACTGTTCAAGACGAGCCTAGGAGTGGGCGGCCGTTGACGGCTACTACGGATGAAAATGTCAATAAAATATTAGATGCGATAAGAAGGTTAGGCGATTGAAGATTGTGGAGATAGCGGAAGCAATGGGTATTTCTTATGAGCGGGCACAGAACATCATCACCGATGTTCTTGGATTTTCTAAGGTGTCAGCCAGGTGGGTGCCTAGACTGCTTTCAGTCGAGAACAAACGAGTACGTGTTACAATTTCCCAAGATTGTTTGGACATGTTTCAACGTGACCCCGAAGATTTTCTCAATCGTTTTATAACTATGGACGAGACATGGGTCCACCACAGTACACCAGAATCGAAAGAACAATCCAGGCAATGGAAAAGACCAGGTTCACCACCACCCAAAAAAGCCAAGGTCATTTTGTCAGCTAATAAGGTAATGGCCTCGGTTTTCTGGGATTGCAGGGGGGTTATCATGATAGACTATCTCGAAAAGGGCAAAACAATAAATTCAGAGTACTATTGTGCTCTTTTACGTCGTCTGCGAGAGGAAATTAAAATAAAGAGACCTGGAATGCGGTCGAAAAAAGTATTGTTTCACCAAGACAACGCTCGCGTTCACACTTCGGCGAAATCAATGGCACAAATACATGATTGTGGATTTGAAGTGCTGCCGCATCCCCCTTACTCGCCGGATCTAGCTCCTTCCGATTATCATCTCTTCCCAAACCTCAAAAAACACTTGGGAGGACAAAGATTTTTGACTAATATGGAGGTACAAGAAGCAGTAGACTCATATTTTAACGACCTCAGAGATTCTTTTTTTTTTGATGGGATAATGAAGTTGGAGGCGAGGTGGACTTAGTGCATTGACCTTCATGGAGACTATGTCGAAAAATAAAATTGTTATAAAAAGTGAGCCAGTTAGTTTTTTTTACCAGGCTCAGAACTTTTCAATCCACCCTCGTATTGTACGGGCCAAAGTTTCGTTTACGCCTCTGAAGTTTATTTTAACTAGCTGTTGCCCGTGACTCCGTCGGCGCAGAAAAATAGAACATAGCCCATGTTCATCATGGATAATGTAGGATTCTAATGGTGAAATAATTTTTCAAATCGGTCTAGTAGTTTCGGAGCCTATTCAGTTTTTTCAACAAACAATTTTTTCTTCTTTATAATATTAGTTTACATATTTAAATAGTGATCAGGGGTGTTATTCTGTCAAAAACAACGGACGGTCGGACGGACGAGCGAAGTCGCAGCGGCGAGTTTAAGTAGTCCCGTGTCCCGTCAGAGCGAACAAAATACATTTTAGCGCGTGCATTTTGAATTTAGCAGCCATACGTTCGATCCATCGGCAGAAACCACCCACCCTTGCACTAGGTACATGTGACATGCACGCGTTTTATGTCTACAATATACTAATAGTTACTTTCATTGCATATAAATTAAGTTGATAAATAAAAGAACTTTACAAGTTAAATTACAAATAACATTGTGTTTTTGTATCGTTTAGCCAGGCCCTTTGTTCATCAAAGTACCATCCTAGTTATTTTTATAGTTTTTTATACAATTACTTTTCTCTTGCCGTTTTACTGCAAGAACGTTTTATAAAATTCTAAAATTATATATTATGTATTATGGACTTTAATTACCAATGTTTATTTCAGCACAACACTTCTTTTAACCACACAGGCTCAGCCATGGAATAAGTTATAGTACAAGGCTCAACTTGCATTAGCATCCGTAAATAATGATTAATTGACAAATTTCTATGTTGTATCAATAAAATAATTGGGTATTTTAATATGATTATTTGAAAAAAAAAGATACCTACCTGCTGCAATATTTGACCCCTGTAATATCCGAAATGTATTTGGTAATGATCAGATTCATAAATTAACCATTTACAGAAGGATTTCAACTTTTCATTCTTATACCTAATAATAATAACGTCGGTAAAAATATTATTAAGAGGAAGAGTAGAAAATAATATAACTTACCTCGAAATTGGAGCAAATAAATTAAAAAATTAGTTGCTATTTTCGTAAGGTTTCCACAGTAAATATTGCAGTACGCAAAGCCCTTAAGTATAAAATTAAGCAAAACCCCTACTAGTCTGACTATTATCAATTGTCTTACAGTCATGTCGAGAAACATATAATTATAATTTCATAGGCATTAATACCTAATTGGTATTGTTTGCTAGAGATTACGCTATTAGTCCAAAGGGCGCGCGAACGTCCCTTGTTTATCGGCGATACGAGCCGGATGCGCCGGCGCAGCAACGCCCCGCCTGTTGGACACTCCATATTATACCTACACTACATCGTTGCCTTCATCCACAATTTGTTTTCATTAGTAGTACTAGTATTATATAATAATACTACTAATGAAAACAACGTGATGGCATGAGCTGTGAATGCATTACGAATTAATTACATAACTGGAAGTTTTAGATTTGCGGAGGAATCCTTTATTATTAATCATAGACCATTGTTATAACCGTAGATGCAGATACTTTACGGCCATCACCTAGATGCTCTTAATGCTGAAAATCAACTCAATTATAATTTGATTTTCATATGAATCATTTGAAAGCGTTTAATCGTACCTATGTATTTTTATTACTCTACTATAACGTCTACCTATATAAAAACCGGGCAAGAGCATGTCGGACCATGCTCAGTATAGGGTTCCGAAGCCGTAACGACAAACACAAAAAACTATCTCAAAACTCAACATGTATGAACCAATTTTCTATTTAAAGTTATTTGGCGCTGTCTTAGATGATTTTTAGTAGGTATAAACCCGTTAGTCGCCTGTACACTGAGAGAAAAACTAACTAAAATAGAGTAATTATTACTAAAATATTACTTAATCCGAGGACGAGAAATGTGTTCTAATAGCAACAAATTGACTTTTGTAAATTCTATTAGTAGATTTTACATATATTGTGTTTGTAATTCCAAGCGTGCAAGACTAAAATCCGAAACCATGACGTCATACATAAACACAAACTGTTTTGTAATTAGAAGTTTGCATGTGTGATTCCCGCAATTACATGCTATGTAATTCCAACAGTGCTTTAGCAATATCGAAGGTGATGACGTCACGGTTGAGAACTAACCGCTTTGTAATTCCGACAATGCTTTAGCAATATCGAAGGTGATGACGTCACGGTTGAGAACTAACCGCTTTGTAATTCCGACAATGCTTTAGCAATATCGAAGGTGATGACGTCACGGTTGAGAACTAACCGCTTTGTAATTCCGACAATGCTTTAGCAATATCGAAGGTGATGACGTCACGGTTGAGAACTAACCGCTTTGTAATTCCGACAATGCTTTAGCAATATCAGGGGTGATGACGTAACGGTTGAGAACTAACCGCTTTGTAATTCCGACAATGCTTTAGCAATATCAGAGGTGATGACGTCACGGTTGAGAACTAACCGCTTTGTAATTCCAACAGTGCTTTAGCAATATCGGAGGTGATAGCATCATAGGTTTTACGAACTGTTTTGCAATTCCGAGCTAGCTGTTGTTATTCCAGAGGTAATGACGTCACAGGTAAGAACTGAACTGTTTGCAATTCCAGGCAATTAAGCCGGCTCCACACGTTAGCGGCAACGTGTGGTGCCGGCCTTATCTTGTAATTTTGAAGGTCATGACACCACAGGTCATAAATCATTACCTGTATCGAAATACGATCTTTCAGAGTACCAACACAGTAATTGTGTAATTCTCGAGCATAGGTCGATATAGGTGATGACTTGTAACCTAATGACGTCGTCACCTGCAAGATAGCAATGAAAAACGCTTGCAATCACAGTTTAGTTTTACCCATAACGCCATCACCTTCCATTATCTTCAAACGTATACTTTTTTTATACTTAGGTACACAGGAATTGTGTAGGTCTTTGAAAATCCAACAACAGTATAAAATAACTTCTATAAACCTATGATGTTATCACCTCCACAATACCAAACAAAGGCGGGTTTTATAATGATTTAATGAGATATTCTGATATCGAAAACATGTAAGATTAAGGATAATTCGTACTGTTCTTGAAATCTAGCGATCTGACATTTTATCTTATTGATCTTTATAAAACCTTTAGTTTTAGTGGATTAGGTGAATCGTATTCAAACTGTGGTTAATGTCAACAATCATTTATTGGTAAGGTTGTAACTTACAATCTCCATCACGTATAACAGTTAGCCTATCTACTCACAATAATATCATCTATATAGCTTATGATAGGTATGGTGCTACAATTATTAGAACCGATAAATCTAGAGACATACAGAAAAGTGCATACTACTTTTTCTACAGAAATACTGATTCTAAATAGAAATAACCCAAAACTCTGTGAAACAAGTAGTGTGCACTTTTTTTGTTATCTAGGCTTATTGTATGTACACTAATAAATAATGAACTTAAAATTAAATACATCTTATGAGAAGGTACAGTCGACGTCAAAGATATGTTTACACTTTAGTACCTCGTCACTTTACCCGCTATGACAATTTCAAATGGCAGTTGTAGTTGTAGTAAGTTGTAGTTGTGTATGATAGCCTGATAGATGCACTTGCTACAGGTGTACTCTTTGGACCTTAAACATAAAAAAAAAAACAGTTAGCTAACAATAAACTGGGTACCTACCTATATGACCCAACGTGATATTATAATAAATGCTTAATGAATGAATGATTGACCATGATTTGTTTGTGGCATGAAGTCATCACTAATTGTACCAATTTCTAGCAGTAATAAGTAAATAGCATAAGCTACTCCATTATTCTCAGAAAACCAAAAGCCAACTCAAAGTCATAAACAAATGTTGTTGTTATTTATAATGTTTTAAGAGCAATAGTATGTTTATATATATAGGTACATACATACATACAATCATTTTCTTGATCTTTAGACCCACAATTGCTAGATGAGCACTGTAACTTAAAAAAAAGTTTCATGTTCTCAGGATACCTATTTGAGAATACAGGCGCGCAGGCGTGAGAATATGTATGTATGTACATTACGTTATACTTTGTAAAAAGGCAAGACATCCATACAAAAAGTAGATTCTATTAAAGTTGAAAAAAAAACGAGAACTTACGCTTGGTGTTCTGTTATGAAAGCCAGTGTATTCAGAGTCAGCCTCTAATGCTTTTAATTCAGTTTTCCAATTGTCTAGGTTCGCTTTGAAGCGGGCTCTGTCTCCAGGTATTGGAATAAGTTGGTTGATTTCATCGGTTCCTAAGAGTCTTAATATGCCAGCATCTATTTTTCCTTCTAAAAAAATACAGAATATTAATTAATTGGTTACCTGTTCCTTGCTTCGCACGGATTATAAAGGTACGAGTTCGTATCTAACCCCAGACAGCAGCAGCAGACGACGTGTCGCTGCGACACTACTGGTTTCTATGTATTTGTATGAATGCGATGCATCACTTGCTACAGAAGGTATCTAACACCATCCTCAACGAACAAACTACATATATGTATACCTGTAACTTACAATTACATACATACATACATTAGATCACGCCTGTTTCCCGGAGGGGGTACTTAGGCAAAAACCACTTCTTCCCACTTGCTACGATCCTGACAAATCTCTTACCTGTAACTTAACTTACATTAAGTTCAATATTTGGTAAAACGATGGGTAAAACTCACTGTTAAAACCGTCGATGTACTCGGCGAGGTCCCAACTACATAGAAGGTCTCTCGTGAGATTGTCCATTTTATTTTATCAGCTTGATTTTTTCTTCCTGCACACTGCACTTGATGCTGCACATGGCATATAAAACTTGATTTGTTTTTTAATGTTTATAAGTAACGCAATTTAACGACACACCCAGTACAAACCAACACTCAGAACGGGAAGAAGCAATATGGCGTCGCGTCGCGCCTCGCGGTCGCGTGCTCGTATGGCGTGCAGGCGTGGTTTGCTGCCAACATTACAACACTGGGAATCACTAGGCATTTTGTTGAAAATATTAAATTTCACTTAAACCACCTGTATTTAGTAATTACAGTAAGCCGGTGTAATCATAGGATAGGGTAAAATCCCCAAAATAAGAACATTAAAATTCATTTTATTAATTAATTATTTTATACGGAGAACAGGTACTATTTTTTATGCGCGAAACTCGCAGTGCGGTGCGGTGCGCCAACGCCGGCAAGAGAGTGAGAAAGTGGGAACACATATGACGGAAAATCCGCCCGTGAAAACGATACCTAATAGCCTAATAGGGAATATTCATGTTTTTTTTCACAGTTTCAATAAAAGCTAATTGATGTAGGTACCTAACAAATAGGTAAGAAAAAAGCTATAAAAATAATCAAGATATAAGCCAACAAAGATTTGTTCCTATCTCTTTCTAGCAAAACAGATTTTTACGTGGACTTTATAATATGGCCAACCTGTTACAATGACGTCACTGTGCACTCTGGATCTCTCGTGCCTTATTAGCAGTTTAGAATGCTTGTCTAGTCTGGCAAAAATGTTTTGAAATTAAAAAGTGCCAACACTGTAGTGTCATCCCTTTCAAATCAATCAAAGAAAAAACAGACGACACTACAGTGTTGTCACTTTAAATTTCAAGACTTTTGCCAGACTGTATCATCCGTATTTCTTGACCGATTTTAATTTTAATTTCACTCTTGGTGATGTCTCTTACGGTATTTTCATATTTTGTTGAGAAATAGGATTTAAAAAATTCATGCATATTCCCTATTCTAACTTCTTCCTTCTCAAATATTTTCCTTTTGTCATATGTATTTTGATAGGATCACGATAGGATACACTAACAATAAGTAAGGGCCACTCGATCTAGACAGTTTTTCAGCGATACCTAACTCAATATAGGTTTTTCCTATTATTTGGGGAGAAATAATAATTGAAAGTATTAAGTATTAAAGGTGAAAGCACACCTTCTGTCATGTCTGTAAAGCTCACTTCCCACAGTAGAATAAGACGTTCTTAGTATCGTCGGGAGTTTATAGAGTAAGTACAGACGTAGGTACGCAGTCAAGCAAAGTTCATGGATTTGACTTTGACACTAGCTACACTAAATTGCGCTGCACGTGGTTAAACGTCTTTGATGTGTTGATTCTCAAATGTAAATGAAATGTATAAAAAATATACTTCATAAGATAATAAATTTAGAGATAGGTAGGTACTGTCCATATGAATAACGGCAACAAGCTGCTGGCAATATTAAGTTATGTGTTCGTCACTGGTGCCACTACCCTATTAACCGTCACAGATTACTAAACTCATTTTGTTATTTCAATCAAAATAAATGTAAACAAAACAAACCAATTTTGTACATGGCAGTAACGTGGTTGTGTTGGCATTACAAAACTC
The DNA here is from genome assembly GCA_963966035.1 of Acleris laterana. Taxonomy (NCBI): domain Eukaryota; kingdom Metazoa; phylum Arthropoda; class Insecta; order Lepidoptera; family Tortricidae; genus Acleris; species Acleris laterana. The sequence continues at coordinate 16,029,443 of OZ014439.1, read as the reverse complement.
GTTTAGTGATTCCTACAGAAACGAATATGAATACAATCAATCTATTTACTAAATACCAGTAAACTTTGTAATGTTAGCATAAACTCAACTGGATTGTTATTTCAAATGAGTCAAAGTAATTCCAGCGAACTTATTTTTTAAATATTGTAAATTTTTGTAATGGAGTCATGTACTAAAATCATAACTTGGAATCACAAATGGCTTTTCCAAAATTAGGCAATATAATTCGTAAAAATAAGAGAACTTTAATAATAATTACAGTGATTTGTAATAAATACTGAAATTTGGTTTATGTTACATTTATTAAAGTCTGTTTGTTGAAATCAGATTTAGGATAACTAAGCTGTTTGTAGAAATAGGTAACTTCTACAAAAACCGTAAAACTTCAGTAATTAATAGTAAAACTTCATTTTTTCCCCAAGTACAAACCGGTTTTTTAATTCCTGGTGATGATTTTTTTCTCAGTGTATCTCAGGAACTAATAATGTCTACTTAGCCGTGATAGTTTTCCTTTAAAATTCGTTATATGCGCTTTCATTGAAGATATTTTTCAGATTTTTAGTATTTGTAGTTTTGGCTGTAGGGGGGGGGGGACACTTGACTCTAACAAAAAATAGCGCTTTAAAGCTTAATATTTCATAAACGGATCCCTTAATCGAAAAATTGTTTTAATAAACCCGCAATATTTTCACACTATGGGGTAGGCAAGAAAAAAAAAAGGCATCCCCACGTTACGTATAGGGGAGGTCCATTAAAAAAAAATATTTTTCAAAATTATATTTTACCACTTTGTTGGCGTGATTAATATGTATATTCATGCCAAATTACAGCTTTCTAGTACTACGAGTCTCTGAGCTAGACTGGGGACGGACGGACGGACGGACGGACGGACGGACATGGCGAAACTATAAGGGTTCCTAGTTTGACTACGGAACCCTAAAAATGGTTGTTTGAATCAACAAACTGAGTTACTTTGAACCGTAAAAAAATAAGGTCTTTCTTAAATTGATAATAAAATAGATGTCTTACAGGTACCATACGTTTTGCCACGTTAAAATTGATAATCATAAATCGTGAGTCGGGGAAGAATAACTAACCTTCCCCTATCTTATCTACCTCACCACCTTTTTTTAATCGTAACTAGTCCGCCTGCACATATATAACTGATTATTGATCGAATTTATTATTCATTAGACTTGTTCCCGAATAATCATAAAATTAAACTTCGTAACTGTCGATGATGTGTTTGGCGCGAAGCGACTCGTTATCTCTCTCGATAACGGCTGACCGAACCGTCAGATAACCAGTATCCGAGCACAATAACATTAGTTGACACTACTTATTTAGTTGTTTATATGTTTAATGAGCACTAATGTTTTCTTGTTAGTGTCAATATAAATAAATTAAAAAATAAGTGAATGTTTTCCTAGCGCGATTGAAAATGTGTCATGGACTTAACCCTGACGTTACAACAATGAATAAGTACATTAAGAAATAAGATTCACTTTAAACCAAACAGTTTAATAATAAATGTAATTCATTATGTTCAATAGATTGCTTATAACATTGCAGTTGTCGCATGTAATACGGTACACTGCATTCGGTTAAGGTTAAACGTTATTGACCGATATCAATGCTTTAAAGCTTGGTATATCGTTTTTGACTATTTTATCTTTTCTTCTGCAGGTGGTGCAAATAAGTAAATTATGCTGTATTTAATTAAATACGTTTTTTAAATCTCGGTTGCTAGCCGAGCTTGTTATTAAATTACATCAAATCTGATAATACTTCCAAGTGGTTGTTAAGCGGTGTGCCATGTTATTATACAACTGTTACAACCGCCGCTGCAACTGTACCGATAGCTTGAGCAATTCGTTTTAATAACAGAAGATGATTGTGCAACGCCATGGCTGGTCTGGAGCATGGTTGCTGCGTTATTGCAGGCAGTCGTTAACCTGCCGCACGTGGTTGGGTAACTCACGGGCCATTCTCACGTGGCCGCCCGGCTCGCCAGGTTTAGGTGAATCACTTGTAACGTAAATACCACACTGAGCCCGACTATACTTTATTTTACCAAGTGGTTTGCTTATAGCAAGTGTAAAGTGGTTACGGTTTAGTTAATAATGGGACTCGGATCCTGAGACTTAAAATGGGCCGTATTTATATTTACAAACTGAATTTCAGTGAGATGGCCGTTTCAAGGAACGAAAACTGTCTTCTATAACGCATCTTGAAAAGGAAATATCACCCAAATTAATTGACGAGTGTTAAGGGGGCCCGTAATGATGTAAAGCTATGTGGAGTTGTACGTTTAGGAAATAAAAATCTATATTTCTTCTGCACTGAGAACCTTTAGACCTCTCTATCTCTAGCCTAGCGATGCACGTATACATACACGGTTCTATGCTGGATCGGCGAGGTTCCATTTTGGTCGATTTTTCTTACACACCCAAAAGTCAATTTAATTTAAAATCCTATAAAATTACGTATTTTTTGATATGAAGCCAAAAATATTTTTTCTTGCTTGAATGGTGAAGTGATTGTCATATTTTTCATCGAAAGCGTGATTTTCGTAAAGATTATAAATGTGATCGTTCATCAATTGATTGTCTACGAACAAAGCAAGATAAATTTTGACGGAGTTCTGAATGTTTTGCTACCATCATCATCAACATCGTATATTTTCAATGTGAAAAATGTCCAACCAACGTCAAATTTGATCACTAACCTACTACTAAATGATCTTAAATGTAATACTAACTTTCTTATTGATATAATAAATTACATCACCATATAACTATGTCAAAGTAGGCAACGTGTTAAATAAAATCGTAAAAAGTGCACTAAAATTTGTTTTAGCACATCAATATAATTAATTATATATGCAGAAGAAACTGACTGGCTGATAAAATCACTGGACTAATTGACGAAATTGGTAGGGGATATCTTAAGGGTGCATTAAGAAGGGATTTTTGGAAATTCAACCCCTAATGGGAGTAGCGGGTAACTAATTGTACGCTTACGAAGTCGCGCGCGTCCACTAGTTGGTTACGGTTCCATGACGGTCTATGCAACAAAGTCAGTTGTAGGTGCCTCTATTATGTGCTATCGTTAAGAACAATACGCAGCATTAGTTTTCTCATTGAATTACTCTAAGTAATGTCATGCATATTATCAATGATATGAGAAAATGGACCCATTGTGTTTCCGCAAATATCGTAAACGCCCAGATTATTATGATAACAAGCTAAAGTTACACGTCTCCGTCGCCAACTGTTCATAATGTCAATATTTTTTTTATTTTGAGAGCCGGATTTGCGCTTTTGTTATCCATAACATCACGGATTTGTCACTAACCAATTTAAAATAAAATTGGTTTTCAATATTGATCTTCAGTATATGACATTTTTCGCAATATTTGTCAGATATATTTAAGAGAAGTGAGCCCAATGTTAGCTTCAGCTATTCAGGTTTTACTCTCAGAATATTAGGTTGGATTCAAAAGCATTAGGTATCACAAGTGTGACTACATTAACGCAAATTATTCGCAGTAGTTTCTTTAGCAGTACTTACCTTTTATTATGGAAATAGTATTTATATTTATTTCAAAAGGTACTGCGAAAAGGAAGTACATACTGCGAATAACCCATTAATGCGAATGCTGGTAGAGAGTGCCTTTAGTTAGGCTTTAGTTGGCCATTTGTACGTTAAATTTTTTAATTTATTGTTGAGAAGTAAAATTAATAAATGAATCGAGAATGAAGTTTTGTTCTTTTTTAACTTTGACATTGTCGTCATCTATATAGTCAAAAGTTGTCTGAGTTCACTTCTTTTTTTGCCTGAATGTGGCGTGTATTTTGATTGGTGTCTCGTTTGTCGCAGATGCGGAGAATAGCGGAGTTCAAGCGCGACAACGCTTCCCTCCTGGATGGGCTGCTTCCCGACCATGAGAAGGAGGCCTTCCTCAACCACAAGGTGGTGAACGTCATGAAAGGTCGCGACAACAAGGGTCGGCGCGTGCTCATCGTCAATGTCGGAGGTAATTAACTGGGTACTTGTACAGTCAAAGACTTAAATTTTGGACCCATCTTAGGTCCAAAGTCAAAACCTGACTTTCTCCAACAATAAGGTTGAATTTCCTATTAGTTACAAATGACTTGGCATCACTAATAAACTAATAATACTGACGACCTCAAACATATTTTTTTTGAAATGGGTCACAATTTAACGTTCGTTAGCTAAAACATTTTACAGTGTAAAAGCAAATAAAAAGTCCTTCGAGTTAGGTAGATTCCGTAGGACTAGCATAAGTACGGCTTGTTGAAAATCTATAGAAATGGGAATCTGTAAACATGCTAATAAAACACATGTAATAATTGTCACTCAATGGCTTAGCAACTTGGCTGTTATTATTCATTAAGTAAACTTATAGAAATTGTGATAACTAATTATACGACGAATGATGCTGAAATGTTTACATATCGCGTGATCATTCGATGCAGTTTGATATAAATTTACTCTTAAATATTTACTAAAGATTTATAAATTATACAATTCTTTGGTATCATGGTATCATTTGCATAGCACGCACGCTTTGCTTTATCTTATTCCGTGGATTACTCAAAGGGCGTCACAGTGATAGATAAGTGTCCCTATCTTGACTGATTTATTGTAGATGAAAGTTTAAACAATCGCGATTTAATTTGTTACTTACATGCTAACGGATTTTCTGTTTTGTTATCTTCTTATCATAAATAATCTTTTTTTTACAAGTTTTAATGTATCTTGCAACGTATGTATGTATGTAAGGGTCAAATCTTGCAGGTTAAATTTGACCCACTTCCCGGTTTCCGATGAAGCTGAAAATTTGCATACACCTTTAGTTCCGATGACAATACAACAATATAGGACCATCGAGCTAGGGTGATGATGAGCTAGGGTGGCCATAGGACCTCCTAAATTACACATGATAAACCCGTCGTGCTAGAGCTTGTTAGATTCGTCTTAACGAGTAGATGAAGACTGTGCAAAAAAATTACAGTCGGCAACAAAAGCTTGTCCCTGAAACTGATTTTTTGTCAGAAACTTATTCCTTAGACAAAACATTCGGAACGAAAAGATTACTCTAGTTGACTATCTGTTACTTTAAAATTGGTAACGATGTTTATTACCTACTTACGTGCAGAATCTCAACTTATATAAGAGCTTGCATGTCTATTATGCAACGCGAAGATAATGCAGTCAGACAATTCTAAATTGAACTGTCATCAATTTACTTTTATTGTTTGAAAGCAATTTATTTTGTACTGAATTACGACGTTGGCATAAAATAAAGATGACAACATGTTTTCTCACACGTGACATAATTTATCAACTGTATGCTACCGATCGACGTTTATATCTTTAGATTAATTGACAATTGTTCTTTCTTCCAATATTTTGACCTTTTCAGAGTTTTATAGTAGTATTTTAGTTTCAGCTTTACAACAAATGGAAATTACCATTACGACGTTATTATAACAACCTGATGCAAAGAATAGCAAATATTAAACATCTTGTTATGGAAAAGAACGCATGTAGTATATTACAGGACTGTTTGATACCCTATGGTCAATGAGTGACCTAACATAAACATAAACTCACGCCTTCATTCCCAGAGTGGGGTAGGAAGAGTTACAGAATTACCAACAACTCTAAAAAAATGATGATAACTCTGTAACCAGGAGTGACCGTTGGTGGGAAATTTTTACCGCCACTTATCCGTAAATTACTCAGGTATAAAGGTTGCTTCATTGATGATACCCCGCCTGCTTGTAGCAATCCATTGACGGGTTGTTTTAACATTTTTCAGCCGAGACCTATTTCAGCGACGCAATGTAGGGTAAATCGCCTATTACTGGCCACCCTCCGGTAACTGGACACTTTGCAATAAAATGCGTAAAGAAAGTGATTTGCTCACATTTTTGCGAATACCTAGATCCTGAGCCAGCTGTTCAAGTATCTTTACTAAAAGTGTCAGTAAGAAATTTGATGGCTAGTAACTAAATGACACTTTCTAAAGTGGCCAGTTATTGACGATTTACCCTACAGTCGACTACAAAGAGATGTATCCACTTTTGGTCCCTATTACAATGCAATATGGTGCAAAAGTTGATCATCTCTTTGTAGTCGACTGCACCTAGTCATATTGCGAAAAGCATGCAGGCTATCGCGCAATGTTAATGAGCCTTAAATATGGTTTTATTGTTAAGGTTCGTGGGACCCGAAGAAGGTGACGGCAGACCAGCTGTTCCGGCTGTTCTACTTGATCCACGAGGCTGCCATGTTGGAGCCCGAGTCGCAGGTCCGCGGCACCATCGTAGTCATGGACTTCAACAACATGGGCTGGACACAGGTCAGTAATATCTAACATCGGTTACCATTCTCAACTATTACTACGTCATGCAGCGGTTGGTGCGGCGCTGGGTGTAGAGATGACGTTCTTAATATTAATCAAGTGTCGTCAGTTCTGAAAGTACGGGTGCAACTCAGGGGTCAGGTGTCAAGGGCTTATAATCTATTCATTATGAATATTGTAGTGAAACTAGTGTACTCAATTCAAGACCAGGGGGGTATTTTGACATGGCTATCCATCCAGTTAATTTTACGGTGAACGTTAAGGGCAGAGCTATAGCAAATATGTCTCTGTCCTTTTCTCTTAGCGCAAACAGAACTGCATTTCCATCAACATGCCCATATACTTATTACTAACTAATAGAACGCAGTCGCAACGAACACGGCCACGACACATGGTAATAAATATTAATCAGAGGTTAATCGACTAGGTACTTAATTGTCAGTTTTATGAAAAATGGCGTACTGTTCCTTGTAACCGTTAGCTATGGTTTTACAGTGGTTATAACATTGTTATTATTACACAGACGCGGGTTTTGTCACTGTAATGTTCAGCCACGGACTTTAATTGTTAGTTATATAATGTTGTTAACCTACCTGAGAACCGTATGGCGAAATTAAAGACAAATTTCATTACGTTTCATTATTTTGACAGGGCTCTATAGCCGGTTTACAAGTGTGGTGGTACGGACGGCCTAATAGCTGCACACTTTAACGCCATGTTTGAACTGCTGCTGTACTAATCTGTCAAAGATGTTAAAGCGACCAGGTACCAAAGTGTGCAGCTACTTATAAGGCTGATTGTACCACACAAGTATTCCTCTAGTCATGATTATGCTTCCGTTCGTTATAAGTTTTTCCGGGATCAAAGTTTCGATCTCTTCACCAAATATTGCACTGGTTAGTGATTCTCTAGACAACGACGGTCGGACGGACGGACGAGTGAATGTCCTAGCGGCGAGTTGAGGTAGTCCCGTCAGCGCGAACAAAACATATTTTAGCGCGTGCATTTTCAATTAAGCACAAAATACACGCGCTAAATTGTGTTGTGTTCGCTCTGACGGGACTACCTAAACTCGCCGCTGCTATTTCACTCGTTCGTCCGCCAGTCCGTTGTTTTTGAGAGAATAACACCCATGATCAGTTTAGGCGGTGAACAGCGAAGATGGGACAAACAGACTTTATGATTATAATATTTGTAAGGATTAATTAGTAAGAGTGTTACAAATATCAAGGACCCTTTAATAAACGTAGCGTCTTTGTTATTGTGGCTATAAGTAATGCGCGATTACACATTGTTTTCCTGCGGAGTTTTATGAAACCTAGATTGGCGTGCGTTAAACAAAGGCGGCAAGCGTCAATGGCCTCTGCGCCTATTGTCTTAGGGTTCATTGGAGCTTGCTCAGCTGGCTTGGCACGATACCCCATTGCCTTAATTTAATACTTTAGTTCAGGAAATATTCGACTTCACCAGGCCATTCTTCACTTTTGGAATTAAGTCGTAGATAAAAGTGACGTAGGTATTAACATATTATCGTTAGTACAGCTATATAATTGTCACGAAGTATTTTCCAATGCGCAGTTAATATTTTTTTTAGTAAATAAGTATTGAATAAGATGCGGTATTTTCGCGTGAAATTTAAACAATGCCTTGCGTAAACAAGGTCGCTAAGAATGTAGGTATTGTGCTGTATCGGACTTAAGTCGCATTTGGAACATACCGCGTCGCATTGAATCTGTTTGCTCGATTAGTGTAAAATGTTTATCGAGAGATTTTTCTCAAATCAATATAGGTATATATATTGCTTTATCACGATGTAGCGCATTTTTGTAGCAAGACAAGTGTATGATAACAAGCGTCAGCTATCTTCGCTTTCACTCGCTTGTGCAGTGCGAGCTCGCTGCCCACGCGCACGCCTAATGATTGATGCATCGGAGGTTTCGATTGTTTGCTTCTTAAACACTTTCGTTGAGCGCCGGAGACACAAATGATAAGGTAATTTTGCGTACAATTGCCTGTTAGTAGCAGGGAAAGCGTTAGTCTAGTCTTATGTTGGATAGACAAAAAAAATAGCTTACTTTTAGATTTATATTGGCCTTGTTTATTTAGTATTTATTAACATTTTGTGCAAGTATCTGAGTTGGCAAAAGCACGAAAGCATCGGTGACCTAGAGGCGCAGGGCGAGGTTTTTGATCGTATAGTAACAGCGAAGACTTTAATTTAAATGTTGATCCACCATAGAACCCTGTCATAATGACAGCTTCAAGTGACGAAATAGAAATTACATAGTAATTAATCGTTGGTTTTACACGACGCGTTTCAATAATGGTTCATCAATTAAAGTCCATGACCGTAACGATTCGAGTTCGAAATTCGAACCCCAGGCTTCCCAGCGGATGCCATTGTTTTTCTAACGTAGATTACCCTATGCCACAGACCACTTACCCTATAGACTCCGCATACAAAGGCACCCCCGTAAGCCATGCTTATGCTCACAGAACACTAATTGCTTGCCATGGTTCTATTGGCGCGCACCACGACGCGCACACTTGATTATTCGTTGACTTTGAACTAGCCAATCACGGTGCACTTTCCGCCCCCCGCGCCCCGCCATTTTGGCTTAATGAGATACTAGACAAACTGTTCCGAAGCGGAGTCTATAGGGTAAGTGGTCTGTGCCCAATGCTCTTAGGCTGCGGCTCCACTGAGGCGGAGATGAGCGGAGCTGTGCCAATATTAACCAATAGAATCTAAACTAACGTGCGCAAGGCGCGCTCGATGTGACCGCATGCGCCTTCTATTGGTTAATATTGGCACAGCTCCGCTCCGCTCCGCTCATCTCCGCCTCAGTGGAGCCCCACCGTTAAAGTGAAGAAAAAAATTCGTGATTAAGTACGTCGGACAATCGAACAGCCTGAGTTTCTAAGACGGTAATTGTACAAAATATCTTAGAGGGCTCGAAGTGTTAGGGCCCATGTGTATAAAGTTATGATAAAGAGTAGACAAAAACTTCAAAGAAATATGACTATGTCAAGCCTGTCATCAGCATATCTTTGTTTGGTATTTTCATATGAGAATCACGTTTTAAAATAACACTTTAGGCCTTGCGTGAATCATGCGTGGTTTAAACAAAGTATTTGTTTAACCCAAAGTACAAGTACAAAGTGTAAATGCACTTCTGTACAACAAAGCATATTATGTTAAATGTTTCTGAGGTTCCACTAGTGTCTCTTTATTTATTTTATGCAGGCATTTTAAGTACTTAGTTTAACATCTATGTTACGAAACTGCTTATATAAATTGACTTGTAAACAGGATCCTCGGTATCTACAAAAACCGTCATGAAACACTACAATTTAGTCATGCTGATAAGTAAAGCAATACCTACTCATTAGTACCTTGAGTTTTTGTCATAAATCAACAATCAGGATTTGATAATCCAACAATGTGTCTAGCATTTTTGATATAAGTAAGTATTTAATTCGTTACATATCAGTCAATAAACAAGAATTTAATCCAGTAACGCGTATTTATTATTAATCCTGCAAAAGTCATTATCAAAATTTGTTTTCGGATCACGTTTCAGTCGCCATTGTTTTGAGAATATTATCGATGTAATCAACCTTTCGATTGTTACGATCGAGTTCCTCATCTTAATTACCAATAATAAATCCGTTATTGTTGCGATGAGCCCAGTCGCAGGTGGGCCTTGTTGAATACATACAATGAGATCGATTGCGATGCCTGAAACGTACAGTCAGTAGCACAAGTAGATGGACAGTCGAAGAGCTCAAAACTATCTTGACACCATTCTATTGTCAAGAGAATACGAGCATTGTGTAGATCATTTTCAGCTCTTCCGCTGTCCATTTACTTCTGCCACTGACTGTACTCAAACCCGACTGGGGATGGATGATGTGCCATTATATGTTTTTCACTTCTCATGCTCTTAAAATGTTACTTTAGTCTCTGCACATCGGGACTAAAACTCTTTATTAATCTCTAGGGACTAAAGTAATATTTTATTTATTTATTTTGGAAATTCCTAAACATCCAATCACAATGTTTGTGAATGGAGGATTATCGCCATTTTCAGTGATTGTGACAAGCCATAATATCTGAAATATTGCATTGCAAAAAAGATCATGCGACCGACCGGGCTTCGCACAGTAATAATACCAACAAAAAAATATCGGTTTTTGACTTCCATTAATAATTAAAGTGTGTAAAATAACGGCCAGTTATTCCAGTCGGATAAAAAAGCCAAAAGAAAGCCGATTTTGATCATATACTAGCGCATGTACCAAATAAGATCTACGTAGGTACATTCTCGTTCGATCAATGAATCGATCTCCGAGGATAATAGATGATTCAGGGTTTCGGCTCAAGGGGCGTCACGTCCGAGGCTAGCTCGATAAAACGAAGTTTATTCCGGTTATAATGTGGCATGTTTGGAAATTCGAGATGCATCGCACGCTGATGATCGACCCACTTCGAAAATGAGACCAAGGGTGCGGATATCTATCGCGTGCGTCGATATTAAAAACAACTCTAATATTGCTATTTGTTCAAGTTATCTGCAATGCTAATTTTAGCTGGGTTGTGAGTCGAGGATCGTCAGATAGATCAATATTTTAGTTACACATCCGCCCTTTGTCGCGCGGTACAGGAAGTGTGTTTTCCTCTGCAGGGCAAAACACTCGAGAGGGTAAATATGTACTGAGCGAGTTATTATCACCTTGCTTGTTTTGTTATTGTCTTTAACATCTTGATTCTCGCCAGTGAGTTCGTCAGTGAAATTGCCCTCCAGGCTTAGGTAACAGCTAAATTTCCAAAATTTCAACATTTACTATAGTTACGTTCATCTCTATCTTTACGTAGGTAGAATGAAACCAAGTTACTTTCCGCGTCAGTCTGTCTTTCTCTTTCGGTCTGTCTGTATATATCAGTTAGATAATTTTTCACATGAATTCAAGAAAGATGCATAGATAATCCGTATTTATATGACCTGTAGAAGGCATCATCCTAGATAGACCATAACGCGGTGGGTATACGAGCTCGGAGGTCAAATTATGATTGTCACTCATTAAGGACGAAGTGAGCGACGCAAAGATGTTTTACGAGGACACACCTGCAGTGCCCTCGTCCTCTCGTCTCCGATGTTCGGCGCGACACTGCGGTCGGCCACACTGGCCTCCTAATCCAATAAGCAGTATCTTGAATTCAGTCACCAAAGCAGATTTATTTCTATGTCGTTAGTAATAAGGTTGATATTACTACAGGAGGGTTATCTTAGTTACAGCGTTTTTGCTTAGGATGGCAGCACAATGAGGCCGTGATCAGTAAAGTACTTATTAGTCTAGTCTAGTGTGACCCAACCAAAGATTTAAACAAGAATTCATGCAAGACTGCATTCAAAGTAATAATTTGGCACTGAACAAAACGGGGCAGTTACTGGTAATTTTACTGCTTACCTGGCTAATACTGTTAAGGGTAATATAATTAAGTATATATTTATGTTTTGAGTGAGACGTGCTCATTCGTGCATTGCATGTATTCCGTCGTCTAAGTGGTCTTGATATGTTTAACAAAAATAATCACTCTCATTGCTAACTTTGATAAAATATTATAGCCTATGCCAATCCAATGGTACCTCATAATGTTTAATCCATCAAGTCGATTAGGCTGCAGAGCGTGCCAATGAAATAGACATACATACACCCACACACACTCGCACTCTTACCACCGTTTCGGATGCTCTTACAACGAAAAATAATAATTGTACATTCAGGTTACTCAATGTGTAATAGGAGTAATTGCACAAAATATTCTACAGAGTCAAAGTGTACATGAAGGGGACCGTTTGCATAAGATAAAATATGAAAGGGATATGTAATCCTATATTTAACAAGCATCACAATTCAACAAGAGATCGTTTAAAGTCTTTCGGGTTCAGATTAAGTTATTGAGAATTTGAGACTCCCTTTAGAGTGTGTGAGAGAGAAATTACAAACACGAAGATTTAGGAGCTGTCGCACTGTACAGTCGGCCTTATAAGTAGCTGAACATTTTTGTACCTTGTCGCATTAACGCATTTGTCAGATTGGTGCAGCAGTTCAAACATTACGTTTAAATGACAAAGCACTGAAGTGTGCATCTACTTACAAGGCCGGCCGTATATGATAAGTTTATTTTGATTAAAATGGAATGTTATGTATTATTTGCGTTTTAAATTTACTGACATTAGATTAGGTATCTATCGTGGGTCAATTATAATGTCAACGACTAAAAATATTTAATTTTAGGCAAAATACATTACCTACTGATAACAAATTAAAAGGTACCTTTTAAATTTTATCAAGTGGCTATTATGTTAGGTAAATAGCATGTAAGTTTAATTAAAAAGTAAAATCCCTACGAGTCCAGTGGTAAATACCACTAACTAATATATATTACAACTAGGTATATGACTGAAAAATACACTCAGGGTCTATAGGTAGTGTGTAGTATGTATGTAAACTCTTTATTGTGCAAAAACACAGAAATTCAAATACAATATTTACAGAAAAGAAAGGAAGGAAGGAATTTACAGAAAAGGACGTATTATAACACTATGTAGACCCTCTACATAGTGTTATAATACGTAGTACCTGGATAAATCGCCCGGCTTGGTAACCCTATTCTACCCAGAAAAGAAACGCACTGAGTAAAATGCGAGAAAATGTATGACTTTATAAAATGCCAATCTTTTTTTTAGGCTCGAGACGTAATATAATATATTAACTAATATTATAAATGCGAAAGTGTGTTTGATCGGCTGAACCGATCGGTGGGATCGGGAGATTATTGTTCAGAGATTTGTAGCCAGGAGACGGACAAAGGCAAAGACAACTTTGTAACCTGGAAAATAAAGCATTAGCACTCATTTTTATATTGGGACTGCGAAAGTGTTAAAGCTCGGATACAATTACATTTCAATAATATTTCGCGGCGAAGAATCAAACAGCCGGAATTGAAAACAAAAACTTACGTCTTGCAGCCATTGCAAGCCATCAGCAACGCATAACATTTTGAAATTTATTACGATCACCTTCTGGTTGCAAGATTTTGAAGCATGTCTGCAATGCCATATTGCTACTCCATGAATAGTTTTTTTTATATGACTGGTCATCTATACTGACTTTCTACAACAGCTGGGCGAGCAAGCTGAGCATTAAGGTAATAAAAACCTACATTTAGGACATGTAAGGCCAGTAAAATAAAGTGGTCTTTCTTTGCTCGTCGCTTCCATTTTTCTCAGAGCTATGGTATGTAGCCTGCCTTATTAAGGTCAACTCCAGTCGAAGTATTACTTACACTAAGTCGACCGCACCCTTTTCGGCACAGTTGACTATAGTTGAGTACAACGACAACCTTAGATTTCGGTTGACATAGGTGCGATGGGCAAGCGAAGTTGACCTGACGTTCTGGAGTACAGGAGTCGTATACGTTCAAGCATCTTTGAATACTTACAGTGCGATAGCTCTTAGAAGGGGCTTCGGGTTTGTACTTGTCTCTCACTCGCTCTCATACGATCTTATTAAGAGCGAGTGAAAGAGAAGTAAAAAACTGAAGCATCTTCTAAGTGCTTACAGACTGTACATCTTTGATAACTTGTTACTGTGGCAGTGTTTTTTTATCTAAGTCCTTTTTTATTATTGTTTGCAGACAATGGGTCTAACGCCGGCGTTCTCCAAGCGGCTGCTGACCTTCATCCAGGATGCCATGCCGCTGCGTCTGAAGGAGGTGCACTTTGTCAAACAGCCCATGATCTTTAACGTCGTCTGGAACATGTTCAAGCCCTTCATTCGGGAGAAGCTCAAGCACAGAGTGAGTCTGCCTATTGATATAAAATCCACAGCTGAATAATATTGAAATTCTCCCATCCCCACGTTTTTGGTAAAAGAAGTAATTTGTAAGCTAATTTCAAAATGTATGTCTTTATTTAAATTTAAGGATGCTGGAAATTTCCAATACCTATGTCTCTTGTTCAGTCTGATAGGGGTTAAATTTCAAACTTATTACATTACTTATTACCTAATTAGCTCTAAGTAAACCATTTAGCTGTTTGCGCGTTATTTTTCATCTGGTCTAAAATATAACAAAAAATCATAAGTAGGTACACAAGTCTTTTCAAGTTTACAAATAACATACTTGTACGTTTGCAGATATTCTTCCACGGAACGAAGATGTCGTCCCTGCACAAGCACGTGGCGGCGACGCACTTGCCGGCCGACTACGGCGGCGAGCTGCCGGCCATCGACTACTCCGGCGCCGAGTGGTACCCCGTCATCAACGACGTGCTGCCCCACATCGAGAAGTGGAACTCCTACGGGTTCGCCAAAAAAGCGTAGAACTAGCATTTCAATAAAAACCACATTCACAGACCCCTTATCACCGCCGCATTTCAGTCCTCAGTCATCAATGAACTGTTCATTCGCGGCGCGACTAAGCCGATAAGGGGTCAGTAGGTTAGGTTAGATGTTTGCCATAATGGTCTTTCTGAACAGCGAACTATACAAAAGACTGCTGTTTCAGCTTAGGGTTCTTAGAAAGATTCAGTATGAATGATGATTGTTGTGAATGTTCTTATGGTTTAGTTCTGTAGGTAGCTACGATACGTAATTATAAGAATTGTTTTATAAACGTATAGTTGGAGAACCTATGTTTACGTGTGATATTGATACAAATAATTATGTGGCAGAAAATATTACACTTATATTGAAACGACTGGTTCATCGTTCTTAAGATATACTAGTTAAGGTAGAATGTTCGAATAAATTTGTGGGAAAGTGAGCTTATTTCATGACATTTATATAAATATTTATGTAAAAAAAGAAATATTTATATGTATTTTTAATCATACTCGTTGCAGCTATACTATACCTATATATTTTAAACTGTGACACGAACGGGTGCCTTATCAAAGTAATTCATGTGTTTCAAGGCTGTGAATGTGATTAATGTATTATGTCTCAGTTATAATTTATAAACCATATCATCAAAATTATTATACAATATGACGCAATATATTATCTGGGCAATCAATGGATGATGAATGATGATTGTCACTTACCATTGATTTAAAATGTTTTAAATTTTAATATACTTAAAATAATTATTTTCAAAAAACATTGCATTCCATTTTTATTATTCGTAATTTAAATGCATAGATTACTGTGCCGGATACCTGAATTGCTCAATGATTAGATATGTATGACTAAGTCACATATGAATTCCTTTTATATTATGTTGATACGTGATTATAGTAAAGATATTAGTAGTAAACTATGTTTTTTACTTTTTACCTGTGTAACATGTCCAATAACGTATCTACGGGACGCTAAGATTTTGGATTCGGGCCTGGAGAACTTGTAAAACATTGTTGGAAGGCCAAGTAAGGGCAGGGTTTTGATCCGTGCTCAAACCAACGATTCGTTAACCAATGGATAAACATAGTTACATTTTTGATTAGATTCTTGATTTTTGACTATTTAGCTATTTAAAAACTTGTTTTATTTAAAAACTATTTAAAAACTCCTTTGGACATAGAGAAAAAATATCAAGTCTGGGTATCGGAGAGTTTTTTGATCTGTAGCGATGTAAGATTGAATAGGTAAAATAAAAAATAACATTGAAACTGTCACATTTGGTTTAGATCTGGGTGAATTGCAAAAATATTGTACATAGTTAAGGGCTTAATTGAGGCAACGTTAACTTTCTTCCATTGTTTTTCCTTTGTGTAACGAAAGTTATGCATATGATTATATGACTAATCTTCGTTACACAAAGGAAAAAGTTAAGGATTGTTAAGGGTTTTTTAATTGAGCCCTTAACTATGTACAATATTTTTGCAATTCACCCATCTAACAGTTGCTTATCGATTTATCGATTATCCTTACGGTCGAACCCTTTGCCCATTATTATTATTGGGGGGTTTGGATGGGCCTTGTGTGTCACTTCGACCATTGCTGATCTTTTGTAACAGCCCTTTGTTTAAAGTTCACCGCAAAGGCCCGTTGCGTCTAAGAATTTCCAGATGCTTTGGGCCGTGAGAAGTTGTATCTCCTGTGGGTCCACAATATGTCGCCCTAGGTAGATACTTCTGTTACGCATTAGTGGTCCGCAAGAACAGAGGATGTGCATTGCTGTCTCCTCTGTTTCCTGACAGAACCTGCATGTCGGTTCTTGTTTCATACCCATTAGAAACAGATGTTTGTTCAATTTGCAGTGGCCAGTTAGAATTCTAGTCACTGCGCAAGTCTTTTCTCTTTTGAGTTGTAGAATCTCTTTGGAGAAGTTGCTATTGAACCCTGTAATTAATGATTTCGAGTGCTTTTGTCCTTTCGTGGACTTCCACAGCTCGATCGCCCTAGATTTATATAGGTCGTTTAGCAGTGAATAGGATTTCCTTTTTGTGATACCACAAAAAGGCTCCGGGCCAACCAGGGGGTTGTCAGCACCTTTCCTAGCCAGTTCATCTGCTATTTCGTTTCCATCAATGTTGGAGTGCCCTGGTACCCATCTAAGTATTACTTTGTTGGAGTTTCCTAGGGCATTAAGGTTTTCTTTGCAGTTTTGGACTAGTTTAGAGTTTATCTCCAATGCGTCTAGTGCCAAAAGGGCAGCTTGGCTGTCCGAGTTGATGTAGATGTGCTGGTGCCTACGGTTCTTCTCAAGGTTGATTTCCGCGCATTTGTTGATGACGAAGACTTCCGCTTGGAAGATTGAGGCCTCCGTACCCATGCTGACGCTAACTTTGAGTCTTGGTCTCTCACCGTAGATGCCGCACCCCACATCGTTCCCTTTTTTGGAACCATCTGTATACCAAATGTGGCAGCCCTCTTTGTAGTCCAGCTGGCCTTTCAGCCATTTGTCCCTGGAGGGTATCTCCACTGAGTATAGTTTTTTGTAGTTATATTCAATATGCATGTCATCAGTTGGCATGCATAAGGTTTTGTGTTCAAACACCGATGCCATATGCTTGGTCAGTGCTTGAGAGCTCCATTTCGTCCTTGTCGTGGTGCAGATTCTGTATATACACTGTTCAGCCTCTTTTTGCACTTGTAGGTGCAGTGGTGTTAGGTCTAGCAGTGCATCCAGAGCTGCTCCCGGTGTTGAGGATAAATAAATAAATAAATAAATATCAGGGGACAATGTCAAACCAATTGAACTAGTCCCAAACTAAGCTCAAGGCTTGTATTATGGGTACTAGACAACGATATAAATACTTATATAGAGAAATATATACTTAAATATATAGAAAACATCCATGACTCAGGAACAAACATTCGCGCTCATCACTCTAATATCTGCCCTTACCGGGATTTGAACCCAGGACCGCTAGCTTCGTAGGCAGGGTCACTACCAACTAGGCCAGCGCGTCGTCATAGAGCTCCTGTTGCGATAACGCAGGCTGTGCGTTGCAGACTAATTAGGGTGTTTATTGTTGTCTTTTGGTTGGTTTTTGTGCACCAGACAGCGGAGGCATATGTAATTATAGGCCTTACCACTGCCGTGTACAGCCAGAGGGCAATTTTGGGCTTTAGGCCCCATCTTGACCCCGCCATTCGACAACTAGTCCACATAGCCATTTTGGCTTTTTGGATTATGTTTTTTATGTGCGAGTTCCAAGTTAACTTTTGGTCTAAGGTGACCCCTTGATACTTTACTTCACTTGAGATTGGAATTATTTGTTCGTTAAGCTTAAGATCTAGTAGCTTTTCGAGCTTCCTTTTCTTAGTGAAGGGAACTATCACAGTTTTGCTTGCGTTTATGGACAATTCGTTTTCTTTACACCATTTATTTATGGTGTTGAGAGCTCCTTGCATTAGACATGAGATTGTGTGGAGGCTGGGGCCTTTGATTATGACTACAAGGTCGTCGGCATATCCCTGTGTGTCATAGTCTTGGTCCGTCATTAATGCAAGTAGTTGATCCACTGCTAGGGTCCACAAAAGTGGGGAAAGGACACCCCCTTGTGGACAGCCTCGTGTGGTGTGGAATTCATGCGAAGTTGCATTGAGAGTTAGAGATGCCACCCTGTTAGAGAGCATATTCTGAACCCAGTTGATGGTGGTACCGTCCACACCCTTTAATGCCATTCCGTTTAGAATGGTATTTGTGGGCGTGTTATCGAAGGCTCCTTCCACATCAAGAAAAGCACATAGGGCTGTTTGCTTATCCTCTAAGGTTTTCTGCACTTTGTCGACCAGATCGAGGAGGGCAGTTTCCGTGGATTTCCCTTTTTAGGGTTCCGTAGTCAAACTAGGAACCCTTATAGTTTCGCCATGTCCGTCCGTCCGTCCGTCCCCAGTCTAGCTCAGAGACTCATAGTACTAGAAAGCTGTAATTTAGCATAAATGTACATATTAGTCACGCCAAAAAAGTGGTAAAATAAAATTTTGAAAAATATATTTTTTTAATGCACCTCCCCTACACGTAACGTGGGGATGTCTTTTTTTTTTCTTGCCTACCCCATAGTGTGGGGTGTCGTTGGATAGGTCTTTCAAAAATATTGCGGGCATATGAAAACAATTTTTCGATTAAGGGATCCGTTTATGAAATATTAAGCTTTAAAGCGCTATTTTTTGTTAGAGTCAAGTATCCCCCCCCCCCCTACAGCCAAAACTACAAGTACTAAAAATCTGAAAAAAATCTTCAACGAAAGTGCATATAACGAATTTTAAAGGAAAACTATCACGGCTAAGTAGACATGATTAGTTCCTGAGATACAGGCGATTAACGGGTTTATACCTACTAAAAATCATCTAAGACAGCAGCGCCAAATAACTTTAAATAGAAAATTGTTTCATACATGTTGATTTTTGAGATAGTTTTTTGTGTTTGTCGTTACGGCTTCGGAACCCTACACTGAGCATGGTCCGACATGCTCTTGCCCGGTTTTGGTAAGCGTGTTGGTTTAAGCTGAGGGGTTTAGCTATTAGATATATAGCTCTGATGTGCTGGTCTATAATCCTTTCCATAGCTTTGAGTAGGAAGGATGTAAGACTGATCGGTCTGAAGGATTTAGGCTGAGAGTAGTCCTTTTTCCCTGCTTTTGGTATGAAGCGTACCTTGACTCGTGTCCATGGTTCTGGTACTATTCCCCAGGCAAAGCTTGCCCGAAATATTTTAACCAGATGCGGGAGGAGGATATTTTCTCCCCTTTGAAGAAGGGCCGGAAAGATTCCATCTTCTCCCGCTGATTTAAATGGCTGGAATTTATCGATAGCCCATTTAACATTGTTAGGCCTGAAGATGTTTGTGGTCTTATTCCAATCAGCTCTATGCGCCCTGTGATCAGGATGATTTCTTTGGGCACATCGCTGGGTGTCATCGGAGGTGTACGATCCCGGAAAGTGGGTTACTCTGAGGAGTTCGAGAGTCTCCCTCTCTGTGGTCGTAAAGGTATTATCTGGTCTTTTTAGTAGGCCGAGATAGTTTGTGGGTGTCTTGGCGAGTATTCTGTGAATTCTCGCTCCTTTGTGTGTTTGGGCTATATCTTCACAGAATCGTCTCCAAGACGCTCTTCTGGCTTTTCTGATTTCTTTGTTATATTCCGTCAAAGCTCTACCGTACTTTTCCCAGTCTTGCGGCCTAGAGCAGTGATTGAATATACGCCGTGTGGAGCTGCGGAGCCTTTCCAGCTTTTTGTTCCACCACGTCGTTGTGTAGTTTGTTTTAGATTCTTTCAGCGGGCAGCTCCTCTCGTAGGCTTTGTTAATGCCTTCTGAAAGTTTGTTTACTGCGCAGTTGAGAGAATCCGGAGTTTTAACATATTTAGGGAGGTCCGATAGGTACTTTTTTAGATAGTCCCTGTAGGTTTCCCAGCAAGTATTCTTTGGGTTCCTAAGTTTTTGTGGTTCTTTGCCTATTGATTTTGTTACCTCGAATAAAATATGTTTGTGGTCCGACATTGAGTTTTCGGAACTGACATGCCAATTGGCTAGGCATTTAGCTACCTTTTCAGTTGCGAATGTTATATCAAGTACTTCCTGTCTAGCCCTAGTAACGAAGGTTGGTGTGTTGCCCATATTTAACAGGTGTAAACAGTTAGTAAAGATGAATTCAGAGAGTAACTCACCTCTTCTGTTGATTCCAGTGCTGCCCCAGATGGTGTGGTGGGCATTTGCGTCGCAGCCCACGATCAGTTCCGACTTTTGTCGTTGAGCGTAGTCTACGACTTTAGTCAGTTCTTCTGTAGGGTTCTGTTTCTCTCCGGGCAAGTAGGCCGAGCAGACTAGGACCTTGGATGTTCCTCGCCCTTTGAGATCCACATAGGCGACGACTAGATCGTCACTGCAAAGTTCTAAAACAGGCAAAAAGCTGATGTTTTTGTTAAACACGATGCAGGCCCTTGGTTTAGAGCCTTTCTCGTGTACCAGAATCTTACCTGCATTACTCATACCTGCTACCATGGAGTTGGCGTTGATCCATGGTTCTTGTATGAGGGCGATGTCCAGGCCACGTTCGCTGAAGGTCTTCTCCACGACCGCTGAGGCCGCGACAGCGTGGTGGAGGTTGGCCTGCAGAAACATCGCCCCCCTGGTCTGTGCTGCGTCAGTGACGAGGTTGGCGGTGGGCACCGGGGCGCCCTTGCCAACCTCTTTGTGCTCCTCCTCCCCTGGAGCGGTTCGCGCCCCTGTTTGTTCCCCTATTATGGGGAAACCGCGGTCGACTCTCTACTGCACTCGTTGGTGGGTGGGGATGGGTGGAGGGGACTGCCCTTTTTGATCCCCTTGGGATCTTGCGGTTGGGCGTGGGGGCCAGCGGGATGGACGTGTCGGGCCTGGAAGGCCCTGGTTGGTCCAGTGGGGCAGGAGGGGCGTGGGAGCCAGGTGTAGTGGCCGTCGGTGTTGGGGTGGAAGGAAGGTTCAGTAGAGGCTGTTGGGCGCCTGTGGTTGGGCCCTTTAGCCTGAACTGTACCTCTCTAAGGCCAAGACTGGCCTTCAGACTTGACTTCCGAAGGGTCTCCACAGATGGGTCGTCTAGGGAAAGGGTTAGTGTCACCCCCCCCTTTTCGGCCTTTGTGTGGAGCACCTTCCAGTACTCGGTGTGCCGCCCCTGGTTCTGCACATTGAGCAGGGAAAGGGTTTGCCGTGTCTTGGAGGCGTCTATATCGGGGATATATACCATCCCTATGTTTGGCCTCGGAAGTTCACTCTCACGTAATACGGTGAGGTTCGCTTCCGGCCATGGTTTTAGGGATGGTATATGTTCACGGAAATTACTATGTCTTTTATCTGTTTGTAATCGATCATGTGTGGTGCCGCCTTTACATTCATAAATTAGGAATCTAATTAGGCATAGACAAAACTGTCATTGCTTTTAGGTTACTATGACTTCCGCTCACTCTCTTGGTGTCAACTCACGAGCGTGCGGACGCATATTCTTATAATAATTACTGTATAACGTGATAAGTTCGTACTGTGATTAAATCAGTTCAAGTCAACAGTTGTTCATATTTTGCGTCAACAATCAACCACCCTGGGAGTCTGTCCGATTCGAACCCGCGCCAGATTCCGGGGAGCACTTCAACTTTCATCATTCATCATCAAATACCACCAGAGGCAATACGCAGCCAGCCCAGGGTCAGGAAGGCGAGTATTGTCACCATTTTTGGTGGAACCCATGAGGGGAAGAACATTATACCCAGAAAGGGATAATAAAAGGTTTTACGGGACACGCGGTTGCCGTCAAGGTCAGTACCGGCAAACTCGCGTCAAAGCTGCCATCAAGGGTTGAGTGCAGCCACATCAATTCATCACAATTATTCAACGCAGCGCGGAGCGCAGTTTATACCTATTCAATCGGGAAGAAACCGGCGTGCGATCATAGCGCAGTGTCACGCAGATTACGCCGCCGGTACACATCGATCGTCATTCAATATCGATTTAGTGTTAATATTAACTTCAGTGCCGTATATATATCATCATTATCGGTGTTAATCAGTGTTTAAATTCAGTGTACGTGTCGATTCGTCAATTCGTCTACTCAACGGGCGTATCATTTGTAACGGGACTTTGCACCACGACGCAGCCGATGCGGCCAGTAGAGGGCGCACGCATCGCACCACGAGGTTGTCTCGCGCCGAGCGGGGTGACAATCAGGTTGGCGCCTTTCACCGGTACGTCAAACGTCAAACATTGCTTTATGGACATTTATATTTCAATTGACATCTGTTAACTGTCAATGTCAACTTGAGGTTGACAGATTGTAATAGCATTATAAATGGATCGATCTGATCAATATCTGTAATTAATCTGTGGTAAATTATGCACTTATCAGTCTGTTGTGTCAAATGTCACTGAAAAATAGGTCATCAGTCACCTATCAGTTAGATTGTTTGTTTACATTCAGTTATTATTGTTTTTAGTGTACTAATCAAAGTATTATCTGTCATTACGTGAACTATTAGTGTTTGAACGTGTAATAGTATCAAGTGTTACTGTTTATTACGTAAACAAACCTCATTTAATTCATTCACCATCAGTCGGTGATTAACTTACTTTGTTGTTTATTGAGTGTATCTTGAGTATTCAAAATGTCAGTTCGAAGTGCGCGAACGCAATTTAGTTCTAAGTATCAAATGTTATTGGACTTTGCTGCAACAGTAAGTGACACGTCTAGTTCAATTGCCGCATCAGTCGCTAGGCGACATTTCAACCAGTATTATCATTTATTTATTCAGGCTTATGAGATACTGGTGGGGGCCGATGATGAAGTGTCCGCGGAGGACATGACTTCTTATAGAGTAAAGTTCACTGAAATAAATAAGTTGTTGCTCAAAATCGAGGAGCTCTGCGAAAGCGACGCGCCCACTTCGTCTCGCGCAAAGCTGTCCTCGCAAACCATAGCGAAGTTGCCCGCTATTGAGTTGCCTAAGTTTTCAGGGAACCTCATGGAATGGATGTCATTCTATGACTTATTTCAATCATTGGTGCACGATCGGGATATGTCAGACGCAGAGCGTCACTATTATTTAAGGTCATCACTTTCAGGTGAAGCTCTTCATATTGTACGTCAGTTACCAGTGGATGATAAAAATTATTCAGTGGCCATTAATTTGTTAAAATCTAGGTTTCAAAATACTAGATTGCTGCTTGACGCCTATATCAGTAGGATAGTTAACCTACCTATAGTCACGTCAATTGGTCAACTGCGTTCAGAGTTCTCCGACCCTCTTCAGGAGGCAATCCAGGCTTTAGACAAACTAAAGCAACCTGTCAAAGAGTGGTCATACTTGCTGTTACACTTATGTTTGCAGAAGCTGCCTATCAAGTTGCGTTCATTGTTTGAGGAGCGCTATGGCAAGGATCCGGACACCCTGCCCACCATCACGCAACTGCTGGAGTTGTTGGATGAGCAGTGCCGACTGCAGCTGTCAGTTGCATCGGAGCCGGAGCCTGTCAGGAAACCACAACGCATATCACCACCGCCTGTGCGTTCATCAGCACAGCGGTCACCTCAACATCGAGTGGCTTCTAGCAAAACTCATCAGTATAATCAGGTGATGTCATCATCAACCGATCAAGGAGCATCATCAGCTCATCAGGTGAGGCCACCATGTTCATATTGTAGTGTCCAGGGACACACACTCTATAGATGCTCTGGCTTTCAACAGCTGTCACGGTCTAACCGTAGATCGTGGGCTACTCAGACCGGGCATTGTTATCGATGCTTGAGGAAGCACTATGCCAAAGAGTGCACTCACACGAACTGGTGTTCTCATTGTGGGTCCCCAGCGCATAATTCATTAATATGTAATGCCGATGCGAACACCGGTGCTTCTCAGCAGCCGGATCAATCTGCCGCTCGTGTGGTCACACGGAATGCTGGCGGTCGAGACACGCCAACTTCACCAAAAGCGCGTCATGTCTCACCAGTGCATAGCCCATCATCAGCTGTTCACTATCAAGGGGCACCCTCTTTGCAGTCTATGGCGCACCATCAGCCTAAACCACAAATTGGTGCCAGGGCACATCATGCTCAACTCAAATTTAATTCTCTCAGGTTTGGATCTCGGACGAGTCCTGATAGACTATGAGATAAGGTTACTGTTGGCGCATATCAGGGTCCATCACTCCCTATAACCATCTGCCCCACGGCAATGATTATGGTCAGGTCAGGTGATGGTACATACGTCAAGGTCAGGGCACTGTTGGATACAGGAGCCGCTGTTTCACTCATCAAACATTCATTAGTTCATGGTTTAAAGTTGCACCAACAGTCTAACAGTAATTCACTTTATGGAATAGGTCATCAAAGGGTTGATGCGCCTGGCTCTATTGTCAAATTAGTAATCAAACCTGTAGGTACTCAATTACCAGTTGTTGGTACTATGGCCATGGTAATGTACACATTGACAGGAAATATTCCTTCATATGATATTAAATTAAAAGGTCAATTATTATCATCAAATATCATACTTGCTGATAGCAATTTCGATAAAGCTAGGGATGTAGATATTATATTAGGTACAGATATACTTAATTATGTACTTGATGGGTCTAAGATATCTACCAACATTCCAGGGATAACAGCTTACGGATCATACTTTGGTCACGTCATCATGGGCGCGGTGCCTACTCCACGGTCACCGTCGACGGTCACGTCTCCCGCCCAGTCAGCCGGCACTTCAGTCGAAGACTATGGACTTCACGCAGTCAGGCTGGAGGAAGTATTGGAAAGGTTTTGGAAGGTCGAGGAGCCACCATCAAAGCCAGCTGTTCATCCGGATCACTTGGAATGTGAAAGGTTGTATAATTCAAGTACTCAACGTATGCCAGACGGCAAATATATGGTTAGGTTACCATTACTGTCAACTAGGCCGCCATTGGGTGAATCAAAGGCCTTAGCCATGCACAGGTTGCGATCTTTAGAAAGAAAGATGGCTAGAAATTCAGTATTTGCTAGTAAATACAAAGAGTTCATGAAGGAGTATGAATCTCTTGGTCATATGTCTAAATCAGATTTTCAGTTCGATTCAGAACATTTTATAATACCTCATCATGGTATATTCAAGAAGGGAACGGATAAGATCCGTGTAGTATTTGACGGCAGTGGACGTACAAGTACTGGGACATCCCTTAATCAGTGCCTGCATACAGGCCAACCACTTCAAAACGATATTACTCAGATATTGTTAAATTTCAGACGTCATCAAATAGTCTTCACAACCGACATCAAGCAGATGTTCAGGATGACCTGGATACAACCTGAGGACAGGAGGTATCAGCTCATCTTATGGCGGGAGGACCCGTCTGAACCAATTCAGGTATACGAATTGAATACTAATACCTACGGACTAAGGTCAAGTCCGTTCATCTCAATTCGGACACTATTGCGTCTAGCCGATGATTGGGAGGCTGATCATCACGAATCATTAGCGTCAGACGTCATCAGACGAGATATCTTCGTCGACGATATTCTCACGGGCGCAGACTCATTATCAGATGCGCAGAAAATCAAATCTGAGCTCATTGCGCTTATGAAAAGCGCCGGGTACGAGCTTAGAAAATGGTCATCGAATTGCGGTAAACTACTGCAAGATTTGCCTCAAGAGCACTGCGAGCAGCCTCGTCAGTTTGACACTGATGACAAAAGCTTCATTAAGGTATTAGGTATTCAATGGGACCCAGTATCAGATTCAATGTCATATCAGATTAATGTACCATTAGGACAACCGATCACTAAACGCCATATACTCAGTACTATTGCACGCCTATATGACCCGTGCGGATATTGCGCACCTATTGTGTTCAGATTCAAGGTGTTCCTTCAATCACTATTTTCAGACGGATTATCGTGGGATGAACCCGTCTATGAAAATCAATGTCGTCAGTGGGACGAACTTATTCAAGACTTAAATTATTTGTCTAATTTGCAGATTCCTAGATGTGTTGCACTACCTCAGGCTGTATCATATTCACTCCACGGATTCGGAGACGCTTCGGAAGCCGGATTTGCTGCTAGCGTCTACCTCAGGACAGTGGATACGTCAGGGAGCGTCATGGTACGTTTGCTTTTAGCTAAATCACGAGTAGCTTCAAAGAAGTCAAGACAAACGATACCAAAGTTAGAGCTCAGCGCCGCACATCTAGTGTACAAGCTATTAAATCACGTAGCAGCGTCATATGACCATTCAATTCAGTTTGACAGCATTAATGCTTGGTCAGATAGCACGATCGTGCTCTCATGGTTAAATACGAAACCTCACATGCTGCAAACATTCGAATGCAATCGAGTACAAGATATTCAAAACTCCAAACGTCACATGACATGGCGACATATCAGGTCTGAATTAAATCCCGCAGATGTCGCTTCAAGGGGTCTGTCAGCAAAGGATCTACTTGGATTTAATTTGTGGTGGTCACCAGACTGGTTACTGAGGGAGGAGTCACAATGGCCTTCCTTACCCGTCACGATGCCTCACGACCTACCTGGATTTAAGAAATTAGTCCACTTCATTACCCCTGTCGAACCATGGGAGGACACGTTATTGTCACGTGTCAGTTCATTCAGTAAGCTAATCAAGGTTACGGCATTTGTACTCAGATTTTGCAGGAATGTCAGATTACCGAAGGAGAAACGGAATTTTGCGTCATCATTATCACTGGACTCGTGCAGCTACGAAACATTGGATTAAGAAAATCCAAATGGATTCATACAGAGATGAAGTCATATTGATCAAACAAGGAAAATTGGTCTGTAAATCACTACAGAAATTAAGTGTATTCGTGGATGACGAACACTTTATCAGAGTCGGCGGACGACTCCGCAAATCATCATTGCCTTACGGAGCAAGGCATCCATATTTGATACCTAAGGATCATAGGTGGGGTCAACTACTCATAGAATATTATCATCGGTCATATTGTCACGCTGCGACAAACGCGCTCATGTCCATACTCAGGCGAGAGTATTGGATAACCTCAGCCAGGCGACAAGTGTCTAGGGTTATTAGAAACTGTTTAAGTTGTTTCAGATTTAATGCTTCAACTCGGCCACCGTTCATGGCAGACCTGCCCGCAGATAGAGTCACAGCTGCAAGGCCATTTTCAGGCGTAGCGACTGACTTTGCGGGGCCGTTCTTAGTCAAGAGCAGTTTATTAAGAAACGCTAAATCAGTCAAAGCTTACCTGTGTGTCTTTGTATGTTTAGGTACAAAGGCGGTTCATCTGGAAGTCGTGTCGTCGCTGAGCGTCGAGGCCTTTATTGCGGCCTTCACCAGGTTTGTCAGCCGCCGCGGGCTGCCTTCGCTTATCAGATCGGACCGAGGTACAAATTTCACTGGTTCTAACACCTATCTCAGGGAGATCAATCAGTTCTTGTTGGACAACGAGATCATCCTCAAGGAGGAATTTAGAAAACAGAGTATTCGTTGGGAGTTCAATCCTCCTGCATCGCCCCACATGGGGGGCCTATTCGAGGCTGCAGTCAAAAGCGCTAAAAATCTCCTTAAGAGAGAGGTCGGCGATACCATTTTGACTTTCGAGGAGTTATCTACTCTATTTTCAAAAATAGAGTCAATTCTTAATTCTCGTCCTTTAGTTCCGATGTCGGAAGATCCCTGTGATCTCGAAGTACTCACACCCGGTCATTTCATCATTGGTCAGTCCCTAGTAGCCTTACCAGAGGGTCACTGGAAGGATACTAAAATGTCGCGATTATCACGCTTTCAAGTCACTCAGAAAATGTATCAGTCAATTTGGTCACGATGGCATGTTGAATATCTCAATACACTACAGTCACGCAATAAATGGTATAGTCATAATAACAATGTCGAGCTCAATGATTTAGTGCTTATCATTGATGAAAATTCACCGCCACTTCAATGGAGAAGAGGCCGAGTTATTGAATTGTTCAAGGGTTCAGATCATGTTGTTAGGTCAGTTAAATTAAAGACTCAATCTGGTGAGCTTGTCAGGCCAGTAGTCAAGTTATGCAAATTACCTATGGAATGTAACTCAAATTAATCATTTATGTGTCTGTTCATATACCTAGTGTCAACCTGTGTATTTATTACGTATTCATTATGCCTGTTTATCTATAGTGTTTCAACGTATGTTGAGCTATGTTCGTGTATAAATATCATGTGTCATTATATTGTAACTAGTTCAGTAGGGGCTTCAAGTATTCAGCTCATTTCTTCCCCTGGCGGCCCAGGAAATGTTCACGGAAATTACTATGTCTTTTATCTGTTTGTAATCGATCATGTGTGGTGCCGCCTTTACATTCATAAATTAGGAATCTAATTAGGCATAGACAAAACTGTCATTGCTTTTAGGTTACTATGACTTCCGCTCACTCTCTTGGTGTCAACTCACGAGCGTGCGGACGCATATTCTTATAATAATTACTGTATAACGTGATAAGTTCGTACTGTGATTAAATCAGTTCAAGTCAACAGTTGTTCATATTTTGCGTCAACAATCAACCACCCTGGGAGTCTGTCCGATTCGAACCCGCGCCAGATTCCGGGGAGCACTTCAACTTTCATCATTCATCATCAAATACCACCAGAGGCAATACGCAGCCAGCCCAGGGTCAGGAAGGCGAGTATTGTCATCAGTATAACTCCTTCAAGCCAGGTTTTGGACCTTTGGTCGCTGCAGGTCACAAGCAACCATCCTGGCTTGTACGAGTAGCCTTTGAACAGGCCCTTCGCCTTTCACCAAGCCGGTTATCTTCTGCACGATGGTGTCGCAGACTAACCCCAGTTGCGTGTCCGTCATCGGAGTGGGGTTGATGATACCGACTCGGATCATGCTTAGGACCTCGTTAAAGGCTAAGGGCGTAGAGGTCGGAGTAGGTGGTATGGGTGGTATGGGAGGTGTCTCACTTACCTTTGGGGCTTTGGGTATATGCCCCTGCGGTGATTCCTCTGCCGAGCGGGGCCGTTTCACCGGCTTTTGCTGCGGTTTGGAGTGTGAGGGCCCGAATTTGTACCCCAACCTCTTAAGCTCCGCAAAGCTCTTTTGGGCCAGTTCTACCGCCTCGGAAGGTGGTATCCCTAATCCCTTCAGAGCCTTGTAGCGGCCCTTTGCTGAACCTGCCAATTTCTTGGCAGGTTGGTCGTTGGCGGAGTGAGGCTCCCCAGACAGTGAGTTTGGGCCGTTGCCGGCCCTTTCCACCGTGTTGGTGAGCTCCACCACCTCCATTTGTTGCTCCTGCGTTTGGGCAGATTCCTCCGCGCCTACCGTCAGGGGCAGTAGTTCCTGGCATAGGTCTTCCAGGGTACCTTCTGTTTTTTTGTTTGTTTTCTCCATACGAATCCCACGAGAAGCTAGGGAAATAAAGGTCCATTCCGGCAGAGCCCCGCTTGCCGGAATAAGGCTACGTACACCTCGAGGTCGCCTGGTATCGAGGGTACACCGTTAGCGACTGAGCTCCCCCTCAGTCACGCACCTGTAGGCACGGTACGAATAACACCTATAGGTTGGGGTTTTTGGGGTCGAGGTTGTCTCCTCCAGGAGGGGGTGTAGGAGGGAATAAGGATGGGAAGGGATGGTGTTTGTGAGAGGAATTTGGATATTTGGATCACGGGAAAGAGGGTAGGGAGTACCTAGACGCTGGGACTGTCGTACCAGGTATCATCCTCCATACTTAGCTGCTTAGCAGTCCGGGGTAGTTGGTAAATAATATTAGGGAATGTAAACCGGCTAACCGGTTAACCGAAAAACCGATTAACCGAAACTTTTTGATCTCGGTTAAAAACCGGTTTTTTATAACTTTCGCCGGTTATTAACCGAATTGGAACTTGTCCTTAAAAGACTGTAAATAGCCTAATATATATACCCCAGAATATTCTTCAGACTATAAACTGACGAATATAGCGTGGAAACGTATCTTTATTTTGTAAAAATCAAGAATACATACTCGAATTTTTCGTGTAGCGAATAGCAAGAAGTTTTGTTAATTAAATTTCTTCATTAACGTGCTGAACGATACAATACAATTTATACAATACACGAGCCACATGAAACATTTACATTGCTGAAGTCCTTCTGGGGCATAAATGTCCAAGGGTCAGAGAGTCCAGGTGTCACATTGTCCATTGTCAAAAAGTCCGAGGGATGAAACGTCCTAGGGTCTGAAAGTCCAAGGGTCAAAAAGTCCACGGTCAAAAAGTCCGGAGGACGAAACGTCCCAGTGTCTGAAAGTCCTAGTGGTAAAAAGTCCATGGTCAAAATGTCCAGAGGATGAAACGTCCTAGTGTCTGAAAGTCCTAGCGTCAAAAAGTTGATGGTCAAAATGTCCGAAGGATGAAACGTCCTAGTGTCGGAAAGCCTGAATGTCATAATGTCTAAAATAAAAATAATTGAAAAAGTAATTCATCTGCATAATTTCCTGTGTATTATCTAACACCCTCAGGCCCATTCTCGGTAAGATCCAGATGCGTCTATGATAACTCGTAAGTACATGTGTCAACGAGAATTGACTAGCTGATACAGTAATGGACAGGGTAATACTGGGGCCCAATTCTACATTGTCTTTTCCCATATTGTTGTCTATGTGGTGACAGCTCTTAACCCTTAGGTGCATGATTTAATTATTTTTTACAAAAATAATATATGTGATGGGAAAAAATACGTAAATGCTGGGAAAAATAATAAAAAAAATCTTGGTCATTTTTTTCAATTTTTTTTTAAATAAAAATACTTGGTATCAAATTTGATACTCCATGGAGTAAGCACTTAAAAAATATACTACTTGTTACATAATTAGGTAGTCATCAAAAAATCAACTTTAGAAATACAATCTTAAAAAAAACAGATACAACTACAAATGGAAGTCATTAAAACAATCGGAGTTCTTTTTTGAGCATAAAAACACTTTGCACTTGTTGCATTGTGTGCTACTGAGTAGTTTGCAACCCGGCTTCATACATTTCATCCGTTTATCCCCCTTTTTTTGAATGTGCCCTACTCTGTCAAACCGTATATCTGGTGAGGGCATATGTTGCAGAATATTTCTTCGTTTGGGGGGTGGGGCATATATAGGACTATTTGCTTGGGCGTCCTCTCGTTGGAAGTAAAATGGTCCCGTACTTGCATAGAGTGTCTGCTAAGTCTACTCTACAGTCGCCTAATTTCACCTTCTAACTGTGCCAACAATTCTTCTATGTCCTTATCTTTCAATGCTCTATGACGAACCATTCTGCAGAAAAATTTAAGCTTATTTATACACCAAAACCACATGCAAAATATTAGTAAAATACGAACAAACTCAAAAAAGTGTTATAAACCATGCGAGTAGAAAAATTAAGCGTAATGCATAGAGTATCATTTTTGATACCACGAAAAAAAGACGTTGTTGCATGGAGTATCGTTTTCGATACCAACTTAAAACTCAATAAAATATTTATAATGACATCAATCTAACAAAAACGCATGTAATAAACGATAAATATAAATACTAACCTTCCTTATACAGATTTTTCCGATTGAAAATACCAGGTGATTCACCAGATAGACAAAAATTCAAACTTGAAATTTCACTCTCGCAACAAGTAACCGCACAATTCAAACTTTTGACATTTAGTACAAAAAACGGCTGCTCTGTGGTTGACAGTTCTATTTTTTTTAAATTATATTTGAGCAAAGGTACCTAAATTCAGCTATTAGAACGTGCCCATACTGAAAAAAAAAGATTTTTGGGTGGAGAAAGACAAGGTATCATTTTTGATACTGTATGCACCTAAGGGTTAAGCCTGTTAATAGTTAAATAAATGGACACTAAAGTAATTTGTGCAATTTGGACATTGTGACATTGAGACATTGTCACATTAGGCCTTTTTAACAATTTAATATTGTTACACTAGGACTATCCGACATTAGGGCATTATAACTTTCGAACTTTTCGACAGTGGACAATATGACACATATACTATCCGACGTATGGACAATCCAACCAGGGGGCATTATTTATACCTTCGAACTTTTTGACAATGGACAATGTGACACATTGACATGAACTATCCGACATATGGACATTCCGACCAGGGGGCATTACCTATAACCTTCGGACTTTTTTACAATGGACAATGTGACACCTGGACTCTCTGACCCTTGGACATATATGCCCCAGAAGGGCTGAAGTTAATTTATATAATACTTAATACTTATTCCCTATACTAATCGAACAGCTTTAAACAGTAACCGTCCCCACTCCGTTTTAGTTTGCCGCGTTAAAAGAGCAGAATGGGTTTGTGGCACGGCTGGGTAAACCCCATAGTTTTAGTTTGCTATCTGCCCTACCACTAGTACCAATATTTTTGTGGCAAGTTTGTTAAACTTTTAAAATTTAACATTGTATAATTAGTTTATTTAGTACAGAGTATATCATTTAAATCTCAAAAAATACACCGTTACGAGTAACACCAATAGTAACCAAGAATAGTAAAATTATCGTCTAATACTTCGATTTCAAATAGTTTGCAAAAAACCGGCTAAAAACCGGTTAACCGGTTTTGAATCCGTCGAGGAGGTTATTAACCGGTTTTTGATTTTCACCGGTTTTTACATTCCCTAGTAAATATGCGACGCCCGTTTCTACCGCTAGCATTTCCAGGGTGCACGACCCACTACGTAAAATGAGTGGGTTCGCCCCAGGTCTGTACGGCGGCAGAGCCTGGGACGACGTGGACGTGTATGAAGGACTTGGTGGAGTGTGCCTGATAGCTCAGCGTCGCATACCCGAGCGTACTCACCCCCCCCGCACCCCATATCCCTTTGCCCATACAAAATGTGTCAAATTTTAATCCGAAGTAAGCCTATCTATCCGCGGTTTGGATATAGGGTTCGGCTATTAGTCGATTTTATTGGCCGTTTCCTCGTGGTCCTACTATTTTTGTCCTACTGACTTTCGACGGAGCCCCGCCCAAGGGCGGAGCTCCTGCTTCTAAGTGGTTTTGCCCTTCGGGCATCTGAAGCTACCTAACGAACCTAACCTACCTACTTTTACAACCATAATTAGTATTTAGTGATCAAATCTAGGTTCATTTTTTGACTAGTAGGATAAATTAGTAGGACCACGAGGAAGTAAGTATTTTATTTCAGGTCAGTCTCTTCCATCTAATTAGGTAACTTTTAAAAGCTGTAAATTTGGCAGTGAAGGAAAGTTTTGTTATTTTTCAGAAATCGCCCATCACTAGTCATAAGTTGCATGTTAAGTTGGGTGTACAGATTTACAGGATAATAGATACAGATTTGTTTACAGAAGGACCTTGTCCAGTCTCAACTACTCCTCGTTATTTTAATTACCACCCCCTTATTTATATGTATGTAAACTCTTTATGGCACAAAAAATATAAAATATTACAACATTGTAATTAAAGTATTGTACAAAGGCGAACTTATCCCTAAATGGGATTTCTTCCAGCTAACCCTGAAGTTGATGTAGTAGAGAAAACTAATTTGAATCAGATATGCACATTGTCGTCGATTCTGTGTCAACTGCACCGGTAGGTACTACACGGGGCCGGTCTGCCCGACCTGTATATTCCTATGACCTGCTCATCTACTACACCGAACACAAAGGAATCTAGCTCTGAATTAAGGCTATCCGGGCTCAAGGCTCACGACTCTCACGAGTAATTTGCTGGACTTACGAGGAAATCGAATCATTTCGTATGGGACTGCTGACGTATTAAGTACAGTTGGGGCTTCCGGTTTCATCATGAGGTCAGTTCTTAGACACCGTAATATTTTCATTGCCATCGAGCTGTATCTATTAACGGGAACAGCTGGCCTATTGCCTAACGCCCTTGCAATCGCAATCCACTTCAAAGTGGAATGATTGTTTTCATTTTGAAAGCGGACTCTCCTTCGCACTGTCAAAATGAAAACGATTGCGATGACGAGTACGATGCAATAAGCCCTCTGATTCAAAGTTGACAAACTTGCAAGATTTGTCTAAAACCATTAAGTAAGTAAAATAAATGTATACTCGTATGTAGGAAAAATAACAAAAATATTCATATTTTCACCCTGACGGTCTGGATAAATTTACAAAAAATCCCCGAGGCTAATTTCCCACGCGCAGGATTTTACACTCGAGAATTCCTGCCCGGCTCATTGGCCATCATGTGCAAACGATGTCTCTGTAAATAGGTACGTCTAAATTGTTCCGAAATATGCTTAAGTCAACGAAACTAAAACAACTTCAGCCAAGGGCGTGAGACCACGTTTGAATAAGCAATTACTTATATGTTATAATTCGTGCCTGTTTTCTACGACCATATTGCTTTTGACCGTATCGCATTGTCAACATTTTGGTAGGTCCTATTTAAAAGCACTATGGTTTTACCTTCAAGCTACACGGCCTTCCGTTCGTCAAAGAGTTTTACCGAGTTGGCCTTGCGCCTCTATTCTACGGGGCAAAACCAGCCTTTTATGGAGAGTGTAGCCAGGAGCTACAGTCACGAGGTTTAATTTGGTACCCACTAGGGAATGTAAACCGGCTAACCGGTTAACCGAAAAACCGATTAACCGAAACTTTTTGATCTCGGTTAAAAACCGGTTTTTTATAACTTTCGCCGGTTATTAACCGAATTGGAACTTGTCCTTAAAAGACTGTAAATAGCCTAATATATATACCCCAGAATATTCTTCAGACTATAAACTGACGAATATAGCGTGGAAACGTATCTTTATTTTGTAAAAATCAAGAATACATACTCGAATTTTTCGTGTAGCGAATAGCAAGAAGTTTAGTTAATTAAATTTCTTCATTAACGTGCTGAACGATACAATACAATTTATACAATACACGAGCCACATGAAACATTTACATTGCTGAAGTCCTTCTGGGGCATAAATGTCCAAGGGTCAGAGAGTCCAGGTGTCACATTGTCCATTGTCAAAAAGTCCGAGGGATGAAACGTCCTAGGGTCTGAAAGTCCAAGGGTCAAAAAGTCCACGGTCAAAAAGTCCGGAGGACGAAACGTCCCAGTGTCTGAAAGTCCTAGTGGTAAAAAGTCCATGGTCAAAATGTCCAGAGGATGAAACGTCCTAGAGTCTGAAAGTCCTAGCGTCAAAAAGTTGATGGTCAAAATGTCCGAAGGATGAAACGTCCTAGTGTCGGAAAGCCTGAATGTCATAATGTCTAAAATAAAAATAATTGAAAAAGTAATTCATCTGCATAATTTCCTGTGTATTATCTAACACCCTCAGGCCCATTCTCGGTAAGATCCAGATGCGTCTATGATAACTCGTAAGTACATGTGTCAACGAGAATTGACTAGCTGATACAGTAATGGACAGGGTAATACTGGGGCCCAATTCTACATTGTCTTTTCCCATATTGTTGTCTATGTGGTGACAGCTCTTAAGCCTGTTAATAGTTAAATAAATGGACACTAAAGTAATTTGTGCAATTTGGACATTGTGACATTGAGACATTGTCACATTAGGCCTTTTTAACAATTTAATATTGTTACACTAGGACTATCCGACATTAGGGCATTATAACTTTCGAACTTTTCGACAGTGGACAATATGACACATATACTATCCGACGTATGGACAATCCAACCAGGGGGCATTATAACCAGTGATCGTTATCAATGTCCTGTAATGGTAGCAAAGTATGGTTGACAAAAAAAACTAATAACGTAGTATATTAAACATTATATATTTTACTAATTATGAGATTTATATACATATTATAACAACAAATCCAAATTATAGTGAATAAATGACTAAAATTTGTTCAACAGATTTGGCTGTCAGTCGTTCACGTCGATTGGGAAAAATCCATTTTAAATAGCTAAATGACCTTTCTACGTTAACAGAAGTCACAGGAAGGAAATTTAAGTCTTTAAAATATTGCACACTATTTTATTTTATTTTATTTACATGGGATTTTGACTTTAAGTGTTTATTTATATTGTGCTTTTTCCTTTTAATATTGATATTACAAACAGTACATCGAGTGGCTTTATCCGTCGTAACTCGTAATAAAATACGGGTAATTGTGTCAAATACATGCTGTCAATGTAAATACTGTGATCATACGTGCACTTTATGAGGACTCCACTAAAATACTTGAATATCCACTCTAGATACGATATGCATTGGTTTATTTAGATAAACACGTCGCGTAGTGTAATTAGATTTTCAACTACAGTTATATTTTGATGACATTTTATGTCATTTGACGTACACTGTTTTAAAAATATATTAGGGCGGAAAAGGTTTTGTACCGTATAGGTAAGGATTTATATCTACAGGTGTAATCTTTAGAAGGTAAGTATATATTTATTTTATGGTTAAGATCAAAAGTAAACAACCAAATGTGTTTGTTTTTTCTGCCAACCATACCCTTTGCTACCAAAAGTGGACGTTGATAACGATCACTAATTATAACCTTCGAACTTTTTGACAATGGACAATGTGACACATTGACATGAACTATCCGACATATGGACATTCCGACCAGGGGGCATTACCTATAACCTTCGGACTTTTTTACAATGGACAATGTGACACCTGGACTCTCTGACCCTTGGACATATATGCCCCAGAAGGGCTGAAGTTAATTTATATAATACTTAATACTTATTCCCTATACTAATCGAACAGCTTTAAACAGTAACCGTCCCCACTCCGTTTTAGTTTGCCGCGTTAAAAGAGCAGAATGGGTTTGTGGCACGGCTGGGTAAACCCCATAGTTTTAGTTTGCTATCTGCCCTACCACTAGTACCAATATTTTTGTGGCAAGTTTGTTAAACTTTTAAAATTTAACATTGTATAATTAGTTTATTTAGTACAGAGTATATCATTTAAATCTCAAAAAATACACCGTTACGAGTAACACCAATAGTAACCAAGAATAGTAAAATTATCGTCTAATACTTCGATTTCAAATAGTTTGCAAAAAACCGGCTAAAAACCGGTTAACCGGTTTTGAATCCGTCGAGGCGGTTATTAACCGGTTTTTGATTTTCACCGGTTTTTACATTCCCTAGTACCCACCTTAGATCCAAAGTTAATCTGACATTCTACAACAATAAGGTTGAGTTTCCTAAAAGCTACAAATGACTTGACATCTCTAATGACATTGACGACTTCAAGCATATTTTTCCTGAAATGGGTCCCAAATTAACGCTTGTGACCGTACATGACTATCATGCCGGACGTCCACCGACCCTCCACTTTCTCTCACCAGGCTTCCAGACGCGCCGGGAGGGCTTCCGTCCGCAACTCCGCATGTACCTAGTCGAATTTCTAATGGTTCGGACGCAGTGGTTTGCCGCGTCATTTCTTATTCGCACTGCATAGAAGTGGAATGCGCTCCCTGCGTCTGTATCCCCGGAATCATATAACCCTGTTGTTTTCAAGGCAAGCGCGAATAGGATTTTTTTCTGGGTAAGCGTGTAATACCCTCGACCTCGTCGTCACTTAACATCAGGTGAGACAGGTCAAACGCTAACACGAGTTTGAAAATGTTTTTTTAACGTATTTTTATTTTAAATTTACGGTAGCTTTTTTTTACTTGACAGTAGGGAGGCCGGGTTTAAAACAATCCGATAGCAAAGAAGAGGCCTTGATGTAGTGCATCGCATATATGACTTCGTGATTTAATGGATAAGTCTTATTTTCTCAATTAGCTTATCGATGGGCATATACTAAAGTTGACTGAGAAAGCAAGATAAATGACATCTTTTGAGACCAAAAAAAATGTCTTATGTTTATTTGCTCTATTATTAAATAAAATCATAAAATATTTGACATGTTAACTCGGTCGCTATTATTTACTGTCAAGTAAATAAGAGCTATCAAAGTCCTTGGGGCTCTATTCTACTCTGTAAAACCTAATTGATATTGACATGATACCGTATTGTCAGGTGTAATGATGCTCTATACCTACAAACAAACGTCAAGTTAGCAGCAAGAATTGATGAATGGTAATTTATTTTCTACTTAACTAGGTTACAAGTCGTTTTTTTGCTGAATTGTCATGCTGTTCACGTATGCAGTTAGGTTAGGTTAGGTAATCATATTATTACAATGCAAGTGTAGATAATGCTGCGCAAGCGCCTGCCCTGGCTATTGTGGCAATATGAAATCAGATGAATTTGTTGCTGATAGTATTTAAAAACCGGGCAAGAGCATGTCGGACCATGCTCAGTGTAGGGTTCCGAAGCCGTAACGACAAACACAAAAAACTATCTCAAAAATCAACATGTATGAAACAATTTTCTATTTAAAGTTATTTGGCGCTGTCTTAGATGATTTTTAGTAGGTATAAACCCGTTAATCGCCTGTATCTCAGGAACTAATCATGTCTACTTAGCCGTGATAGTTTTCCTTTAAAATTCGTTATATGCGCTTTCGTTGAAGATTTTTTTCAGATTTTTAGTACTTGTAGTTTTGGCTGTAGGGGGGGGGGGGGACACTTGACTCTAACAAAAAATAGCGCTTTAAAGCTTAATATTTCATAAACGGATCCCTTAATCGAAAAATTGTTTTCATATGCCCGCAATATTTTTAAAAGACCTATCCAACGACACCCCACACTATGGGGTAGGCAAGAAAAAAAAAAGACATCCCCACGTTACGTGTAGGAGGTGCATTAAAAAAAAATATTTTTCAAAATTTTATTTTACCACTTTTTTGGCGTGACTAATATGTACATTCATGCTAAATTACAGCTTTCTAGTACTATGAGTCTCTGAGCTAGACTGGGGACGGACGGACGGACGGACGGACGGACGGACGGACGGACGGACGGACGGACGGACATGGCGAAACTATAAGGGTTCCTAGTTTGACTACGGAACCCTAAAAACCGGTTAAGAGCATGTCGGACCATGCTCAGTGTAGGGTTCCGAAGCCGTAACGACCAACACAAAAAGCTATCTCAAAAAACTACATGTACTTATGAACTAATATTCTATTTAAAGTTATTTGGTGCTGACTGATGTTTTTAGTAGGTATAAACACTTTAGTCGCCTGTATCTCAGGAACTAATTAAGTCTACTTAGTTGTGATAGTTTTCCTTTTAAATTCGTTATATGCGCTTTCATTTAAGATATTTTTCAGATTTTTTGTATTTGTAGTTTTAGCTGTACGGGGGAGAGACTCGACTCTAACAAAAATTAGCGCTTTAAAGCTTAATATTCCATAAACGAATTCCTTAATAGAAAAGCTGTTTTCACAAACCTGCAATATTTTTGAAATACCTATCCAACGGCACCCCACACTATAGACGTAGATGAGAAAAAAATACATCCCCACGTTACGTGTAGGGGAGGTACACTACAAAAAATATATCCATACAGTGCAGCAGTGTGTCAAATTTTAATCCGAAGTAAGTAAGCCTATCTGTCCGCGGTTTGAATATCTATAGGAACCGGCCATAAGGGATTAAAGGCTTGTAGTATTGTTAGGCGATGGTCTTGCAACCTGTCACTGATATACACATGGTAAACATCTTAGCCTGTGTTTGCAAAATGAGGTTATACAATTAACAACAAGTTGTTAAAGTTGTTGGTGATTCTATAGCTCTGCCTACTCAGGGATGAAGGCGTGACGGTATATATATGTATGTATGTAGATTGTTAATTTATAAGTTTCTTAATATAATTAAGAATCTGGTACACATTATTTAATGCACTGTAGTGTATTACGGTAATGCAATCGGTTACATTATAAAACAAATATTAGTCTAGTTGGTAGTGACTCGTATGTCATGCATGTCACTCGTATGAAATGACGGTATGAGCGAAAAGTCGATAATGTTGCAAGTTGAACGGCTGAGTCTTTGTTGCTTTCTATGTATTTAAGTGTGTGTGTGTGTGTGTGTGTGTGTGTATGTGTTGAAAGGAAAACGTACAGACCTAGTTTATCATAATATGTTCAATATTTTCATCAATCGTAAAAGTGTAACTAGGTTAAGGGAAGAGAAACTTTATCGCTTTTGGTATGGCCACCATCCAATGGCACGCCACGGCAAACTCCTAAACAACAACAATAACCTTTCTATTATTATGTGCTACAGCCTACACTAACCGGCAAAATAACTCGCCGCCTGTCTTTTTAACCGACTTCAAAAAAAGGAGGTTCTCAATTCGTCAGTTTTTTTTTATGTATGTTCCCCGATTCCTCAAAGACCGCTGGACCAACTTGTTTTTTTTTGTTCGAAAACGTATATTTTCTAGTTGGTCCCATGGCTAACACTTCAGGATCTAATAATATGGAAATCGAGGAAACTCCTCAAATATTCTAAGCTCCCTATAGCGATTTGGATAATTTTCATAGTAACTCGTGCATTTTCTCTTGGAAAGCACTATTCGGTGTCGTGGAACTTATGATGAAGACCACAGATGGCGACCGGAACTCCTTAACGGTATCTATTTCAAGGGTGCCGATAAGATATCTCGATAATTGGTGCGTTCCTATATTCAAAACCTTGGATAGAGTTGTAACATCTCGTTAAAATTTGACATTGGCTACTCGTACCTACGTGCAAAATGTGTCAAATTTGAATGAGACGTCACACGGTTTTGAATATAGGAACGCACCTTGAATGAAGAAGTTAAACTTGTTACACTAACAATATTTAAAAAAAAAGACGGGTGGGCGGTTGTTTTTGCCGGATATTTTCAAGCTT
This sequence comes from Acleris laterana, assembly GCA_963966035.1. Taxonomy (NCBI): domain Eukaryota; kingdom Metazoa; phylum Arthropoda; class Insecta; order Lepidoptera; family Tortricidae; genus Acleris; species Acleris laterana. Next base: position 15,988,386 of record OZ014439.1, on the reverse strand, counting down.
CCTCTAATATTTTCGTTTCTAATCCTAACACTAGAATGGTCTAGTGACACCACAAATAGTTAAATATTTTGAGCAAAATAAACTAACATGTTTTAGCCCCTAGCCAGATAATAGCGTTTCTTAGAAGTGTTTACTTCTTCCGGTATGTAGCTAGTTGCAAACTGTATAAAACATAAATTGCGCGCATTGCATTGTTAAATTTAACCTAGGTAATTACTTAAGTACGTCCATTAGTGGGGCATGAACTGGGTGGTTATAATTATGTACTATACAAAGATCAAAACAACTAACTATACCTAGCGCAGGTTGAATGCTGCGCTATTGGGATATAGTAACCAATGGTAGGTCGGTTTATGTAGGTCAAAATGATCTAGACACGACGTATTCTATCGACAATAGAGTCGAGTCCAGATCATTTTGACCTTTTCGGTTGTGTAGCTACTTCTGAAAAAAAAAAAGAAAAAAAAAGAAATTATTTATTTGTGACAAACATCTCGTCGCATCATTCATTCATTTATTCGTGGCATCTGCATCTGCATCTGCATTCTGCTTCTGACTGTACTGTTTTTAGCTTTTAACGACAGTCATACCTGCCATTTTCGTTATGATTAAAGACAAAGTGGGATGGAGGTGATTGTGTTCTGGTTCTGTATTACCAACTCATTAGTAATTTCGTTTATGTTGCGATATGTTTTTTACATTTTAGATTACCGTTTATGAAGTACTTAGTAATAAAGATGTTATTTATGGGAAGTAGCGTGTTCCACCTTACAGACGTATACTCGTAAGCGAGGTGTTTTCACCACTTTGTATTACAAATATAAAGTGGTGAAAGAACAAACCAAAACATGTCGACTTATTTAAGGTCTCAGGCCGATGGATGATGGATGTCACGTAATATATACTTATAGTTCTGCTAGAACCTACGCAAAATAGGGGCATGTTTAACTCATTGAGTTACGGAAAAGAGTCCGCCACAACCTACTTAATACCTATAACCTGCTAGATAAGTACACATTTTGTCAGTGACAGAACCACGACACCACCGTCCCACAATAGTTCATCGTAAAGAACTATAAGTAGTAGCATATTTTGGGCGTTGCCAACTCTGTTTATGCTCGTATTCTATTGATTTCACATACACCTTGCGAATCCGAAGTATTAGTATAGTACATACCTATTATATGCCTTATCCATATTTAGGGAACTTACTCTACCGAATCAGCTAAAGAAGGTTCAGTTCTTTAACCGTTTGATATGAAATTAGCCAAGGAGAATTATTAGTCATATTTTTTTTGTCTTTTAACTATTTGGCTATCTTCTTGGCGGGTAATTCATGGAGAAATTCAATGATACTTGGCAGATTTATGTACATAATATGTTAAACCATTTTACTAAAACAACGATTGTTACGAGCGACGCTAGTTCAGAATGTCATTTGGATTAAGAACGCCAAGCATACAATAAATGTTAGTATTCACCCCAGCGTCAATCTTCAAAGCTTGAAGTAAAGATGCCGTTCAAACTAGTTCCACAATAAACGTGTTAAATTAAATAAATTATTTATTTATTTAAGAACACATACAGTCGTACATTAAAATATATAGAGGTAATTAATAGGCATCGGAGTTTTTGTCGCACGGTAAGACTGATAGCAAGCTATGGAGTCGTCATTTGCCATAAATCTAAACTCTTATTCATACTCATTTACTGTGTGGCAAATATACACTTGTTACTCTAAATGTGGACAGTGTTAATCGTTCGCTCAAAATCATTGCATCGGGACAGTACCCTGGGTCATGACAAATAATATACATATAGCTGGTACTGACATGCGTAACTGACACGGTCACGGAATCAATACCACAAATATGAATCCACCGTAAAAGTGTAAATTTTCGTTTTTCGTACGTACACACGTGTCACCAGTCCATCGAAGAGTAAATAAATGTTATATACTCGATGATTCACCGTCAACTACCTCAACACGCCCAAAAACTACAGATGGGTACTAAAAATCTGGAAAATATCGTTAGTGAGAAAGCTCATGTAACGAATTAAATGGAAAACTCCCACTGTAGACATCATTTGTTCCCGCGATCGAGAAGACGCAACTAGTGTTTACTTAATCCTACAAAAATTACCATCATTGCCTATAGGTACCAAACTTAGTTCAAACTTGTTATTTTTCGAGATAGTTCATTGAATTTGTTTTAAAGGGGTGTCGAAAACCTACAAGCAGGGCCCAACATGCACTTACCCGGTTTCTAAAATTCGTGTGCTCAGGACAACGTAGTTTTTTATACATATATGTATTATTTTTAATAAACACCAAATTAGCAATTTGCCATTGGCCATTTGCCTCTATCGTGTTTTTAAAGTGCGAAAACTTATGTCACACCCTGTCTTAGGAAAATCAATACACCCATTTTCGAGCTGGTGAGATAAACTTGAAAGCCTTCGACGTCACATATGATGACGGTGAGTACAATGGAAGTGGTTTGGTACCACTCAGATAAGACGGGCGCCGTCGGCAGCCTGCGTCAGTCACACCCGCGCGCCGTCGCACCTCCGCGGATGGCAAACTTCTCGTGACGCCAAATTCCGAAAAAACAACTGACAAACCGGCTGTAAAGTTATCGCCTTTTATTTGCCAAAGTTTATTCAAATTCAAATGTTAAATAGTCTGTTTTCATTTTCAGTGTTGTGCTTAAATAAGTGAAAAAGAACCTTAAACATAGGAAGCTAGCTAATTCTTGCATAGATCACAAACTTATTACGAAACTTTTTTGACTTAAAAATGGATGTAGATATTCAGTATGATCACAATGGTGCTCCTTTCGTTATTTGGGGTAAAAGTAAAATCCAGCTGGAGAATTGGCCGCTAGACGGAAAGTTTTACAAGGAAAAGGCAGAGATTGAATTACGAGAAACGCCTGAAATAGTTGAGCAAGGCTTACGAGAACTTAAGGAACTTTTAAAAGGTACAATCGACACTAGAAGGTATTGTGTCAAAAATGGTACGCTTCTTACCTTTCCGTTACATGTAGATACGTTTACAATACATTCAGGGAAATGCGGTGATATTTCATTAGTTCATTAAAATTTCCGTCGTAAAACAAAACACAACGGATCACTTGACCTTTGGTTTACCTTCGTATACTTTTAAAATTTGTTAACTTCGTGAATTTCACCATATTTTCTACACCCTTACTAAACTACAAAAATCGTTGGAATTAAATGTTTGAAGTCACCTTTACTGACTGAAAACATCAATTGACAATTCTACCATATAAGTTTATTGTAAAAAAATAATGTATTTTACGTCTATTTCATTTGGCGAATCGTGTTTTACAGCCTTGTAATTATTTATCTAGTGGGGATACCTAGTAAGTACATTAAATAACAACGATATACCTACTTGACTGCGAACGGTTTACCCGTTGTACGGTTTAGTGGTAAGTATCCTCGCCTGTCACGCGGGAGACCAGGGTTCGATTCCCCGCCGGAGAACTATTTCTGACGGTATAGGGTAGTAGGTATCGCTGAGACCCACACGGAGGAGTAGTATAGAAGTTGATAATAAATGAATCACTTTAAAAAAAAAATGCATTTTAATACGTTTTCTAATAATAAGATTACAGGAAGATAACTGAATAAAAATAAAATAATGATTTAATTTAATGTGTCCGTGTCTGGTTCTATTGAAATTTTCTAGAGAGTGAGCCCAAGGATCGATATCCGAATAGAACAAAATAAATGTTGAATTTCGAAAGATTTAGATCGCAATGTAAGAGTTCGTAGGAACGCAAACAAAGGAGGTTGTAACAAACTCGTTACACCCGTATATATAACGTATACAAAACGTCAAAAAAATTATGCATGTATTTTGCGAAGCTACGCTGTTTTAATGGGGTTTAAATTTTGTGACAAACTGTTAAATAAATTTCGAATTCAATGTCTACGTGAGTAATATGTGCTGCGAATCGGGAAAATGAAATACAACGAGTATATTGTGTTTCAGCCTCCTTACATTTAATTTAACGTGACAGCATATTTAAGACTATTAATGAACTGTATCTGTATACTACGTATCAGTAGCATATCAGGCATATAGTAGTGGTATACATATAGCATTTTTTATTTATGTTGGTCATATTATTACATTGTTATATAACTTTATAAATCCACTGCAGAGTGCATGTGGTTGATCATTAAGGTGAGTTCGCCTAAAATCGGACAGCGGGTAAGATCGTATGATTTAAATTTACGCTTATTGCGGGGTGTTTTCTTAAAGCTGGCAAGCCGACGCGATGCGCCATTTTATCCCGCTCCCAGGGTGACCATTTGTGGCAGATTTCTGCCATTTGGGCGGATTTGGCTCTCAAATTTTGACTCTGGCAGAAAGTGCTGACGAATTTCAAATGTGGCAGATTCTGGCATATTTTAAAGATTCTTGTTATTTTTTAACATAAATCGAAAACTTTATTCATTTTTTCATACAAAAGAAATTGTGAAACCTCTCAGGTAGGAAATATTTTTTTCTTATCGAGATCAAGAGCTGGTCACATTTTTTCTCATGAATATAGTACGGGGAATTCCCGATTATTCTATTTCTACGTAGGTATGCTTTATGATTATGAGAGGTAATACGACGGTCATAAGGTTTATTTTCACTAACATAACTGATCGTGGTTCCAATATATTTTTGGTTTGTTATTGTCTCTTACCTCATTATTCTCTCTTGGAGTTCAATGTGTGTAGTTGTGGTGCGCCTAATACTGATCCATACACGATGAAGAGGAAATACGAACGTTCCTACCGACCTGAGTGGGAACAAGATCCCTTGCTGTGTTCTTGGATTTCCAGAGCTAAAGAAGATCCTGATATTGCATTTTGCAAAGCATGTAATTGTAAATTAGTTACAAGACTGTCTTCATTAAAAGAACACGCTTCATCCCAAAAACATAAGAAGCACATGATCGGGTATAGTGGCCAATCATCAGTGAGTATAAAAGCGTACCTAAATATATTTGTTTTTTTCTAGAACGACTTTTACTTTAGTTTGTTATGTAAAAAAAAAATATTTTTAAACTATTTCAGGTGCAACAGTTTTTCAAGAAATCTCCATTAGAAGAGGAAGTAAAAAAAGCAGAACAAAATTTTTGTGCTTTGTTAGTGGAACATAATTTACCCTTTCGATTAATGGACCACTTGAGCGAAATTTTCTCAAAATGCTTTCACGATTCTGAAATTGCCAAGTCATTTTCCTGCAAGAGAACTAAAGCAGCAGCGGTAACGTATAATGTTTGAAAACCTGATCTAGAAGCTGAGATGCTTGCCGATTTAAAATCATGTGAAAACATTAAAACTCTTACCCCAATGTTTTCCTTGGTTATAGATGAGACCACAGATGTCACAAGCAAATCGACCCTTGCAGTTGTTACCAAATATTATTCCGAAAAGGATCTTCAAGTCAAAACAAAATTTTTAACTTTGGTGGATTTGGAAGGGGCGTCAGCCCAAGCCTTATTTGATGCACTATCCGATGCTTTAACGAATGCTAATCTTAATATTAAAGATGCTATTGGTTTCGGGGCAGACACTACTAACGTTATGTTTGGTGAACAAGGTGGCATAATTTCGAAAATAAGACATGTTAATCCCCACTGCAAGTTCATTAAGTGTGTATGTCATTCAACTGCTTTGTGTGTATCTCATGCCAGTAAAAACTCCATACCCAGGGCTATTAACCAAATAGTGCAAGAGGTTTACGGATATTTCGCACATAGTAGTAAAAGACAAAGAGAATTTGCTGAATTCCAAGATTTTGTGGGTACAGAAAATCATAAAATTTTAAAGCACTACGAAATTCGGTGGTTATCCTTGCATGCATGCATTAAAAGAATTTTAGAGCAATAGGATGCCCTCAAACTTTTTTTTCAATCGCAGTTTTTAGAGGACAAAAATATATCAGCTGAATTCTTGCACAACAGTTTGAATAACAGGGTGTACAAAATTTATTTTTATGCATATAGTTAACAAACTAAACATTATATTTCAAGGAGATTACACAACAGTCCACACCGCGTTCAACGACATTTCCAGTGTGTATATAAGCATTTTGAGTTGCTACATGAAAGGAAATTATTTAAAAACCACAGACCCACTTTGTGTAGATCCAAAATCTAATGTGAACTTTTTACCTGTAAAAGATTTGTATCTAGGTGTGAACGTTAGTAAGGAAATCGATCGCATATCGGCAGATATAACCATGAAACCGGAAATTCTATCTTTCCTTCAAAGAATGCAAACATTTTTAATTGAGCTTTGCCATCCATTAAAAACACGCTTGCCACTGAGCGATGTTTTTAAGGATTTACAGTTTTTGGATCCACAACAAGTTCTAAGATGTTATAAATTCATAATTAGTAATCATATAGGTATATGTGTTACAGATTCGCCATGCCGGCGAATTACAAAAGAACATCACATCGAGCTTCATACTCTCAAGAAGATGTGAAGATCGCTGTTGCAAGAGTTCGAAGAAAAGAACACACTAACATCGAGGCATCACGATTGTATGGCATCCCAGCTAGGGTTTGCAATTCGAATATTCGAATAATCGATTATTCAAATTATTCGCCATAAATGTTATTCGAATTCGACAATATTCATTATTCGAATAAAACGAATATTTCGAATAGTGCACCAATTTGTCTGTAATTATTTACCTTAGCAAAACATTAACAAAATGCCAGGATTAATTATCCTCCATATTAAGGAGTTCGTGGAAATAGATTTAAATATTAAAAATAACTACAAATGTAAGACAAACAATATATTACCTACCTATTTCGCTTTATCCTTGCCAAAATCAAACTCCCTAAAAAGAACTAAATACCGTACCGTAATTGGTAAAACGGTAGCGTAGCGAGCTAGGGAGCTAGCAAGTTCGGCTACATGCTAGGTATCTGGAGAAGATATCATAAATGTTTTTTTGAATTGTAAGGTCATTACATTTTAAATTAACATCACATATTTTACAATTACACAACTTAGAATCATTATTTTGTTTAATTTTCAAAAATATTCGAATTATTCGAAATATTCGAATATTCGAATGTTGGAAATCTAAATATTCGTATTATTCGAATACTAAAATTGAACGAATATTGCAAACCCTAATCCCAGCATCCACACTCAGTGACAGGGTAAGACAAAAAACTGGGTAAAAGAGTTTTAGCCTTGGAAGGCCACTAATTATTCCGCCTGAAATGGAAAAGTCATTGGCAGATTGTCTTCGCATTATAGAAAAATGGGGTTGGGGGCTGTCGCGATCAGAAGTATTAGATTTAGTTCAACGATTTGTCCAGAAGAATGGCTTAGTTACTCCATTTCGCGACGACAGACCGGGTAAAGATTGGTTCATCGGGTTTCGTAAGCAGCAGTTCTACAAAAGTATGTTCAACCCGCTTTCGTAAGATATAGAATAATAACTATATTTAAGAGTCGTTGATACTGTCACTGATTGTTAAAATAGCTATAAGTTATACCCACCTATTTGACCAAACACATTTAGTACCTAAGTATGATTCGGGAGACGTGATCAGAGATGTTATTCTCTTAAAAACTCGTTCACTCGTTCGACCGACGGAGCGCCGTTTTTAAGAGAATAACACTCCAGGACTGACACTACGTACTTTACTCAGTAAATTATTGATCTCTGTAGTAACTAAATACTTACTTATAATAAATAATTAGTGTAGGTAAGTAATGCAACCAAAGGTAGTTGTAATATAATAACTATTAACGAATAAAAACGCAGACTGATTCCAAATTGTTGTATTTATTTTAGTTTCCCTATACTTGAAAACAACTTATCCTCGTCATAATCATCTCAGCCTACCATGCTTCTTGCGGGTTCGGTGAACCCGGGTTTATTGACCTCATAAAAACAGCCAAAAGTTTGAGGACCACAATTGCTTCAATTTCGGGTGCATCGGGTAAGATCGGACAGAAAAAGTATAAAAAAATAAAAATCGTGTCCGAAATTTTGCTTTGTAATACTATATGGACAATTCTACTATGTATGTTTGTCAGCGGGTCAAATCGGACATTTTTCTGTAGTTAACTCTCTGTTACCGGCAATAGAGACGAAGTTACAGGCTCGTCCGGTCTTACACCACCTCGTAGAAATTTACTGATATCCAAATTTTTCATTTTCCTATATTTAAACACTAATTACACACTCTCCTTGATGTCTTGGGAGGTACTGAAATTCAACGCTGTAGAATATTTCATTCTCATCATTTTGATATATGAAAAACGTATGCAAAGTATTCACAAGCTGAGAAAAAAAATTAAATTCAACATCAACTCAACCTACCTAAAATCGTCCGAAACTTTGCCGAACTCACCTTAATTCATTAATGACTCATTGAGCCTTGATCTGCGATACGTCAATAAGCAACTAAGATTACACGCCATTTTATACGAACCAAAACAAAATAAACAAATATACATTTATTTCAGACAAAACAAAAACACAAGAAACAACTTAAAAACCCTATTTGATTTGAAATCAGCATAAGAAAAATAGTAAACAAAAAATTTAAAAGTGAACAATATAGTACGTGCATTATTAGATACATTGCCAATTTAAGGGTTAAAACTACACTAATCTAACAAAATGCTACCAGTGGGCATTGTTCCTAAAATGCTGGCAGCATTGCCAAATAACTAATTATACTTATAGTGATAAAATGTAATGAACATTGAAAAACCTAAACCAGCGTAAACTCCTGAAGCCCTTACTTGTCATAGAATATGTAATAACAATAACTAATAATAAGTTGTACAAGTACATGTTAACGACTTTAATAATGAACTGCATGCTCTTATTGATTTTAATTGTTCAAATCCTAGATTGATAGCAAAAATCACGAAACACAAAATTGATCACTGACTTTCTATAGGCTCTAATAGTGCTTCAAGAATTATAATTGTTGACCGTACCTACGAGTGCCTTAGCTTTGATTAGATTAAATGAGTCAGTCGTGACCCAACAAGACCTAACGTAGGTGATACCTAACAACAAGCGCCCAGGATTTCCTTAATCGATGTTGCGAGTACCTATTATTTACGTCATAAATCTAACGTGATATATATTTATTTTTTAGGTGAGGAGGCCCTGAAAGTTCCAATCGATGACGATGACTTTCTATTGAGGTTTCTAAGGCCAAGCAAATTTTATGCCGAGAGCGCATTTAAAAAGGTAAGTCTAAAGTTTTAAAATATTTTCCTTAAGAGCGTAGCGTAGCAGTGGTCAGTTACAAAAAAAGCCAGACGCAGTTAGCAGTTTATGTGACTGGTGCATAGTGCCTATAGTACATTACTACAGAGGCCGGGAAGTAGGGGGTTGCCGGCCGAGTGATATAGACGGCCGAGCGAAGCGAGGCCGGATACTTACAAGGCTGGCAACCCATTTTCACGGCGAGGTACGTATAGTGCTTTTCTCAAACATATGCAATTAAATAAAAAATACATCACTCAAAAAAGTAAATTGATAAATGTCCACCCTAGGGAAGAAAAGTAATTGGGTGTTAAAATAAAGTACCAGGAGCGCAGCGGTAATAAGGAGGTATATCAGGCATAGCGCAACTTAGATCTCAGGCGGTGCGGGCAACCGGAGGGCGGCCGGCGGGCGCACACGACGCAGCGCGGATGTCTCCCAAACGTTTATGCACTCCTAGTATTTGACGTTATAACATTTTCTCAAAAATTTTAAAAATATAATTTAGATATTCAGCCTGTTCATAAAACCAGCTGTCATGGCCATATTAAAATTAAAAAAAAAATTACTTCCCGGCCTAGGCCTTCAATTTTGTATGAAATTCCTTTACAGTTCTCTCGAGTTGTTCCGTCGAGAACGTGGCACTTTGAAGCCTAAAATAACTAACATAACGCCGACATTACATAGCATGTTTGAGAAAATTATGTTATCTGTACAGTATCATAAGTTTTTTACAATATACGAGAAACCTGTACCCTGTTGCCCTGTATTTTATTGTACCTGTGTCTCAGGTATCAGTTACCGATACTTTAATGTGAACATGCAACCACATTGATAACCGATACTTTAATTTACGTTGATCCAATTTATTAAGCATTGCCTGATAGCGTTTTCATAAATTAATTTTAATTATGTCATGTCAAAAATCACTGTTATTTTATACGCTTGAGGTAGAATAACGCCCTTGTTTTCCAAGATCATGGAAAATGTAATTAATCGCCAACTGCTGGGGTATCTTGAAGATCATCTGCTGTTAAGTGACCACCAGTATGGCTTCCGCCGTGGGAGTTCAGCTGGTGATCTTTTAGTTTACCTCACTCATTGCTGGGCTGAGTCCGTGGAAAGCAAGGGCGAGGCATTGGCCGTTAGTTTAGATGTAGCGAAGGCCTTTGATCGTGTTTGGCACAAAGCACTTTTGTCAAAGCTGCCTTCATATGGGCTCCCGGAGAGTTTTTGTAAATGGGCAGCCAGTTTTCTTGAGGGACGGAGCATCAAAGTAGCAGTCGATGGCTCATGCTCGAAACTCATGCCCGTTAATGCTGGTGTACCGCAAGGCTGTGTATTGTCTCCTACGCTGTTTCTTCTGCATATCAATGATATGTTGCAGTCTAGTAACATTCATTGCTATGCAGATGACAGCACGGGTCACTCACGCTACTTTGGCCGGAGCAATCACTCTCGAGCTGACACTGAAGAGTGCCGAGCAAAGCTTGTGTCTGTAATTGAGTCATCACTGGAGGTGGTCTCAAAATGGGGCAGACTAAACATGGTCCAATTTAACCCCGCCAAGACACAAGTGTGCGTGTTATCTGCCAAAAAAAGCCCCTTTGTCATGACACCTCAGTTCGAAGGCACTTCCCTCGTTATTAAGCCTACTATCGGAATCCTGGGTGTTGACATATCGCATGATATTCAGTTCCGCAGTCATTTGGAAGATAAAGCCAAATTAGCCTCCAAGAAGCTAGGCGTGCTTAGTTGAGCGAGACGGTACTTCACAGCTGTCCACTGCCTCCAACTCTATAAGGCTCAGGTCCGGCCGCATATGGAGTACTGTTCTCATCTCTGGGCTGGAGCACCGCAATGCTTTCTTCTTCCTTTTGACCGGATTCAACGTAGAGCGGCTCGGATTGTCAACGACCCAGTGATCTCTGTCCGATTAGATCCACTTGCTATCAGGAGGGACATCAGCTCACTTTGTGTGCTGTATAGGCTTTATAACGGGGAGTGTTCTGAAGAACTATTCGCATTGTTGCCTGCCGCCGTATTCCACCACCGTACCACCCGTCGTAGGGCCAGGTTCCATCGACATCACCTTGATGAATGGCGTTCTTCCACCGTGCGTTTCTCTAGGCACTTTTTACCTCGTACGGTGAAACTGTGGAACGAACTCTCTCCGGCGATATTTCCTGCCAGTTATGACATGGGGTCCTTCAAGAAAAGAGCTCTTATTTTCCTTAAAGGCCGGCAACGGACCGACAACTCAACTTGAGTTGCCGGTGTTCATGGGCGGTGGTGATTACTTCCGATCAGGTAAGCCGCATGCTCGTTTGCCTCCCTCTTTTATAAAAAAAAAAAAAAAAAAAAGAATAAAAAAAAATACGAAAATATTTTTTACTTTTCATTTCCGTGGGGGAGTTTGTTTCATTCTGCAAAAATATATTAGTTCTACCTATTCATTACACATACATAGTAACTATTACGCCTTGAACTTTATTAGTTAAAATAAATGATTCTAGAAAAAAATACTGTTAAAATATTTTGCAAGGTTCAAATGTAAAAACCCCACACTATAAATCTTGAATATTCATGAATGTTTACGATAACCAAATGTAAGTAACGAAGTTGAACGAAAAGCGGTTGTGTATAATAAAATAATAGAAATATACTTCTTTAGTTCATGGATCATAGTAATAATTAGCAATTATTTTTTCCTGATTATATCATCAATTCATCAACACCAAATTTAATTTGCACCTGCACACGTCGTAACTGGTTCAGATCATAGTGATAATTAAGTCGTATAGTCCATAAGGACATAAAATTAAGCTGGTGGCAGATTTGGCTTCGGGACCCTACAGTATGAATCAAAATGCACTTGGCCGGTTTTAATTAAGATCGGTTTGAATGAAAGTTGGTAGGGTACTGTTACTGTGCCCATAGTGTCGTCCGCAAGCGCGCTGCTGGTTTGCGAATTCGCGCAACCGATACTCGACTTTCGAAAATCACCTTTCTTGCGAGAAAATATTATTTGCTCCCTTTAGAGATTTTTTCCCGTATGTTTGTAAGGATATAAAATATAAGTCACTAGCTCATTTGAAGGTACTTATTCATTCTTTATTTTGAAAACACACCGTTTCTCTTTGCGTTTGATTATACATGATGTTTCTGCACGTTTAGATGAAGGCGTACTACAAGTTCCGGCAGGCCAACCCAATCTACTGCCGGGACATGGTGCCGTCGGCCGTGCGTGCCGCCTTCAACCACTCCATTATCTCGTTCTTCGCGCCCCGGGACCAGCATGGCCGGAGGATCATGTTCATCGAGTCGGGCAGTAAGAATCCGCGACTATTTTAACAAAATCCGGCATAACCTGATTTTATGGCCTTCTGACTGATATGTTTTTGAAACTGAGTTCATTTTTGAAAAATATTTTTTGCCCCAGCCTTATCTGCTCATTGACATTAATCTTACGAGTTTAAACTAACTAATCGTTAAAAACCGTAACTAATGGTGTAATGGTTAAATCTCAAGGATTTCATTCTTAACGTGTCAAATTTACGATTTACTTTTCATATGTTAACAATTAGTTGAGTTAACTATTGATCAAACTACAGGCTCTAAGTAAAAAAACCGCGGAGCTCCTGTGTGCGCTAACCTTTCAGCTCTATCATCAGAGGGCCCAGACAAGATGCTTTACGCTAACTATCGTTTCTATTCGTTTAGTTTTTAAACCAATCGCGTCACTGGCACATCACGTAACTTTTTTCGTATCACGTCATCTACCAGAGACTCGATTGGTTTAAAAACTACACGAAGAGAAACGCTAGCTAGCGTAGTGCATCTTGTCTGGGCCCTCAGACCTACTCTAAGGCATTTACATTTACATAAATATTGCAAATTATAGTTAACAGTAAAATTTTAACCCAAGATAACCAAATCTATCCGCGTTTTAATATAGCGAACGAGCATGAGTCGACCATTGTCTTCAGTGACACAACGAGTTCATCATATACCTATACTATACCTACTTATTTTGCGATAATTCATTTTGTTAATTTTACAGCTCGCGTTGTAACATAATTATGATGTAAGTAGGTAGATACTTACAATGACTGTCCCGCGACGTTGCTTGTGGCGAGTTTAAAATATTCTAAGGTTTATTTGTTCTCTTAGAAGTGTTACCACATAATGTTATAATATTTCTAAGAACTGAAAAGAATATAAAAAGAAAAAGAAAAAAAAGGAATTAAAAAATTAAAAAAAAAAATTAAATCCCCCTACGTCAGTCAACCCGAAAACCGCTTTTTTATTACCATTATCTAATTACATTTCACACGTGTCCTACTCGTAGTTGAGTTTTTTTGTGTTTCGTTTACAACAAACAACATAATAAAATCCGGGCAAGAGTATGTCTGACCATGTTCAGTGTCGAAGCCGTTCCTACACAAACAGTATGAACTAATTATATACCAATTTAAGGTAGGTATTTGATGCCGTTTTAGATGATCTTCTTGGTTATAAATACTTTAGACGCCTATATAATCTCATGAACCAATCAAGTCTACTTTAGGGGTGATAGTTTTCCTTTAAAATTCGTTATATTTGCTTTCTTTACTACATAGTATACAACAAAGTCGCTTCACGCTGTATGTCCATATGTATGCTTAGATCTTTAAAACTACGCAAAGGATTTTGATGTGTTTTTTTGGTCTACCTTATTTCCTATAAAATCAAGTGTCATAAAATTAGATGCTATATATTAATTTCCTATAAAATCACTTGCTATAATCATTCATTTGCTATAATAGCCATTTGCTATAATGGGTATTTACTATAATTAAAAAAAACGAAGGTCCATCATGCATTAGTAACATTTAAAATCTATATAATTGTGTTTTATAATATTTTTTTCCTATAAACTTTATTTTACCTAATATTCAAAATCTGTAATTTTGACAATGTGTAATCCTCTCTGTTGTGTTTGATCATGTTTTAGGTTTTTATGCAGATAAAAAAAACCTCGAACCTAACCCAACCTATCCGAGTCGGTTCTGCCGTGATTCGGCTTGCTCGTTGCATTTTCTGGATAGTCAAAACACCGTGTTATAGCTAGTGATGATTAGAGATTGCGAAGGTTAAAATAAATAAATCTTGTATCATTTATAGAATTTCAAAGTACAGCAAATAATTTTATAGCATCTAAAACTTATAGTAACAGAAGATTATGGAAACGAGCTGTTATAGCATTTGAATGTATAACATGTGACTGATTATAGCAAATTAATTTAGAGAAAGTTATATTATACCCATTGATTTCATAGTAACTAAGAGGATACCGTTTTTCTTCTTAAGTATTACACAAACGGATCCCTTAATCAAAAAATTGTTTTCACAAACCCGCAATTATAATTTTTTCAACATTTAATTTTACCACTTTGTCTTCGTGACTAATATAATATGTATATTTATAACTGATTTCTAGAACTAATAGTCTCTGAGCTAAACTGCGGACGGATGGACGGACGGATGGGGGTAGTTATTCTCTCAACAACGACGGTCGGACGGACGGACGAGTGAATGTCCAAGCGGCGAGTTTAAAGTAGTCCCGTCAGTGCGAACATAACATATTTTAGCGCGTGCATTTTCAATTTAGCAGCACGATTTCTACCGATGATGGAACGAACGGCTTCTTAATTGAAAATGCACGCGCTAAAATGTGTTTTGTTCGCTCTGACGGGACTACCTAAACTCGTCGCTGCAATTTCGCTCGTTCGTCCACCCGTCCGTTGTATTAGAGAATAACACCCCTGGTTTGACTACGGAATCCTAAAATGTAAGGCATTGTATTAGCTGAGGTTGAATTGCAAATACCTGGTTCATTTGAGAATAATGCAATGACAAGGCTTTGTAACTCAACCCCTACCCCTGTGTTGACGTTTTTAGCACTTTGAGGTCAAACTGTGACCTTTAGGTATAGTTCAGACACGTCAGACAGTCAGTTTGTCTTTTTCTCAGAAACTAACGAATAATCCCTAAAATTAAAAATTCTTAAATTAATTGATGTCATTATGATGTTGTTTGCGTTGTGACAATTTCTAATATATGTACCTAAATAACATTTTTATGTACATTTATCTATTGGTTTACAACAAACTATGGATTTGATTTCATTGAAAATATTTTTTTTAAATTGATTTGGGGTCGTCTGTGTTTTTTATGGTTCTGTATCAACAAGAAACCCTCTGCTCAATTTCCATCTAGCCGTCTGTCCGTCTGTCCGCATTTTACCTCAGATACTACAAAACTGTAGTCTCTGAGGAAAGAAATAGAAATACTACAAAACTGTAATTTCACATACTTCAAATTACGCGGACAAAGTTGTAAAATAACCTCATAACGTATGCACATATAAATAACTTAAAAGTAAAACTATGACGACTATGTTTGTAGACTAGATTAGCTTCCTGAGATACAGGCGGCTAAGTTGTTTGTTTATCCCTAGCAAAAATCATCTTTAAAATAGCACCAACTTTAAATAGAAATTGTTCGTACGTACGTGATGGTTTTTTGATATACAGTATGTTACCAGCACCCTGGCTTTTTTTAAAGTACGTTAAAATAACGTATATTTGTAACGTAACCATGATTAAACGTAACCGTAATTTAATTAATAAAACAAATTTTTAGGCTTTGTTAACATTCTAACAAAATTTTAATTGCCAGCAATGTAAAGCACAGCAAATTGACAAGTGTAAATGACAGTCGACGGATTCTTTGATTATTATGATCTGCCCCCGTACCACGACATGCCTTGTACGAAGCAAGTGTAGATAATTAATTGTAAAGTTTTAATAAATGCCCGCATGCCGATAGCACACTGTATTTTTTGTGTTTGTTGTGTCGGCTCCAGAAGCCTACACTGAGCATGGTCCGACATGCTATTGACTGGTTTTTTTTATTTTTGATAATGCAACTGAACAATATCCTTTAAATTAACTGTCACAATACATGTGACTTAAGTAGGATGACATACAGTAGTAATGTAATTTAAGCTATTCTAGTTTAATTACGGAACTGTTATTTTAAAGTGGTAGTAAATACCCATACCAAGCCAGATATAAGCCAGATGTAGCGTGTCAAGAACTTTTATTCAAAGATAAATTCCTAAAAAATGCAGTAGAAAATAACCTTTACTTTAAACGCTTAGAAATACCGGTCAGGTGCGACTCGGACCGGCGCTCCGAGGGTTCCTTACTGCCGCACAGTACCTAGGTATTAACTTACTTTTATTTGTTAGGAAATTCGCCTCTAAAACAGGCAATTCGCTATGACTTACGGTTTCCTTTAACGTTAGCACGGACCAAGCGTAGGCGTAATAGAGTCCCATTTGACTCCCTATAGGTACCTGCGGAACCCTAAAAATATGGCTCTAGATCACCAATCAAACTAAAAATGACAGTGCATGTCATGGATTTAATACACCCAAAGATATATTTAGAAAAACAACAAGACTAGACAACCTGGTTTTATAAAGTACTACCTATGTAAAGAAGATAAAGATCAAGATAAACATTTAAGTCTTTACAGCATTTTTCGGTGATTCCAGACGGCTGGAACCCGCGAGAGGTCCCTCTCTCCGAGGTGTACCGAGGCATGCAGCTGGCGCTGGAAACAGGGATGAACGAGCCGCGCACGCAGGTCTGCGGAGTCAACCTCATCATGGACTTGAAGGGGCTCGCGCTAACCCATGTGATGCAGTTCACGCCTTCCTTCGCCAAGCTCATCCTTGACTGGGTCCAGGTAAGCTTCGAAACTCAGAACATCATTATTTTCAGAAGACTGGTATGAAGCTATGAACAAGTCGCCTATACAGGACTGCGAAGCAGTTCACGCTTACCTCCACCAAGTGCGTTCTCGACTGGATGCACGTAAACTAGCAAACTTAGAACAGGTACTGAGCTGACGATAACCTTCACCAAGCTGTTTCTTGGGTGCAAGTAGTTCTGGATTTCAACACACCACATTTTATGAAGATAGTCATGATTAGTCATGAACGAGTCGCGCACGCAGCTCTGCGTGAACAACACACACACACATATGCCGCAGTTAGCGTCTACTTCTGAAATGCTTGTTCTCTACTAGGTGCAGGTAAGCTATACAACTTATTTATTTTAATGGACACAGGCTAGAAACAAGACGCATACTCTTGGTGTCAACATCACCACTAACATGAAAGGACTCGCGTTGAACACATGTAGCAGTTCATCTTTATTCGCCAAACTCTACCATAACCAGGTGCAGGTAAGCTCGGAAACTTAGAACGCCATGGAAACGGGTATGATCAAGCTGAGTTCGTCTCGTCACCATCATCATGGACATTAAGGGGCACCCGCTGTCACAGGAAAAAGGATGATCAAAATCACAGCCTCCCAGCCAAGCTCTGCTGCCTGGGAAATTGGTCAAGGTTACCTGCAAATTATAAAGTTAGTTAGTTTTTTAGTTATTAGTTACCTATATAGAAAACAAAAGTCATTGTTTTACAGCTAAGGGTCTACTATTTCTTTTTTTTTAAAGTCAAGGTATCATCTTTTAAATATTTACATACCTATCGATTACTGACAAATAGATTTTTGCCAATTGAAAAACCAGTCATAAAGCGTGCGAATTCACCATACAAATAATTTGTAAAAGTCATTGTTCATTTATTCAAATAGTATAAGTAATAAGTATTGTTCAATGAATAAAAAAAATGCCTTGTGTCGTGTTGTTGACGCACCTCGTACATTGACGATCGCAGCCTTTGCACTCTTCTTGTCAGAATCGCGCAAACCGGTTGTTTTCATAATTTTATGTGCAAATTGCATGTCACGTCACGTTAACCTTATGGCGGTGGTAATAAAACTACCGGAGGCAAATTTAACTCATTCTTTAAGGACAGGCGTCAACAATGAATAAACGCTCCATCATGTATCATAAATCATAATTAATCATCAACATGTCATCCCATCAACAACATGTCGTAACTTGCACCTTTGCTTGACTTGGATCTTTGCTTGAGAATAACCTGAGGGGCACAACACACACACAAAATTAAATCAAAGACTAGTCTGCATACAAAATGAAAACAATTGTTTTGAAGCCAATTGAGATTGCGAGTGCGTTAGGCAATAGCAACGCTGGTCATATTCGGTTGGTAGCATGTGATCATAGTCCGATATGCACTTGCCCGGTTTTTGTTTTGGATTGATAGGATATACCTACCATAGGGTTCATATGTCTATTCGTGTATTTCACTGTAACACCTATTTAAACGGATTTTAACGCAATTTTTGCTAATAAAAATGATGTGATCACAAACGTGAGGCCTTTGCCAAGATGCACAATTGCGTTTCTATTCGTTAAGTTTTTAAACCAATCGAGTCACTGATAGATGACGTGATACGAAAAGTCACGTGATCTACCACTGACGCGATTGGTATAAAAATGAAACGAATAGAAACGCCAGTTAGCGTAGTGCATCTTGGCAAGGGCCTCTGAACCTACGCTTCCACTCGATAGTACCTAATTAGACTAAGGGCCACTTGCACGCAGAATTTAACCCTGGGTTAAAGCACTAACTCGAGTTAAAATGACATTTGTTGTATGAATCTGACGTTTACTAACCCGAGTTAGGGTCTTAACCCAGGGTTAAATTTTTCGTGCAAGTGGCCCTAATAGAACAACTAAAATTTTAATTTAATAACAATGTTTTCATTGACAAGTTTTGATGTGTTTGGTTTTACTTTCAGGACTGTGTACCGATTCGTCTAAAGGCGGTGCACATTGTGAACCAACCGTATGTGTTCAAAATTGTGTTCGCGGTGTTCAAACCCTTCCTGCGCGAGAAGCTGCGCTCGCGCATCTTTTTCCATGGATCGGACATGGAGTCGCTGAAGCAGCACATAGATGGCAGTGCACTACGCCCGCGCCACGGGGGCTCGCTGCCGGAACTCGAGGTCACCGGGGAGGTCATCACCAAAATGCTTATGCATTACGAGGAGAGTTTTATTCGTGAGTGCCGGTTTATTGGGACTAGTAAATCGTTGTCACATACATACATATATAAACTCACGCCTTCATTCCCAGAGTGGGGTATGCAGAGCTAAAAAATTGCCAAAACTTTTTTCAATTAAATATTCTGTAACCGCATTTTGCACAATTAGGCTAAGATGTTTACCAGTTTATTATAGTGACAGGACTGACAGGTTGCTAATTCATCGCCTAACAGAACTGCATGCCTTTATTTCCTTAATCCTCTTAAGCCTCTTACGGCATCGACGGGAAGACATGGAGTGGCACTAATACATATAACCCGGCAGCCACACGAGATAAACAAATTGTCGTCAAAGTTATAGTAACGACAATTGTGCGCGTCTGTATGTTGAAGTATATATTTGAAGTTTCAAACAACATTGCTAGCATGGTGCTAAATATTTTTTGATTTAACGTTTTATTTACGGAATATTTAGTGTAATAGGTGTCTACATATTATATTCTCGCTCCTCGCGGAAAAAAGTTCCTGTACTTCCTCGGAGTTTAAGCTCTCTTGTACTTCATGGGGCTCTCCGTACCAAATTTCATTGAGATCGGTTAAGCCGTGAATGAAAGAGTTACAAACAGACAAAGTCACTTCAATTTACTTTAGATTTAACTTGGTCTTTTATAATACCTGTATATACTTACTGGTTTATAAAACACTGAAATACTAATTTATAAAATACTTGCTTACTTGTTTCAGGTACGAACAGCTACGGTTATGTTGACAACAAAACATAAGTTATAAGTTAGTTTGTTAGTATATGTTTATGAGTTAAATAATGCCATTTTTGATCTCCCAATCAATCTGAGCTAAAAGGTGGTGGCGAGAATAAGAGAGATACAGGGCCGGCTTTAGGGGAGGGCGAAGGTGCCTCGGGGACTATGGTACCAAATTTAAAATTAGTTTATTTTTTAATGAATGGCTCGTGGCTTGTATAGTTAAGACCGGCCCTGCCCGTAAGCTCCGAGGGCCCACAATTTCTCGCACCATTAGAGATTAAGTGTCATTAAAGATGGAATGTAAATTATAATTTATTGTGATGTGATGAATGAGACTATCCTAATTGCAGGATACGATTCATAGTTTCGTCAATATTGTGTGAATTTATCTCTCTACACTCTCACATATAGGAAAGGGTTTAAAAGCGGAGATGGTATCTTTTTATAATGAATAAAATATTATATTTATTAAGCTTGAATAGTAAGATATAAAACGAATAAGAAATACATAAAACAGTTTATCCTAAAAGCTCGCTTCTCCTAAAAGCTTTCTCTCAGTGTGTCTGTCATCACCCTGCTCATCATCCACCGTCATCATTTGCTCCCGGCCGGGTCAGGTCAGGCCGCGGCGGCTACTTTCAGCTCCGGTAGTGTGAGTGATTATTGTGGCGTACACAGCCTGTGAGGCTAGACAAGTTGCCATCGTTCACGAACGCTAGCGTTAGGCGATCACTTTGGTGATCACCTGTCACTTGGCGCTGTCAAAATTAAATAGGCTAGATAATCAGTTTTCAGCGTGTCAGTTGTAACGAGTGATATATATATCACGTGACTTACGTCATTCCCATACATTTTTCAATGACAACACATGTCGCCAGTGATCACCTAACGCTAGCGTTCGTGAACGATGGCAACTTGTCTAGCCCCACTGAAGTATTTAACGAGCGCACTCAGAGTCACCTAACGACGAATTAAGTCGTTCCATACTAACGATTTTTCATAATAAGTACGTAAGTAGGTTTGAAAAAGGAACGCGTTAATTGTCTCTAAAATGTGTCTGACTCACTCATGCAAATGTGTCACAGTCAGAGACGTCAATTAAATGTAATGCTTGTTTAGTGACGTGTTGTCTTATTCTATTGCTTTAGCAAAGAATGTGACGGCAACAATATCAAGCATTAAATTGATTGACGTCTCTGAGTACGGCAGTGAGTACGAGTTTGATGCATCGAAATAATAAGTACAGATGTAGTGAATAACCCTTTCCCATCGTTTTTTGTCGGATTAGTTTGTATTTATCTAGCTTTCTCAATTAGCTTCAGTACCCATCAATAAGCCAACTGAGAAAGCAAGATAAATACGAAGTTATCCGACCAAAAACGATGGGAAAGGATTATTCACTACATCTGTACCGTCGTGTTTCGTATCTTTGCCTGTGCTACCTTATTTCGTCTAGTTTGACATAAGTTGACATTAACAAAATGTTTCTAGTGTAAACCTTACATAAAACTGCTAAATACAAAGTATTTTTTATGGGTTGCAAGATTCTTTAAACAATCTGCGGCTAACTTCACACAGTTCACGTTCAGTGAGGTTTTTTCGCGACACCGACCACATGTTTTTTAAACCAGTGTTTTAACTTTACTTTTAAACGGTGATACGGACCAGCGCCGCTATTGTCTAACGTACCTACTCGCAATCGCAGTCGGCTTCAAAATGGAACAATTGTTTTCATTTTGTATGCAGACAGCCTTCGATTTTCAAAATGAAAGTAAACGATCGTGATTGCGAGTGCGTTAGACAATACGCCCGCTGGTAAGGTTAAACTCTTTACATGATTAGATGCTATAACTATTTCTTTTTCATATGAAACTATTATTTAATAGCTAGGTTACGTTTAGAAATCACAATTGGATAAAACTTTGGTGAGGGTACTTGGTAGTCAAATTTGTTGTACCACATTTATTGGTGCATGATATTACTTGTTTCCAAATGTACATATTTTGTTGTGTTTGGTTTTTTGTAAAGTATAATTTTGTTTATTAAATATTATTTTTTATATAATGCTAGGTTAAGTTTTAAAATTGTATATTTAAAAAACGACTAACTGTTGAGTTTCTTGCGGCGCTTCTTCTCAGCAGTGGTCTCTTGCGAAGCGCTGGTAGATTTTTGACGTGTAAAAGTGCCCGTGCGGCCTACTTACTGAATAAACATCTTTTATCTTTTTTTTATCTGTAAAAATTTTGTTACAGATATTTTGTTTTTTTACTTTTAAACTATTACTCTCCTTTATTTAGCATGTTGGTTAATTTTTGGCAATCTATGAAAATAACTTCAGACTGTTACCAAACTTTGCATATTACACATTTTTTTTAATTGTGTTTTTAGTTAATCTTTAGTCCTAATACCAAGCTCCCACCGCTAGATCAAAAATTAAATTGTTGATGGAGTTACATTTTCAGCTTTGAAGTGAGAGACCACTTCAGATTTTTCACGCTGTCCAAGTAGGTGATAGACACGTTCAGGTAATAACTACCTCGCGGACATATTTTATTAACCCAGCTAATCTTTTTTTGCCTTTTTAGCAATATTGACATATTTTCTATTTATTACAGCTGTCACAATCCTTCAGACACCTTCTCATTAGTCTCATTAAGTACTTACAAATTACTTAAGGCCAACCCGTTATTGTGAACGTTATCTTGAATTAAAATTTTAATTAACCGAGGTATTCTTTTTGATTTAGGAACAAATAAGATTCTATACTGTTACATAAATATATTTATTATTAAAATAATAATTTACAACAGGGAATAAAAACACTGTCATGGAGACACGAACGAAATAGGTACCTAACTCCTATAAGGTAAACGACATCAAAAATAAATTATGCAAGACGTATCACAGTGCTGCTTTAGTGATTAATTTTATTTGATTGATATATTGAAATCACAGCTTGGGTACCGACAAAAACATAATATACATTTTAATTACATATATATCACTAAAACAAGTTACAAGTACACTTACAAGTAGGTAGATAAAACTTTGTGCTCTTTATGTAACTAGTACGTTTACACGTTTTAGACAATTTAAAACATTCTCTTATAGACAAATAAGAAATAGTACGTTATAATTATAAACTACGCTTCTTTCCGTAACTTAATAACAAAGGTTACATTTTGTGGTTCCTAATTGTTCTTCTATTTTTTTATTTATTTATTACTACAAAACTCGTAATAATTGATTTTACTCGTTCAAGCCAGCGCCAGGCTGACATACGCAATTCGATTTTGCGAATAAAGGCAAGAGTTAAAGAATTTTTGGCTGTCAGGCTTAAAATACCGTCATACTAGTCAGACTTAAATCCACATTAGGTCCAACCAAAAAGTCAATCTGATATTCTACAGTAATAAGGTTGAGTTTCCGATAAATTACAAATGACTTCGCATATCTAATGACATTGACGACTTCAAGCACATATTTTTTGGAATGGGTTCTAATGGTACAGGTCGATTCACAAGAGTTGGCACGAATGGATTGAATGAAAGTAATGTCACCTATCATTGTGTGAGAGCCGTCCTTTGAACCGAAGATGTTCGAATTTTAAACCGAAATCCTGTTACTATTTTACACACTAATTTACTTTCATTCACTCATTCAATCCATTCATGCCAGCGCTTGTGAATCAACCTGTACGTCCGTGATCGTACCAGTATCTAGTTAAATACACAAAACATCGCTCTACGGAGATCTCCAGAGCAAGTTGGTGAGCTCTACAAAGCAAGAAGTTGACAAATGTTTTGGACTATTTCGGTAGCTTGCTCTACAATGTAGCACTGAACTCAACATGTTGTACCAATAAGAATTGATATTGGAATAGACAAACCTAACTTTAAGTCAGTCTCATTGGCACACGTTCCACAGAACCTAAACACAGGAATGCATAGTGGCAAGGATGATGACAGATGTCATCACCGATTCAAGATTGGAACAAGTTTACATAAATGAATTTTACTGTTCATTATTATATTATACATAGTAATTCAAGGCAATTTAAATACATATATACAGAACTATTTGTACTTATATCAAAAAAAATATATTATCGTAAAAATATTTGGAACAAATAAGAATGTGTGTAGACATCTGTGATGTTCTAACTAGTTGTATTTACATTGCTTACTTATGAAATGACATTCAGAACACGCAGATCAAGCGTGGCAGTGTGGCCACGACCACGCCAACGTTCACCAGATTACTTCGTAACCCAATATCTTTAACAGTCTCACATATAACCACTAGGCGTAGACAAAGTAGCAGGATGCCAATTACTTTTTCCCGTATCCATAAGACGCAATGGCTGTAACAAAATAAAAATAAAATTATATATCAGCTAAATTAAAAGGTAAAAAGTGGAATAATCTTGAATTACACATGAAGATAAAAAAACGGGTGCGCCAAAGTTCATATAAAATTGCAATTTAGATTATTGGACCTCCGAAAAAGTATGTCATATAATTTTACAACCTAATGATCACTCTTCATACTCTTCATTTTTTTTTTTAATACTGATGATCGGAACTTATAATCTTACATCTTAACTTATAACGCCAATATTTATGGAACCGTACACTTTTCAGAATTTCTTAAATATCTTACGAGTAGATAAAATTAGGTTAGGTTGGGTTAGATTTATTAAAATCATTACAGGTTTAAAAAAAAAACATTATGAGTTGCGATAATTATGACTTAAAAAAGTATGAACAAAAAAGTATGAGCAAAGTTTTTCTGAGTACTTAATGATGAGTATAGTCACAAATCGTTATTTGTATAAAAAATCGAAAGACCCATTTTATATGAGCCAATATGGACCCTAAAAAACGTTACCAGAGGCGCTACACTACTAGGTGTAACCATAATTCTTTTTACAGTTATTATATTGTTTTTAACTGAGCTGCCATTACTGTCAAGTAAATAACAGGTATCATAATGTGGACTATACGATAACAAGTTAAAGGCAATACAGTTTTATCCACTAGTACCTATAGAGGCCCGGAGGCTTTGATGGCGGCCAAGTTAAACCAAATTCCTTAACATGGCAAAAGCCATATCGTTTTACCAAGTAGAATAAAAAGCGGCCTGGCGGTAAAATTGTGGATATTTAAACATTTAACCTGTACTTAAGGCATTTCCTTCCGTGAGAGAACATATTTCAGAGACAACTCACAGCTTCTAAAAAAAAAACCTGAGCTACGGGCATGCCAAAGACAGATGCAAGTGGCAGATGCGGAATAGGGTTTTTTTGCTACTAATACTAAACTCTTTGAGTGTTTTGGCCACTGTTACAACTTACCGCCGAACTCCTTATCACACATCATGAGCAGCTCCAGCCACTGCGGGCCAGTGACCTTGGGAATGCTGAGCGTCCCACCGTAGGACTCGGGCAGGCACTTGGGGCTGAGGTGCTTGTGCAGCAGCTCCCAGTCCTTGCCGATAAACACCAGGCGCGACCGCAGCTTCTCCTTGAGGAACGGTTTGAACAGCTGGTAAACCATATTGAATAGGTACGGCTGGTTTACGACGTATAGGCCCTTAACTCGCAGTGGTATGCTTTCCTGGAATTAAAATATTAAATGTTAAGTGATGCTATCTTACAACAATGTGGTAATGTGGTGTTAACATAGTTTTAGTTTCCCTATGCATCTTAAATGTGAGTGATGCAATTTTAGTCGTTACCGGACTTCTTTTTGAATTATAAATGATGTTTATTAGGAACATGGTTTTAACAAACACTGCTTTTGTACATATTACTCAGCTTTACGGACTGTAATTTACATCGCTACTCCTACAACAATGGTCTTAGCCTGTAACAATAGTCTGTAACAATTCTAAAATATGATACCTTACTGCTATTATTGCTGGGGACTGTTTGGCCTAAAATCGTTTGCTCGTAAAAGTGGACGTATAGTACGTTCAGCTCGTTGGTCTGATTAATTTGGCAGACGGTTGGGAAAAGATGGATGGCGTTAGCTCGAGATCGGGCAAAGTTGCGTGAAAATGAAGACTAACTACAGTGGATGTGGGCTGGAATGGTGACGATAGTTTATCCTGAATAAATGCCCAGTAATTTACCTGTAGCCAGTCGAGCAGCCGTTTGGCGTACTGCGGCGTGAACTGCCAGACCTGCTGCAGCGAGAGGCCCTCCATGTCCATGATGACGACGGCGCCGCAGATCTGCGATACCGGCTCCATCATGGCCGCCTCCAGGAACAGCACGCAGCCCTTGAACGCCTCGTCCAGGGAGCATTTGCTCGGCTTCCAGCGCTCTGCAAGCGAAACACTACTTTGAGAGGCTATTAAATACCCTCTGCATATTGTCCGCATTATCGTCAGTGACCTGGTATATAGAGGTGGTTATCCCTCGGATAGAAAAGGTGAAAAGGAGGACATGCTAACCCATGACATGGACTATCTGTGTATTTACTGAATTTTATCCAGATTTGTTCACTCGTTAATGCGTGAATGACATACATCTAAATATGTAACATTAGCAGGATACACTATTCGTAAGACCTAAGTAAGATTGTTACATTTGTTATTTAATTCATATATTGTTCATCCCAAATATTCATTTTATACTTTAAATAACACGACCTGTCTTATTTAGTACAGTCAGCTGCAGAGATAAGTATACCCCCCTGCATAGGAAACTTGTATGCAGGAGGGTATACTTATCTCTGCAGCTGACTGTACATACATATTTAAGTGTCTCCAAATTACAGCTATTTTATATAAAGAATGTAAGAAACTCAAGTATAATTGTTCATAATAATACTATATTAATAAATATAATATCACATTTGTGCCCACTTAGTACACTTTTTGAACGTTTGCCTTTTCAGCCAATTTTGTCAATGTAAATTATTTTTACTTCTCAATTATATTATAGTATAGATTTATATTGGTAAAATTATTATTTGGTTTCGAAATATTCTTGCCTAACATCCTTTTAGGCTGAAATGATAGAATTAAATAAACATCTATTGTGTGGATTAGTTAAGTTAGCTTAAGTTAGGTTAGGTTAGGAATACGATAAACAACTATTATGCCGTTCAATATGATAAAGTTCAGTTTTTGAACCAACAAAAAGGAACGGATCGTATTTCTTAAGATTAATTTCCCGGTAATTTTCCTTAATAAAACTATACGTTGTAATGAAATCTGATGACAAACAATCTCTTGATTTCCGGCGACCTTAACATACCGTTGTGTCCAGGCTATGACGTCAAATCAAGCCATATGTTTAGTTTAACCACTAATCATATTACTATATAATGCGCAGATGCATTGTGATGTTAAAGATCTAATAGGCAGCTTGGAAACAGTACGTATTAATACAAATATACTTAGATACATGTATAACGTCCTCGTACGTAGGCCATTTATTTTTTATTCCGTTCATTTAGTAAGAATGTCGAAGCGTGACGACGACTCCACAATTGGTACAATTACGTAGAAATATGATATTCGTGCCCTTCTATAGGGCATTTAAATAGATTTGTCTACTAAATGAACTTTGTCATAGGATCTTTTAGCACCGTGTTGTCTGTCAAAAAATAAACATCAAAGAAAAGTTTTTTTTGCCCACCGGTCAAGTGCGTGTCGGTCTCGCGGTGTCCGTACAGTCCGTACCGCCATACAGTAGTTATTACTATATTCCGATTTAAAGTCGATTTCGAATCGAATCAGCGCAACCCCAACTCTAACTTCACCATCATTTAGTATTCCCGAGTCATAGATGTTTTCTATGTATTTAAGTATATCGTTGCCTAGTACCCACAGTACAAGCCTAGAGCTTAGTTTCGGACTAGGTCAATTGATGTGACATTATACCCGTGATATTTATTATTTTATAATGATTACTATAGGTAATCATACCAAATTTGACGCTGTTTTACCGTTCAAAAAACAATCCGCTATCTATTGCGGTCCAAAAGATACAGCTTATTAAAGTTAGGACGGACGGACGGAAGGTCGGACGGACAGCATGGGCATCTTAATAGGGTCCCGTTGGGCTCCCTTCGGATACGGAACCCTAAACAAGAAACGTAGCTTGTCTAACAAAGAACCCTGATCATATAATGATACGATTCATAATTCGGCCACAGGGCTCATGATACTCAGGATACTTACTGCCGAGCTCGACGACGAGCACGCGCCGCCCGAGGCTGTCCCGGATGGGCAGCACCGCGAGGATGTCCTGCTTGAAGATGTTCTGCTCCTTGCTCGGCATCAGCCCGTCGTAGTGCTTCGAGTGTTTCACCTTGAACGCGTAGTACCGTTTGATCTGTAAATATCCAACAATAAAACATTATTTACCTACAAAAAAAACAAGGGACCATCTCACAAAAAAATATCTGGTCCTAAACTAAACATTAGGCTCATACGATAGATACCAGACAGTGATAAGTAAGTGTATTTGTACATCTATAGAGGACAACATTACCTAATTGGATAGTTTATTAAACTGACCGTATCAACTGGTTCTCAAAAGAAATAATAAAAGTTAAGCATTTTTCAAAAGGCGGCAAACACAAGAGTTGAGGAAGTTCCAAGCACTTGAACAAGGTGTACAAAATGTTTCCAGTTTTATATTAGTTTTACATAATACTAGAAGACGCTTCTTACTTCGTATGCTTAGAGTGAGTTTAGTAATTCAAAAATCCATTTTTACTGTACCCCTAAAGCACCCAAGGAATATTTCTTCCAAATTTAGACCCTAGGTTCAGCGATTTAGGCTGTGCGTTGTGCGTCAGTCAGTGGGTCAGTCATGGAAGAGTTTTATAATGTACAGTTGATGTTGTGCACTTGTGTT
The DNA here is from genome assembly GCA_963966035.1 of Acleris laterana. Lineage (NCBI taxonomy): Eukaryota > Metazoa > Arthropoda > Insecta > Lepidoptera > Tortricidae > Acleris > Acleris laterana. The sequence continues at coordinate 15,959,416 of OZ014439.1, read as the reverse complement.
GGCCTTTCTTGTGTAAAATCCTTGATTTATTAGAGCTTATTGCATAATAAAAAAAATATTTAAAAAAAGCCGCCTTCAAAAACGCTAAAAATCACTTAATTTAAAATGGTAATACGTCAGTTAAACTGAAATCTGCTTTTGGTTAAATATATTGTGGGACGCCGACTTAAGTTTGACTGACGAATTACCATTTTAAATAAAGATTTTTTTGCGTTGAGTACACATCGGTACATTGGGTTTTGAGTAGTCGGGGACATACATAAAAAAAAGATCCCGACGAATTGAGAACCTCCGTCTTTTTTTGAAGTCGTTAAAAAATACTTAACGCCGTACTGGAGACATTTTAGTGACAATTAACTTGTTCCTTTTTCAAACATGCGTATCGAAATTCATCACTAAGCAACGACTTACGGCCGAACTCTATACAGTAAAATGTTCCTACTTTGCTCTCCCACGGTAAATTATGCTTCATGGTAATCTGTATTGTAAATCAGTCTATATTGCTTTCTGAATGAAGCTTTCGTGACTCGTGGCTGGATGTGCACAATGATTCTGTTTAACAAATTTGTCATATACCTTGACTTATAAGTTATAAGTAACAAACGAAGTAGTATACAGTATTCAAACCGCACATAGATAAGGTTAAGGTTAGGGTTAAAATTTTACATTTGCCCACACTAAGGGCCACTTGCACGAAAAGTTTAACCCTGGGTTAAGACACTAGCTCGAGTTAAAATGACAGTTTTCGTATGAATTTGACGTTTACTAACTCGAGTTAGTGTCTTAACCCAGGGTTAAATTTTTCGTGCAAGTCCGTCTAAATGTGTCAAATTTTAATCTGAATTAAGCCTATCTGTCCGCGGTTTGAATATAGAGTTCGGCCATTGATCGTCATTTAACTGACTGACTGCGGCCGTTAGATACTTATCCGCGAATTCGTTGGCAAAGAGGGACTAGCGAGTGCAACTTGTGAGGCTGGATGGGCATTCTAGTCACAACAATCACACTACCGAAGCAGAAAGTAGCCGCCGCAGCCCAAACCGGCAAGGAGCCAATAAATGATGATGATGTGATTGGGAATGATGAGTCTACTTATACGGATACGCAGACTAAGCTTGAGTAATTAAACGAAATTTTGTTAAAGAAAACTGTCATCACACTCATCTCATCTCAGTCTTGTCTTGGATTGAAACGGACATTACACTAAAGTTTTAATAATTCATGTTGCTAACGTACTCGTATAACATATTTCAGTCACGGTAATTTATTCATATTTTTAAACCATCAACACCATTTTATACAATAACAAAAAAAGTCAGTGAATATCGCGAAAAGAAAATCTTTTTAACCTTCTCAACGCCTTCACAAACACGAAAGTCGTCATCATCTCAATGACAGGATACACGGGGGTCAAATATCAATCTTTCAAAAACGTATGTAGGTCTTAATTTGTGCGCCATGACAAAAAATATGTTTATAATTATAAACAGTTTGCGTAGTTGCGTTAGTGTGCGATGCGTAGTTTCAAAGATCTAAGCATACATAGGGACAGACAGCGGGAAGCGACTTTGTTTTATACTATGTAGTGATGAGTACACTATTTATGACTTATGACGTGTTAAGAAGTAAAAAAAATACATCACGCACGATCCAAAACAAAACAAAACTCCAAGTTTTTCAATATGCATGACAAAGTATTTCATAGTTTTATAAGGTAGTAACTACCGTAAAAAACCAAAGAACAATGGCCGATTTTTGTAGTATACTTAAGTAGGTACCTATATAGGTATATAGATTCCTCGGGCCTAGTATAGCATCCTAGTAGTGCATCTATATCGCGTGTCAAATTTGGATAAAGCAACCGTCACTCTCGTACTTATTAAAGTGTCAGAAGGTGACGGATGCCTTAGCCAAACTTTGTCACGCGAGAAACGCAGGCATATTAGGGCCTCTTGTATTAACCAAATATTAACGTCGATAACCTTATATTGCAGAAGTTACGGCCTGTTTTAGCTCCTTTGCACACAGATTTGTCTCAGATCCAAACTTATACAGTAAGTACCATTTTGAAACTTATAAGCATAATAATTAATAAGCTATGACTCTTTGAGGCATACGTCAACAAAAAGTCATTTTATAAACCAATTTTAAAATTTAAAACGCACTTCTGTGCATAGTTCCAAAATAATACTAACTTTAAGTCCAACTCGCTCTTAATGTTTATTTACAGTTTGATGCTGACGTAAGTAAATTTGTTTATTTAACTTATGCTCACAAAATTTTCGCTTCTCTGATTCAAGGTGATAGACAACTGACGTGCAAGCAAACTTCGATGGAAGAGACGAAGTTATACCTGTTTAATGATTATTATGATAAACTGATATTATTTATATGATAATTGCATTTGCTTGTGTGTTATTGGGTTGATGGTAAACAAATACATAAACGCCATATTTATGCTTTTCAGGCACTAATAAGATAAAAAGAGAGCGAAGTGAAGTTGGTTTTTGCTGCGAGTGTTCAGTTTAAATCCCGAGCGTAGTCATGTAGCAGATTAAAAAGTAAATAATCAATGTTAGTGTGGTTGATCCCCCCACTTGTGTTGTCGTTCCAGGCTGCACAAAGTACTAATGTTAAATTAAGTAGCGGATCGTGACTTGTAAACTGATGAAAAACACTAGCAAAACGCGTCGGAAAGGGACAATAACTTGTTTTATAAATAGACCTCAACAAAGTGGTCCATTGGTTTGCTACGTACCAGTTCATAAGCGCTCTCCGGGTAGAACTTGCAAGGCCGCAAGAACCTGACGAGCCACGTGTCGCTCTCCAAAGGAACGTACAATTCTTTATCCTCTGAAAAACAAATTAAATTCATCACGGCACTGCGGTAATTTTTGTAATAATCTAACATCTTAGAACCCTTTCGTTATGACGTTATATGAAAACATTATATAAATTAAGTCATAATTAATAATGGGCGGATAACGGATGCCAATTACGACAAAATAATGGCAAACAATATCCGTAATATGGATATGACTACAATTGATTTAAAAAAAAAGAAAACATCACTCCAAAAAAGGTTACCTATGGAATTTTATTGTTGAAGTAAATAATCATATTTACCTATTATTTTTTTTGGTATTTTTTACGCATAAACTGCATTTATTTTAACACACAAATAGTACTCGAAATTTAATAAAAGTCTTATCCATCCTGTGCTTTCGTCACCATATTGCATCCGTGGTCCGCCCATAAAATTAAGCATTGAGTCATTGTGCCAAAGTTTAATATTGGCTTACCAATTAATATACCTACTCGTACCAGTTTGTAGGTACATAAGTGTCCCTGCCTGCAGTGTCTACGAAGCTGACGGGTTAGATTCCTGGTAAGAGCAAATATTTTTGTGATGAGCGCGAGTACCCACCTATTTGTATTGAATGTTTTCTAAGTATTCAAGTAAGTAAGTATGTATCCATAGTAAAATGTTAGAGTTTAGTTTAGGACTAGATCAATTCGTGTGAGATGGTCTCTTAACTAAGCTCTAGCCTTGTACTATACGACCGGACGCATTCAAAGTCATCTTCTCTCAACTCACGAAATACATTTAATTTACGTAATGAGGGTCAGTACGTTACAAACAAAGTGCCTTAACAAATAACAAAAGCGAGCTTTATAATACCGGCTGCAAGTTTTAAGTTTTAAAACTAACTTCTATAGGTATGTATTGTGTTATATTTACACACACACTACACATACACTTGTAAATAGTTAGGTGTTATCCGTTATCCGCCCTATTCACATTAAATTCACAGTACCTTTTAGAAGACAATTAACTCTTTCCTCCTTCAGTGTGTGAAAAATTGAATCTAAAGGAGAGCATGGTCATTAGTTCATTACCTAAAATTATTTTACGTAACACCTGGCCATAATGTGAGTTTTATCGCACGCTGCGCGCACGGTAAAACTCGCATTGTGGCCAGGTGAAGACGTAAAATTGTGTACTCATCACGGGCAGTAAAAAAGAAAGCCCTCTATCGCATATTTACAACCCTCGCCTACGGCTCGGGTCTCAAATACCTGCGATTTCGGGCTTTCTTTCTTTTACAGCCCTTGTTAAGTAATGTACTATTATCTCACGGAAGCCGGTGGGCCATACTTGTGCGTAAGCTGTCGCCGCTAAGCGTCGCTATGTGTGCGTGTCTATACGCGTTACAACTACAAGCATGGCCCACCTGTTGGAATTCACCAAAGTAAATCCGTTCCACTCACACTAGTAGTTATCTAGAAGTTCTCTTTCACTCGTATGGATAATAATTTACAGTCTCAAGTGTTCCTTGTTTTTATAAAGGTTTCTTCTAAAGCAATTATGTTTGCTTACAGTTAGTTCCCCGGGACACCTCGTATAGATCGTACAGTTACGTTTAGAACACGACTCTCCTAGTAAATAATATAATAATATATTATTTTGACTTATAAACATATCTCTTATTTATCACCCTAACCAATAGGTTATGGGCCCAGTAAATAGAATAATAGAGTCAGTTAAAATTTCAGTTAATTTAAAATACGATAGAGAACAATTTTAAAGCGTATAATATCTAAAAGACTTAGTGCATTAGTGCTTATTCTAAGTGAACTTTTATCGTGATTGAAATTGGAACCTGATACAACACTACTGAAACATTTTCAGTTGTTTGATGATTTAGTTGTGGAATTAATAGCCGCCGGAGCAAAATTAGAAGAAGCAGATATAATAACACATCTGTTCATGACACTTCCCAATGAATACGATGGTGTCATTACAGCTATCGAAACATTGGCGGAGGATAATCTTACATTAGGCTTTGTCAAAACAAGGCTTTTAGATCACGAAATCAAAGTCATAAATGGAAGACGTGACACGAGTTTAAAAAAATTCTCCAAGCACAAACAAGACGTCAAGACAGTTTCAGGCAGAGGCATGTTTATTTCAATAAAAACATGAACTCTTATAGACCGAATGACCATAAATTTAAGGGCATTAAGTGCCATTGTTGTGGAAGAAAGGGTCATTTTCAAAAGGACTGTTTTTATAACAAATCGTCAAGAAAAAAGGATCAACGTAAATGGGACAAAAACAATAGAACAGTTCAAACTGTTAACATAACGGGACGGGAAAGTCCTCAGATGTCGGGTTTTGCTTTTATGGCTGGAGATCATCGCAGTACACAGGAAGACCAAAATTGCATAACATTTATACTTGATTCTGGAGCCTCTGACCATCTAATAAATAAAGAGGACTTGGCACAAGATTTCGAAAAGTTGCAAATGCCAGTTAGCATTTCAGTTGCGAAAAATGGAACCTTCATTCAGGCAACCAAAAAAAGGCAATATTCCTGTTATCAGTAACTATGGAATTAAGGGAATGCTTCAAGATGTACTCTTCTGTCCTGATATTCCGTACAACTTGCTTTCCGTTAAGAAGATGCAGCAAGCTGGTATGACTATTGTCTTTAACCATGACGGTACAGTAAAAATATTCAACAAGGGTAAGGTATTAACAAAGGGTGAGTCTTTGAACAATTTAATTGGTATAACTTTTCAGGTTGAGAAAGCGCATGATTTGAATACTGATAGCTCATTGAATGGAGTCGTAAAAAATGGTTACGAAATATGGCATCAAAGACCATATTGGCAAATTTAAGTTTGCACAGATAAAAAGCAAACATATGTTTTCTGATTTTGAGCAATTGAATAATGTCACGATTAGTGATAAAATATGTGAAGCTTGTATAAATGGAAAACAAGCGTGTTTGCCATTTAATAAATTAAAACCCAAAGCCATAAAACGACCTCTATTCAATGTGCATACAGATGTTTGCGGTTCGATCACTCCTTCAACACTTGACAGCAAAAACTACTTTTACTAACAATTTATATTGTGATAATGGTGGTGAATATTTATCACATGAAATGAAACAGTATTGTGTGCAAAAATGAAAAGTTTGTAAAAGTCAGAGATGTGATAGTGGATGAGATTAATTTCTTATCTAGTAGGCCGTTGAAGCCTGACGGTATTATTTCGGATAATAACCGTAACTCTGACGGGCACTCTTTAAAGAAGATGTGCATAAAATCTGATGTGGCAAAATCAGATGATTGTAAACAAACAGGCAGAGTTTCTGCACCATTAGGTCCACCACCTAATAAATCTGTAAGTGAAACAGATGAGCACAATCACTGTGGTTCGTTTCAAAATAAATTGTCAAAGTCTGAAAATGAATTGGTTAGTGAGAATGATCTGAGAAGGAGTGATAGGATTAAAAACTTGCCTAAAGTACCATATAATGAAACTGATGATGATATTTCTGTTAACTATTTATTGTGTGCAAAGTCTATAGTTTGCCAAATACCAACATCTTATAAAGAGATTGAAACCAGGGAGGATAAGCATTTATGGGAAAGTGCGATAAAAGAGGAAATAAATTCTCTCATTGAAAATGAAACCTGGACACTTGTACAAAAACCCGTAAACAGAAATATCGTCGATTGCAAATGGGTGTTTACAATTAAAAATGATGAGTCTGGAAAACCTCTGAAATATAAGGCACGATTAGTAGCTCGCGGTTTTAGTCAAGAATATTTAATTGACTATAATGAAACATTTGCCCCTGTTGCAAGAATTACGAGTTTTAGATTGATATTAGCTTTTGCAAATCAATTTAATTTGCTTGTTCACCATATGGATGTTAAAACGGCATTTTTAAATGGGAAATTAAAGGAAGAAATATTTATGAAAATTCCTGAGGGAATCCCATGTGCAGGTAATCAGGTCTGCAAATTAAATAAGTCGTTATACGGTTTAAAACAGTCTGCGCGTTGTTGGTTTCAAATGTTTGAACAAGCGTTGATAGAAAAAGGTTTTCGATACTCATCAGCTGATCGATGTATTTACATTCTAGATGAGGGTCACATAATGAAAAATATTTACGTAGTGCTTTATGTTGATGATCTTGTCATTTCAACTGCAGATATAAATACCATGAATGCTTTCAAAAAGTACTTAATGAATATGTTTAAAATGGTAGACTTAAAAGAAATAAAATGTTTCCTGGGAATTCGGATCGAAAGAACCGATAACAAAATCACTTTAGACCAGGAACTGTACATAAAAACTGTTTTAGAAAAGTTCAACATGAGTGACTGTAAACCTGTCAGCACACCCTTGGAAAGTAAAGTAGATTTCATCGAGTTAAATTCGTGTGAAACCACTAAAGCCCCTTGTAGAAACCTTATCGGTTGTTTGATGTATATTATGGTTTGCACTCGACCTGATATAAGTTTTGCTGTGAACTTGTTGAGTAGATTCACGAACAAAAACAACCATAAACTATGGTCACACTTGAAAAGAATGTTACGGTACTTAAAAGGGTCTATGGATTTCAAGTTGACTTATACTCGAAATAACTGTGATTTTTTTTTGAGTGGGTTTGTTGATTCTGATTGGGGTAGTGATGAACTAGAAAGAAAAAGTACGACAGGTTATTTATTTAAACTGTTTGAACAATGTACATTATGCTGGCAAACAAAAAGACAACATACTGTTGCAGCTTCGTCAACAGAAGCTGAATACATGGCTTTGTACGAAGCTGTAAGGGAAGCTCTTTGGTTAAAATCTTTAGTTACCAGTATTAATATTGAAACAACTAGTCCGATACCAATTTATGAGGATAATAATGGTTGTATAAGCATTGCGAAAAATCCAACTAGTCACAAAAGATCAAAACACATTGACATTAAATATCATTTTTCTAGAGAACAGGTGGAGAGAAATGTTATTAAAATGATTTATGTTCCCACAGGTAATCAGCTGGCTGACATTTTGACCAAACCACTGCCCACAGTGCGTTTTTCTGCGTTAAGAGAAAAACTAGGAGTTATTAAGTGTATAAATATGTAAAGTCAAATTACATAACTGATAGATAAGATAATGAAAATACTTGTATAATAAGTATTAATATGGATTGGTCTGATTAGGTTTTCCTGGGTTTCCCTAATCCTGTGCAACAAATGTTGGACCATGATAATGAATGATTGTACCCCAGATAAAGGAGAGCGTGTGATTTTGAAATTGTAAATACATTACAATTATTAGTTATCATTTTGATAATGTAATTTAAAGAAAGAGGATTTATTTTTTGAGGGGGCGTGTTGGAATTCACAAAAGTAAATCCGTCCCACTCACACTAGTAGTTATCTAGAAGTTCTCTTTCACTCGTATGGATAATAATTTACAGTCTCAAGTGTTCCTTGTTTTTATAAAGGTTTCTTCTAAAGCAATATGTTTGCTTACAGTTAGTTCCCCGGGACACCTCGTATAGATCGTACAGTTACGTTTAGAACACGACTCTCCTAGTAAATAATATAATAATATATTATTTTGACTTATAAACATATCTCTTATTTATCACCCTAACCAATACCACCCGCGTTCGTGAGATAAAACAACAGCTAACACAACTTGCCCGCGACATGTCACTCACAATAAAGACGTATGAGAAAATACAACTTGTGCTACTCAAAACTCGCATTAACGACATCTGACCGTCTAGACATACGAGGGTAGAGAGAGCCATATACGAGTAGGTACATCCGGAAGGAGGTATCTGACGTCATAAAAACATCATAAAAATAGTAAAGTCAACGTCAAGTTTGAAAGCGCTAATCAAATCAATGCCAAACAAATAAAACAGGACTATGACTAAATAAAATAGGTGTATATTAATTGGTCAAAGCACTTTAATTGTTTGCGGTATATTTTACTCAAGTTCGGAGTTTTTTGCGTTGTGTTACGTGGGTATGTACGTACAACATGCCCGGATGCGATGGCTCGACTACACCAACTTATATTTGAACAAATAACATGTCTATTTGCTAATTAAGTAGTGTTTGTTCGAGCAAAGGCTTATCATTCTGTATATGACTATTCTAGAAAAGTTTATTGGATATTTCTATAAAAGACTGGCTGAGATGATAATGACGTCAGAGGTAGTTACTAATCTATTAGCGAATACAGTCCCAGAATTAAAGACAGAGTATTTTTGATAAATCTCTGAAGGTAGTCGAATTCGCAGCCCCTAGATTTGTGGCTAGGCCGTGTAACCACTGGACCATTCGGCTAGCTACACTAAGCGGAAATTTAAACGTCCGAGTGTAAATTTTAAAGGTGGTTGACCGCCCATTGTCGCTTATTTTTGTATCTATATATAAAATAATCCCGATACTTTCTTTGTTATTAGTTTAGTAAACTATAAGTAGGTACCTTAAGTATTACTTAGTAGCTTACTTCTTACCAATAAATATTATCAATTTCTATTTTATTTATAACCGTGCATAACACCTATTTTAGTTGCTGACTTTGCTTTGTAACTTTCTGTCAAATTCAAATGTTATAATTAAAGACAAGACCAAACATATTTTGAACGACCAGCGCAAAAAAAGAGGGTTGTTAGAAGTAAGACTTGTAAGTGTGTGTGTGTGTGTGTGTGTGTGTCTGTGTGTCGGTCTGTGGCACTGTAGCTCTTAAACGGATGAACCGATTTGAATGCGGTTTTTTTAAGCATAAGTACTTTTTTTTGTACGTTCATGAATAAGATAATATTTTACTGCTCCATACACAAATTATAGGGTAACAGCATTATAATTTACCCGTCGTACAATGTAAATAGGTAGCGCTAATCTGCCCACGCATGTCAATTTCATTTACCTACGCATGAATGAAATACAAAAAGTGACAACATGCGTCAAGGCAAATTAGCATTACCTGATGCAATCACTGATTATGAAACGTGATACGATCATAAAATTCATAAATGAAGAAAATAGTTCACATACAATCAGCCAAATGGGGTGTTTTAATTTTTTTTTGTGATTTTGAATTGATTATACATTATAATGGAGCTATCTAAAATGTAGGTATGTAGTAGGTACCTACTGTTCGGTGTCAAACAAATTTTGTGGTGTTCAATAGAGAGAAATTTGTATTGTATGGTAGGTACTGTATGGTATTAATGGTAAGAGTACCTCGAAGGGCTGTGATAAAATAAGTTTTTTGTGACAAAATTAGTTCGGCATTTATGAGTATTAGATGTTATCTTTAGAAATCAACATAAAAAATGTTCTAACTTTGTTTTTGTTTTTTCGGTTTGTAATAAAATTATTAAATTCTAAATACTTTTTTAATAAAAGATATACATCACTACATAGTATAAAACAAAGTCGCTTCCCGCTGTCTGTCCCTATGTATGCTTAGATCTTTAAAACTACGCAACGGATTTTGATGCGGTTTTTTTTAAAAGATAGAGTGATTCAAGAGGAAGGTTTATATGTATAATATTTTTTATTTTATGTACGGGTGTTACAGAACACTTATAAACCGAAGCGAAGCGAGGGCGGGTCGCTAGTATATTAATAAACAGATTTGATTCGTGACTTTGAATGACTCATTGTGCATCATTTCATTATAATAGTATTATACATCAAGACCATAAAATAAATAGTTTTGTATCAATTAACACAAGATAAACAACCCGGTCAAGGCATGATGGCTTTAGTAGGGCATTCTACAAGAAATTACATTATATCTATCATATGATCACAAAATATTAGCGTGATAAAGTAAAGTTTTAATCACAGAGTAGTGATTCTCTCAACAACGACGGTTGAATGAACGAACGAGTGAATGTCCAAGCGGGGAGTTTAAGTAGTCCCGTCAGTGCGAACAAAACATATTTTAGCGCGTACATTTTCAATTTAGCAGCATGGTTTCTGCCGATGCATCGAACGTATAAGGCTGCTTAATTGAAAATGCACGCGCTAAGATGTGTTTTGTTCGCTCTGACGGGACTACTTAAAGTCGCCGCTGTGATTTCGCTCGTCCGTCCGACCGTCCGTTGTTTTTGAGAGAATAACACCCGAGGTTATAGTCAATATTTTTAATAATTTGTCTTGGTGACGACACTTATTTATGCACCCTGACCTTAACTTCAGTTAAATTATCCAAGTGATATAACCAGTTTTTATGTTAGTGTTTATCGATGTGGTTAACGTGGATAAAACATCTGTCACTTTCTGCGTATTATAAGTGCGAGAGTGACGGATGCTTTAATCCACCGCGATAAATGCGACTATAATATAGGTAGTTTATAAATGTTTTAAATATCTGTTGTTCCATAGAACTCAGAGTATGACTAGTATTTTAACTTTGTTTACATATTAATAAGTAGCAAAAGCACTGCTTAATCAAATTAGCTACCTATTGCCTTTTTAATGTTGTGGGGTGATTAGTTGTTATGATTGTCCGTTCAGATAGATATATTCTTTACTAAAAATAAAGATTTGTATAATTTTTTACGCATAATAAAGTTTAGTATTAGTTTAGATTAGATGAATTAGTTTAAAAGACCGTTATCGACGTTATCTGCCCGAACGTGTCCATGGGACCATTTCGAAACGTCCAGACTAAAATCGGGCTATAATAATTAATAATCTACTAATCACACGTGGCATAATCCGTAAAACTAGTTTTACTTCAACGGATAATTTATCTAGGACATGTTACCAAATGTCTCAAAATATTTGGAAAAGTGGAAGTTTCAAGTATAAATAATCGGTGTCAGTAAAAAGTGCAAAGATGGAAACAAAATTTTACGAACCAATTATCCATAACACGTACCTACTTGTGAAGATCTAGCGAGTTATTTTTAATGATTTATAAACTATTTTTTATATTGGTTTGGACTTCAAGTAGCGTCGTCTTGTGTTGAGTAGGATTAAGAATAAGCGGCGTCCAAAATGCCGCTATCGGCCGCCGGATGACGCTGGCTGTATTTTATCAACCGGACGTACTTATGGAAATGGAAACCAACCCACCAAGATTTGGCAATAAAATGTTAACTGTCATGCTGAATACTGTGGGGTCTGTGGGTTGGTTCCAGTTTGCAAAATCTTTGTGGGTTGGTTCCCGTTTTGCAAAAGTACGTCCAACCGGAGTTTTTTGTCTCTCCTAGGTGCCCCTAGTGTATAATGAAGTAAGAACCGCCCAGTGCAATATATGACCTTAGTCACATTCAGTGGCTTTGTTAGCCTTTAGGTTAGTACGAGGGTGTCGTACACTAATAGACCAACATTTTCATAAAAAATATACTTGTCAAATAGTACTAATTTGTTTACATCTTTGCCCATTTGAATTGACACTGAGTTTAGTTACTTACCTGTAGTGAGATACTAACCCCCTGTCTAGTGTTTACCTTCTAAAAGCCTCCGTAGCTCGGTGATGGCGGCGTTGCTGACTTCAGGGGTCTCCCTCAGCTCCAGGCGCGCGATCTCCCGGACGGCCTCGCTGGGCTCGTCCAGCTCTATCTGCAGCAGGAAGTCCCCCAGCTGCACCGCTGGCAGCTTGTCCACGTCGGTCAGCATGTGCTGCGATACTGTAACAACACAGTTAACATTATATTTATGACTAGAGGCCAGCGCCGAATTTAGAGGTGTTATATTATCGGCTACATACAATATACAGTGTGTTACCAGCACCCTGGCTTTTTTTAAAGCAGGGTAATATATCGTATATCTGTAATGTAACTATGACATTAATTTAATTAATAAACACATTTTCAGGCTTGGTTAACTTTCTAACAAAATTTAAATTGCCAGCAATGTAAAGCACATCAATTTGACAAGTGTAAATGACAGTCGACGGATACTTTGATTATTATGATTTGCCCCCGTACCACGACATGCCTCGTACCAAGCAACAGCGATACTGATAACGATGAACACATAGCACATGCACTACATTAAAAATGGACAGTATCTGAGAAAATTAATTGTGAAGTTATTTAAAAAATATATATACTGATAATACTTGCAAACAATTGCTAAAGCAACATATTAGCGGCAGTTTTAATAAATGCCCGCATGCCAGTAACACACTGTATGTGGAGGCTCTGGGCAGTTGCCCCGGTTTTCCTCCCTTAACCCTCTAATGCATGAGCAATGAAAGGGACATGAAAAAAATGATTTTATTCTGAAACTTTATTTTTTATTATGTAAATATAACATAATTTTAGCAAAAAAATATTTATATTGTATTTTGGAAAAGATATTTCAAAACGCCATATTTGGCTTCGTATGCACCAAGTTGAAAATAGTCGTTGCCATATTTGGCTTCGTATGAGTAGATGACATTTTATAATAACATAATTTAATGCAGTACTTTATACAAACTTAACTACTAGCACACACACAATATTGGCCCATATTAATTTACATAACTTATTGAGTGTGAAAATCTGAAAAACAATTTCTTTTTTCGTTATAACATAAAAATACATTGCATTTTTCACATTTTGTGTAATTATTTCATATATATTATCATAGCCAGGAGAGCCATAGGGCTTGAAATTTGCATTGTCATTAAAATGCAAACATTGTTTTATTGATTCCCATCGATTACATGTCATTACCTCAATGACAAAAGCTTGTCCCACTGATTTCGACCAATATAACCTAGACGATGGAAGTTTGACCAGGGACATGTACAGGGTGTCCCATAAATAGCACGTCACAGTGACACCGGAGATTCCCCAGCCTCAGACGAACCGAACCAACCTAACATGACCTCAGTAAAAGTTGCACCGTTTTCGAGTTATACCAATTTAAAGATTTTTCCAATTTCTCACCTCTTTTAACATTGCAAGTGCCCGCATTTACTGGGATAGCTTTACAATTTAGTTTTTTTTATTTGTACGCTTTCATGAATAGTTGCTTAAGATGATAGAAGCATTATTATGTCAATAACTAATGTAAAAGTTGGAAAAATACTGTAATGAACTTGACTTAAATTATCATCAACATATTAATTTCAACTTTGAACACCTGCCATGACTTTTTTTTACTAGAAACGAAATGAGCAAATAACTTTAAAAACATGCGTATGTTATGCCAATTCTAAAATGGTATGACACATGATATCATAATGCAAAAAGTAGGAAATCGAATCACATTTGATTGACCAAGGTTCAAAGATAAAGGTTTAACTTTCATTAGTTTTTACAATAAATGTTCGAATTGTTTCCCTGCGACTCTAAGGCACAAATGGCATCTTCGGATAAAATTTCGGTTTAATTTTCGTAAACTGGTTTCGGATATGTCTCGGGCTGCATCGAAGACACGTCGCCGTAGTTCCTCTTCGTTACTTATTGGTTTTGAATAAATTTTATCTTCCAAACATCCCCAATAAAAAAAAACCAGTGGGTTTAGATCCGGGGAACGCGGTGGCCATAAAATTGATCCCATTCGCCCAATCCATCTGTCAGGATACTAGTTGTTTAGGTGCTCACGGACTGAGCGAGCGTAGTGTGCCGGGCAGCCATCTTGCTGGAACCACATCCTTTGCCTCAATGCCAACGGCGTGTCCTCTAATAAAATAGGCAGATCGTTTTCCAAAAACTGCAGATAATTCTGGCCATTCAGAATCGGCGGCAAATCGACCGGTCCTATTATTTGGCCGATAAAAATTCCGGTCCACAAATTAGTTTTAAAATGGTATTCTGCGTGTAATCTGACGGAAGAAGCGTTTGAACACGATGAATGTGGTAAGGGTGGTATTTGTGCCGCTTCAAAATTCGTTGTGCCGACGATTTAGTAACGCCAGTACGGCGTTCGATTATTCGCACTGAAGTTCCTGGCTCTGCTTGTACTTGACTTAAAACAACGTCATCATCAATGGTTTGGGGTCTTCCTTCTGAGCCACGTCTTGGTGGTCTGTCGTCACGATAACCATTCACGACTCTTAAAATCACCTCATAAGTCGTCGGCCTACGATTTGGATATCGTTCCGAGTACAGTCTTGCAGCCAACCTTGCGTTGTAAGAAACATTACCTCGAGTGGAAACTCTCCTAGTTTCACCATAAATTAAATGCATATCAGCGTACTCACTATTGGAGTACTGAGAAGTATTACGATTTGCCATCGTAATAAAGTTTTTCAAAGTGAAATCAAATGTCCGTTAAGAGTGCCGAGTAGTCGTTTCAGTTCCACAAAATTAATCAGAGTCCAGAGGAATGCCAAGTCGATTTAGTTCAGGAACACCACAGGAAAACAGGGATGCAGTGAACATGGTGATAAGTAATGACATAAGTCAAATCAATAAAAATAAAAAGTAACTAAAAAGTCTGCTATTAAAACGAGGTTTAATATTAAAGGGTATAGCACGAAACGCAAGGTAACGAACTACTTTGGGTCACAGGGCACCCACTGCAATAAATTAATAACTATCAAACAATTCTTTACATAATAAACTTGCAAAGCGGCTAATAGCCTTTCATTTGTTAGTTTGGTTTCGGGATCCTTATTAGGAAAAGTGAGTGGAATTCCTACTTTTTTGCATTATGATATCATGTGTCATACCATTTTAGAATTGGCATAACATACGCATGTTTTTAAAGTTATTTGCTCATTTCGTTTCTAGTAAAAAAAAGTCATGGCAGGTGTTCAAAGTTGAAATTAATATGTTGATGATAATTTAAGTCAAGTTCATTACAGTATTTTTCCAACTTTTACATTAGTTATTGACATAATAATGCTTCTATCATCTTAAGCAACTATTCATGAAAGCGTACAAATAAAAAAAAACTAAATTGTAAAGCTATCCCAGTAAATGCGGGCACTTGCAATGTTAAAAGAGGTGAGAAATTGGAAAAATCTTTAAATTGGTATAACTCGAAAACGGTGCAACTTTTACTGAGGTCATGTTAGGTTGGTTCGGTTCGTCTGAGGCTGGGGAATCTCCGGTGTCACTGTGACGTGCTATTTATGGGACACCCTGTATATGATTATACCGATAAACTGTTCCATTTCTTTTTTTGTCACATTAGCTGCTTTATTGACATTATATTGAACTGATTTCATGTTCGATTGATAAACAATAAAATTTATTAAATCATCGGTAAATAAAAATTTAAAAAAAACACCCGGCAAGTCTAAATTCAGCACTGCATCCGGTAATAGTGAGTTTCCATTGAATATAAATTTATTTGCATCATAGGCTGGTAATTTTTCAGATTTCCATGCTACCTTTTTTTGGTTGGGCCTTTTAGATTTAGTACGATTCTTGACTTGTAACAAGGGGATATCGTCATCATCATCAGTTTCCGAAGAATTTGAGTCTGGTATAATCACTGGCGGTTTATTGTTTTGTTTTTATTTCAAAGATTCAGGTATATATTCACCGTCAGAATCCGAAGTAAAATCCTCCGTGCTAATCGATCCATCACCCGGTATAGGATTAACTCTTTTATTAGTACCTTTTATTAGTACTTTTATAAAATCGTGAGACATCCATTCCTGAAAGTAACATAAAATCTATTGTATTTACATACTTATATCAAGAAAACAATCATTCACGCATACGAGGCCATATATGGCGTCGTAATATAACTGACGATATCGCGAATAAATAGTAGATCATCAAAATTACAAATACTGAAAATATATCATGTAATGCCTAAATAACCGTAAAAATATATTTGAGCACCACTTACCTCTCTTATAATACTGGTCATTTTAGTTGAAATCAGGACAGACCCCTAAATTGCTTTACGCGAGCACATCCGATAATGAAGGTAACCAAACTAGCTTTGTAATGACTTGTATGAAGTAAAAAAATATATCCCCTCGTAATTTAGCCTTTAAATCGTAAAATATCTTCAAATCATACCTTAGATTAAAACCCTACCCCACGTAAAAAAATAAAATCTTCTAGGACCAATGGCTTCGTATGCATTAGAGGGTTAAATCCGGCCCTGCTAATGGCTAAAGACAAGGTCAGGTATCCACTTAGAAGCGGTCAGTTTCAACTAGGGCTTCCAAATACCGGACTTTTCATAATACCGGTATTGATGCCGGTATTCGTTATTCAATACCGGGATCCCGGGATCCCGGACCGGTATTAAGAAAAAGTAACAAAAATTGAGATTTTATTAAAAATAAAACTGCAGCAGATTAATTTCGATAAATCCTTTTATTTAAAAAAATGTTTCATTCAATAGTACTTCATAATCAAGTTAGCTTTTATATTTTTTAGTTTTATAAAACTATAATTTGGTTTATTTATAATAACAATCTTAGATAAAATATGAATTATTTGTTTTAAAATTTAAAGATCCCACTCTGGGATTACAGGCGTGAGGATATGTATGTTTGTATGTATGTTTTAAAATACATACATAATAATGTATATAATCGTAAAACTAAATCATCCTTGTAATTGAACCACAATTGAAACAAGTAAAAATTAAAGTATTTCCTATTAATATTGTCATGGTCGGTGATTTTTCTGTAGATATGAAAGTAAAATAATCAGTCTTTCTTCACGTTATTTTTGACATTGTCACTTTCTTTCAAAATAATATTTGTAATTGTTGTTGGTGATTTCGGTAAATTTGTGTAGGTACCCCGATTTATTAAAAAGTCTTCGTAAATTTGTACTAGTGCAAAATTTGCTCAATGGGATTCGGCAAAAGAAAGTACATAATCTGAAAGTTTGACTTTCTTCGCAGATGGTTAAACTGTCTTAGATGAAGTAGGTGCATATGATGCAGACGACGTCGAACTCGCGGAAGTCATAGAAGAAGTCGGAATCGGAATATCTCCTATTTCATTGCTTGATTCCTTAATTTCCTTATGCATTGTCCGCATATGAGTGTGTAAACCACTGGTTGACCCACCGCGAGTTTTTATAATTTTGTTACATAACTTGCACTTTGAAAAATGAATGAATGAAAAATGAAAATGAAAAATATATTTTTTTGGCACATAAAAAAAAACAGTTTGCAATCATAAAAAAAGTCTTAACCTAAATAATTTTTTTTCTTTACGGCCAAAATGGTCTTTGCAGTTTTTCTATCACCAGCTGCCATGAAATTATTCCACACGTTCGAGGCAGTTTGATTTTTTGTAAAACAGTTTTTTTTCGGTATTGCTAAACAATGACCAGATAACGGCTGAGTATCGATATCTCTTACATTACATGTAACTTACAAAAGTTACGAAGCAGTTGAAACACACGAAAGTTAATAAACCATTATAAATAAACGAATGGTTTATTTCTCAATTTTTATATTTAATACCGCGGGATCCCGTTATTGCTTAATGAATACCGGTATTGAAAAAGACATGAAATATCGCGGGATCCCGGGATACCGGTATCCCGGGATCCCGGGATTGGAAGCCCTAGTTTCAACACTTTCAACATTCATAAAGCCCCACGTACAAAAATGTACATTATACGGCCATTGAAATAAAATCCATTGCAAAGCAGATAAAGTGAACTTTGTCTTTGCGACTGACAATTAAATTAGACAATTGACTATTGCATTCGTAATAAGGATATATTCCAATGGTAAATTTTGTTGTATGGTGGGTCTTAGGAGGTTACTGATTGTGTACAAACGCGCCCGACTGGAACTACAGCGGAAAACGGGTCTAGCCAAGTCGCAAACAACAAAAGCAAGCGCAATCAAATTTAATACAGATGAACCTACAACTCAATATAATACTTTATTTATTTAATTGATACACTACTAAAAATTGCATGCGGTGTTTACCTTTATGTAGGTGTTAGACTAAAAAGGTTTGCAATGTATTGGCAAGTATCGTTATCTATGTATTGACATTCGTTGGTAAACCATAAAAACAACTTTGATGACTGTAGTCGTTCACGTCAGCATAAGGCCACTTGGCTCGGCCTACTGTTATCTTACAGAATACTTTTTGCTGTTGTTTTGCGGTTTCTAATTGAATTCTGCAACAGGGCTGTCCAGCTAAATCTTAAAGCAGTAAACTCCAACCAAAGCAAGCGATGAATTATTGGGGCAACCTTTATTTCAAAGCATTGTATTTTGTGTTTGAAACGATGTGTTAATTTAGTTCGCTTTTGGTGATTCTTAAATCAAAAAAATCTGCTTCTCTCATATTTTAAAGTAAATCGTTACACAGCTAAAGATTTTGTGAGGGTCATTGTTCACAACTCTGTTCAATTCTGGTTTTCCCAGAATAGAGAACGGACTGATTGCGTCAATCGTATAGGTCAGTCTGTGGGGAACTGTAAAAGCCTTTGCTCTACAAAAGGTGGCGTAGAAAATGTTTTGACACAATATTGTTTAGGTATGGCAGGTTAATAAAAATCCAAGTTCTCGACCTTGAAGGACCCAGGCGTTAGCCGCCATCTTGAATTAAAGGTGCCAAAATTAGGTATATTTTAATTAACTTCTCAATTGTTTACTAAATCACAAAAATGTCTATGAAGGGTTCAAAGAAGACAAAATTGCCTACATTTTTTGCATACATGATAATTCTGTAAGTCTTATAGGTAAAAAGTTACAAGCGACAGATACAATAATATTTACAAAAAATAATTTAATTACACTATAGTACATTACTTAACAAGGGCTGTAAAAGAAAGAAAGCCCGAATACGCAGGTATTTGAGACCCGAGCCGTAGGCGAGGGTTGTAAATATGCGATAGAGGGCTTTCTTTTTTACTGCCCGTGATGAGTACACAATTTTACGTCAGCACTGTCTCCACCCCAAAGCAACATATACCTGCTAAAACCCGGTAGAGGCAAAACTGCTGAAAGACAATACTCCACTAATAGTTTTAAATACAAGAAAGCTAGTAACAACATTCTTTTTCTCCATGCGTTTAGTGGCTGCGATACCACATCGTCTCTCTTTAATCAAGGGACAATGAAACTTTGTTCCCTTGTTGAAATAAACGCGCATCTGGATGCCATCATTGGCGTCTACAAAGATAAAGAAGCAAGACCAGAAGAAATCGAAGACGCTGGAGCACGCTTTCTAGTAACTTTGTACGGAGGGGACATGGATAAGGAATCCTTAAAAGATATCCGATATAAACGATTCGTAAAGTCATCAATAAAAAGTAAATTTAATCTTGCTTCTTTGCCGCCGACAAAGTACGCTGCACGGTATCATGCGTTTAGGACATACCACCAAGTCCAAAAATGGTACGGAATAAAAAAAAAACCAGAAGACTGGGGCTGGAGATATGACACCAATAGGCTCACTCCAATAACAACGACAGAGAAAGCAGCACCCCAGACGCTTTTAAGTGTAATTTCTTGCCACTGTAAAAAAGGATGCAGCAAAACATGTAGTTGCAGTAAAGCTGGATTAAAATGCTCTATTGTTTGTGGATTCTGTAGTGGTCAGCTGTGTGAAAATGCAGTAGAGATTCAGATAGATAAGGAAGACTGTGATGACGACGAAATGTCATGGTTGGAAACTAAAAATACAGACAATGAAACAGAAAATTTCAGCGACGATAATGAAGAAGGCACCATTAACCAGCCCGGGCCATTAAAAAGAATTAAAAAATGATAGCTATACAATTTTTAAACAAAATTAAAATTATATTAATGATTGTTGTAAATATTATTATTTCCGTCGCTTGTAACTTCTTACCTTTAAGACTTACAGAATAAACATGTAGGTATGCAAAAAATGTAAACAATTTTGTCTTCTTTATACCTCTCATAGACACTTTTGTGATTTAGTAAACAATTGAGAAGTTATTTAAAATATACCTAATTTTGGCACCTTTAATTCAAGATGGCGGCTAACGCCTGGGTCCTTCAAGGTCGAGAACTTGGATTTTTATTAACCTGTCATACCTAAACAATATTGTTTCAAAACATTTTCTACGCCACCTTTTGTAGAGCATAAATACCTACTGACTGGACTAGTATGCGTACTCATTGATGCTAAGTTAAAAGGAGTAAATAATTTTTCCACAGAAGGCACCAGTAGGCGGTGGTCGCAGGCTATTTTTAGCATGTCTAAAGGTCTATAATCCGGAATGACTCCGATTGTTGGAGCCTGTTGATGCTATTTCAAATGAGGATAAATAGCACTATTATTGGGTCTATATCGAATGGCATACAATTATTAGTCCTATCGTTGTGTCGCATAACGTCTTTTGTCCTAATAACGTGTGGCATACACTTTGTTCCGCATATTTTTGATTGTCCGAAATTGTTGCTCCTATTATCGTTTGTCCTAAATATTATTTGTCCTATCGTTTGATGTGGCTAAGATTCAATTGTCGAATGATTGATGTGCATATTTGTAATATTCCTAATATTTAATGTGCTAAAATCTCTCGCTCGTTAGGGTCACAGTTCTACCTAACACTCCTCCTCGCTTCGCTCGTCGTCATACCTAACGTAACCGAAATCTGACCTGCCTGAAGGTAGAATACGTAACGATTCTGACTTCACGCCTACCATAGTTTAGTTTAGGTGCTGTAATTGTAGCCAGTTTAATAATAGGCAAAATAATTATTAGGACAATTCACGTTAGGAATATTATGCTTTAGGTAATTAGGCTTTAGAGTTATCAATATTAGGACAAACTTGCTTTAGGACGTTAAATGAGTATGCGCAAAAATTATTAGGACAAACGAGTAGTATGCCATTCAACAGTATGCCAAACATTCTCGACCAAACATTTTTAGGATAAAAAACGTTATGCGATACGACAGGCGCCCACTATTATTATTTGCGTGATGTGAAGGTTGGTCAATGAATACTTTGCGGTTTTCGGAAGTTACAATACTTTAAGAGGATTGTGAAGCTTAACATTTCCATACAAAATGCAGTAATTCTCCGCTGCAGCGATTCTCTCCACTTAAACCTACTTAGTACGATTTTTACGATATTTGAATATATTGTACATATTATGAAAACATAGGTCTGTTCTGTACGAAACTGGGAAACGTACAAACCTAGTTTTCCAAAATAACTATTACATATTCTATGGGACTTTATTTAAAGTTTAAAGCCTGTCCTCAAAACTAGTAGTGGATTCACAAGTAATGTGCGAGCTCAATGACAAAATGAAGAGAATAAATACGGCAGTGCTTTTTTCCCTTGCTCCTACTATTTACATGTCAGCTGACGAGAACTACGCTGATGAAGTATTTTACAATTATATCAAATAAACATATGTGAATGAGTGTACATATGCGGTCACAGGCACTTCTTTTTGCAAGTACGGCAAGTACGCATCGATTTTGCAACTACCTTCCTTTGCTTTTAATTAGGTAGTCTTATCACTTAAGATAGCAAAAGGTAACCGTTCGTACACTTGATATAAGGTAATGTACAAAAGTTGGAGGTCAAACGAATAATGTGCATAAGTTACCCAAATATGAATTATGTTAATGACTGATAATAGGTTTAATTACCGGATTATTTTGTAATATTTGCCTATGTCGAGGCCATTTGCGTTTTTTAAGGTGCGGGTAAGACTAAACAATCATAACTGAAATCATACCAAAGACATGACTGATTATGCGCGACTAGAATCAGCTGTAATCGTTTACTAACAATGCAACATAGTACATGAAGTATTTGATACTAGTACTAATAAGCAGAAATGATTACTGAGCAATAATTACCATTAATCAATTAATAAGAAGATGAGTCAGTTCCTTTTCTTCGTTTTGACGGGCTTAAGGAATTTTCTAACAGCTTTAAATTTTGAATGTACGTTACAAACATAAAACAAATAGACTCAAAAAAATCACGAGAAGTATTTAATAAATAGTGAAATTTACTTCCGTTAAGATTACGCAACGCAATTACGGTGGATTTGATTGTGGTATTAATTCGATAATGATTATTGGGTACCGTGTATATGGGAGACAAAGGGGATTTTATATTCTGTGGACAACATTACAGATGCACAGTATACGGCCATATGATGATACTTTCTTTAGTAAACATGATTAAATCGACTTTGTGCGACAGCGCATTGCAAAACGTCAAACAGAATTTCATGTTTGCTAAAAAGAAAGCGGATTGAGAATCATTGCAGCTAGTAAGTAAATTGAAAAAATAAGAGAAAAACACAATAAACACTCACATTTTCCCATGATTACGATCGATAATCTCACGCAGTGCAGTAGGAACGGTAAATTAAAGTGCGTAGAAATAAGGTAATCGCTGATCGCCCGGTGAGGTAACGCAGCAAACTGCGCCCGCGCGGCGTGACGTCGGTATATATGAAGCGTTACCCCTGGCCTGCGTAAATGCTGACTAGTACGGCCACTTTACTTAACCGTATTTGCAGTTTTTTTACTAACCGCAAGTACCCGTGAGTGCGCTCGACTTTGAGAAAAACTATGTATTGACGTCTTTCAATTTCAATACAATATCCTAATGTTTATGTTTAATATGTGTTTGTTAACAGTGACATTATAAAACCATTTGTTTGACACTTCTTACGACTTTAATTATAACTTCACTGCGACACAGTTGTATGGTGGGTCAGGGCACGTCAGGGTTCTATTGGGCTGATAGCACATCAATATCATTTTTGCTGTCATCAGTCATCATTCATCAATTTACCGTGAGTCACTAGATAAGTATCGCCTGTCATTTTCACAGAAGTACCTACTTCAATTATTTTTTTTCGATAATTCTGAAAAAAATGATCTTAATATATACTGTCAGCCCAATGGAACACCATAGAACGGTGTCACAGTGACATTATAAAACAATTTGTTTGACACTTCTTATGACTTGAGGTTAAGTTAAGGTTCCAATGGTCTGATAGTGCATAGACAGATCAAATTTTCACAAATTGTGTTGCCGCTATACAAATAATAAAAATAAAAATAATATTAAAATTAAAGCGGGCTCCCATACAAAAATTCTACGGAACCTTTCGTGTACTATCAGCCCAATGGAACCCTGACCCACCATAGAACGGTGTCACAGTGACATTATAAAACAATTTGTTTGACACTGCTTATGACTTGAATCATACCGTCTCTGTGACACAGTTCTATGGTGGGTCAAGGTTCCAATGGTCTGATTGTACCTACGAGTCCGACTCACTCGGTTTTTGTTTACATATTTAAAATATTTAAATGTAAAAAACATCAGGTAAACCCAGATGCGTCGACACGGATCTCGGCATAATGAAATTAATGAACTATCTAATAACCATTAGATTGATTTGTCACCTCGATATCCTTCGACCACTCACTGACATCGTTCAGAGAGGAAGACATTCATTAAAGGGGGAAGCTCGTGGCCTAGAATTATAGACAGGTATACAGATTTCGCAAAACTACACTGGCGTAGGTATCATAAACTGCATTAATTTGTTTGAAAATAGTTCGTAAGTTGATGCAGTTTCTTCGTCCTTGTATTCGTATTCGGAACACCAAAAGCCGGCAAAGTGCGAGTCGGAATTGAAAACGAAGAGGTCCGTACTATTCTAGTATAATTTTAAATTTAATATTATTTTTCGATACATACAACAGCTAGGTACATTTTTGAAATTTAAATAAATAATAAAATAAATAAATATCAGGGGACAATGTCACACCAATTGATCTAGTCCCAAATTAAGCTCAAGGCTTGTATTATGGGTACTAGACAACGATATAAATACTTATATAGAGAAATATATACTTAAATATATAGAAAACATCCATGACTCAGGAACAAATATTCGCGCTCATCACACTAATATCTGACCTTACCGGGATTTGAACCCAGGACCGCTAGCTTCGTAGGCAGGGTCACTACCAACTAGGCCAGCGCGTCGTCCAATTTAATGTTTACATTATTCAAGAGATACAGCGATTGTTAAGGATTGGAAGTTTCGTTTTAAATCAATAAATAAAGTTTCTTGTAGGTATAATTTCTTTACGATTAAAAAGAAATAGAAAGATAACTATTCTGATTTATTGTTTAACGTCGGTGTTTTTGATCTTGTCAGTTCTACGAACACCGAGTATGCTGCGCTCCATTGCTCGCTGGCAAATCTTGAGTCGAGATTTTTGGGCTTCAGTCAATGACCAAGTTTGGGCACTGTACGTTAGGATGGGAAGAATACAAACGTCGACGAGTACCTATGCGTTTGCGCTCCAAAACTGGTATTACAGATGTGGCTGCCAAGACCGCTAAGCTTAAGTGGGACTGGGCTGGACACGACTGCCGAATGCATCCGGAACGATGGGCCAAGGTTGCCACCGAATGGACCCCGCAAGATGGGCACCGGAGCAGAGGCAGACCAAAAAGGAGATGGCGGGATGAATTAGACGCGTTTCAAAGCGAATAGCGGGAGCATTCACTCAATCGGGACGAATGGCGGAAAAGAGGGGAAGCCTTTGCTCAGCAGTGGGACACACATATAGGCTAATAAAAAAAATATGTTTAACTTATTTATATTTATATATATATATATATATACAGGGTGTTCGGCACATGGACCGTCAATTTTTTTTGGGATATTTTTGGGGTTATTTGTTATCTTTTCGCCCTTGGACTTAGGGTCATAAGGGTCACGGTTTTGGAGATATGATTTGTTAAATGGTTTTTTTTAAATTTTCCGAAATTCCTCCTTTAAACGTTCGTAACTTTTTTATTAATGCGTGTTACAGAAAAATATGTTGTATTTAAAACTTGTTAATACATGCTAGTTCAAATACTAATAGTCTTTATTCTAATTGATAGTCTCAAAGGGACGTACAAGGTTTTTTATTTCATAAATTTACTGTTTGTGTGAAAAAAATCCAACTTCAAAATTCAATTATTAAAAACCTAAATACAATTTTGGGGTTTATTTTGTTTTAAAAAGTTCTCTAGCTAATTACCTTTCTAACGATGTGCTACACATTAATAAAAAGTAAACGGGAATATCCACATTTTCAAAGAAAAGTTAGAGAGCACCTAGATAACTCGTTACCTAACTGGTGGATAGGCAGAAGCGGCCCGATTCCTTGGCCCGCAAGATCTCCAGACCTAGCGCCTTATTTGTTAAATAAAACTTCGCTTCAGTACTTGTAAAGTATTGAAATGAAGTTTTATTTAAAAAATACTTGAGAAATTGCGTAGGCACTTCCGTTACACTAGTTCTTTTGCCCGTCCCCAGACAAAAGTCTAAGGGGGTTAGGTCTAGAGATCTTGCGGGCCAAGATAAATTAAGCTAGAGAAATTTTTAAAACAAAATAAACCCCAAAATTGTATTTAGGTTTTTAATAATTGAATTTTGAAGTTGGATTTTTTTCACACAAACAGTAAATTTGTGAAATAAAAAACCTCGTACGTCCCTTTGAGACTATCAATTAGAATAAAGACTATTAGTATTTGAACTAGCATGTATTAACAAGTTTTAAATACAACATATTTTTCTGTAACACGCATTAATAAAAAAGTTACGAACGTTTAAAGGAGGAATTTCGGAAAATTTAAGAAAAAACATTTAACAAATCATATCTCCAAAACCGTGACCCTTATGACCCTAAGTCCAAGGGCGAAACGATAACAAATAACCACAACAATATACCAAAAAAATTTGACGGTCCATGTGCCGAACACCCTGTATATATTATTGGTTGTTATAGTTAAGGCGTTAAAGAGAGGAGAGTATTAATTCATGCGAGTCATCAAATGGAAAATCCGAGGATAAGATAAATTAACAAATGCCTTGCAAGTCGCTTTGTAACGTTACTAGATTCAAATAAAACTTTAAAAATGTAAGTTTCGGATCTCATTGCAGCAGTTTATTGTAGTTAACCAGCACTAGGAAATAACAATAAACGAAAACATGTGTTAACCTATTCACTGAACTGTGCTCTAACGTAAGCAGCGGCGAAGGCAAAACGTACACTGTGTAGGTACTCGACCAATGAATTTCTTCATTGAATGGTTCATCTGTATTTGTACACAGTTAAGGTCGAAAAGTGGCGAACGTTCTTAGTACAGTATAGGTACATGGAGTTACAATAGTTCTGTGCAGTTACACATTGGCGTAGAATAGCTAATTACTTGTCGAGTTACAAATGGCAGATTCATAGACCGCGAAGTTCATTCATTGCCGGTAGCTGTATCATTATTTGTCAACACACAGTTAAAGGTCCAACGAGTCCAAACTTGACTGACCTATATTTGGCCAATGAGGAGTTTCTTTGGCCAACCAAGTATTTAAATTTATAACCACTGGATATTTATAAAAAAATGAGTACCTTTGCATTTTAATGCATTTTACCTTTTTACCAAATGTTTCACGATTCGGATGCGTATTTAGGTTTGTAAGATGTCTTTAGTTATAAAACAAATAAATAATGTGCGAAAATGTAATCTTTGACGTCAAGTCAGTATGTAGGCACAAGCTTATTAAACTATTTGTATTTAAAATGGACGCGGTCTTCGTATTATTTTTAAGTAGGTATCTTAAATGCAATAGATTTATGCCAGCCGAACTAGAAAACTAGGTTCGAAATTAAAATGATTGTTTATATTTATCCTCAAGAAGCCGGTGCTGACAGACTTGAGCACATTCGCTATAATGCTCGAACAAATGCTTAAGTCAATCGCCACTTTAGTTTTACAATGGTTACATTACAAGTGAGAAGCTGATGCATACATTATAAATATTACAGTTAAATGTACGCACTACCGACATCTGTTGACACTTCTGGTAACGAGCTGGACTTGGACTGGATTAACTACGTCGAAGCCGCCATCTAGTGTTGAGTAGCGTCTTCATAACAACGAAGCTACGTTAAGGCATTTTCTCAGATTCCTAACAAAGAAAATTCAAGCACTGCATTTAAATTTTGTTTAGTCATTTCATTATAATATATTATGACCGTCTTGTTTTATATGATCTAAGTAAGTGTGATAATTGTATTCGTTTTATCTCTATAATTTTGTTTACTAGAAACAAATTCAAAATCTTTCTATGTTAATTATTCGTTTAGAATATTAAATTAGTTAACAAGTAAATAAGTTTAGTTTCTGATGAAGCACTTGGTATAGGGGTGTTTGTTTGAGTGATTGTTATGTCACCCATCATAACATAAGGTTATTGAGAATGTTTTGGAGATTAGTGGACGATGTTAGTGGGACACAGGTGGTAACACTTGACAAGACATCATCTAATGATAATTATATTAAACGTCCAAGAATGCATTGCTTGCCTTGAATTGTAATACATTGACAAGGTACTTAATACGTCGATAGGACATCATCAGCATACCGAGTCTACAGTAAAAGCTCCTTTATAGGTAAGTACTGCTTTAAAACGTTAAAAGACAATTTACAGACAAATTATTTCACTCTCGTACCTAATTACGCTTTATAAAAATATTGTCAAAAAATACATTTAATTCTATCGAGAAGTTTTAAAATGTTTTGGGTATTAAAAGAGCATGGTCATTCTCCGGTGCGCCGACCTCCAACTATCCTTGGCTGTAGTTCACGTCAGCTGGTATTGGTTTTAAAACCGTAGTTAGTTAAAATCTATGTTCATATTATGGAAGACACACACTAAGTATTTTAATCGATTTGTTATCGGCTGGTGGTTTCTTCTGCTGTGTGGTGGTGGCGTAATAAAGGTAGAGCAAGAGTGTGAGTGCCGCAAGCCCCTGACCTAGAACCGCGCTGGCGGCCGCGCGGGGGCAATGCGCCAGCTCCCCCTCCCAATACCAATACCAGGTTCTCGGTCGAATATCATTGCGTCCTTCTTCTATTAAACTAGTCAGAAAAGTACACACTGAGAGAAATGAGAAAAGAGCAGTCATGCTGTCGATAGTGCAGAGATCACGCTGCTTCAGCTAAATTAGGGATGCAGCGTAGTGATGTGGAACGTGAATTTTAAATCCATGTGTTATGTCATGTCATATATATGTATCAGCAGTAGGTATTATTATTGTGAAGGGGATAAAATATTTTAAATATGTTGGCTTATCGCGAAAATATTAAAATTAAACGCTGATTAATTAATACATCGTTTGACACTCGTACGACGTTTTATTATTATTTTTCATCACACTTGCTCGTAAATAGTGTCCTAACATGCTAGAAAAATCGACCGTAAATCCAAAATAATACCCGCGGGCCTTTTTTTTACCATTACGTTACTTAAGTGCGTAATAGCTTTTTTTTTAAATATTATACGTGGACTCGAACTATCACAATACGTCAGGACCCCAATTCTTGTGCCATTCGATATGAAGTTTCATTCGAGATGAAATGTCAGTTGAATACTATTTCCTAACAATCTCGCATAATAAACTATTGATCTCATATGTCACTAGAATCGGACTCCGAACACGTTTGACATTATCTGTGGTAAGTCACAGACAATGACGTAGTCTGCCGCTAATAAGTTAAAAATATGATCTTTTGTCTGATTTTATTTCATTTCCTCGCAATTGTGATGAAAAACATTGTATGTTACACGGGTGGTAAAGGAAATACAAAGCTCGAGTCATTAAAGCCCTCAGCCTTCGGCTTCGGGCTTCTAACAGACTCTCGTTTGTAATTCTTTCTTTACCACCCTTAATACACAATGTACTATTTCCTTGCTCCGTGTAACTACAAAAGGCAATCGGATGACTGAATACTGAAGAATTTATGTAGGTATACCTTATCTTCATAATAACCATTGTACGGTTTTGCTCGTATGTTGTCGGCTGGTAACACCAAATATAAGCATTTCTTATCGGTTCTACTATTAACAATGCCTCATTGTTAAAGTGTTGTGAAAATAACTTCTTTTAAAATAGTAGGTAATAGGTCAGTCTATCCGAAGTCGGCTGTTGGTTGAAAATATTTTGAGTCACCTACTTCAGTAGGACTGACCGTATTACCTACCGTTTTAATAGTTATTTGTTCAACAAGAGAGCAAAGTTGGTTTTTGCTGCGAGTGATGATTTTGAATCCCGAGTAAGCGAAGGATTCTATTATTGAATCACGAGCGTAGCGAGTGATTCTAGGTTAGAATCCTGAGCGTAGCGAGGGATTCAAAGATACGAGACGTAAAAAACTTTGGTCTCGTGTGAGACATACAAGTTTTCACCTCAGCAGCGAGAACAACACAGCGTGAAGCTGGTAGGGCCAACGCAGGTCTTCCGTTGTGACCATTTGGTGAATACACGACTAAATAACGACACGATCGCATATGCAACAATCACAAGCATTTTTGCAAAATACTAATAAAATAAAAAGTGGAAAAAATAAACATGAAACAGATAAAACCTGTCACTCAACTTGATAATGACAAATTGTGCAAACACAACTTTATACAGCTTTATGTAGTCTGTGGCTTTAAAAAAATCCTAACTAGGCCTTGTCTATGGCTATTGGCTATGGCGGACAAATTAACAAAAATTACATCGTCATTTACATTAAATAGCTGTCTTCGTCACTGGACTCGCTCATATTTATTTATTATTACTTTTATTATATCCAACTATTATCGAAATTAGATAACGTAGCGTAACAGAAAAGTACCAAAAAACTTTTTTTTTAAGTACAATAATCCCGCTATTTTTGAAATGCGTTCTGAAACTGCCCCCGCGGTTTATGTCACGAAATTAAAGATTGTTAAAACGATAACAAAATTATGTAGATAGGTACATGATAAACTTCTTATTTTTCATTAATTTTGTCTTCAAAACATTAAATAAAAAAATTGATTGTACCTACTGTATAAAATAGTTATAAATGTTATAATAAACACATTTCAAACTTTAACAGATAGTTTTATTTGCAATTTTACGGTTATGTGTGCATCCGAACGTGCGTTTCTTTTTGGGCCTACTATGTGTGGAATTTGAAAATCGAACTTCGAATCAAGTTGTTTCTATCTCTCGCTTTTTTCCTATCGAAGTGAAAGTGACAGAACAAAGTGAAGTTCTATTTTTTCGAATGTTGTGAGTAGCCCCAGCACTGCTCACGGCATTAAAAAAAAAAAATAAAAAGCTACTTTGCCTCTCGCTCGCAGCAAAATTAAATTTTGCTCACTGTTTTTAAGCAGCAAAACTTGCTTGTTTGAGCTGCTGAGGTGAAAAAGAAGTTTTTTTTTGCTTTCGACTGTACTTTTTTTGCATCAGTTGATTGAGACCAATCTAACGAGTCCAGTGAGGGTATAGACAAGTTGCTTAACGCCAACGTTAACGATTTTCGAAAACTAACAAAACAAATGGATTTGACGTAGTCGCTCGACGCGACCGTCTGACAGCTTGCGTCAATCCTATACATTTTTGACAATGATAAACGATAACGAACGCCGAATGCATCTTTAAGGCCTCAGGCTGTCGTCAAGTAGTAACTATTAACAGCGGACTCCTATTGCTACTTTCTGATTTCAATATTACACCAGGGTTCGTGTATACAATAGAATTTGAGAACCTGTGAAAATCTTTAAAAAATATTTCATCCAGTTTTCTTTATTCTAAAATCGACATCATGATTTCCTAAAACAATTTATCGTATACCTATCTTATGCTTTTGGACTTTCCCTTGCCTTAATTGACCCATTTCGATTGCTAGCCTTGCAATAGGCAAGTTTTGTTGCTGTACCCTTAATTTAGCAATGTATGACACAGTGAACATACCATAATGTCGACTTTTTTTGTTTGAATTGTGTTTTAATTTTATTGCTGATTCAAAATCAAAAAGGGTTTGAATTCCCGACCTTTTTTATTTTTGCCAAATTAAGGGTTCAATTTTAAAAAAGTGTTCCATGGTGTCAATGACAAAAAGTAAAACGTAGTTTTGTAATGTGTGAACCCTAGACTCGTATAACCGTCGCAATCCAATTGGAACGCCCGCGGATGCACGGCTGACGAACGAGATGAACTCACAGCTCACAGCACTGTGAGTACCTTAGTAGCTACCCATAACATGGCTGTGTCGTGTCACTCTACTTTCATATTCGTTACAAACGGTGCTTTAGTAGCAATTTCCTGATAGCCATTGCGGTGGAGCTATGAGAATTGTAGTGAATAGAACACATTGTTCCTAGAATTTATGTTTAATAAGGCCAAAGACTTCTCAAGCGATAACCACGCTGTGGAGTTTGGAAGACGCGGTGAAAATGATGACAATATCGTGGTGAAAACTGCAAGAATCTGAAGATATGGGCATCTTAGTGCCAGGTCCAGGCATGGAGGAGGACTCTTGAGGAGTTGCTGAACATAAAGTGGTGGACGACTTCTATTTACCTATGATGGATCATTAATATTTCATATTGCTGTATTTATCAATTATAAAATCGACCAGGAATTTGTATTCGGTTCGTCGCAATGAGTACAGTAAGAAATAGCCCTAAGAACTATATTTTTGTGGACGATACTCACTACATAGACAAAATTGTACAGTGATCTAATGAATATTTTAGTTTACTTATACGCACTTCGCTTGGGCGTTTTGAAGTGCATTTTAGAATAGCACTACTATTAAAATGTTTTTTGTCATAGAACATATCATGTCATGTCACTAGCATATCCTAATAGATCCAGAAATGTTTTGATTCCAATCGAACTGATTAAATGCGAGAACTTGTCATAGAGGTATTTTGATTAGCAGTAAATACTGAATTTACGACTCGGTCTAATGTATGAATACTGCACACAAGTTCGTTATACTATGACAAAACTTCGAATTTTTGTGTGACATAGATTTCCAACTTACGTAACTGAAATTTCTACTTGCAAGTATAATTTAATAATTCATGTGGGTCGCTGTCTAACCGGTTGGATGTACCGAACACGTTTCGTAGTCATAATATTCTCGCTCCTATGTATCCCGATCAGAATAATGATATTCAATCTTATTAAAAATAGGACTCGTAGTTTTTTGTTATTAAAGTTCAAATTAATTGGATTTGAGTCACGGAAAAAAGGTTCATATTCAGTGACATTGAACCCACACGATCTTATCTGTTTATCATGTCATCATCATCATCATCATCAGCCCGGGGGCGTCCACTGCTGGACAAAGGCCTCCCCCAAAGAGCGCCACAAGTCACGGTCTTGAGCCGCTTGCATCCAGCGGCTCCCCGCGATCCTAACCAGGTCGTCAGACCACCGGGTGGGAGGCCGTCCAACACTCCGTCCACCGGTTTATTATGTGCTGTAAGGGTATTAAAATGCTTTCTCAACACATTTCCAGAGCAGAATCCATCATTTATTATTATTTCTATGGCGAGATGAAATTAAAACGCTAGTCTAGACCTATCTAGGAACTTAGGATCCATTACAGCGACGTGGCATTTCGCTTTTAGTATCTTTTTTACGAACATATGTAGGTTTCTTATTATGGTTTATATAAATGTGTTAACCCGACCAGGCCGGGTTTGGTGAATAGTCATTTTAAGATTGTGTATCTGTACATAATAATATATTAGCTCAATACCCATGGAAGCAGAATTATCATACAACCTTTTGAGCGAACCTACTAGTACGTCAAAAAGATCTCAAGATTATTTTTCTCCGTCCCATTTTTCTCAATTTATCGAGATAATTTTATGTTAAGTATTATACAAACTTTATTTTAGATAACTACAACAGTTTAAAATCATTTCAAAACGGTTTACCTAGATGATAATGAAGCCGGCAAAAACATCCAACGAGTACCGCGAACATAGGATGTTAAATAAGTACATATCTACAGATAGATGCAGTAAGGGGACTTTACAGTACGTACTTACCCAATGATGATACAGTGTGATATTTGACTCCAGTACCTAACTATAATAATAAAAAAATAAAAAAAAAACTTCCGGATTTCTAATTATACATTGCTGGACTACCTAGGTAGATTGTAGAAAGTAATAACATTTCCATTTGTCGCTTGATATCTGTGCTTCTTCTCATGGCGTCGGCAGTCGGCACTTGGATTTGAATATTAAGTCGACTCCTCAGCTATTTTATGCAACAAATCTGACATTACTGAGAAGCCTACTCATATTTTTTTTCATGTTTTTCATATTTCCATACATTAGTTGTAGAATCAAGCGCATCTCAATAAGCTGCCACTGACTGGCCTAGTTAGTGAATTGTTTGCTGCTCAGTACCTATTTACTCGTATCAGTTTATCTTACGGCTTCATACATAATGCAAAACAAAACATAAAATAAGGAAAATAACCAAAATTCAGGTTAAAATGATCAATATTCTCCGAAACTAGTAATAATCGCTGAACATACATAGGGGTTAAATTGATAGCTTTTTAACTGCTCTATCAGCTCTAGGTGGGTTGACGGTGATTTTTGGGACACCCTGTATATTAACCAAAGTTTCTATGGAGTTATGAACTAAGAATTTATCTTGTTTTCAAGTGCCCATATTTTTGTTCTCCGATGAGCTAGGTATTTGCGGCCATAGTAATTTATTTATTTATTTGCTTGAAAACATAGTAACAGAGTTCTTAATTGTATTCAGCCTCTTCCTATACTTTGTATGAGTGGGAAGAGTACGAAAGATATATTTCCCACTCATCGCACTCATATAAGGTCGACTACTGGTCTCTGGCTGACCACTGGCGACTTTACCCTATAAGTACTAATATCGTTGTCTAGTACCCATAGTTCAAGCCTAGAGCTTAGGGACTAGGTCAATTGGTATGAGATTGTCTCCTGATATTTATTTATTTATTGAAGGCTCAATCAAGGGCTTGACAAAGTAAGAGGCCGATCATTGTGATCATCGGAGCACCACATGTTTGGGCCCGCGCCAAGCGGGGCAGGTTGATGCTCCCTACACGTGCCATTATCAACAATACTTCCGATTCAATCATATCTACTTAAACGAAAGTATTAAATCAAAACAAGAAGGAATTTACGTCAATAGTTGCTTGATGACCATGACGCAAGAAGTGAAGTATAAAGTTGTTTTACATTACGTTCTGAATATTGGCAGGTTTTGTGATGGATTATCCTATAAAATTGGGAAACGCAAGAACGACGCAGTATATAAAATATTTTTATACTACTTTGTATACCTACTCTGTATAATGAAAGAAAAACAAAACAAACAAAGGCTAACTCAACTTAGGCGGATTTCTTTCTATTGACTTACACACAGTCAAAAATATAGAAAATCACTACTTATCCCAAATACATTACTCTAATATAATACATAACGGCATACATAGTTTGAGGCTACTGTAAGAACAGACATACTACTTAGTCTAGGACAATAACTTGAACCGATATATGGATCTTAAAGGTTTAACTCGATTAATGGTGCGTTCTTTTATTTGAACCGTGGATAGGGTTACGTTACGTTAAAATTAGAATTTTGTACGTAGAAAATGTCAAATTTTAACGAGACGACGTCACAACTTTATCCACGGAGTTGAATATAGGAACGCACCATTACACGACGCGGTTAACCTGACTGGTCGGTAGAGACCCTGCTTACGAAGCTGGTGGTTCCGGGTTCCCGATAAGGGCAAAACATTTGTATAATGAGCGCAAGCATTTGTTTCTGAATCTTGGAGGATCATTTCTGTATAGTAGCTATTTCTCTATCCACATATGTTTAGCATCGTTTAGTTTCCATCGAACAAGCCTAGAGCTTACTTTAGGAGTACCTACGTTAATTTATTTGTTAGGTATGATATTTATTTATTAGGTACTTATCATTTGATTAGCGATTACAATTATCAGACAATGGGTACCAGAACATTTTATCTCCTTATTAATATTAGCTCAGATAGGACTAATAAAAGACGTTCTACCTGGCTTCATCAACCGTAATACTAGTATACATAATGTTCATTGAGTAAGAGGGTACAGATTACTGTACATACCCATCTCATCTGCATCTGTTCTGTACTGTTTCATTATTATTAAATGATAAATTGTATCCTAATTTATTGCGGACATAATAATAATATCGCCTTTCATAATTGTTATCGCACAGTTGTTATCGCACAGGCGGCGGGACAGCAGTTAAACTCTCGACTCCATACATTTTCGAAACCAGAAACTGTCTAGGTATCAAGGTACCTATTTACTTTTAACCCTTGTACAAGTGGATACGGTACAGTTTAGCACACTATGTACTGTACCTACATATTTCGATACAGAATGTTTCATCCAACAGTTGCAGCTAGCGAGTTTACAACTCAATACTTTACCTAAATGCTAGATAACAATCCAAAAAATAACAATGCAATTAATGAACTACCGGATTTTTTCAAAAAGGGATTCTGATAAAAATAATGCTTGTAGGGTTTTATCTCAAAAGCCAACTATAGAGATTATTATTTTCTGAGAAAATAACAATTTAATATTTACCTAATTAACAGTGTTTGCTGCGCCCGCGCAGATTAGTGGTCGAAATGAAGTCATTTTGTTTGTAACCACGCACGCACGTTTTGTTTGTGTTTTATTTGTGTTTTATTTGTGACGTTAGCTGTGACGTAAAAAAGTTTTTTAGCCATTAGCAGAAATTTTCTCAGTAAATAATGAACAAAAAATTATAATTTGAGAAAAACCTCTGTAAGCATGATTTTCTTCAGAACACCTTTTCAAAAAGTCCTGTTGTCAATTATTGCAATACAGCAAGCTCGGGACTTAGCGTAGAAACACTCGTAGTCAGAATATTTGTTTACGATGCGCGGCCAGATGATCCAATAAACAAATGGGCTCGGACGAGCACAAAACGGTGTCGCAAGCGCAAGCGCGGGGGCGGCGCGGATGATAATTGCCGCAAGCAGATGTTTATTCCGCGTATTCATTACAAAATCCCCCCTGTGCCCTTGTTGCCCTTGTTGCGCAGCAGTATTTACTCAATAGTTAAACTATATCCGGTTAAAATACATTCATGGAAAGGCACATCTAAATAGCGTAAATGTTACGCATTAAATAAACAAGCAATGTTTCTTTCACGGTACCTAACCTACCTCGTGTTGCGTAACGTAATCTAATCATATTTATTTATCTGTGATAATGCGTGTTTCTCTAAAGTAAGGAGATCACTGCCTGATAAGTCTGCGGCGATAAGTCACGGCCCTGCGAGACGTGTACGACGTGACCACGTGCTCCGAAGGCTACACCGTCCCTGACATCAACCCTGAAGGTCCTGCTGTGACCAATAAGAAGAAAATATCAAAACCACGTAATTTATTTGTTGATTTCCTTGAACAGTTCTCTTACAGTGTACGTCGATATAGTTTTTATGATACAGTTAACATTCATTTACCAAGGTCAACTTTGCTTGTGATTGCAGTTGACCTACTTTTACTAATTTGCCTTAATTATTAAAAAGCATATTTAGGAGGAGTCCAAGAGCATTATCTACTATTAATTTAACAGTCGTTTGCTTTAGGAGCCCCTTCTACTTTTCTAACACAATATTAACATACGGTAACTCCCCTGTAACATAATGTGCATGGCTTGTTAGCATTCATATCTGTATGTACTCTTTGGACACTTATACAAGTCTAACAAAGGAAGCTTTGAAAACCCGATTTTCCCAGCAGTTTTGAGCAAGTTCTAATAAGCCTATGACACTCCTCGAGTGAATTGCAATGCAATGTAAATGTAACGCACTTGACAATCCGTCAAGGCTCTTAACCTACCTACAGGAGGTCCAAAGAAATATAAATACACCTGAAAAACATTGTCCCCTTTCTTAATAGGCAAAAATAATTATGTATCGAAATGACATCAGCACTTCAACATGACTTCAGCAGGCGCCTAATTAAAATGCTATTCACCTGCGAATCATCAATTTGTTGCCCACGATCAAACGCGCTTGTTTTTTGATGGATTATTCTTTGACTCTACATCTAAAACGTGAATGGGTTTTTAAACACTATGATTAGTGGGCTACCTACATCGTAAATCTACGTGCAAAGACATACATTAGCATTCCTTTTCCTGCAAATAACTTAAACACGTGGTCGGTGGTAGGTACCTACTCATTTATTTACCCGCCCCGTGTTTACCACTTTCTAACTTTTCCTCGACTGCAGGCACATTTAATAAATAAGAAAGTTCACTTAATAATTAGGTCAAATGGAAAACTACCAAGTTAAGAAAAATAACAATCTAAGTTGTCTCGTGAACTGGTGGCCCTGGCGTATCATGATGTTTTTGGTCTCAGAACTAACCGCGTTTGGATAATAATATCGTTGTGACCCAAATTCTACTGTAATATAACAAGAGACACATTGTGATCAGGATTCTGATAACACAAGTCAACTAACGTACATAAACTATAAAGTCATAAGTAGATAAAACAAAAGTAATAGATCTGTTATTTGCGAAAACCAAATCGATGTCTGGCAGTAAACCGATATTTTTGGATTGGCAGATTGCGGCTATGATTTCGATCGGCTTGTTCGAATGAGTGGAAAATACTAGTGTTTCTGTATCCCTTAACCGTTATGGTACAATAGCTATGAATCAGCAAAGTTTTCTTAGCTATGGGTCGGCTAAGACTTGCCTGATGTAGTAACACTTATTAACAAAGTTACTACATTGTATTCTAATGGCCATTGCATGAATTGACAGGATGTAAACCAGTGTTCAGATAGTGATTAAAATTTGTGTTGCAATATTAGTGGAAAAAATAGCAGTTCGAGGAAAATGTGATGCTGTTACTCAGCAGTGTTGTTGCATCTTGGCGGTATTCATCAGAATGTTATCAGTGCATTCTTCCATGTGTACGTGTAAGAGGATCAGAGGTGCGTTAACTATTTTTGGCAGTACCTTCATAAGTGTGATGCACTCTTAGACAGAGGGCGTAGACTGATGTTGTTGATTTGTCATACTTCAATGCTTTAGTTAATGCACAGTAAGACAAAAGCATTGAGATGGGTACACTACATATTTCGAAGAGTCATAATTCCGATTTGATCGATATCGGAATTTTCATAATTTCGAATGCAACATTTTCACAGCAACTTTATTTTTTGATATCGCTTATGTAATTCAAAGTATTCATACCTAACCTAACCTACGTATAGCGATTAAATTATGCATTTAATTATATACCTCCAGCATAGCTTACGGTTTTTTTTTCGGAAAAATGAATATTTGGAAATAAATAATTCGGAATTTTAAGGTGTTCCCTATTGAGTCATATTCCTATGTAAATACCTACGCCCTTTAGTTAAAACGCCGTTTATATTATGATATGAACATAATTTACTATGAAATAAATAAAAAGCCCCGACATAATGGCTACCTCAACCTAGGTACATTCACATCTAGACAGCCCAATAAATTTTCATCAAAATTAGCTTCCTGTTAAAAATCCCGCGTCCGACAGTCCATCCGTTCCACCGCCAGACCTAGCTTGTAACAGCCCTGTGTTTGTGTAGGTAGGGGTTAAAAGAACCATATGGAAATTAGTTTAGATTCAATTATTGTAGTTGAACGCTTAGTTGTTTCGATAGGTGGTCTATAAGTTCAGTGCTGCTTTTGTTCTATGGATAGTGACCTAATTTACAAACTGTACTATGAGCTATTGACAATCGAGTCACACTTAGATAGCCTGTACACGCCGCATTAATGATTCAACCGCTGCTCGAAGTCAATGTCCTCAAATAGGACGGGAAACATCGATATTTCAACCAACTGAAAATATTTATGCAATAATAATATCTCCTCACTCATTTAGTAATATTGTCCATGCAGATAATCTCACGTCGTAAATTTAAAAGGGGAAATCGTTTCAAGTCGGAAAATAACTTGACAGTCATTTGTGACTAACGCTAAGTTGGTATTGTTCCTAGTTGAATCATTGTTCTGCCGGTAAACGTATATGCCTACGAGTAAGTATGCTAATCTAGCGATGTAGCATTTGATCCCTGTGTTGGCTTCGTACCACGGACGGAATGACCATGTATGGCAAATCGATCGTGACGGGCATGACAATTATTAGAACTATTTACGTAGGTATCTGACGACGAACGATTTAATGGAAATTTAATTAATTATTAACGCACGGACAATGCCAAAATGATATGGTATTGTGCCATTAGGGGCCCTTTAAACTTAAGTAATTACTTTTTACCTAGAGCGTTTGGGAACATGGTAACCGCCGCAAAGTCATCGACGTTTGCCGCTAGAAAGTTTACAGCTCACCATAAATACCATAATGCGTGTTCTTGAAACGTATGTAACAGAAGGTGCAAATAGACTCGGCGTTATATATTTGGCAGAGCGCTTACGTTGGTTCGATACGTAAATTTCACGTCAGCCGATACTGTTGTTCATTACCTAGTGTCATCTTCTTAACCCTTCACGACGAGGTCGCAATGTTTGCTGTATTTACATTAATTAACACAATTTAACGAACAAATTTATTCATTACACCTAAGTCCAAGCTTCGCGTCTGACGCAATAACACTTTGTTTGTTATGTTATGTTTTCAACGCGGTTATTAGCTAAAACTTCTTGTTCATCCAACACGCATCGTCTTCAGGGTGGTTTTACACAGATACAGATTTATTTTTTAATTTACCAATGAACCAATGATCTGCTCGTAACATTTTCGTAACAACTCCGGTTTCTTAAGTATGTCACAGCGACTGTGATAATCTGTATTGCAAAATGGAATATAAAATATGCCTTTGTTTCCACCTGCACGTATTTATCTCCAAGGGTGGGAATATCGATACAAAACCGAAGCATGTCAAATTGAAAGCAATTGTTTACTTCCTGTCAGTCACTCGCGATAACATATGAGCGCTTGGAGATACGGCTCATACAAACAACTTTGCGGGTTAATGTAGAACACGAAGCAATTTAGAAGAGATGTCGAGTTAATTAAACTTTGGAAGAACTAAGCGTATAAAACTTTACTCTAGTAACTTATATTTATAAAAAAATACTTACGTTCCGGCGTGACTTCGCGGTAAATAACCCGGGAGACGCATTCGATTCCTTCCGGCATGGTCACAAGTGTCACAGCTGCAGTTTACAAACAAAGGCTTTCACACCGTGCGGTCTGTTCTCAGTTTAATGGAACTTTTTATTCATACTTTCTTTTCGTGAGCAGAGGTCGCAGCGGGCGGGTGTCGCTGGTCGCTGTTGGACTGAGACTGTCTGGTCGGCCGTGGTCGCGCATTTCTCCGCTTGTTTATGTTCATTGTTGCCGGTGGCCGCGAGCCCCGGGTGGACGCCGGACGTGCCGGAGCGCGGCCACGGCTATCGGCGTTTCGTCATAGCTCAAAGTCGGAGACGGTACGAGTACATTGATAAGGTCCTATTTCACCACTTTGGCTGCGGTTCATTGATAAGATTATATTTTTGCTTTTTTCAAAAAGGCTGTTGAAACTACTATTATAATATTGTTAACGTTATGGTAGCTAAGCTTTTATACAAATATTAAAGTATTACTATAATATATTTTTCACTTCTCATGCTCTTTAAATGTTACTTTAATCTGCACATCGGAACTAAAGCTCCTTATTAGTCTCTAGGGACTAAAGTATTTTGTTTAACCAATCACGGTGTTTGTGAATGGAGATTTATCGGCATTTTCCGTGATTTGACAATATTGACAGTTTTTAGGGTCTGGAAATAATTTTAAACCTCAAAATGAAAACTTTGCTAAAATTTGTATTTATATATTTATAAGAAACTTTGTTCTAATAAATATTGTAATTTTGTATAGAACTTCGTTTTTTTTCCTCGCATTCAAAGTTAAAAGTAGAGTGTTTAACGCGAGCCTAAGCAACCATAATGAATAGTTACACTTGAACTATAGCCACCCTCGCTCAGCTCGCATGGCTAAACATCACGAGTCATTATGGCTTGTTTTAGGCCCGTATTTATAGACTCATCTCAATCCGTGAACTGAGACCTTCTCAATTGAGATGGTCTCGATAAGTAATCCTGGAGCTAGGATCGTTGCTAATTAATAAACTCATTTTGAGAAGCTCTTACATGAGATGATCTTACCTGAGATTGTGAGGGTAAGTACGTCTGATGACATTTTTGAACGAAACGACGAAACGTTTTGAGTATGCATGGTTTTTTAAAATATATTATGTTTTGCGTTTAGACATGACAGGTAAGATACGTGAACCATCATAAATTCGTTTTTTCAAGGTAAAATCAAGAAGCAAGTCGTTATTTTAAAAGCATTTTTTAAACTAGTTTTCGGTTTATGTATATTATCATATAAGGTGAAGGGATGGAGGCCTTTGTCCAGCAGTAGGACATTATAGGCTGTTAAATACAAATACTTAATTCCTTTATTATTAAATAATACTTTTTCAATTAAAATTCAGATGCAGTTTACCTGTTTTATTTTTTCATGTTTTATAACAGTGGTTAGCACAAGTGGTTTTCTCAGTTGTCACTCATTGATTTGGTTTGTTTTAGAGAAGGTA
This sequence comes from Acleris laterana, assembly GCA_963966035.1. Classification (NCBI taxonomy): domain Eukaryota; kingdom Metazoa; phylum Arthropoda; class Insecta; order Lepidoptera; family Tortricidae; genus Acleris; species Acleris laterana. The sequence goes on along the minus strand of OZ014439.1, from coordinate 15,917,182 downwards.
GAGAGGGGTTACCAAGCGACAATCCTTCTCGGTACATTCTGTAATATTATGGAATCGGCTACCGACTGGCATTAGGCAATCACAAACGGTAGACTCCCTAAAAGGCAAATTAAAGAAGTTCTGGCTTGACTATTATCTCCTAAATATCAATTATCCTCTAGGTATGTAAAATGTAGTTTATGTATGTATATTTAACTATTAATATGTATACCTATTTCTATATCTATTTATGAAGGTATTTGAATGTAGTTCTATTTTAAATCTATTTATATAAGTTTTATTGGATACTAAATGTGTTATATTCTTCTTCTTGTACACTTGTTTACTCGTTGCACAACCGTTCACTCTTCTCAATCTCTCAAGGGTTAGCTGGAAGAGATCCCTTAAAGGGATAAGTTCGCCTTTGTACATATTTCTATATTAATTGTATTGTTATGGTTTTTCTTTTGTACAATAAAGTGTTTACATACATACATACATACATACATACATACAATCAAGTTGCAGGCGACTTGTGTTAACTGTTCAGCAAATTAAACTGTCTGTCATTGCACCTATACACATATATGGGGTGACATAAAACCTAAATGCCACCCAATTGCACAAACATTTGTTGGTAATAGCACCGTTCACAATAATAATATTCGTCTATGTTAGCACTGGAAGGAATCCCTGCAATATTTTTGTATTTACATACAAATACTTTATCCCATTAGGACACTTCTCACTTTCCAATTACCAGTGCACTTAGGTGACATTTAATTTAATTATGTAATGTTTGTGCCAGTCTCTTCTTTAAAGTTAGGTAGTGGAAGTTATTACATCACAGTTGGGACTATCCAGATCATAGTTATCTAATTTTAAATATATGTAAACCTAAATTTATAATGCCTTACGAGGATAGAGATTTATGTTTATAAATTTAAGTTAACATATTTTAAATCAGAATCAAGTTTGATGTTATTAGTTAAGGTACCTATGCAGATACTTAAAATCTGAGAACACTGATCAAAGTTAGCCGCATTATTCATTAATAATATTAACATTCATATAATATAATATAAACGCCAAAACATACCAACAACCAATACCATTACCACAGATCCTTGTTGACAAGGTGTTTATAAAAGTAGTTTATATATATGTGAGAGCTAAATATCGTTATTTCATTGTACTAAAACATTCAGCGCTGGGTTTCTGAATTCCATGGAGTGTGGAGAAAAGTTACAGAGTTCAGAAAGCTTGTTGTTACGTTATCTTATGCCTCTGAATCTTAGGCTCCAAATACTTTCATTTTACGAAGAGAGTTAAATAGTGTAGGAGTACCTACATATTATTATGCATCACCTTTCAAACATAAAGGTCACCAATAAATAAAACTACTATTAGCATGTATTGTTTATTTCATAAAAAAGTCTCTAAGTTTTACATATTTTCAGTTTTCAAAAACAACTCGATACCTAATATTATTTGTAATTATCTGATTCACAGGTTATACCATACAAATACTCTTTATTGAACACCAAAAACACCGAAACAGAACAGTACATTTAAATTATAGACATACAACAGCAAATTGTTAAATAGCGATCCCACTTATTATCTAACCAATAGCCATCCTGTTTTATAGCTGCAACAGGTAAAAATAACAGGATTAACCACATTTAACTTAACTAAACATATCAATTTTTTACAACTCCTATTTCTAATGATTTTTTAATATTCCCAAGTTATAAACTGTGTTATCCTTTTTTATGATTATCATCATGTTCTCCAGCAAAAATAGACCATGATGTTTGTTCACTTGACGTTATACAAATCACACAATGTTTAAATGAAATATTGCACTTCTGAAGTACAAAACTTATTGCAGCGGTTTGAGAAAACTAGGCAAAAAAATTACATGTCTAAATTTTTTCATATCATGGAACTAATCAACACACTAAACTTCACTTATATGAGGTACCCCTTTTATGTAGAACAAGACAAGACATACTGCGCTGGATCATCATAATGCAAATAATCTAACCTATAGCCTATTAGATGGTAAGTTGCGGTATGTAACTACGTAGTATGAATACACAGTAGCATGAAAAAAGTAATAAAAACTATTATCTTTACATTGAAGTAGCCCAAATGAAAATGGGGTAAGTATCCTTTTGCATGACTTTTATCTGAAGTTACTTTATTCAAAGACAATGATTGTTTTATAAGAAAGGATAATTTATATTGAATACATTAAAAACTGAATCTTGAAATGAGTAACATTGTGAATAATTTTATTATACCTGATGGACATAAATCTGTTTGGCAATTGACAAGCGAAGTCGTCAATGCGTCGGGCCGGCTGTTGAGATTCGTGAACACCAGGGGGGGCACACTTAGAACTAGCAACATTTTTGATTCTCAGTGGCGCCCTCTAAAGTTTGTAATCCAGACTAACCTCTGTCAATGTCAAGCCAAGTAACTGTGAACTTTAAAAAAGTTCACAACGATTTTCGTACTCGGATCTCGATGTGCGTTTCCCGTTTTTCTGGCAATTTTGTTCAGCTATTTTTGGTTTTGTGGAGTTTATCGTTAAGTTTTTTGTTCTTACTGTTACATTTGTTATATTTGTTGTTGAATTTGTTATTTGTTAATTTTATCGTTATGAGTGTAATGAAGAAAAGGCTGTGTATTTTTGGATGCGACAATCTTGGTGAGTAACTAATAAAATGGTATTATATTTTGATTAAAACACAACACACCACGTCATTTTAGGAGCCTTCAGCTAGTTCGTAAATAACTGCAGTAGGTATTTATAACTTACTTTCTCCTTATGGCGTTCCGTGGTGATTTCGCCATTGTAGAATTTTGTGCCTACTCTGCTTGTATTTCATAATTTAATCAATCTGCTATATTCGAACGCGAAATATACAGGTATCAAGACGTAAAGAATTAGCTACGGTCCATACCAATTAACTTGTCTTATTTAGTAGACAACTTAATAACCTCAAAATGCTTCACTAAAATAATAATTTTGTCATCCAAAAACCATCTATAATGTAAAATCAGGAGAATGGTGTGCAAAATGTGGTCTCTAGTTGCTTTATTTATTTAACACCAATCATCTATTACACTCATATTATACAAGTATCTCATATTTTACAAGTAAAACACGATTTTATTATACTTCTAGTGACCCGCCCTCTCTTCGCTTCGGTTTATATGAGTTTTCTGAAAAACTCGTACATAATCCAGTTTTTCTTATAAATAAATACCTTCCTCTTGAATTACTCTATCTATTAAAAAAAAGCGCATCAATATCCGTTGCGTGGTTTTAAAAATCTAAGCATACGTAGGGACAGACAGCATTCCTGCTGACTTTGTTTTATACTACGTAGTGATTAATATCCACTTGACTAAAATTAAAGCAATTGTAAGTTGGTTCAGTTAATTTGTTGTGCAATTAGTATTTTTGCTATCATTGTTATATTTGATTTAGAAACAATAGTTTTTTTTGGGAAAGTGAATATATTGTCAGTTTAATTTTAAAGAAACTGTATATGGGACCACTAACATATTTGTTTTTGTTTATATTGTCACTTTGAATATGTTCGATATATTTTTTGTATCTGTTGGGCATTTGCCTCTCATTTATGGAATGTTAAATAAGTAAAATATAATTATAATTGTTACAATTTCAGTTGCACAAGGTGTCCCACTGCACAGGTTCCCAAATAACAACAAGCAGCCTGAGCGGTTTGTTGTTTGGGTGTCTGCAGTTGGCGAGGTGTTGAAGGAGACTGACCCGGCTAAGATATATGCTAACAAACGAATTTGTGATCACCATTTTCTGCCAGAACAGAAGACCAGTGGTCATCGCTTAGTATGGAATGCTGTACCATCAATTAACTTGAAGCGTAAGTTTGGTTTAATAACTAGCTTTTTCCATACCTTGTAATAACTGATGGCTGGTTTAATCGTTAAAGTTATGTCACTATATTGTTAGGATCAATAATAATAATAATAATCCATAATAATAAATAAAAACTGACTAAATGTATTTATAAAATAATAAATAATATAAAATAATAAATAATGAAATATAAAATAAAATAAAGTCATTGATTGATTGTATCATCAGTAGCTATGGTTCATCAATTAATCAGATTTAACCAATACTGAAACTAATGTATGTACCTGCTTATAAATTATATATTTTATTTTTAGATATGCCTCAGGTGATCAACTTGTCGGTTGAAGAGGAACACAATTATTGTATGTCCAAAAGGCGCCGGTTTCCCTCAACTTCTCATACAGAAGTACCGATGGACAATCCTGAACCTTCGGCTTCCACATCATATACTTGTGTCGTTGTTGGAGATCAAGGTTACGACAATAAAGGTATAAATACGCATATTATTTTACTGGAGCCAATGTTTGTACGGCTTGACCTCTGATAATTAATATACCAGTGCCAACCCTGGGCTGTAGAGGTGCGTTTCACGAGATATAACAACAAAACCGATATTTTTATGTTAATAACGTTTACAAAATATTATAAACGTTAGCTATAATAACAAAATCAATATATTTATAAGGAATAACTGTCAACTGACATAATATTTATTTTATGTAATGTTTTTTTCTCTCATATTCATATTGTCTAATTTTCGTATAACACATGACATATAGCGATCATAATAAATATTAATATATATGGTAGGCTCAATAGGTAGGTACTGAAACGATAGGGTACAGTCGATTTCATAAATATGTGTACACTTTAGTACCATGTCACTATGATCGCTGTGACAATTCATATACCGTACTTGTTTCAGTTTAAACCAACAGACAAGGTACTAAAGTGTAACTATACATATTTAAAAACTGTACCAGAAATGTCTTGTTTTAGCGAACCAGAAACCTCCACGAGCAAGACGAATCAGGTTAGGTTAGGTTACAAGGCCAACGCTCTCGCCTTGGCCTTCGAGGTTATTTTTTTTTTGCCCAGAAAGTCCAGAAAACTGCTTCCAGTAATGTAAGTAGGTACGGTAAGGTTGATTGTTAATTAAGAAGATCATTAGGGCTACTAAAGTCGTTCTAGGTGTTTATCTTTCATTACGTTTTTAGGGTTCCGTAGCCAAATGGCAAAAAACTGAACCCTTATAGATTCGTCATGTCTGTCCGTCCGTCCGTCTGTCTGTCTGTCTGTCTGTCTGTCTGTCTGTCTGTCTGTCTGTCTGTCTGTCTGTCTGTCTGTCTGTCTGTCTGTCTGTCTGTCTGTCTGTCTGTCTGTCTGTCTGTCTGTCTGTCTGTCTGTCTGTCTGTCTGTCTGTCTGTCTGTCTGTCTGTCTGTCTGTCTGTCTGTCTGTCTGTCTGTCTGTCTGTCTGTCTGTCTGTCTGTCTGTCTGTCTGTCTGTCTGTCTGTCTGTCTGTCTGTCTGTCTGTCTGTCTGTCTGTCTGTCTGTCTGTCTGTCTGTCTGTCTGTCTGTCTGTCTGTCTGTCTGTCTGTCTGTCTGTCTGTCTGTCTGTCTGTCTGTCTGTCTGTCTGTCTGTCTGTCTGTCTGTCTGTCTGTCTGTCTGTCTGTCTGTCTGTCTGTCTGTCTGTCTGTCTGTCTGTCTGTCTGTCTGTCTGTCTGTCTGTCTGTCTGTCTGTCTGTCTGTCTGTCTGTCTGTCTGTCCGTCCGTCCGTCCGTCCGTCCGTCCGTCCGTCCGTCCGTCCGTCCGTCCGTCCGTCCGTCCGTCCGTCCGTCCGTCCGTCCGTCCGTCCGTCCGTCCGTCCGTCCGTCCGTCCGTCCGTCCGTCCGTCCGTCCGTCCGTCCGTCCGTCCGTCCGTCCGTCCGTCCGTCCGTATGTCACAGCCACTTTTTTCCGTAACTATAAGAGCTATACTGTGGAAACTTGGTAAGTCGATGTATTTGGTGAATTTGGGGTTCCCCATACTTAGAACTGAAACTCAATTTTTTTTTTTCATCAATGCCATACTTGTGGGGTATCTATGGATAGGTCTTCAAAAATGATATTGAGGTTACTAAATTGAATAGTTTGCGCGAGAGACACTTCCAAAGTGTTAAAATGTGTGTCCCCCCCCATAACTTCTAAAATAAGGGAATGATAAATGTAAAAATAATATATGATGTACATTACCATGCAAACTTTTACCGAAAATTGGTTTGAACGAGATCTAGTAAGTAGTTTTTTTTAATACGTCAGAAATCGTAAACCGCTGAACCCTTCATGTGCGAGTCCGACTCGCACATGGCCGCTTTTTTGATGTTAGATTCATTTATTTATATATTATTATGTTTTAAATCTTAGGTGTCATAAACATTATACGTTTTATTGATTGGTATTAATATTAATAGACGTTATACTTTATATAAATATATATTTTGAAACTATATCTTTCGTTCGTTACATCCAGTGAACGTTATAGTAAACATGTTTATACAAAGTGAGCATAATTATATTGTGACTGCTTTATTATCAGTTCTTATATCTCGTATTACTTACCTCCTGGCCTGGGTAGGTGACATATCAATCTTACAAAGGTATTGATCCTTTGCTACATCGATCCCATCCAAAAGTTTGTAATTTTCTGAATTACTGGCGCAGAATGTGTTCATTTGTGTTGAAAAAATCTTCTAGCTCCCTGCGTTTCTTTTGTATGTTTGTATGTTAACACTTAAGTGTACTAAATGTAAAGCAAATACTGGACTAGTAAAAGAAAAATGTGTGTACTTACAGCGTGAATCTTATTTTATAACCTAAGGACGTCTAAGCTGGACAAAAGTACCTTAAGATTAACATGTTAAAAAATGTTTCAGGTGCATCATTTCATCGTCATGAAAAGGTTGTGTGTCCCGAAACATATACAAGGGAGGCAAGACGGCAAAAAAATGAAATAAGAAGACTGCGGCAAAAAAATAAGGCACTTAAACAGCGTCTACAACATATAAAGAGAGCTGCAAACATTCGTGAATTCAGCAAGTTGACGGAACATATGAATGAACCAGCAAGACTTTTTACAAGAATGCAGTTTATAGAGAGCAAGAAAAAGGCGAAAGGGCGAAGATTCACCATTGATGAAAAGGTTCTGGCGTTATCTTTATATAAGAGGAGTCCTAAAGGCTATAAATTAATGTCAAAACTTTTTACTCTGCCTTCCAAAAAAATATTAAAACAACTTCTTTCGAGGGTTAAACTTGTTCCGGGCATAAATAAAATTATATTTACGCAACTTAAAGACACTGTATCGAAAATGTTGCCCCAAGATCGTCTTTGTACACTCATTTTTGATGAAATGGCTATAACCCCACAAATAAATTATAATAGTAACACAGACGATCTTGTGGGTTTCGAAAATTTGGGCGATCGAAAAACCAATCGATTTGCGAATCATGTTTTAGTTTTTATGGTCAAAGGGGTTAAAGCCAAATTCAAACAACCTGTGGCTTACTACTTTACTCAAAGCTTAAAGACTTCGACACTTAAAAATATTTTAATAGACGTGATAACAAATGTACAAGCCACAGGTTTACATATCATTGCCACTGTCTGCGACCAATGCTCCTCAAATGTAAGTGTGATTAATAGCCTCATAGATGATGCAAAACGCTGCTATGTATCAAATCAGAAGGAGTGGCGTAAAGATTTAATGATAGTAATTAATAAAGAAATATTCCCACTTTATGACGTTCCTCATTTATTGAAAGGATTAAGAAATAATATTTTAAATAAAGAAATGAAATACTCAAATGAAGGAACCGAAAAGAAAATCAAGTGGGAATATTTTCAGTGGGTTTATGAGGCCGATAAAACATATGGGGAGTTGCGGTTTTTACCCCGATTGACCGACGAACATATAAACAAAAATAAGATAAAAAAAATGAGGGTAAAAATGGCGGCTCAAGTGTTAAGTCGCACCATGGCAGTAGCAACTGAACACTTGGCTGCGAGGGGTGATGTACCCGACGAATGTCGCGATTTGGTGCCGTTTGTTCTACTTATCGACAAAGTTTTCGATTCATTGAACTCCTCAACTTACTCAATTCCTAATGGAAAAATATATAAAGCTGCTGTGAAACATAATTCACCTCATCATAAGTTATGGTCAGATGCTGTAAAGGTATTAAAAACTGTAAAATATTTTATAAAAAAAGGAAATACTAATGCATATTCGGAAAAATCTGTACCCTCTGTAAATAATTTTATTAAAACTATTGAGAATTTTAAGTCCATCTGGAAATTGTTACACGAAAAGTATTCTTTTGATGCCATGCTCACAAGGAACTTCAACCAGGACCCTCTCGAAAACTTTTTTGGGAGTATTCGGAGCTTAGGAGCGAGAAATATTGCTTCAAATTGCGTCGGCTTTGAGGGAGCATTTAAAACGCTACTTTTAAATAATATTAACACTAATCATTCACAAAATTCTAATTGCGAAGAGGATTCGAATACTCTTTTGCAATCCCTATTATTCGTACTTAAAGAAAATGAAAAAGAGACAACTCAAGATGCTCCCTCACAGCCACAGCATATTGTATTAGATCAGCCTCTGGATCTAATCCAAAATAATGCAAATCTATCAGATTCAGGGGCTGAGCAAAGAGCTTACGTTTGTGGATGGGCCCTGGCAAAGTGCCTACAGAATATAGTGAAGTCATGTAAATGCTGTCGCGATAAAATAACAGCAGCACCAAGCAATGTACACAATTACATAAGAGCCAAAGAATATAATAAAAACAAGAAATGGTTGTGTTACCCCTCTGAAGATTTCATAACATGCTTTAAAGACATTCAGCAAATAACCATTTCTTTTCTTAACTCTGATTGCCATGAGAAGAATATTAAAGAAAGAATCACAAGTTTTATAGAGCTTTTTACAGACTTCACTTTTATAGATTGTGAGAGGCACAAAGAAAAGCTCATTGAATATTTTTGTAACATTTCAATAAACATTATTATTTATAGCTGGTGCAGATCTGTTAACCGAATACTTGGTGGTAAAATAACTTATGATGACGGGGATGATGTCATAAAAAAATCAGCGCGAGAGTATTATTTAAAACATAAAAAGTGTTAACTTTGTCCTTAAAGAACACTGTGAGACTTGTAATGAGTATTAGTATTATGTAAATAAAATTATAGCAAACATTTAAATGCTTTTAATTTTAATTGTCTATAAGAATAAAAAATCTACATGTGTTATTGTTTTGCAAAAATCATTATTTCTCTCCAAGCCAGAGTCAAAACCTGCGGCGCCACTCAAGAGTTCAAGAAGTCAAAATGATTCTCTCGCGTACCTAGACAATTTTTAATGAATGAGATTAAAGATTATCTAAGTCTTTCGGGTTCCGATGTATTGGTCGCAGGCGTTAGTTGCTTAAGGCCGCACCCGCACTACGGCTAAACCGTCGCGGTTTTTAACGGTGTGACTTTATAACCAAGTAAAAATAATGCACGCGGCCTCAATAGCTGCTGATTATTTACTTGATAAAAAAAGTCACGCGGTTAAAGAGCGCGGCGGTTTAGTTGTAGTGCGTGTGCGGCCTAACTATTAATATGCACTTGTAGATCTATACGTACGTATATATATATATATATATATACCTTGCATGAGAAGTTTTAGTCACCCAGCTATAGATGGCACTATGTCCACAGATGCATGTTAAACCACAGAGAAGCCACTCTTTTCCTTTTGGTATTACACTATACTCTTTGGTGAACACTGACTTCTCAAAATATCCAAATTTCACCGTTTTTAGCGTCTTGATTTTTTCCGGCGAACCTTGACATGTTATCCAAGTTTCACATTTACTGAACTGACGACAACCTACAAAACGACATAAAGTTATAAACACTTTCTAATCACTTCAAAATGATTGAAACAGGTTCACGATTAGTTTTCACAAGTAGGTACCTAGGTATACTTTTTGCACCTTATTTATGTCAGGACGCGACATTGTACATATCTCACTGTTATTACTAGTTGATTGTGTGTAAGTTTTTAAACAATTCACTCAGTTTTCATTTTTTTTTTTTTTTTTTCCTTGTTTAATGGCTTATTGCTACGAGGCACTTTGCCAATGTCAAGTGGTTCGAGTTATTTGACGTAGGAAACTGTAGAGCGCTATGTTTTTCCCCCCAAAGGAAAAGGAAGGGATAATCTGAGGGAGTTAGTTTTGTTAAAATACATATATATATGAACATACCATATTATATACCATAAACTGTCAAGTAAAATGCTAAATATTATGGAAGAAAAAAATTACAATTTAATATTATTTTTATCTAGAAACTCTGCCAAAGCTTTCGTAGCATTAGGGTCAGAATTAACTAAAAGTGTTTTGGCATTGGTTGGAAGGAGAACTTTTAGTTTAATCAGATGATCATAGAGACAAAATCTGTTTAACGGGCAATCAAAAAATATATGATCAATTGAACCAATCTCATAACCGCATTGGCATTCTGCACTATCTTTAACCTTTATTTTGAATAGAAATTCTGGAGAACACACGTGACCAAGTCGAAGACGAATAAGAGAACTGGTTACCTTTTTTTTAAATTTAAATTTGTAAAACCAAGGTCTGGGTAATATATTTCTTTGGATTTGATAGTAATGTAGTTTATTATCAGCTACCCATAAGCTCGACCATGTTTCAAATAACTTAAACGAGGAGATTGCATCCAGATCCTTACTAAAACATTGATATATGGAGCGATTACCATTTATACATGCATCTCGAGCAGCTTTGTCAGCAGCTTCATTTCCATGTATACCTTTATGACAGTTTTCATTTAAGTATCAAACAATAATAAAACTTTGCCGCCTCAGCCTTATCTTGTCTGTCACGATGATTGTCAATGTAACAAAAACACTCCCCTCCTCTTTACTTTAGCAACCCGTTTCACGAAATGTTTCGTTACTTTACTTTCGTTTCAATAATTAACAAAATACTTAATTAACTTTATTGGTTTTCTAAACAACAGTAAAGTAAAATATTAGAAGCATTGTGGCTATGATGCAAAATTGTTGAATTAAGGTATTAGCGTTAGATGGGTAGGTTAGTTTAGTACCCTAAATATTAGTAGATTACATAACTAGAAATGCATTTGACTGTTTTTATGACATGATTGTTTTTTATTTATACATAATGAATATAAAATAACTAGGTAATTAATGTAAATTGTAGGTACTTACCTATGAGAAATGAGCCCGTGTGGAGGTAAATCTTTCGCGCCTCAGGGTGGCCCTAAGTATTGTTATACAAAGACATCCGGCTATTATGTTGTCGTCGGCTTGGTCGGTATCTCTCTCGTAATCTCTATACGTAATATAAAATATCTAGCACCCACAATCATTTCACTTAAACACAAGACAAAACACACAACTTTTGAAGGCAATTGTACCTATTTAGCGGCAAACTCAAACATAATATTTAGGTATTATTGTTATTGAAAACGTTTTAGGTATAAATATTTGCCTCTGAGAATGTAAAAATAACACTTTATTGTATTTAAACCGATTTATCTGATAAAGAGCACCCATATGTTCGACTATGTTGCAGTGCGTCCGCCATTTTTTCATAGTTGAGATGGTCTCAAGTCACCAACAGACCATAATCAGGATCAGGATTAGTTCCTCATACAAAATGACCGTCTCATCTGATCCGAGGATTACGATTCACGTATCGAGATACGTTTATAAATTAAACCTCAGTCTTGTGACGCATCTTGTGACGGGCATCTCAGCTGAGACGAGTTTATAAATACGGGCCTTAGTCCCGTGTTGAACAATCTACTATTATTGGCATGGGGAAAGCGAACAAGCCCTCTGGCCACCTCGTGATAATTGGAGTCGGAAGCCCGTAGAGGCATAGAAATATGCAATCTAAAGATTGCAATTTCACTATGACAATACACACACAACATAATTATGCGAACACTGCTGTAAAGGTTAAAAAAATGAGTATACTATAAGTACTGGACTATTTTTCAGTCTACCTATTCGCCATTATAACAAATTAAATTTGATATTAATCACTTTTTGTCGAATAAACAGCCCGTTGAAGGTCGTCTCCAATTCGGATCTTCTACCATTAATTGTGAATCGGTTTCTGTTATAATATATTATGCATTAATTTAGTACAGTCGACGCCATAAATATGTTTACACTTTAGTACCTTGTCTATTTAGCGTCATGATTAAACTGCCATTTGAAATTGTCATAGCGGGTAAAGTGACGAGGTAGGTACTAAAGTGTAAACATATCTATGGCGTCGACTGTACACATATGTGTAACCCAACAATGCAGTGTAGTATCTTACGGCCGTAGCTATGCGGAGGCATTTTAGAGACAAATAAGCCATTGCTCTTTCCTTACCGTCGAAGGGCGAGGATATTGTTTTTGACCTGTATGTATAGTTCTTTGTTCCTTTGTAAAGGCTGAACGGATGACACGATTTCGAGAAGCGAGGTGTCGAATTCGAAAACGAATTCGTCTTGGCGTACGGGGGCTACTGGGCTTAAAAAAAATGTGAAATTGGCGAATTAAAAAATATAAACATTCACGACATTATGCGAACAGCAGTTGAGTTTTTAAAGCTTGCATTTTTTTTCACTTGTTTAAACTTGTGTATGAAGAAGTCACCATTATAATGACCGATTTAAACGTCATTTAACTCTGACCGATAGAGCTGATCTGATGATGAAGTCAAAAGGTCGACAGAAAGGCAGGATTAATGAAAGTCTGTTCCTAATCATTTTGTCACTCTTGTAAACAAAATAATTTACTATTATAGCTCCATACTGCGTACTTTTGAAGGTTGAGCATGGTCATATATAAAACCCTTTCGGTAAAATACGATGACACTGACTGAAGCCTGTCATATACATTTTATTTTTTCGTAATAGGTATATTTGACATGAAAATGTAGTGATGTTTTGATAGATTTGATTGGTAAGAGAGGTTTTCGTCTCTGTCGCACCCAGCATAATAATACGATGATCATGAGGAATATATATATATTCAACCTTTATGATAAACTAATTACAGTTAACATTATTCTCATCACTATTTCATCCTCTATCTAAAGACAATTACAATCAGGTATACTTGCTATAAGTATACATTGGCAATCTGAATAGGAACAGACAACAACAACAACAACAACAACAACAACAATACAATACAACACAACAACAACAACACTACAATATTTAACTCTGACGTATTAATTCTTTCTGTTCCATCATCATCATCAGCTCACCGTACTTTACCATTAAGTATAAAATACATATATTCAAAGTAAAACTTTTAGTAGGTATTTAAAACACATCTAGCACAAATTAAATAATTTAAACAGAAAAGACATACTATAAATTAAAGTTATATTTTAAAACAGGTAACAAATTATTTCAAATCCTCTACTGCAATAAATGACAGAACAACTTATAAAATTAATGCTTTAATGGACGAAATTAACAAATAAAATAAAAGATAAATCGCCTTTTTTATAGCTTACTGGTGATTGTACATGTAAATAGAAAAAAATATAACCTATCGTCGGTGCTCTTGCAATACCGCGTAAGTAAAAAAATCATGTAGTTGCAAAATGTACCTTACTGACTTAGGTGCTAAGGTGTACTTTGCAACTTATTTAATTTGTTAGTTACGCGGTATTGCAGGCGCACTGTCGCTATGACGTCCTGCGATAAATACCAAACCACCAAAAATCACCAAGAAACAGACATAATATTTTCCTTGAGTAGTCAGGTATTTACACGAGAAATAAGAAAATGACTTGATGTCGGTGTTGAAATATGTACTTATTAATTTAAGATTTAAATCGGAACAAGATTTTAATACCTTGAGCTGCCTGATATGGTTATATCATGTGATCATGTCAAGGCATGGTTCGAAAAATATATATTTTAACTTGTATTAAGTAGCAAATAACTGAAGGTCAGATCGGTCGGATAAATTATGTTTATGCGATTTTACGGTACGTATGTAAGTTATTACTCGTATTGAAAAAATTAACGTTAGACAAGTATTACCAATAAAATAGATTATTCATATAAGGGATCTCATCTCATCCAGCTGAAACTGATGTTGAATTATTGGTTCAGCCAATTTTCATGAACCTTATAGGTAGTTACCGACCAAACGCATCGGTGTACCTACATTTTCGGGCCCTAGGCGAGAACAGACAGACAAATGTTGTGTACCTGTTTAGGAAGCTTTCGAGCACGGGTTTGATTCCTGGAAAATATTTATGATAAGGGAAAATATTTTGTTCTCGAGTCCTAGATGTTAAAAAATCTAGTATCGATAGTACAAGCAGCCTAGAGCTCAGTTTGGGACTAGATCAATTTAGGGATTTGTTTATTTTTGGGCTGGACATAAACATAGGTACCTGTCTCATCACATAGAAACGAAGATATTTACAAAGTGACATGTTAGTTCTGTTTTGCTCGCCTGTGTAAACATAATATATATGTGCATTAATTACTAACAACCAATTAATTACATAAAAAGTACAACTGATAATATTGTCGTGCGTCTGTAGTAAGTGCCTAATTAGCCTGTGTTTCATCCCGTCACAAATCAATGTGTTTTGATTTATAATTTAAAATATTTAGCCTGTCTCTCTGTCCTGTGGCCGATTTGTGTATGTAAACTAATTATGTAATAGCCGTAACCGCTACCTTTATTCTTCTAGTTATTAACTCTTAGTGAGAATTGTATTAGGATTTAGACATTTATTATGTACTTCTCTTTAGCATATTATTCTTAATTCTGTATATTGTCTTTATCTGTTTTTTTCTCCAATAAAAAAAAAAAAAATAACTGAGATAAGATGAAATGAATTATATACCTACCCATTGAAAGATGTTTGCCCCCATATTAGTGCCTTTGTGTTGTAAAACAAAGGCTTTTTTTGTTCTTCGTCAAAACGCAACGCCTCATCGCCTCAAGAGCTGAGAGACCGCGACTTCACTTCCGGTTCGGCCTATTGTTTAACAAACCGCGAGCTCAGAAATAACTGACGTAAATCAAAATGATTCGTTATTTTAATTCCTGCTCTGTACATTCGTGTGTTTGTTGTTTTTTTTACGCTTTTACGCTTGTCACCACTAAACTAGACACGACCATAGTGCATGGTACGGGTATTCCAGTAAACTATTGTCTATTAGGTAGGTGAGTTTCCCGCTTCCTACCACAACAAGAATACAGTGATTACTTCTAAGAAAACAATTAAAAAAGTTTCCTCTAACATAAATAACTATTCACGCTTTAAAAGCCATTGCTTGCGACTTCGTTCGCTTAGAACTCTTATTTACTTATCTATGAATACAATATTTATATGTGTAAAAACTTTATTGTACAAATAAAATTGAAACGCGGGAGCCATTAAATTTTCCGCGGCACAAAGTCACTACCTACCTATCTAAACATCTAAGTACCATGTCTTAAATTTCATTTCGAGTCGCTCAAGCGTTCATGCGAGATTTAACAGTATTTTTGTAGTAATAGGCTACGATTTCAATAAGTACTATTTTCAAGTGTATACCAAATTTAAAAAAAAAACTAATGTAAGATTGTACAATAATAATATTGTTCAGCATACTGCCATCTGCCGTCGAATAGCAAAACTACTTGACCATTCTGTACCTGCATGATTAAATTCTTCAGCATGTGCTGCCATGATTCAACGTTCGTTCGCTAGATGGCGTTGATTACTAAAACTACTTGATTTTATAAGTTCAAAGAACATCGAGGATTGTGAAGCTAAACATTTTCATACAAAATACGATTACGTTTCTCTCCCCCTTTAACCTAAACCGTGGAAATCGGACGTGAATTACGGGGTGAGCAAGGTTGTCGCCCGTAGCTAAATGTGCATGTTTTTTTTTTAAAAGCTAGTTTCACGATTCAGGTCTTGTTTCAAAATTCTCTTACCAGCCGCATTCTGAGTTTTAATGACGATTAAAGCTCTAGTTTCCTCGGATAGCGGTGCCTTCATGTAGTGGCCGTAATACAGCGGTGAATAACGTCACAAAGAACGTTGTCTATGTAACCAAAATGGCGCGGTTTCCTAGAGGGCGGCGATTGACACCGTAATGTCAAATAATATTATAGCAGCCGTCATATTACGGCCGCTATAAGACGGCACCGCTATCCTAGGAAACCAGAGCGTTCCTTAATCCTTAATATAAACGACTTTTCATACACAAGTTACTTAATTGTCTCTAAAATATCTCGTGAGTACATCGGTAAGTTTGTACCTATTATTCTAAGATCCCATGACACTAAACCTAGTTCGATAAGACTACCAGATGAGATATATATTTAAACACGTCATTAAAGGGAGAATACGAAATGGCGATGCTGCAATGCAAAAAACATGTCGCGGTATTGTTTTTTTTTCAAGAATATTTTAAAATCCGGTTTGTTAGACTCCCAAGTTTCGTTTGGTCCTCGAAACAGGGGAGGGGTAGGACTATACGATATCGGTAGCAGTGTTGCAAGCCCCCATCATTGGCCTTATCAGTGGCAGCAGCATGATAAAGACGCCTCTGTTCTCCCCTATGGTTCTTGTTGTCATACCTATGTACAGTTGAGAAAAAAAAACCTTATTCCATCTAATTAAATGAAATATGGTAAACATTTTTAGGTACTCGATTGTACTCGTATAACTTAATGTAGGTATGTTATTTAAGGTAACCCTGCAAATAAAGTGGCTTTAATGGAAGAGAAACTTGGAAAAATAAGAAACCTTCGAAACGCAAAGGGTTGGTACTTACCGCAATTAAACTGCCTCCCAATATAGAAGTTCGAACGCTCATTAAAACCTAAATTAGTGTTTTGGCATGGAGCATACAAACGAGCACACGGGGGACGGGGCACCTGATGGTGGTGGTGAAGTGGGACCTCGGCCCAAAGTGGTCAGTAGACTTTTATTTACTTATTTTACTTTATTTTCTTAGATGTGTATGACATAATATTAATAGATTTGATGGTGGTGAAGGCGTTAACTAATTCTATTAAGCACTACGAGTGACTTCGTCCGCGTAGAATTTGTATTTTGGTCATCCTCCACGAACCGTTTTGTCCGGGATAGGTAGGCTGTCTTTCAGGGGTAATTTTAATGGTGTAAGAAGTTTTGAAATCGGTCCAGTAGTTTTTGAGTTTATTCGTTACAAACATACAAAAATGCAAAAATACAAATCCTACCTCTTTATAATATTATTATAAACAAAAGACTTAAAAAATCAATTGCGAGTGGGACCCGCTCACAATGCGTTCCGTGCCATTCTTATATGGGGAGCGGGACTCCTTTTTTGTTTTTAGAAAAAAACACTTTAAAAATATCAACTGTCTATCAACTGACGATCAAAAATACGATGACTAATATATTGTATATAAACGAGTATTGTTTTCTTGTAATGACAATGCTGACATTATGATGCATACAATTTCGATAGTCAGTAATTTAATAAGTCAATTCACATAGTGAAGTATTTTTATACAGACGCTTAACACATAATTGCACAGCAAACATCAGCAAATTTCCTTACACAACACCGGCTCGGTTTGCTCCAGAAATTTGCAAGTGCAGGGAATAGTTCCGCAAAAAAAAACGATCCTCTTATACGTGCATCAAAACTTTGATATCCAATTCGTTCTTTAAAGTACAATTGCTTTCGAATCGTGTTTAGAACACGCGATGGAAACTGTTTACTACGCATACTCTGAATTGAAGTGTTGTTATGAGTAAAGGCGTCATGAGTCCCGGCGTCGGAGCGCTCGCGCAGTCTAGTCCGCGCCGCACAACTGCGTGCGCGCATCGCTTGTGACTTCAAAATTTTAATTTGGCAAGGTAAGGCTTCAAAGTATTGCCATTTACACTAACGGTTACTTGAGAAATTAAGAGTTAGTTTATAACAAAACATTGTTTTTGAATTTCTTATATTGATTGATGATAATGATAATGCCTATGGCACCTTTGTCATATAGGCGGCTTTGTTCTCCTCGATACAATCAAATTCAATCAATAAAGGTTTATTTTTGACATTCCTATTTAAAGACTGTTTGCTTAACTTTAAGGCTGCATTGCTGCATGCTGTCTGCGTTATGATACATATATAATATGTATGTTCATCAGTAATATTGCCCTATTTGACACGATTCGGATACACTTGTTTTTAATATAAAATAAAAATAAACACCGTTTAACGTAACTTATTTAGTCCATTTTAAAATTCAATAACTACATTTAATTGTTTCTAGGGCCTAAATATTTTGCGAGGTTGAAGTCTAAACCTTTAAAAAAATACTACCATAGAACAGTGTCATAGTGACGTTATGATTTAAGCCGTACAAAGTGTCAAACAAAATGTTTAATACTGATACTGTGACACCGTTCTATGGTGGGTCACGGTTCCATTGGGCTGAGAGTAGGTACATAATTTTTGAATGTCCAATTCAAAAAACATAACATAACACAACTACATTATTAATCCTTAAGATTATTCCAAAAAAAATGGTTTAAATCGCTTAATGACCCATGATAACCATAGATTGTAAAAAAAATATAGGTCACAAACATCTTTGTAAATTTATCCTTATATTATACAAAGGGAGTAGGTCTACGCCTCCTTTGCTAATAAACGAGAAGTAAACCAGGAATTTAGGTCTGTCTAATATTTTCCAACTTCTTCAATATCTTAACTAATTAACCTCAATATTTGTTCCCTGAAGGTACTCAGCACAAAATTTATATGCCGGCCTGGGTGCCCTAATAAAAGTTTCGAGAACTGGGGTCCTAGCGAAAAAGGGTATAAGTCAACTTAACTCGTACTAAAGAAGGGTACATACATAAACGGAGTATAATAGACTTAAACCCTTTTTCACTTGATCTTCAGGAGAGTTATACCCATTTTCAATAGGACTCCAGAACTTTGCGTAATCGAAACCAGGAGGGGTTCTATTCTACCCGGTAAAACCATATCGTCGGTATAGATGTAACACCTCGTACGTAACTACCATTTTTTGTACAATTCGTATTTTTTTGTAATATTAGTTAAGTATTATTATTAAGTAGTTGTTGGTAATTCTGTAGCTCTGCCAACCAAACTCTAGGAATGAATGCATGAGTTTATGAGTTTATGTATATAGTTTTTATGCAGAAAATTTCTAAAAGTACTTCAGGCCCCGTTTTATAAAAGCTTGTAACTTGTACGAGTAATACAAGTGTCTTATAATAGGTCTATACTGTGGAACAGAGATTTCCTTTTATAATATAAGCTATTATTTTATATACAATAGACCCTGATGTTGACTTGTAAATGCTTACTACTTTACAAAAAATAGTAGTTACGAGGTGTCACGTCTAGACCGATGAAATTGCTTTTGACATAAAGTATTATTTTTTATTCGGCCGCCATTTCTTTTAAGTCCAAGTGTTAACTAAATAACAGCTTTCGTAACATTGAAAATACGACAATACATCAAAAGTTTTATAGTTTAACTAATTCGGTTAAACTATAAAACTTTTGATGGAATACTCGAAATTGAAATATATCTAACTCTCATTGGTTAATTTAGGTAATTTAGTTCCGGAATAAATTTTCTACACTGTCTGAATTTAGACAAAGACTCTAACTACTGTCTGATGTAGTTTTGAAGATGTAAAATGCTTAATTTTGAGAAAGGTGACAAAATATAGAGTCAACATAAGCGGTCAAAGCGATGGATCGTCAGTTTACATCCATCCATTGTAAATCATATATATGCATATATATCTATACTTGTATATATGATGTTTATTTATATGTAAGTACCTATAGTTTATGAATAATTAGTTGTAGAAATATTAGTTTATTTACTTTTGTGCACATACTTGTAATCTTGCCTATCCTCGTACAGTTTCCTCAGTCATGATCAGGTTAACTGGAAGAGATCCCTCAAAGGGATAAGTTTGCCATTGTACATGTTAATCTTACGTTTTTGTAGGAATTTACTTGTAATTGTATTTATATATTTTTATTATGCAATAAAGAGTTTACATTCATACATCAATTATCGAAAATCAGCATTCACGTTAACTTTAGCGTTATATTAGGTATATATGCATCCGGTCTAGGCCCCTAGATAACCTAGAAAATTGACTTAAGAGGGCAGAGAAGGTTGTGGCCTTCAGGCCTAAGCATCATAATTACAAGTAGAACTAGGTCCGAACGGAGCTAATTGATCTACTTATTAAGTCTTACATCTAGATAGCTATATAAATAGATGTTGAAAGCGACGTTGTGTTTCCAATACCTATGGGCTAAAACCAAGTGGAATACAAGTCCCGAATGATACACTGATTGAGATCATACAAACATATTAACGTCTCGGTTATTTTAATTATTTAAGAAATAAGCATGATGTCATGTACGTATATATGTCGTGGTAATACAAAACATATCTACCCGTTATTGCCTGTCAATTGAATCGCCGGGCACATGACGAGAAGACAGAAAATTAGGGCAGCAGTTAGTTAGAGTAGGTACTGTATGCACCTACTTGTACTTGTGATATAGAATCAACCACAGTCTCTACATACCGATATCATGATGGATTACATGGAGTTCGGTAATGTGATACCAGAGTTTCATTATTCTAAAACCATATCGAGGAATACAAGAATATAGGATTACTAACTTACTAGTACATTCATACAATTGTAAGTATTTTGTTAATTTTTTTTTTCTGATTCTTAAGGTTTTCTGATTCAGAAGACGTTACCGGGCCAACGTTGTTGTTATAGAGTTCGGTAATGTGATACCAGAGTTTCATTATTCTAAAACCATATCGAGGAATACAAGAATATAGGATTACTAACTTACTAGTACATTCATACAATTGTAAGTATTTTGTTAATTTTTTTTTTCTGATTCTTAAGGTTTTCTGATTCAGAAGACGTTACCGGGCCAACGTTGTTGTTATAGAAGCGTTATTATTTATTAATATTGTTTACGCATGTTATACTAATGTATCAAAATGATAAAGTACACAAATACCTAGTAAACGCGCAAAACAAGACGGTCGGTTCCGGCATTTGGTTACAAGGTCATGCGCCCGCGCCGGCTACTCGCTGACCGGTCCGGCCGGTGCCGATGCCGGTAAGACGCATCAATTTGGTATTATTACCAAATGTTACACAAACGCGTGCAGCTATTAGTACCTCGTGGTAGTCAGCCGAGATGCAGAGAACCATTAACAATGTTCAACTCTGATATGTTTTGAAACACGAAATCAATCGTTATGGCTATTTCTAAATTTACAAGCGCAACACGCGCCCGCGCGACCTTGGTGACTCAGGCGCAGATTCAATTGCCAACGCATGCGGGTACTTAGGCATGCCTTAGTACGTAGCCCGTGTTCACTGAATCGTAGATACGCAGCTTGCGGTTGGAAAATTGGACTGAGTTTGTTAACTCAGTTTAATTATTGACATTTAATGTAAATATATGTGCAACCAATATGGACTCGAAAAAAAAGAGTAACGGAAGCCTTAGAATGTTATCTTGTAAACCATAGGGAGAAAATAAACGTCATGTTTTGGCTGGGTTTGAAGGAGATCCCTAGGTGCTACCCTCGATGCGGCCTTAGCCTTTAAGCGTGGTTGAAGACAGATATTTTGTCAGCCTACCTAAGTTCTTAAATAGTTTTTTAGCTATTGTGCCTTTATGAATAAGAGGATAAATGTTACTATCATAAAAAGAACTGGAATGTGCCAATTATGTTGTAGTCTCCTGTATTATTTATCTATTTAATCTTTATTGCAGTTTACTAATGTTTGGTCAAAAATCATTTCCCAAAGTATCACTTCCCAAACTATTTTACTTAAATTTTCATTTCCCAAAAATCATAAGGCAAAACAACTTTCAGCAAATTAACAGTTAGCAAATATTTGTTGGCATATTATTGTTTAGCAAATAATTACTTGGTCATGTTTCATTTTACCAAATTTCATGTAGCCAAATGAATCGTTTCGCATAACATACCTACTTTTCCCAATTTTTTTTGGCATTCGATTTATATCCTGTGGTGCATTGGATAAAATTTCGGGTATGATTTTTACGGTCGCAGTTCTAACCTAACCTGACCTAATTTTCTGGTAGCAGTTCATTTATGTGGCGGTCGCTGTTCTAACCTAACCTAACCATTTTTTTTGGTAGCAGTTCGTTTCTGTGGTGGTCGCAGTTCTAAGTTAACCTAACCTACTTTTACTGTGGTATAAATAGAATGTGCGAGGAAACATTTTTTTTTAAATATAATATTTGGCAAAGGAATATATTTGCTTAATAAAGGTTTGTCCTAATTAAAACTTGACAAAGTAAAATGATGCCAAATGATAATTTGACGAAATAAATAAAATGCGAAATGTAAATGTGCTAAACATTCGTTTGGGAAATGAACTACTGCGATAAGTTTTTTGGGAAATGGAGTTTAGCGAAAAATATTTTGCCCAAACGGCCCACACACATACACCCTTTATTGCATGAAACAAGTGGGACCCATTTGAAACGCATATTTTTTTTACGTATAATGTATCATTTCGCATTAAATCTTTTCGTATCACCCTTATAGGCTGACAATGCAGTATTGAATAAACGTCTATTGTGTAGATTAGGTTAGGTTAGGTTAGTTTTTTATAATAATTAAAGTAGAACACTTTCTATTGTATAAACCGTTTTCGGCCAAACGATTTTATGCGTAAAGATACATTATACGTAAAAACGTGATGGATATCGGACATAGACCCGAAACAAGTACCTATTAACAGCAGAGTTAATTATTCTATTTTTCGATTCTTATTGCATTGACATAGAATAATATCTTCATATTTAGATCAATTTGCCGATTGCAATTTGTAGCCAGATCGTATATTCGCCTGTTCATGAAATTTCTACGCATAAGATTAGCTTAGGTCAGGTTATTGTATGATGTCTAGGAATATGACGAATTTTTGGGGAATTATACGATCGGACGACATATCGATGTCAATTAGGTAGTGGGTAGATAGGTTAACGCTTTACTTTTATTTATCGTTTTACGTGTACGGTTACGGTAGTTGCATATTACGGCAGTTAAAGTTATATAGGCATCTGGTGCATTTATCAGTTCCGCGGCTTTAACATATTAAACGTATAACTACAAAGTAAAGTAAATAGGTAAGCAGTCGTGTATCTTATTTCCATTCAACCATGCGTTAGCCAGTCGGTTTATATCATGTACTAGCGACCCGCCCTCGCTTCGCTTCGGTTTATTTAAGTTTTCTATAACACACGTACATAAAACAAAATGTATTATACCTACATAAAAACCTTCCTCTTGTATCACTCTATCTACTAAAAAAACCGCATCAAAATCCGTTGCGTAGTTTTAAAGATCTAAGCATACATAGGGACAGACAGCGGGAAGCGACTTTGTTTTATAATATGTAGTGATAACCATATGCTGTATTGCTTTTGAAACAGATCAGCGTCTTAAGTTAGTATTAAAACTAAACCTGCTTTCGGGCGAAAGTGGTTCTCCTACTAACAGTCTGTCAGGGAAGTTACTTAATGTTTCCCAATTAAGAAGCCAAACTGCATTAGGTAACATATTATGCATTTTGTGTCATGGTTTCGTAGCCGAATCTTTTCATCTCGTGGGTAGGCTTGATTGAATAGCTCTAAACGGTGACGTAAGGAAACAGCATCCATCGTTTGCTTTCTTTAAAAATCGATTTATTTGTTTAGTGGTCAAAAGTCGTTATAAAACGGTAAATTTTGTAACGTTGTAGTGGGTAATCTCTGGATCTACCGAACCGATTTTGAAAATTCTTTTACCAATAGAAAGCCACGTTATTTGTGTGTGAGTGTCATAGGCTACGAAGTCGGCACAGGAACAGCTAGTAAGTAATAAAAAGGAAACTTTAAAAGCCTGTTTGGATAATATCGTCAATGTAATGTTAGTTATCACATCATTTATGTTTTTTATTTCAAAAAAAGTACCCAGTGACACCCGCGGCGCTAAGACGAATCAATCGGCACCTCGTTTGTCGAAATCGGTCTACCCACTCAGCCTTTACAAGGGAACCCATATATACAGGTCCAAAACATTACCCTCATACTTCGGCAGTCGGGTAAAAAAAGGAACCCATATGGTGAAATTTTGGTGTGTCACAGCAGTTTTTCTCGGCAACTATACTGAACCTATCAAATTGAAACTTAGGATAGGTCATAATCATAACAAGCTTGCCTGCATCTATTTGTATGCATCTAAATAATATACCTCTAAACTAAGAGATGAAACTGACTGAGTGACTGACTGGCATATCAACTCACAGCCCAAACCACTGGGTATAGGTAAATTTGGCACGTCTAGGGGTGCACTGGTTTGTCGAAAATCAACCCCCAACGAAAATAAACAGGAGGAGTAGTATAGCGGGGATCTAATTCTACGCGTACCTACGAAGTCGCGGGTGTTATCTAGTACCTATAAATATTTATAAAAAAAGTAAATGGGTTCTAAAACAAGAGGTTAGAAATGAAAGAAAAACTATTCTGCAAATGGGGTATCATTTATGAAAGGCTTAATTTGAATGGAATTTAAGTATTTTTACGGGACGAAGTGCGACTAACGCCATCTACAACACGAATTAAAGTTAAATTTAAGTACTTAAATATGGAACCCTCGGTGCGCAAGTGAACGGTTTTTCTTATTTATAAAGTAGTTGAGTGAATCGATGTGTATCCAATATTTTCTTTAAAACTTGACTTAGTTTGACATGGCAGCGACGAGCCCAAGCAGATTGGGCCGCGTCTGTAAAAATAAACTCCGACCGGCGGCGGGACCTCGGCCGCGGTGGCTTCCAATTTTTATTTCGCGTGCCGGTGAACTCAACCGGTTTGCATTCTTCCCGCGGGCCCGCGGTTATTCTCTAAACCACCTAAGAGTTCAATATCGAAATCAAATTCGATTCATTATATCGATGGTCCCTAGGTAAATCATCGAAAGTCATTTTGGGCACTTTTCAGTACAGCATTTTGAAGTTGGTTTATGGTATAAATCTGAAAATATAAATATTACATTAATTTTATATATCCAAAATAACTAATAAAAAACGCTTTTATCTTGCGGCATATTTGTTTTAAGGAAAATTATATTAGTTTTCTGGAAATTTGAGTTTCGATAGCATACGTCGTGATAAAGAGAATTACATTTATCGAAACTGCCACTTTAGATTTTTTACGCCGGTATTATTTTTAAAAGTCTTATAGAAAATGGCAGCTTCGATTATTTACTTCGACAGTAGCACTGCGGTAGCTAACGAAACTGGTAGTGTCGATAATTTACGCCGGAAAAAATATCTCTATTTTAGTGGTTTTACCAGTTTCGATATAAACGCACAGTGTTTTAAGACACTGTTTAGTATGAGTACTTAAATTAAATCAGTATAGTTATGTTAATGCAAATCTTTATTCGGAAAAACCACTCTTTCTTCTAAAAATCAGACTTTTAAATCACTGTCATCATCACTGCTTGAATTATTAAGTCTTATTATTTTATGATTACTGCCTAGGGTAAATCAAAACAGTTCTCAACAAACTACAAACTCATACCATACAACATAAAATGTTTCCAAATGCTCTGTTACATACATACATACATACATAAACTCACGCCTTTATTCCCAGAGTGGGGTAGGCAGAGCTACAGAATTACCAACAACTCTAAAAGCTTGTTGATAATTCTGTAACCACATTTTGCACACTTAGGCTAAGATGTTTACCAGTGTATTAGTGACAGGTTGCAAGCCCATCGCCTAACAGTACTATACGCCTTTATTCCCTTAGCCGTCTCTTACGACATCCACGAGAAGATATGCTCTGTTACTAAACTAAAATACTTCTTAAAAACTCTTTATTGCACCGTATCTAGGTATACTTATGAAAAAAGAACTGTTTTGGCTGACTAACTTCAAGCAAAAAAGGAAATATATTCTAATCAGAATGGTCAACCTAATCACCAATGTTTGTACTGTAATTAAAATTTTAAAAAAAATTATGATATTCTTTAGGTATCACCCCCGATTGACATAAAGAAATAAGATCTTTATATTTGACATCTGTAATAGTTAACGGGTTACCATACGATCTCTTCCACGTCTTGTAGTAGTGATAACTGTGTTTAAGCCAAATTACTCACCCTTTAAGTCGTTCTTTAAGAAAAGACAATTCGGTACACTATTTTCTACCCTGACCTCTTTGACTTGTTCGACGTTAAATTAACATTTGTCGTATCTCTATTGCATTTGCGTCCGCCTAACAATGGTGTATAATCAAAAACATCCGAAGAGTTAATTCGATTACGTTTGCGGTTTTAGTCCACCTTATTATTGCGTACCAACTGGTCAGGAGAAAAAATCATTTTCCCTTTAGACTTTTTTTCAATAAGAGCGTGGACTCTGTCATCCCATTTTGTGTATGATTTTTATGATTTCTCCAAAAACCTGTGCGTAATATCAACATTATATTTTTGTGACAAGAACATTATACGTCGAGTACGCAACTCGATTTCTATTTTGACCTGAGCAATTATTTGACCAAAATATAAACCGTTTTGCCACTTTATCTATAATAGTTTTTGTGAAGGTGAGCAGTTGCTCACTTCATTTGCTCCCCTTTTGGCTGTGCATTCTGTCCACATATAGCAGAAACTCTCTTTGTTTGCTAAGTCGAAAATTGTAAAAGTCTAAATCAATAATTTTCGCTTATAATTCAGCAGTCTAACATCTCCATGTGGATAATTAAAAAAACATTGAAAGTCAAATGTAGCACAAAAAATTTTGGGTGATTTTAAAACGTCTTTCTTTGGGATATAGAATGCATCGTTCATGTGCTCATTCACTATGTCAGTGTACTGACGTGGTGTGAGAGCTTTACTGTCATAGTTTCGCAGCTGATCCCATTCTTTGTACAAGGAAAACATTTTTTTGAAGGATAAGTTATTATTCAGATAGACTTTACTACTACTTTCACGCGTATAGTGCGAAGGGACCGGTTAAAATGAAGATACGTGGTCACATACACTTTTTACCAATTCAGCAGATATTACGACAAGATGGTTATGGTACTTTCCTCTTTCATCAGGTAAAGTATCTAATTCCTTCTCGGCTCAATTTTGCATGGGCAGTGCGGACCATTTTATCCGATATACACAAAGGTATTCAAAAAAGTTCTGAGGCAGACTTGTACAGGATCATAATGAAAACATTGTTGATCAGAAACGTTACTAGGTAGTGATAGGGGTAAAAAATACTTTGTAGTATGTGGTCGCCGGGAAGGGCCCTTGGTAGTAATGCATTTTTTTGCTTTCGGTAAATTTGTTTACATTTACCCACTGCTGAGTATGTTCCCCTTATTTCCAAAAATTGGTTAATATTCTTCGCTGTGTGTCGGTATCTAATTTATCGTATCGTAACATTTTCATATACATGTAGAACGATAATCCGGGCGCATTTTTTTTATTCTATATCTTAGATAGTTCTTCGTCAATCTATTCCCTCGAGGGCGGCCCATACTGCACCTCCAAAGGTACAAGGTGCGGGTAGTGGAGAATCTGAGACAATATTTTATTTACATTTGCCTTAACATAGAAACTATTATAGTAGTATTGATAAGTATATCAAACTAACATTAAATACTAAAAATAGTACTAGTAGTAGTAGATATACTTATCAACAGGTACTAAAACTAGTACAAGAGCATTTCTAAAAAAGTTTGTACATTTCATTTACGACTCCGATTTGCGAAAAAAAATGCAGGTAGGTAGGGTAAATGATACTGGGCCTAAATAACATAGTCTCCCAAAATGTCCCAATTAATTTGTATGGAAACTTCCTTTTTTGTTACCAAAATTCTGTTTTTTTTAAAAAAAATTGTTACCAAAAGTCGTAAATGAAATGTACAAACTTTTTTAGAAATGCTCACAAAATGATAGTTTGATATACTTGTCAACACTACTATATCAGTTTCTTTGTTAAGACAACTAATACCAACATTTTAAGGAAAAATAAAACAGGAACTTACCTGGCAATTTATCGAAACTCAGAATAAAATTACGATAATATCAGCGTAAAACATTGAAAATGGTAGTTTCGATATAAACTCAATCTTAAATTTCGAGGTACAATATCGAATCTGCCAGTTTTGATACAATGTTTACGGTAAATTCCAACGTACAATATTGAAACTGACAGTTTCGATACCAAGTGAATAGTAAATTCCAACGTAAAATATTGAAACTGACAGTTTTGATAATTTACGCCGGTAATAATGCAGCCTTGTACGACGTAAACTATTGAAACTGTTAGTTTCGTCTCGCTTGCACGACAATTATTCCCACTTAAACAATCGAATGTGAAACTTTCGATGATGTACTACGAAAAGTTTACATATTTTCGAGGTTTTACGACTCAAAAATCTGCTTAAAAATAAGAATTTTCTCTTTTTCTTTTCGGTGGTGTAAAATATGGGTTAAAAGAAGTAGATTACACGAATAAAAAAAAAACGGCAATTTTGACTTTCGATGTTTTACGTAGGGGCCATCGATATTGTATCTCCCAGACTACATGCTAAAGTAGAGATCAACTACGCTCGTAACTCAATTTGGCTAGCCTTGTCTCATTCCCTCTTCTTCTTTTGCGTGACACTCTTGGCAGAGTGGTCGATTTTGTAGCCTACTTCACAAAATGCGGTTCTGAAGTACTAAGTAGGAGTAAAGCCACCGCTACCTTCTCATCCAGCATTATTCGGGTTACGATAAAATAAAATAAATCGGGGGTAAACATTATCAGGACATTTACGGGCAGTGTTGCTAGACGTCCCGATTTCTGCGAGACGTCCCTATTTACCCTTGATCGGCACGCCATTTTCCCGACTTTTAGCACATCGCCAGTGTTCATATTATATAAGATACTACGTAATTCGCATTGTACTGTTGTACTGTCCCGATTTGAAAACCCGGTCCTACATGACAGACTAGACCTGGCAACACTACTTACGGCCGATCTCTTAGACGTTTTTTCAGGGAATAACACCGCAGTTCGTAGAATAACTAATCCGTTCGAGAGGCGAGCGCGGCGCGTCGGAAAATGCCTGGACAAAGGATACTTACTTTAACCATAGCCCCGTGGGCGAGAACCACCTACATTATGTGTTTTACGAGGGAGTACTTTTACTTTTATTTTTCAAATAATCCCCTCTGCAAAGAAATAGTTCAAATGCATTGTATAGATAGCGTATGAATATGGGATTTTATGCGTAAACCAAACTAATATTATTTTTGGTTTGGTCATTTGGTTATAAAATTTAAAGTGCGATTACTTTGCAAGAGTTGATGTTAATTGCAAGGATTATTTTGCGCATTGAATTTTCCACCTTACACTTATTAGCAAAATGTATAGGCATCCAATTTAACTTTATTCTGGTAAATTATTTGCGTAAACGAAAGATAGGTATTTAAACAGTAATCTTAATGAAACGCCGAGGGGATTCGTGTCGAGTGCAATAGTCAGTTCGAGCAGGGGAGATCCAGAGGAACAACCTGAGTGACTCAGGTCATGGCACAAAGTCGTTATGGAAGTCCCACGCAACGTTAGCGCTACACGATGCGAATATCATATACTGCAGGGGTCACCAATTAGTTTCGCACGGGGTCCGTTTTAAGACTGCACCGAGCTAACGTCGAGCGTCCAGTGGTACCCTCATTACTATTATTGTGTTTTATATTATAACTAGCGACCCGCCCTCGCTTCGCTTCGGTTTATTTGAGTTTTCTATAACACACGTACATAAAACAAAATTTATTATACATAAAAACCTTCCTCTTGAATCACTCTAATTACTAAAAAAAACCGCATCAAAATCCGTTGCGTAGTTTTATAGATCTAAGCATACATAGGGACAGACAGCGGGAAGCGACTTTGTTTTATACTATGTAGTGATGATTAATTATAGAATTTCATTGCAATTGGACGACACGTTTTTGTAGCGCAAGTAAAAACATAATTTATGGGATACGTAACAAACTTTAGTAACAATTACCCTTTGAATAGTCAGCTTAACCGGAAAAGGTGACCACTTTTTTCCGTTAACTCGAAGGTGAATTGTTATTAAACTATGTGATATACTTACCCTATGAGTTGTGTTTTCATTTGTAGTACCAACACCTACCGACCAATTTCAAGAAAATACTTTAGTTTATTAGAAAACACAATAATAGTAATGAGTGCGCCACTGTACATCCGGCGTACGCTCGGCGCAGTCTTAAGAAATGAAATGACCATCGCGGTCGGCATACCATATTATAGTTTTTTTTTTTATTAAATGTAAAATTAGTGCAAGCTATTGATATTACGTAGTGAAGGTAGCTAGGGTAACGGCACCAACTTTGGACACTTTTAGGTGAAGGCACCAATAATGGGCACTTAACTCTTAATTCAAAGATACTAAGCCTATAAATTGATTGTCTCAAAATAAGTGAATAATCCTTATTTTCTGTACCATAAGAATCAAGTGTCCATTATTGGTCCTTGTTCATTACTGGTACTATTACCCTAGCTGTATTCTCACGGTCCGCACAAAATGGGTCGGCGGTCCGGATGCGGACCGCGGTCCGCGATTTGGCGACCCCTGATATACTGTAACAGACGTCTGTATTTATAACATAATCAAATGTAAATCAGCATATTCCCGTCCAACTCAAAAGCATTACGCAGTCACTTAGATGTCTTATTTTTTGAGTGCATGTGTAATATTGATATATTTTCTAAAATAAAAACATGTTAACGGTCGCATTCAAATTCTGGTTAGTAATTGATGATTAACTCGTTCCTTGGTATAGATTTTTCACATACATAAGTTTGAAAAAGGAACGCGTTAATTGTCAAAAATTTTAGTACGGTGTTACCTAACTGTGCATATTATGTAGCGATAATTATATATTTACACGAAGTTATTTATCATATTTATAATATTATAAAATGCTAAAGAATTTACAAAAATTAACAAACCGGTTGTTAATTTGTAACAATTCTAGTTTTATTATTTCCTGAACCATTTAGTATCGAAGCAGGCGGAAGACAGCCATATCTAGAAACGAATCGCATCCTTGATAAAATGTAAGTAGGTACTCATTATTTTAGTAGTTAGTGCTAATATGACGGTCTTTATTTATTTAATCTTTATTGCACAGAAATAAGTACAAATGGCGGACCTAATGCCTAATAGCATTCTCTACCAGTCGACCAAATACCTAGTCAAATAGAGATTTGCATAGTGGGTGCGCAGAAAAAGAAGACAAACAAAGATAAAACTAAAAACTTAAAACCTAACTATCGTAAATACACGCTTTTGCACTTGTGAATTGTTAATATATTTTGAATAGTTTTTCAGACAATTCTCGCCTTCAACTAACAAAAGGTTTTGTATTATTATTTAAGTTATTGAAAATTAAAATCGAATGGTTTTGTTCTATATTCATTTGATAGGCAAGTATCATCATGAGTAGCATTAGCGATAATAGATAATATAACGAGTATAGGCATATTGATTATTCGACGCGTAATATATTACCTACGCGTGATCAATATGGGTATACTCGGTTGTTAATACAGCTAGGACTTCTATTCAATTGGGTACAATAATAACTACGATAACAATTCAATTGAAACATATTGCCTTTGAAATATTATCATATTGTTTATAACTCGGCCGCGCCATTAGTGTCAAGTAAATAAGTATCGTAACGTTGACAATACGATAACATGTCAAAGGCAATATGGTTTTACTGGGTAGAATAGAGGCTCTGTATAGACAATGTATATTTTAAAGTATGTTGTAGTTGGTTATCTATTGCAGTCTCACTCTCACTGGCATAACAAATATACTGACAAATGCCAATGTGAGTGTGACAGCGATAGACGGCCGAGTACTATAAATACAATCTATACTAATATTATAAAGCTGAAGAGTTTGTTTGTTTGTTTGTTTGAATGCGCTAATCTCAAGGGTGTTATTCTCTCAAAAACAACGGACGGGCGGACGAACGAGCGAAATCGCAGCGGCGAGTTTAGGTAGTCCCGTCCCGTCAGAGCAAACAAAACACATTTTAGCGCGTGCATTTTCAATTAAGAAGCCTTATACGTTCGATCCATCGGCAGAAACCATGCTGCTAAATTGAAAATGCACGCGCTAAATATGTTTTGTCCGCAATGACGGGACTACCTACTTAAACTCGCCGCTTGGACATTCACTCGTCCGTCCGTCCGACCGTCGCACTGTGGGACGAAAATCGGCTCTAGAGGACATAGAAATCGAAGTTCTCATTTTTATAATTTTTTGATGGGGATTGGTTTCATTTGCAGTTATAATGCTAAAATATTATTTTGGTTGGATTGCGTTTGGAAACTGATGAGTTATAATTTTTTTCCTTAAAATTTGTATGGGACGGCATGAAAAAGTCCAAATATCTCTGAAACCGCAAGAGAAACCGTTATATCCTCGCAGATGGTAATAAAAATAATTATTTGTGATTTTTTGGCGTAGTGCATATTTCAGTAATTGCTGCGGTTTTTTTTTTAAAAATCGATGTTTTTTTTGTGAGTCCTGGCGGATTATTTTATCAATACACGTCTTGAATATTTATATTTTGTATATTTTATACTCAAATTATAAATCAAACAATTTTTTGATTAATTATGATCGCTTAAAATATAAACAATTAAATATTTTTCCGGTAATGAGGCGATTATTGTGCATGTTTAATGAACTATATTCAGTAATGGGATTATACTTAATTTATTTTGGTTGTAAATAGTTTGTAATTATTTCTTGAGTAATTAGTTATAAGATTTAATGAGATCCCTTAATTAATTCTGATAAGTGATTGATAAATAAGTAGGTGATTACTTAACGAAGTGGTAAAGGAATCATCATTAGCTCACATCAATAAATAGACCAGACATTTTTCCGAGAGCGATAATCGCAATTATTCTGTATAACTGTGAACATCTGTACTCCTGCTAAAACCTAAAAATGACAAATTTTTCTACCAACTTGGACCTATTTGTCGTTTTACAAAGCAAGAAGCCGGCATTTAACCATGAAGTATTGTTCGAAGCAGTGGTGCAACGTTTGGGTTCCAGTTTATCTGAAGACGAAATAGAAATACTTAGAGAATTCTGTACAAAGTTTACTCGATCTGCAGTTACGAAATGGCAAAAAAGTAACCGGAATACGAAAGACTTCAGAAAATACTACGAAAGTTGGCTTCAAGCTAATGTTGATTGGCCCAGCTGTCTACAAACTAATCTACTCAGCCTTGGACTACTTCAAGATTCGTCGTGTTCTGAGCCTTTGGAATCGTCAACTACGACTGATTTTACTTTACCAGAATGTTTGATACCATCTACTTCAACTGGAACAATGACCATTCGATCCAGAAAACCATTTGAAGAACTATCAATCAAGCAAAAAAAGAGAAGATTCGACAGTTATACAGGAGAAGACTCAACTGAATTAACATATGCAGCGGCAAAACTCTTGAAAGAAGATGGGCGTGAAGATATAGCATCCGTAATTGAGTACATGCTCAAAAATTCTGAAGCAGCAGCAAATATACAAAAAATGATCAAGAAATCAAATACTTCAGTTACATATTCACCAGATAAGGCACTCGGTCTTTACGTGGCATTAAAGCTGACTAAATGGCAATACATGACCTTAAGGGAGTCAGCTATTCAAGAAGGAGCCGAAGATCTTTATCCATCATACTCGTACTACAAGATTCAGTCAGCGAAATTACAAAGTTACCCTCCGAAATCCGCTATAACCATAACGGATTCATCAGCTCAAATTAAACTTCAAGCTTTACTGGATTTAACTACGCAGAGGATTCTAAAAGAATTACCATCTAATATTGAAGACAAAGAGTTGACGCTGATATCGAAATGGGGTTTTGATGGTGCATCCAGCCAGAGCAAATTTAAACAAAAAATGGATGGCGAAAACGATGACTCGAGCATATTCATGGCATCATTAGCACCACTCAAATTGGTTTGTGGTGAGGACATTTTATGGACGAATCCAAAACCCTGCTCACCGTCTTATTGTCGCCCATTGATGTTCCGTTTTGTTAAGGAAAGTAAAGCCGTAGTTTTGGAGTTAAAATCAAAGTTCGAAGAAGAAATTAAGGCTCTACTTCCTACGGAATACAATACAGCTAAAATAAAACACCTTTTGAAGATGACCATGATAGATGGTAAAATTTGTACTTATCTATCGGAAGCTAAGTCAAATGCTACGTGTTACTTGTGTTTGGCTAAGCCTACCGAAATGAATAAGTTAGATTCAGTTGTAGTGAAGCAGATTTCGACAGAATTATATGAATTCGGGTTATCTTCACTACATGCTCGTATAAATTCAATGGAGTGCCTTTTACACATTTCTTACAGACTGAGAATTAAAAAATGGGCTGCAAAAGGCGAGGAACTCAAAAAAATAATGAACGAGACGAAAAAAGTTGTTCAAGACCGATTCAAGGAAGAGCTCAACCTTTTGATCGATAATGTAAAGCAGGGATCGGGTACCACAAACGATGGCAATACAGCAAGAAGGTTCTTCGAGTTTCCTGAAAAAACTGCAGCAATAACTGGATTGGATGAAGAACTTGTTCGCAGATTTGCTGTAATACTGCAAGCAATAACATCTGGAGAAGAAATTGATGTTATGAAATTTAAGGAATATGCCTTTAAGACTGCTCAAAAGTTCGTAGCAATGTATGATTGGTATTATATGCCGTCAACTGTGCGTAAGCTATTGATTCATGGAGCAGACATTATCGCCAGCAACGCCATTGTTCCTATCGGAAGTCTCTCGGAAGAGGCTTCCGAAGCTCGAAATAAAGATTTTAGGAGGTTCAGGGAGCATAATTCTAGGAAAAGGAGTAGGCAAGCTTGTAACGAGGATATACTGAATATGCTTCTATTATCCTCCGATCCTCATATTACGGCAATAAGACCTAGTCTGGATAAGAAGAAAAGGCAGGCATTTTTTGCCGAAACTAGGTCTTTATTTTCGGTTCAGGAAGTCGAACTGGAACAAGAGGTTTCAGATCCGTGTGATCTATATCAAAATGAGTCCGATATAGAGCATTCGTTAGATATATTACCCTAATAAAAAATATTATGTATTGTGTTTATTTTAGTCACATTATGGATAGTTATTTTTTTTACATTTTCTACTTTTATTTCTAATTAGTTATACAGAAAAAATACTATTCTATCACGTTTTTTTTTTATTTTACTTTTTATTATAAATATTTATATATGTAAGAAGAGTATTTGCATTCCGCTACCTCCCCCTCCTACATAAGTTGAAAAAAAATATACGCCACGGACTTAAAAAAAAGACAAAATAACATCGATTTTTCAAAAAAAAACCGCAGCTATGACTGAAATATGCACTACGCCAAAAAATCACAAATAATTATTTTTATTACCATCTGCGAGGATATAACGGTTTCTCTTGCGGTTTCAGAGATATTTGGACTTTTTCATGCCGTCCCATACAAATTTTAAGGAAAAAAATTACAACTCATCAGTTTCCAAACACAATCCAACCAAAATAATATTTTAGCATTATAACTGCAAATGAAACCAATCCCAATCAAAAAATCATAAAAATGAGAACTTCGATTTCTATGTCCTCTAGAGCCGATTTTCGTCCCACAGTGCGTCGTTGTTGAGAGAATCACTACCCTGGTCCGATTTGAAAAATTCTTTCAGTGTTAGATAGCCCATTTATCGAAGAAGGCTATAGGCTATATACAGTATGTAACATGACGAGAAGCAAACCTTTAAGGACATTAATGGCCAGGTCGAGTTTAGTATAATACCACACTTCTTATTAGTATTAGTTCATTATCTTTTGATTGATTAATTTATGCAGAAACCTATTGTTACCTTTTTTCAAAGTCGGTTAACACTATTTGTATCATCCTGTGACACTAATAATAAACATTACTGATAACTAAGTAATTACACAAATTCTTGCAACTGCAGCTTTAACTATGACCGCAAGTATGATTATCGATATCATTATCACCTCGGGTATCGCTTATAACGTATGTTTAACACATTAAAAGTTATTTAAGACCACATTTTGCTGAGATAAACATACAAGATTATTCAAACACATCGGAACTGACATTTGAGCGGACATTATTGTCAATTTATTTCTCTTCAGCCAGTTCGCTCATTAGGACACAAAAAGGTTCGAGGGCGAAAAATTACATGTTACGTAGGTGTCATGTCAAATTGATGTTTTCATGTTGATAGGAGTTTAAAAAATATTATAATAAAGAAGAAATATGCCATCTAATTTTAGTGCTGAGGAGATCATGGACATGATACTTATTTATGGTGAGTGCCGGTGCAACGGCAGTGCCGCTCTCAGATTGTACGCTGAAAGATTTCCTGCTAGAAGACAGCCAACGAACGCACGTGTCATTGTAAGGGCTATTACACGATTGCGGGAAAATAATCGGCCGGTTTCTTTAACTACGGGTGGATCAGGAACCCGCATGGCTCTTGGAGTCGAGGAACAAATATTAAGTCATTTCGAAGACGAGCCTGGCTCCAGCACAAGAAGAGCGGGGCGATTTTTTGGTATTAATCATATGGCCGTCCACAGAGTGTTAAAACGAGATCAACAACACCCATTCTCCATTGCAAAGGTTCACGCGTTGAAGCCCGAAGATCATTCTAAGCGGGTTGATTACGCAAATTGGGCTTTGCACAAGATATTCGAAGACCGTCAATTTTTTACCAAAATAATATGGACTGACGAAAGTTTGTTTACAAGGAACGCGATGTGGAATCGGCGAGTTGTCCACCACTGGGCAAAAAAACGTCAAAACCCTCACATTGGTCGTGAGCTAGCTCACCAGACTCGGTGGTCGATTAATGTATGGGCTGGTATAAGGGGTAATGACATTATTGGACCAGTATTTATAAATGGTACATTAAACGGAACTAAGTATCTTGAAATACTAAATACATCTGTCAGTCGTTTTGTGGATAATTTACCCCTAGCCCAAAATGCACAGACTTGGTATCAACACGATGGGGCACCACCACATGTTACTAATCTAGTAAGGCAAAGACTAAATGAAATGTTCGGAAACCAATGGATCGGGCGTTTCTCAGATACGTTTTGGCCGGCCCGTTCACCGGATTTAACGCCGTTAGACTTTTTCTTTTGGGGTTGGGTCAAACAACTGGTCTTTAAAAAAGAGTCCAGAACTGAAGCAGAAATGAAATTACGCATTATACAAGCTTTCGACAAAATTAAATCACGTGCCCGGGAAAATCCAAATTTATTACGCAGCGTTCATTACAATAACCAGCGTCGTTTGCCACAAATTAGAGCAACTGTGGACGACACATTGAACTGCGTCGCATTTAATGGTAAGTGTAGACACAGCCTAATTTGAACTGACGTGTTAGGTGTTATGATGTGACATGTAAACGTGACATGGGTGCATAAGCGGACCTTGACCTCCCCTTGACATTTACAATTGATAAGACAAGAATGTAAACAATGAATACAGGGGGTTTTAAAAATAATTATGAAAAAAAATGATGTTAAACGACTTAATGCAAAAGTGATAGTACTTCAATAATTAACGCACCATAGCTTAATTCCCCACCTAAACATTAACGGGTTTAAAGGTTTGCTTCTCGTCATGTTACATACTGTATCATACTTACATAAACCGAAGCGAAGCGAGGGCGGGTCGCTAGTACAATATAATCCACTTTATTATACACCAAACAAAAACCGCACGGTTAAAAATAACACAGGTAAACAACAGGGCAGTCAATAAATATTGTGGTTTTACGTACTTTGACATTGATTTATCTGTAAAGTGATTTGATTAGTTTACTTTTCAGACGTTTGATCAATCAATAAGTAGTAAGTTAAATGGACTATTTAAAGGTGAATATTCGAAAATCGAATCTTCTTTCTCTCTTAGTATAAATGTCTCTGAGTATGGCGGGTAGTCTTTTAAGTGTGGTTATTTCTTTAATTAAGTATATGTATTGTATTAACATAAAAAAAGTTTTTCATCACACTTGCTCGTAAATAGTGTCCTAACATGCTAGAAAAGTCGTCCGTACATCCAAAATAATACCCCCGGGCCTTTTTTTACCATTACGCCCTATCGTGCGTAATAGTTTTTTTTAAATATTATACGTGGACTCAAATTATCACAATACGCCAGGACCCCAATTGCTGTGCCATTCGATATGAAGTTTCATTCGAGATGAAATGTCAGTTGCATACTTTTTCCTAAAAATCTCGCATATACACTATTGATCTCGACTGTTATGTCACAAGAATCGACTCCGAACACGTTTGACATTATCTGTGGTACAGACAGTCACAGACAATGTATAATGATGTAGTCTGCCGCTAATTTATAAATACTGATTATAAACTGTGTGATTCCAACATATGATCTTTTGTCTGATTTTATTTCATTTCCTCGCAATTGTGATGAAAAAAATTGTATGTTACACGGGTGGTAAAGGAAATACAAAGCTCGAGTCAGTAAAGCCTAAGTTCTAACAGACTCTCGTTTGTAATTCTTTCTTTACCACCCTTAATACACAATGTACTATTATAATTAGTGTGTCGTCATTAAGTGAAGTTACGTCTGCTATTCTAGGTTATTTCTAACTGTTACGACTAGAATGTGTAATCCTGTGCCACTAATCAGAATCAGTCATTGGGCCAAATAAGAATACCTATAGGTATGTACATTATGTAAACATCAAAAATGAGTAAGTTTTAAAATATCCTACTTAATCATATCTTGTTTTCTTAAAATGATGGAGCGCGTATACTCACTCATATCTATAAATATTCAATATTAATGATAATATAAAAAAAAATGTCTATTTCTTCTTTTTTTGCAAAATAAAACGAACATATTCAAACATGTTTTAGAAAAATATTTTATTTCTTATCATTTACTTGCTTGTTCGTGCTCTAAAGGTCATGCATTGTAGTGAAATTAGGGGATCGCGCAAAATATGTTTTTTGTTTGGTTGCCGCCACGCGAGGCGAGTAGTCGGGCGTTACTTTATCATTTCGGACATCTCAAAGACGAGTTCACCTCAGGCCCGTTTAGACAAGAAAAAATACATAGATCGTGTTTGTTAACCTTGAAAACGAAACTAGCTGAATTATTTACTCATCACTTACTCAAGTACCTACTCGCACGAATAAGTATCTAAATGGATCTTATTTATTCCTTTTTTTGGATGACATTTTGTGCTCGTACACATGTGATAAATATTTGGTTGGATAATTATGTTTCCAAAAAGTTATTTTTGTTATTACATTTTTAATAATCATCGATTCGTCCATAGCCACAGTTTTATACCACCGTTCTGGACTAACTCTCTCCTTTTGTAATTAATAAGGAATTCTGGAAAGACACCTAGTTAAATAGGTCGTCAAATTAAGATCAACAGCTTGACAAAATGAATAAATCCAAAAAATGACAGTGTTGGATTTTTAAATATTCCTTTATATCAAAATCTGCATCCTAAAGTTAACGCACTTAGTGCGATCGTGGTCATTGGACTTTCTTTGGTCAACAGTGACGAGTACTTGGACACTACATATTACATAAGATACTCTTTAAGAGGATTGTGAAGCTAAAACATTCCGTACACAATGCGATAACGTTTCTCTCCAATTAAACCTAGTCCGATTTTTACGATTTTTGAATATGTTGTAGATATCATGAAAAACTACGTTGGAGTACATTTTCTTTCCCAATTTTTTTTTAGAATTTTATATTTAAAAATTTAAAAACAGAAACTAACAAACCTAGTTCCTAATAATAACTAAAACATGTTCAAAAATCGTGGAAATTGCACTTGATTTAGGGTGTGTAAAACGTTATCGCCCGGAGCTACATTTTTATGTTTTTTTTTTGGTAAGTAGTTACGCGATTTTAGCGGCTCTTCTCAACCCTCTTAACCATATGAAAACCCCTTATCGGGTTTATTTAACGCGGCATGTAGGTAGCATCGTTTCATAGTCACTGTGAAGTCAACTTAAATTGGGATAACTCCATCATATTATTTTTACAATGTGTGATATTTCACGAATAAACTTAGGCAGGTAGGTACTCACCTAAATTCAATTGACGGGTTTTTTTTAAGTCAGCTGTGTCTTGTGTTTCCCGTGTATTGTTTCGTGATGTGTTATCCGTGTTCGTGTGGCTTTGTCTGACATTTGTTTGACCTTTAAGGTTTTAGAAACAAAATACATTAACAGGCACAACGTCACAAAATATTCACTACCTATATTTTTTTATGAAAATTTTGATTGTAATAAAAAAATATTATTTATTAAAAACTAACTTTAGCCCGCCACTCCATCCGTGTAGATCGCTATTCCCTCGGCAACTGTCCAATTTACCGTACCATACCCTTTACCTATCTGCTTCCGGAGTATAAGTTATCTATGTATCAAATTTTACATCGATCGGCGCAGCAGTAAACTGAATTTGCAAACAAACACACTTCCAAGGAATTTTCAATGAATTCTTTTATTTTTTTAGGTATGTGTCGATTACCCTGTAGGACCTACGTAGAGTCATTTGCAACTATATATTATCGGACATATGGTTCTAGTAATAAAGACGTGTCAGACATTTCAAACCCAATGTTTACCAATATGTAATTGCTGGTGAGTGTACGTGTGTATGTGCGATCCCGTACAGTAAAATAAAAACAAATTCTGAAATAAGATATTGTTTAACAACCTATTCTTTTGAACATATTCGGTCACATTGGTATTGTATTTTTTTCATGTACATTGTTTTTTGTTACTTTGGAAAACTTGACAATTTGACCTGCAAGACAAATAAATTATTAAGGCCCTGTCATCCCGGCTTATACTTAGACTTCTCTGGAGATCCTAGAGCTGGTGCTTACTTCTCCCAAAGGATTGGGCTAGCTGTCCAGAGAGGTAATGCAGCCAGTGTCATAGGGACCATGCCGCGAGCGGACCTGTTAGAGGGGTGTTCTTTTTATAGTCGTGATTATTATTTATATCTTTAATATTTCAGTAACTTAGTTTTATTTTAATTTAAATACGTTTAGCTTTAACTTTTAATTGTATTATTGTTGAATTCTGTAACTAAATGTTTTAATACATGGAAAAAAAAGGATTTTAATACAGTTCATCAATAAGTAGATAGAGTGATTAAAGAGGAAGTTTTTTATGTTTAATAAATTATGGTGTAATTGAAAACTCCGAATAACATAAACCAAAGGGAAGCGAGGGCGGCTTACTAGTAGATTATAATTACTCATTAAATACATCGTTTTAAGGAACTGTTTTAATTAGCTTTCTCTTGCATTGACTTTCTATACTATCCTCTCTTCTATTTCTTTCTATTCTTTTTATATTATACTATATTTTTCTTTCATTGTAAATGCTTTGCGATGTTAATGTCTTTTACATATAGTTCCATAATTATCCTCAAAGATCAAATAAACATCAAAAATAGAAACACATAATTATTATAAAACTTTAATTAAAAATGTGACACTTTAATTAGTGCGACATCATAATTATATATGTACAGTTTTAAATATTTTTTCATTTGTAAAATTAATATGGTGTAATCCAACTCGAAGTCCACTTAAATGGAAAAGAAAAAATACTTTCGTCTTTAAATTATAGTTTTGGGACACGCAATACTCGACAGGTGTTCTAGAAAATGTTTTTAAATTTCAACCTTCTAGGTACAATAAAGGTTCCACAACTGCTTTAAAAAAATTGACATATGGCGAGCAGCTTGCGGTATTCGAAATTATTAGTACCTTTAGTTTAAATTATTACCAGACTGCCGATCCAGGGTAATGTTTTTGCCAAAAGCTCTATTCTACTAGGTAAAACCTAATTGATTTTAGATGTTATAGTATTGTCAACGTTATGGCTCTTATTTACTTGGCAGTAATGGCGGTCGAGTTAAAAACCATACGGTGAATATATGGTTAATACAATGTAGTAGTATAGCGTCCCTTTACTTTCTCGACAACTTATCTGATTGATTATATTGATAGGAAAGTAGTCTTTTTAAACCTTGGAACACGAGTGTTTTTTCTATCTAACTATTCGATCAGATAAGAGTTTGAAAAAGTAAAAGGACGATCGATATGCATATGGCCATGTGTTATTGGTTCCCTTATAGAGGCTGAACAGATTATCTGATTTCGACAAAAGAGGTGTCATTAGATCCGTTTTAGCATCGCTGGTGTCACTGGGTATTTTTATTTTACAAAACATTGAATTTTATAAAAATTTGAAACATGAAGTCGGGTCGTGTCTCGCAAATAGCAAGACTAGCTAGACTTGGTATACTATCGATTTTGCAACTAGCAAAATAATTGAGTAAGTTTCACATAGAAGCAATAGTTCGTGACCAACCTCCGCGCTAGGAGCCTGTTCCCGACCGGTGCAGGCGCATTTCACTGCACTTTCTCTGCCGCCCATAACCAGGTACCCTAAGATTTAACGAGCTGATTGCATTTAACTGCACTAAGTAAAGCTTTAATACATTTATTAGGTGCCTGGCATTGGCTCACGGCGCGTGGAAGTACTGATTAGGTCAGTTATTACTGTTCAGGGTAAAATTAACTTAATTAAATATAACTGGGTATTTGACAGGCATACTAAGTACTAAGCGGCACTTAAATAATATTACCACGTTGTACCATTGTTCTATTTTTACTTACGGTTAAAAGGGAATGCGTTATAAGTGTCTGTAACGAGAAAATTCAAGCATCATCATCATCAGCCATCGTTGCACATAAAGACTGTCGTAATGTTGTTTATCGAGAGCGGTATCGACTATTTATTTCCCCTGTATAACAGTGTGTCTCTTTCATTATACGCTATTATACAACAGAACTGTGGGCTACATAATAGTTTATCTAGCCAGCCAGGGATTTACGAGTAAAACGCTTCTAAGCAATGCATTGAAAGTGGTTTACGTAAAACAAACATCGAAGGAAGCCCCTTAAGTATTTCTGCAGTAAACAACCTGCAGTGGACTAGGAAGCCTGCACACGTAACTTTTTTCTCATGCAAATGAGTTTGCCAGATGCGTTTTAATTAACTCCCTGTAACAATATTGCAATACGTTTTGCATTGCGTAAGGTCGTTTTGTTTCTCAAATACTGCGTCAAAGCCGATTAACCGGAAAATTAAGTTATGTAAGCGCATATTAGGATCGTCTTAGAAAGCTCGTTCATTGTTTTGTGGGTTAAAGACGATAGCAGCTTTTTTCAAAGCAGCTTTATGTAATCACTGCGATTCAGGCTCTTGCAGATAACAATGGTCATCTGGACCCGGTTGTTTCTCTTTATACTCCTCTCTTAAGGTTTGCGTTTATTCTTCTCGAAATAAATATGAAATTTCACTCAATGCGATAACACTTTTAGTAAATACTCTTTTCAACATTGAGCATTAACGTTCAACATGCAAGGGGGAAGACTACCTATCAATAAACGATAATAAAGCCTAAGAATTCTAATTATAACATAAGTTTTTAACTACCCACAAATTACTTAAAAGTCGTATGTTTTTTTTTTATTTATTTTATATTTAGTTTACCTACAAATTAATTCAACCAGACTATCTAACACGTTCGCGCGATGCTAAAAGGAGATTATTTCGTTTTATAGTTTATTCCTAGAAATAAGTTGTCTGCAATATGTATGTAAAAAATAAACACCTTAGCTCCAGAACTTTCTAACCGACATTAATAAATGTACTAATCTAACATTTATAGGAAAAATGCAAATATCAATGACTATACAAAAAAAATATGGCTGTTGTGTATGTTTGTCTATAGTATAAAACCTGTCGTTCGGTAAAAGTTAGGTTTTATATTACTATCGATCCGTTTGGAAATGAAGGAATGTCCTTCAAGCCTTCCGTAATATAAACATTTACCTATTCAAATAACAGCAGTATGTAAATATGCAACAGTGGATACGTTAAATATTGAAATAAGACTACATGTATAAGGTACATACGTAATGGAAACAATGGTTTTACCTCGCAAGTTTGCCTAGAATAAAATGTCAATAAAGGTAGTTATTTAAATATATTTAAAGCAACGACCTGAATGATATGAGCTGATTCTGAAGTCAAAGTAGCCAAACAAATACCTATATACTCTATCATTTTTATGCATAATACCAAAATTCGTCTACGGAGAACTCGTTTCCTCGGGACCATCAAACTTCTAGAACAGAAGTATTCAACGTTTACCCGAAGGTCAACTTGTAGATTTCGCCTCAAATTTGCGTTTTGTTTCCTAGTAGGAAACGCTGGCGACTTCGTAGGGTGATGGAACCAGTAATGAACAAAGAATAATAATTGACACTTGATTCTTATTGTAGGTAAAATAGACAAGTGTATTCATTTATTTTGAGACAATCAATTTATGACGTTATTATATGATCTTTAAAATAGTTAAGTGTCCATTATT
Organism: Acleris laterana; assembly: GCA_963966035.1. Classification (NCBI taxonomy): domain Eukaryota; kingdom Metazoa; phylum Arthropoda; class Insecta; order Lepidoptera; family Tortricidae; genus Acleris; species Acleris laterana. Next base: position 15,872,496 of record OZ014439.1, on the reverse strand, counting down.
GGTGCCATCCGCTAAAAGTATCCAACATTCGTGCCCTCACCTTTCGCCTTGAAATATTTATTCCCATCGGGGATCGATTATCGAATAATACTTTGCTGCTGCACCCCCAGGTCCAGCGGTTTAGTTGTGCTTTGTCTGTCAGTCAGCTTTATATAATTAATGATTGATAATGGAGAACATGCAATTTTATACAATCAAGTTTTTATTTAATAACCTAATTATGACGCACGGTTTGTGTACCGAATTAAATCTTAAACACTTACCCCCTTACTAATAAACGTTGAGTAACGGTAGTATAGCTATACATCTTAGCCTCAGGGTTGGCAACGCATTTGCAGTCTTCGGATTGCATTGCAGTCTTGTGATTGCGAATGTCTATGTTTCACAGTTTCCACTTACCATCAGGTGGCCTGTGTGCTCGTTTGTCTACTCGACGCCATTAAAAAAAAAAATGTTTTCTCCTTGTCTGTCAAATTCAAATGTCACAATGACAGATAAGGACAAAACATTGTATAGCTATGCCACCGGTAAGGGGGCTGTTGAATATTTATTATGACCATATTAGTTACATTAATCAAAACAAGGTGTAATAAGATTCAAAGATTCCCTCGAATAACGGAAATATTGTGAATTCCAGAGCATGCCGAGTCCGGCGTATAGCGCTGACCTGGACCTGGGCGAGCCGTCGCCGAAGGTCCTGGAGTACGCGCGGGAGCACCTCGGGGAGGACCCGGACATACGGCTTAGAGCCATCGACGAGCTACGCGACATCATCTATGGTTCGATACAAGACAAGACATGTATTTGAGCTTTTACAGAATAAGTTTCTGTTAAAAAAAACATTTTTGGGACAACCTTTGATTGCCGACTGTACTTTTTTTTGACCCGTCGTCACCTTCTCGTTAAGACAATTCAAACAACCCCTTACATGACCGGATTATCCTGTGTAATTTAGGAATTTCTATGGCCACCCTGAGTCTCCATCATCAGACCAGCTCGATGGTACTATATTATTGTATTGTCATCTGAACTAAAGGTGTATGAAAATTTTCAGCTTCATCAAAACCGGGAAGTGGGTCAATTTTAACTTGCAAGATTTGACCCTTACATACGTACATACTATATTGCAAGTTAAATAAAAGCTTGTAAAAAAGGCATTTAGACACTTCAGAATTAAAAAAAACATTGTATGACAATGTCATGCTGGTTACGAGACTTGTACGACTAACATTGTGATGTACTGAATATTTCCATACAAAGTGTTACAATTACAAGCACCTGACAATACGTAAAATCGGACCTTTCGGGGCAGTGGTCCAACTGCTTTGTCCAACAGATAAATAATTTTCATTTGAATATCAAATTAACAGGCTCGACGGAGCTCCGCTGTCGCGGAGCTCCTACTTCTGGGTGGTTTGGCCCTCCGGGCCAGCTGAAGAACTAACATAACCTAAACCTACCTCATATTTATGATACTAATTTTGGTCAGTTGGACAAAGCAGTTGGACCACTGCCCCGTCACTAAATCGGAAAGAACAAGTGTTTTTTAATCTTTATTGAACCCTGTCATCGTCACTATTGATCTCGGTGCTTCATCATTGACATCAATCATCATCATGTCAGCCATACGACCTCTTCTGCTGGACATTGGCCCATTCACCTCCATTTTACAAGTAAACTTAAATTATGAAACACCTAATGTCGCATAAAGGCACCGGTTAGGAAAAGCTCTGCTTTAGCAAAGGTTAGCGGGCAATAAATTCCCGCTTTCCCGCAGTTTATTGCGACATTATAGCATTGCTAAAGTGGTTAGTAAGTGATGGTATTAGCACTGAAAATCGGTGTCGCAGTCGTAAAACGAACTAAACTAGTCAACTGCGGGCCTATTAGGTATGGTTGTGTTTTAGCGATGTGGATCAAATGGGATCAAACATCTGTCACTATGTATGTGCGAGAGTGACAGTGGATGCTATTACACGTTTATACAGCGCGATAAAGGCGATAAAATATTATGGTGTCATGTTAACTTAATGACTTGAAAAACGTCATATTTTAAGTTGTACTTTTCATTATTGTATGAATGACGAGGAATAGGGTAAAAGTGGGATAGTTGCCCCACATTTTGAAAATGTCAATTATTTCTGAAAATACAATAATAAATCAACAGATTATTATTTGTAATGAAAACCATGTCTATTAGTTACTACGTGGTTAAGAGCAATTGCGTAAAAAAATAACAATAATATTTAAAAAAAATATATTTTCAGAGTACTAGTTGTGAGGATAGATGCCTATTGTATGGGTTAGATGCCCTGATGCTTTTATCACTATGAGGATAGTGGCCCTTTGGGATTAATTAAAGCCAAGTATAATTAATATATTTTATTTTAATCTGTTTAAATGTCACATAAGACTGTGGTTAAAATTATAACAAACCAGCTTTTTCCAATTTCCGGAAGTGCGCCACCAAACGTTTTTCGTTAGCAAAATCAAGAATAGGATGCTTTCCTGAAAAAAAAAAAAACAGTACTTATAGGTAATCTCAGTTTCATTATTTTTGGTAAATGTGTTTTTTAAATCGATCCAGTCAAGAAACATTTGCTTACCCAGGGTTTTTTTTCAGTATTTTTGTTTAAAAATCTTCTCCTTAATGTTCTCTCCATTCCCATATTGCCTTTCGATATCTCATCCAAAACGGCTATTAAGGTCTCTTGCCTCCATTGACCACGTGCACGAGCGCCGGCCTTCCTCTGATATTTACGAGGCATGCTAAAACCAAGCGTTAATAAAATTAAAGGCCATGCAAGCTTCACCTTAAACCCTATGGGGATAGATGCCCTTAAGGGCATCTATACTCACAAGGCATCGAGGCATCTATCCTTTTTGATAGGCATAGATGCCCCTATTTAAAAAATAATAATGTTGTTAGTAAAATTTCCAAACCTGTACTTATAGGTCATATTTGAACCATACACTTGCAAATAACGATAAAATAAAATATACTTACTTCACACTATTAAAAGTTACACACTTCCAAAAATCCTTCAATATCGTAATCCGCCGCGACCCTGAGCGAAGCATCGAACTTTTAATTATTACGCGCGAATCGACCGTTGCACCCGGCTGCCAAACGCATATTGGCGGGGCGGGGGGGCGACCTTTACTTAAAAGCATTCGTTGCGGCTGTGTAATGTTTGTAAATTTTGATTTTAAATTCGGGGCATCTATCCTCATGGGGCAACTATCCCACTTTTACCCTAGGCTTATTATTGACACATTATATTTTTATTACTTTTGTCTTTAACATTCGTTTTTTATTTTAGTTATTTAAACGTAAGATAAATTTCAATAAAAACTAAGGCCTCCCTAAAGTCCCTAGCGAATGTAGTGTCGTTTGACGCTAATGAACGAACGAGTTATGAATGAAGGCGTGTCAGATGATCGAATTGTATAGGGACCTCGAACTTGTCAACTGATCCTCAATTTCAATTTTACTAGGGAATTAATTGAACTTGGGAATTAATTTACATGACGGTTTTGCAGAACGGGGTGAATGTACCCCGCATCGAATGGACGATGAGTTCCTGATCAAATTCCTGCGCGCCCGCCAGTTCATTCCTCAACGAGCGCACAGGCTGGTATGAATTTTGTTATGTGATCATAATTCTTACGTATGTGTTAAATAAAATACAAACTCGTTCACATTTTTTGTAAGAGCTACTGCTAGACTGCGTCGATCTCGATGAATCCAAGAAAATCCGGGCCGAGAATTCTTGCAGCCATTTAAGCCATAAGCGGTTGTACATTGAATACCATCCCACCAATTACACACGAAATTCTTGAATTTATGATTTGAGATTTGGCTCAGATGCGATGCACAAATCTTTTATGTATCAAGTGTACAAATTTCTTCAGTATTTAACCCTTTGAACGCCTTTGACTTGATACAAACGTCGTCCTCACACGCCAATGACAGCTGAAAACCACAGCTAATGTCAATCTTACGTCACAAATGCTCGAGTCTATTTTGCACTGTATCTGTGACCACTATATGGTTCGATGGCGTCGTAGGCACGACAGTACACGATCACTTTAGTGGTTCTTGGCGTTCAAAGGGTTAATGACCGTCGACAAACCTTCTTAAAAAAAAAGTTGGGAAAAAACTACCACAGGAGGAACTCCATCAATGTACAACATTCTTAATAAGTTTACTAGGTATAACGATGAACTACTGGTAACTGAGGCAAACAATAATAATAATAACAGCACCTGAAAAAGTGTATTTTTTCATTTGAGCGAAAAAAGTGTTGCAATATTAAATGCTGAAATTCAAGTTAAATAGCTATTCACGTTCGCCTTATTATAAGTATGTATGGTTTTTTAAATCCATAATATCACCTTTTTACTCGGAAAACCATTATAGCTTTTGACATGTTATCTTATCAATTACTGTCAAGTAAATAAGAGCTATTGATAATGTTGGCAATACGGTAATATGTCAAAAGCACTATGGTTTTACCGAGAAGAATAGAGGATATCAAGATCTATATAGAACTGTACAAGCATTGAGCAGGCAAGTCCCAGTACATGGCGTAATTTATACAACAAGTTAAACGAAAACAAATTGATTAAGTAAAATTAGAAGAAACAAAAACACAGGCTTTAATTTGAAAGTGGGGCAAGACTAACAACCGTCCGTTACACGGGTTATTATGGTTACGAAATGTGAAACAATCCGGCTCCCAACCCAGCAACGAAGTTAATGAAAAGAGCGGTTCTAGGGGCTCCGTCCCACGGTGAAAAGTTCTGATGTTTCAACACAATTGTTTTTAGATACTGTTTCTTAAAACACGCAATGACTTTATGAAATGGAATTAAATAATAAATGCGAAAATAAGGCGGGTCGCTTGTATGCTGAGCTTGTACAGTCAACAGCATAATTATATGTGATCATTTCTGTACCTTGTCGCTTTCAATCGTTTCACAATTTTGTAAAAAATTCAAACACGACGTTAAAGTGACAAGGTACATAAATGATCACTTATTTATGCTGTTGACTATACGAGTATGTTTTATTTTAACCTACCCATAAAAAAGTACTACCATAGAAACCGGACTGTATAAAACGAAACAAAGACATTTGACCTTTGTTTTTTTACGGAACAGCTGATTATCAGAGCTGCGGCGCCCACGGTATCAAGATGAGCTGGTCCAGTCAGCTTCAAACGTAGCTAAGCAGAATAACATGCTCAAAATGATCTAGACACGACGTATTCTCTTGACAATAGAGTCGAGTGCAGATCATTTTTACCTCATCGGTTGCGTAGCTACTTCTGCTGCTGACTGTAAAGTATACTCAGCTCTCAATAGGATTCGCCTGGCTATTGCTATCACGGTTGCACTCGCAACTAACAGTATATTTATTTCTCAACCGTGTGTCAAAGAAAAACGAAGTTTGCGATATCTATTAGGAAAATGGTAGCACTGTACACAAGTTTCAGCCATGTTATCATTTTTAGTCATCTAGTTAGGTATACGTTAATTTTGTTATTTTTGTCTCAAGTGTAGCGTAGTATTAACATCATCATCATCAGCCCATTTCCGTCCACTGCTCGATATAGGCCTCTCCCTTGGCATGGCAGTATTATAATAGCTGAATAAATGTTCTATACTCGTTATAGAATTCATAATGAGTTATAAAAAGATGTGCTTATAATTAAGGACTTATAGGTATTCTTTTGTTATTTAGTAGGTCGTCACAAGTTTTGAATATAGTAGGAGATCCGAATAGGGGACGACCTTCACCGGGCTGTTTATTTGATAAAAAGTATTTTATATCAAATTTAATATGTTAAGTAATAAATGGTGAATAGGTAGGCTGAAAAATTTCAGTCCAGTATATAATAAAATAAAAGTTTAAAAATCAACTTTTGAATAAATAAATGCAATTGCTTGTTTAATGGACAAATTACAGACCAATCGAAAGTATGAAGCCTATACTAGAATATGCAAACGTTAGGTTAACTATTTTTTCCCACCATAACTATTGCGTAGGTAAGGCATAAACAGTTAAGTCGGTACTAATCATTTCCACTAAGCCTAGGTTTCATACTTTCGATTAGTATGTCATTTATCTATTAAACAAGCAATTACAATTTAAAAAAAAGTTAATTTTGATTTTATTTGTTTTTGTACTGGACTGAAAATTTTCAGACAACCTATTCACTATACAATACCTACTTACCATATTAAATTTGATATAAAATACTTTTTATCGAATAAACAGCTTTGTGAAGGTCGTCCCTAATCGGATCTTAGACTAATAGATCTGTCTCTGTTTGATCTATGTCTGTAAGGCCCAAAGAAGTCCAAGATAAGTTCACTTTCAGAGTCGACGGTGAATACAAATGTAATCTAAAATGCAGAGAAGGATATTAGGTGCAAAGTTCAACGTATCCGGATTCTAAGCTAGACCTTATTCTATGAAGCAACAATAGAACTTTGTCATAATAACTGCGTGAAATCACCATCATAAGAAATTATGACAAATGCGTCACCGGCTTTCTGCGATAGGGTTCCATAGTGACAACAATTAAAGAAGTTGACCGCACCTATAATATTTTGTTACCACACCGTTACATTACGAGATGTTCAATCGTTCCGTAATATATTCTTAAGTATCTTATGCCCTGGTTCTCAACTGACTGTGACAATGTGGTTGGTATTATTCCACGGGTCAGTCGGTCAGCAGTAAAAATAGAAGACTGGTTTCTACTTCGCAGCCATAACATGAACTAATAGAACCATTAAAACCTCTTAAAGTAGTATTTTAGTCTCGTTGTGGTAATCAATTTACATTTACACCCAATAGACGTTTATTACCTTGTTGTTACTCGTTTATGAATAAAAACAATCGTTAAACTCGTACCTAACTACTTAAACTGTTTACTTAGCCTTGTTCAATATGTGTTTAAGTTAATTGTAGTAAAAAGTCTAGTAGCGTTCTAAATAAATACGAAAAAATATTAAAAAAGAATATGTTTACCACAAAAACTTAGACAATCCTTGAACACGTGTTTACATTAGAATACAATAGGCAAGTCGTAGAAGCTACAAGGTGAATTTTAAATCCTTTGCTTTGTGGTGAGAGTACTAACCAAAGATCTGTCCTGCTATTTTTAAAGGAGGAATTCAGACCGAGGGGTGTCCTCCACGATCGGTAGCTCGATCAGGCGCCTCAAGCACATCCTTATAGAACCCCCGATCCAGAAGCAGAAAACCGGAAACCGCCCATAGTCAACGACGATTTGTTAGATAATTTTCACAATAAGCATTGTTTCATCATAGCGAATTTTCTTATACGTTTTCTTCATGTAGCATTTTTTATAATGTTCGCGTTCATTTTAATCGCTAAAAATTACCAGTAGATTATTTTACTAGCCGTTTTTTTACATACATACACAAACATAAACACACGCCTTTATTCCCAGAGTGGGGTAGGCAGAGCTATTGAATTACTGACAACTCTAAAAACTTGTTAATAATTCTGTAACCACATTTTGCACAATTAGGCTAATATGTTTCCAGATTTTTGATTTTGAAGATTTTATTTCATTCCAAAAATTTAATTTGACAGGGTCGACCGAGCTCCGCTTAGCGGAGCTGCTGTTTCTGAGTTATTTCGGCCCTCCGGACGTAATATAAAGACGAACCTAATCTAACCTACCTACGTATTATGATATAATTAATACTGGGAAAAAATCAGTTTTTAAAAATTGGGAACGGAAAAATGCGAATAGTGAAAATTACCGATCATTAAACAACGTTATACAAAAAATAGGTACATGAAGAAAGGTGATTATGAAAAAACACTAGTGTCATATTTTGGTGCTTGTACTAGTGTCATATTGTGCCGCCGCCTAGCTGAACCGCGAATGTGCTTAGATAGTTAGTATGGCCCTGTTTCCATTAATAAAGGTTTTCTATTTCTAAAACCGACATTTTAGACGTATACTTTAGAAGTTGGTAATTTTTGTTGTAGCTGGTACAGGGTCACCATTATGTATACACCACCAAGTGTCGAAAATATGTACACAGACCTTTATGATAAGTATGACATGAGGCATAAGGTCCCTTGACTGCACCAACGATTTTGCTCGTACGTACAAACTGTAATTTTTTTTTTCTTTTTCCTTAGATGGTGAACTACTACCAGTTCAAGGAGGGCAACTCTGAGCTGTTCGAGGATGTGTTTCCTCTGGACCTCCGCCCCATCGGCGACAGCAACGTGCTGGCTGTTCCACCCTACGTCGACCAGGATGGCCGTCGCCTCATGATTTACAGAATAGGTGACCACATTAGTTCTTTTAAATAGTTGATCATGCCGACGGTTCCACTTTGTAGCAAATTGTCCCACTCACTATCACTTCATTGTATTAGGCCGGCCTAACACTCGTAAGTTTTGCTTACATAAGTAGGGACACGGCTATCTGTTAGAATGAGAAAAAAATATTTCTATCTTAGTCTAACTAATAACTGTGTCCCTACTTATGTAAGTAAACTTACCAAGTGTAAGGCCGGCCTTAGTCCACACGCATTCTCGTTTTTCTAAAGGTTTATCCTATCTGCATCTGGAGCCCGCTTGATTCTAGAACAGTTCCATACCTAATACGTGTGTACGACTATACATACGAGTAAAACTCGATGACTGACTCATGTTTCTTGTAGCTCTTCTTCTCAGCAGAGTGGTGTCCTCTTAGGAAGCGCTGGTAGATTTTTGAACTGTAAAAGTTCCCGTACTTACTTACGTAACGTCTTTTATCTTCTATATTATCATGAAAAATATTTCAGGTTGTTGGGATCCGAATGCGATATCTACCGACGACCTGTTCAAGGGGACGCTGCTGGCCATGGAGCTGGGCATGATGGAGCCCACGAGCCAGATTCTCGGTGCTCATGCGATCTTCGACCTCGAGGACATCGGCCTGCATCATGCCTGGCAGGTCACGCCGACCATCGCTTCCAGGATTGTTAAACTATTAGGGGTAATTACCGTTTGGTTTATCATTTATAGAAATATATATTTGTGCAGTCAAGGGTAAAATAAATATCCGCACAAAGGTGCTAAAATATGTACATATAGACCTTATCGCCATAGTAACATACACATACACACATACATACATACATACATGTACATATTTTTGAGACTTTGTGGTGATAGATATTGGTGCCCTAGACTGTACACAATTAAATTACAATAAAAGAGTAAATTAATCAATAAATATAACAATATTATAATTATATTCGTACTAATATCTGACATAGACCAAATGGCATAATAGCGGAAGCTGTTGAATTTTTTCAGGGTAAAAATATCCTATGTCCTTCCTCGGGATGCAATCTATCTTCATACCAAACTTTATTAAAATCGTTTAACCGTTTTAGCCGTGAAAGCGTAACAAACGAGCAAACAGTTCTGTTCGCGACTTCGTCCGCGTTTATTTATTATCTTTGTGCCCTCGGGAACTATGAAATTTTCCGGGATGAAAAGTAGCATATGTGTTAATCCAGGGTACAAGCTACCTTCATTCCAAATTTCATCCAAATCCGTCCAGCCAGCCGATGCAGCATGAAGAAGTAACAAACCAACACACACATTTTTATAACATTAGTAGGATAGGATAGTAGGATTCGTATGAATATCACAATCAGACTAAACTCTGTACTCGTAACAAAATAATGTAATTGATTTTGCAGTCTTGTTTCCCGGCCAACACCTTCGCCATCCACGTCATCAACCACTCGTGGGTGTTCGACAAGATCTACAACATCTTCAAGCCGTTCCTCACCGCCGACATGCGGGCGAGAATCTTCTTCCACGGCTATGACGTCACGTCCCTCCACAAGCACATTCACCCCGACCACTTGCCGGAGAGATACGGAGGTATCTGGCCCGACTACTCATACACAATCTGGTTGGAGTCATTGAAGAAAAATCACAAGGTGGTAAAGGAAATGATCGTGTGTGGCTATAAGTTCCGCGAGGAAGAGTTATGTCCCAAAGTTGTTAGACAGTTAAAGGACGAGGGGATAAAGTTGTCGTGAAAATGGAACAGATCCCGAGCGCAAGTTGGCTGCCAACAAGGAGCTCGCGAGCTCGCGCCCGAGGCGGATCGGGAACAAGACAAATTATGCAACGGTAATTTAGTTGAAATAATTGAACGTTAGTTTAGTTTAGTTTATGGGATTTGTTTGTATATACACGTGCGTATTAGAGAGCAACGACCCTCCTTATTATTGAGGAAATATAGGCAAAAAAAATTATCCCTATATTATAGATAGAGGCAAGCAATGTTTGCGGTCATAACTAAAAAAAATACGTACCGAAATATTTCTATGTGAATATTATATTGCCGAAAAACACAAAACCTCAGAATTTCACTGCTCATAGGTTCCTATAAAAACAATAATATAGAATACAAATACACTTTTTGAATACCATACAAAATAAAACAGAAAAACTGCATTCTTTTCATGATAGGCAACAGCCGTGCTTATCGTTGTAAGCGATCTCTTTCAGCAAAAGTGCTGCCGCTGACTGACAACTCTATTCACGATAGTGTGGCGTTAAAATATGAAAACGAACAAAGCATCAAAAATGGGTGAGGACCAAAATGTTAGACCACAGTTAAGCGCAATTAACCATACAAACGACGAAGACAAAAAAAGTTCCGTTGTGCGACGAAAAGTATCCCTACAATTGTATGGCTAATTTTCGTGTCACAACGGAAAAATAGAAAATTACAGAGAAAATTTCATTGATTGAGTTAGCGTGGACAACTTTTTGGTCCTTACCCAAATTTGTTCTATTACCTATTTAGATTTTAATGACATCATAAGCGCAGTCATGTTTCGATAGCTTGGTTTATTGACGTCTACGGTATTGTTGAGTCATACACATCCGATAAAGCAAAAGTTATCTCTCCTGTGGTTAATAGGACTAAAACAGACCTGACGCCGTTTCCTGGTTATGTGAGTTTAGCCAGAAAATTAGGCCTCAAAAACGTTAACTTTGGGTGTATGCACAGGAAACACGGTAACGTAAATGTGTATGACCCTGTTACATCACAATATTTATAAAAAATCAATTTATATAAGTATATTGATGGAGAAATATATTTAGTTCTTGCCGTATAACATAGGTTGATTTGTAATTACTAATTACATTAAGAATTTAATTTTGACTTCTTAAAGAACTTTAACATATAAGTATGTACTAAGATTTAGTTAATAGAATCATAGCTAATGTTAAGGATAAAACAAATCGTCAAAAAATCTGTGATATGAAAATGTTTGTTTTGAAAGCCACATGAAATGAATTGATAAGAAGTAAATTCGTTTAGTTTAAGATTGTAATAATTTTATATTTGTACATAGTTTTAGCGTTTTAGACTCGGTACTTACTCTCGATGTTGGTATTTACTACTTAGTAGTTACTTGTTTTTTTAACATGATTTGTACTGATTAGGTATGTCTGTGCGTCGAATAACTCTGATTTAGTACCTATATAGGTATAGGTATATAAGTATTTTTAAGATGGTTAAAGAATTGTTTAAAGGAAGGTCTTTAATTTACCTGAAATGAGGTATACCGTAGGGTGTAATTATTTGAATAAGCCATTAAAATCTCTATAATTACCAAGCTTGTGTTTTTAATTACTAGCAAAGCCATCTCATGATTAAAAGTATTAAGGCTGCACCGAGCAAACGTCGAGCGTCCATTGGCGCCCTCATTACTATTATTGTATTTTCAGATGATACGTTTTTGTAGCGCAAGTAAAAACGCAATTTATGGGATAAGTAAGTACTTAATAAACTTTAACAACACTACCCTTGGAGTAGTCAGCTTAACGGGAAAAGCAAGGCCATTTTTTTCCGTTAAGTTGATAACTCGAAGGTGAATTGTTATTAAACTATGTGATATACCCTATAACTTGTGTTTTCATTTGTAGTACAAAAACCTACCAACCAATTTCAAGAAAATACTTTAGTTTATTAGAAAACTAAATAATAGTAATGAGGGCGCCACTGTACATCCAGCGTACGCTCGGCGCAGTCTTAAAAATAAGGTTACCTAAATATGGGAATCAACAAGTTCCTATTAGTAGAAACACTAATTGTGCTTACATATTTTGCAATCAAACAAAATAACTAGAGGTAAAATAAAATGTCAAAAATCACAATAATAAATAAATATTTAATGTCAAACTTAGAAAAACACAAGTCAGTACACAGTTCGTCAATGGTAGTACGCAATTTCAAAGTTAGACCGCAGCGGGCTGCAACAGTTAGGTATAGGTACGAGTAGATATTGAACAACACAAAGGGCTTCCAGAGTACGTTGACTCCTAATTCCAAGACCCCACATACATCATGCGAGTATTTCGCCACACACCTAGGCATAGCTAGATAGATCTTTGTTCTGAGGAGCCAAAAAGGTTCTCTATTGTTATTTTAAGTCAGGACTACAATACCATACAATAGCCAGTATAATTTGAAATTAAGGATAATGGATCTCACGCTTTCGCTGAGCTTAACTAGGATTCCGCACAACTTTGCAAATGTCAAAGATTTTTTTACGTTCGAATCAATTGAAACTAAAACCTTAACTAACTAGGCCATAAAATATTGCCAGCGAATTCTCTGGTTTGTCATAAGTCATAACAGATTTCGATTATTACTTTTACCCTACAACTGTGTCAGATTTCAGCCAACTTAAATATAGCCTGCGCGGTTCCATCTGATAACATTAATTATGAATGTACTTACTGAATGTCGGTCGTATGTCAATTGAATTATAAATAGGCGTGGGACAATAACAGAAGGTGATACGCGAAGTGAGGTCACCGTGGACGGTGTTTCCTTGATCGTGGCGTCCGTGTCGCACACCCGACAGCCCTTGAGTACAAGCACTAGAGCAGCACATGATACAATTCCTGAGCTCTGATAAACCAAACGACTATTACCATGTTGTAATAGTCGTTTGAACCCATGATGAACGGCGCCAATGTTGCTTTTCGAGAACATTGCATTGGCGCCGTCACACACTGGAACCCGCCCATACAAGTGGGTGCACAAAAGTCTTATAAGTTACATAAACATAAATTTGCATCTGTGATGTAAAATATTGGACTGTAAAATTATACCAGTAGTTTCAAATCGTGTTTACATTATACTTTTTACCTTAACAAACATTATTGTCTATGATGACATTAAATTTTCACTTAAAAACATTTCAATGGCTTCTAAATCGAATGTTTTTCTGTCCATTACTGGTAGAGAACGTGAGCATGTGATGATAGGATCAGAGGAAATCAAAAGTCTATTGAAAACATCTATCATATTGTCTACTCTCGAAGTTTTTCGACTAAATCGCTCCCGGTAACATTTAAAATCCTTGATTCTTGCTTCCTGGGCTTCTTCACTTAAACTTCCAATGGGAATAAGATGCTCTGATATTATTTCACTTCCGTTAATAAGGATCTTGTGTACTGTAGTTGTCATAGGAAACCATCAATACAGTGACACATACAGTTCGGCTGTGTGCAGGCAATAATTTTTGAATTTATCCGTATCAATCTTGTAACCACTTGAAATTGTTTGGAGGATCATGTAATACCGACGAATGAGTTCCTCATTTAGTCCCGTTATTTCGGCGGATAACTAATAATTTTGAAAAAACTTTCTGGCAACATTTAATATTATTATTTATTTTTATTTTTTATTTTTACAGCTTTAATCGATATTCGCCACTCAACCAAGACTTTTCCCTTTCTAAAAAAGCTTCTTCATGTCTGTTGTATTTCTCCCATTTTAAACGAAATTGCATTTTAAAATTACGCACCTCTTTAATTAGCTTGTGCTTTGATATATCAGGACAATTACTTTTCTTTGCTAAAAAGCTATAAAGGTCTTCGAATTTCTTTTTTATTGTTTGATGTTTACTTTTCAATAAAACGTTACACATAACATAGCGTTTTATAGAAATTGTTGCATTTTGTTCGCCTAAAACGTAAGGAAAATAGGTATAAAACATTATCAGCTAAAATATTATGAACGTTACAGTGTTTTTTTTAAGTAACTTTTAATTTTCCCCGAAATAAAAACGCCTGATCAAAACGTCATAGCAAAAAATACGGTGTTTTTTCGAAAACCCGCAACGGGCTTTTACTTTTGAAACTAGTATTGAAATACCAAAGACCTCCTCTATAACATCGCCCTATCTGCTTCAAAAGCCTCTTGCGGGTTTCGAAAAAAACAACATATTTATCATTTTTTACTGCGAGTTACTGTTCGTAAGTATAGTAAAAAGATAAAGCAATATTAGGATAAAGGAAATGACTAAATTTAATCTACATACCATGCTTAAGAAGAGACATCGTGAGTTTTGTGTTTTTAGTAATGCTATATACCCGAAATAATTACATTTACAGAGACGAAATTGATCACTAGTACCGCAATATATAAAATCATTGCACTTTGACAAGATACCACCACGTAATGTCAACTGATAATGAAATTGTTTTTCTTTAATAAGGTTCATTTATTACTTGGCTAATGTTGGCGGCCGGGTATTATTGTAAAATACCTAATTTAAAAAAAATAGTTTTATGCAACTCTTTGTATGGACGGGTTCCAGTGTGCGTCATTTCGTTTTATCAAACAGAATTTATACTATGAGATCGCTTTTATTAAATTTGCCATTGCTCTGGGCTGCAAATAATTTATTCAAACATCTGCAAAACATCAGCGAATTAAGAAACATGTCACTGTAGAATTTCAGTCTAATTTGAAGGGTAAGGGCATCGGCCGCAGCCAGGCGCGCCGCCCGCGCGGGGGCGCGAAGGGCTTCCTATTATCACAATACTGAGCGTTTGTAAGTTTATTCTGACCGTAGGAGCCCGCACGTAATCAAGATCTACAAATGATTGCTCACCTTTACCAATGCTTGATCATTATTCCAATCATAAACTAACAAACCACAGTCCATCGGAAAGTACGCCACTGGTTTATAAATAATCGATTTATGCTATTAATAGCATCAACCGATCAAAGAGTTAATATCAATAAAATACACCTAAAATTATCTAAGTTTATTTGTTTACTTACAAAACATCGCCTTGACTAACGGAATCTTTGGTATTGGACACCTTCACACTTTCGTTGGAAGTTTCCTCCGATATCTTGACTAAACAGGATGGCTGGAGGTCTTTGGTCCGTCGTGTACATCGAGGAAATTTAAAATTAGATATATTTTTAGAAGCCTCTGCGTCACACATGTTGTTTGTCTCCACTATATCGACACTGCGTCGATATTTTCGGATCGCTTTTCTCAATTGGGAGAATAAACCGTCCCTGTTCGATTTTGGGAATGGTAAAACTTGGCGCATGGACAAAAACAATTTGTCATCTCTAGAAGAATTACAGTTCACATCACTGCGGGTCGGTGGTGGCTTGCTGGATCCCGGCTCCTCGCCCAGGTCTTCGTGGGTGAAGCTGCAGCAGCTCTGCGTGGACAAGGGCGACTTCACCGGTAGATGTGTCTTCTCTTGTAGTCTCTTACTAAGGAAGTGCAGGCTGGCCGTGTAAAACAGCTGTTCATCGTCAGGCTTCGCCAGCGCCTCATGGATGGGTGTTAGCGACCCTAACTGTGTATTGTCACTTTGAGTTTTTACAGTACTGAGACGTAGCATTACTCGCAAATGAAACCTAACATTTGTAACTTATAACACATCTTTATGCAAGCATTGGAAAGATTTCCAAAATGCAAAATATTTTACACAAATATATTTTGAACGTAAATTTTGAATGGATTTGTTTATTCATTAGTTTTTGACATACGTCACCAATTGTCACTTTTATTGAAATTATTTTTAAGTTTTATTTATGTTTGGTTGCATACTTAAGGTTGTCACGCAATGACCTTCATACTACTTTTGCACGATTTTATTTTACGGACGTAGAGTCAACCGCGTAACGCCAATTTGAGTAGCGGGGCATTCCTGAATCCAGAAATAGTCTGGGTAAAACCCACTATGTGGTTTTGCGTTTATTTGAATTCTTTTTTAGACAATGTGAGTAACAACAGCTCTCGCCATCTAGTGATTGACGCTTAAACTATTTGTTGGACAACGCGTAACTTAGAGGGTGTTTTGGCGAATCATTTTCATGACATCGGTTATTTTGAAATTTACCCCTTACTTATTATAAACGTGGAATAAGCTTGGAATAGTTTATGCCATGCTTTGTCTTTATCTGTAATTGTGACATTTGCATCTGACAGAAAGTGACAAAGCATGGCATAAACTAGTCCAAGCTTATTCCACGTTTATAAGTAAGGGGGTTAGTGTCACACCAGACAAACGCAGATCGTGCCGTGAGGCACTGTACAAAATTAGTTTACATGATTTTGGTGTCAATTTGTATTAAAACATGGCCAGTATTAGTTGACTCACACTTACAAACTATAATTTGTATTAAAATTGTTTCATTTTTAGAATAAATTCCATGTAAAATGTCTGGAGGGCATTTTTTCGGTGTTCCTTTTATACATACGAGTATAATATAATACTGAAACTTTTATTCATATAATACTGCAACTGATTGCGTCTGTGTAACGGTTTTCCCCAATCAATATGAGTGGCCGACAACCTTTTCCTTGGTTATTAATTCTTTAGCAATATTTAAAACTAGCGACCCGCCCTCGCTTCGCTTCGGTTTATGTATTGATAAATTATTCTTTAAATTAACAATTTAAAATGATGAATGAATATACATTTGATATTAGTGTTGTTTGTACAGTCGACTACAAACAGATGTATCCACTTTTGGACCTTCTGACAATGTAATATGTAATAACATCAAAAAGGGGATACATCTCTTTGTAGTCAACTGTACCTATAATAAAACTCTGAGTTCTCCTATCTCTTTTCCTATTAGACTAAGTACTTACATAAAATGAACAAGATAGAAAAAATACGAAACCCGTACCGTATACCGCACTAGGTGAAAATAACATCTTTCTTCAAAAAATATTATCTCACTCTTTTCAATCTAGGAAAATGTCTCATTAAGTTTTAAAGGTCTAATCCCAATCGTTTTACAATTATTTAAAAAAAAAAGCGCCTAATGTCCTGTTTTTTTTATTTGTCACAATGCAGTGAAAAAGTTTACTCACGCATTAAATTGGTAAATAGTACCAAGTATAAAGAACAGAGCGAAATAATTTGGGATTACAAAAAGATAAAAAAAAGTGAAGTTTACGCCGGTTGACTCTGCATAACCGTGTTATCTTACTGTCAACGTTACCTACTATACAGGGTGTATTGCAAGTCGTGTGCCAAATGAAAAGGGTGGGTAGCTAAGGTCACTTGCAACACGTTTTGGGCCAATTAACACTCATCCTACCCACGGTGTTTTTTTAATATTTTTTAAAAAAAAAAATTGGAATTTTCCAAAAGTTAACCATTTTGTTCACCTATCTTTTTTTTTAAATGTGACAGCACAAAAGTATTTGTAGTTTTTTTATCTTTAATGTTTGCGCATTCGAATGAAATGTTATTTTTATTCATATAGTTAACAAATAAAAAAATATTAGCCAACAAAGTGTGAAGGACCGAAAAATAAAATCTTCACGGTCAACTTTACGGCACAATTAAAAAAAAAGTAGAAGATCTTCAGATCTTTCAACATCATAAAAACTTCTCCAGTTCCTGACAATTCTTACGGTATACCACATGTCTAGAATCACGTTCAGTTTTTTGTCAAAATATGGTTTCAATCTAAAATGGTGGTTACTACTATGTATAATAGCTCTAATGAACTTAACAGTAATGGCGGGTGAGTTAAAAACAACACGATGCTTAGTTTGTGCTCAGTAGAAAATTATTATTATAAGAGTGCCTTGTTCTACGTACATTGTTTTTAATTCTTTTGTATTGCTTGTTCCTAACTCGGCCGCTTTTAATCTCAAGTTAATAACCTATCTCTCATTATCACACGTAGAAAAATAATAACAATAGATGCAAAGACAATGTAAGTAAGGGGGATCGTATCATAAAATAGGTAAGGTTCAAACCACATACTGGTTTTATTTCTGAAACTATATTTTTTTTAGGTTTTTATAAAAAGCCATTGTATAGAACCCATTAGGTTACGTTAGGATTGATCTCTATAACAATTCTGAAAAGGTAACGGTTTCAGTTTTTTTCATTACAATTTATTTATACTTACATATAGAATATGTATTCTATTCTATAGAATAATTTTTATTTACACAAGACACATAGTTACAAATAAAGCAGTATCCGGTGGATTTCAAACTAGGCTGAGCCTGTAGGTACCTTGAAACCCATGGAGTCGGTTGGCTTTACACAGAGAAATCACAATCACACGGACATGTAAAGTAACATGAAACAAAGTACCTAGCTAATACAATTCTAACAAATTATTTCAAAGAGTTTTTTATAATGTAAGATTTTAATAACACTGGTTGACTGTAATATGATCATTATAATAATTATTATGAACTATTAGGTTTTTGAACTCAATGTATGATACGTACGCAGAATAAGGCCCTAGGATCTTTAGGAAACCTTTTTTTGTAACGACTAATAACTAAAGGATTTTGAGCAAGTGCCCGAAATCTTTTTTTCCCGAAAAGGTTGGCTGAAATAAATTATTTTCGCTTATCTACCCTCCGAAGCGGATGTAAAAGAAAAAGCCTCAGATGAAGGGTCGTTGTCCTGCGGTCGCGGCCCTTGACTCCTCGCGCAGTTTTGTTTGTTTCCCGAAATCGCATTCGCTGGACACCTCAACGAAGGAGTTATTACCACATTATAAACATTAACCTCAACGTTATTAGCTAATTACTGTCTTATTACTGTAAACACAGCGGATAAAAAACATGAACAAAAAATTAATTAAGGTAAGGTACTTATGAGATATCAGGGTAGTGATTCCCTCAACAACGACGATCGGACGAGTGAATGTCCAAGCGGCGAGTGTAAGTAGTCCCGTCAGTGCGAACAAAACATATTTTAGCGCGTGCATTTTCAATTTAGCATTATGGTTTCTGCCGATGGATCGAACGTAAGGCTGCTTAATTGAAAATGCACGCGCTAAAATGTGTTATGTTTGCTCTGACGGGACTACTCGCCGCTGCGATTTCGCTCGTTCGTCCGACCGACCGTTGTTTTTGAGAGAATAACACCCCTCGATATACTACTTACTCAATATTTGTTTCTTATTGATCATTGGTTTGCTCTTTACTAACTCTAACTTGCCCTTGGAGGACGTAGATATTATCGACGATGAAGCGAGCTCACCAAGATGCGTAGGTATTCAATATAAGGCACATCTTTCATATTATAATTAATATTTGAAATCATGTATAAAATAAAAATTCTCAACAAGAAACTGAAATGCCGAAAAGGTTGCTCACCTCACCTTGTAAATCGTGTCGGAGCTTTGCTCCCTTTATTGATTTTGAATATTAAATCAATAATCCAGGGTTTTCCTTTAATCATGTAGATCACGGTCCGCATTATTATTGCTCGGTTGTCTTCCTATTTTTCTCTATAGATTCAGGGAAAAATTACATTTGAATTCCATTAAATTATATTGCAGACCTGTTTGTTTCTTTAACTTTGACGTCGTTGGAAACTCAAAACATTACGACTTCCTGGACGGGACGTCGGCAGTCAACGTTCTACTTACTCGTAAATAAAGTAAACAGAGGTCCCCGATGATGTGCTTCCATGTGTTGGACTGGTGGATCGTCAGGGAATATTTGGTCGTAAATAAAGCTAATGGTAAACTTACAAATGTTGATGTGAAAAGTGTTCTGACGACCTATTTGCTCTCAAAGTGGATTAGGCGCTTGAGGGTTCCTAGTACCTACTTTGATATTGGTTTGTCATGTTTAAGCTCGAATTTGCTAGTTTCTAATATGTATATGTTAGAGTCTGAATTTCTCATTTTATAAAAATCTGTAAATCTAAAAGACAAAAAATAAAGGACTCATGTGGTCAATTTATTAATTAAATATTTCGAATTGGCGAGTATCGTTGTGCTATCCAAAATACAAGCCTAGAGTTAAGTCAATTTGAGGGTGAATTTCCTTTAATATTCACTTTCTATTTATCTATCTATTTCTAGAAATTATGTTGGGCCCACGCTCTTTCTCCTATTGAGATCTCTTAAGATTGTGTACAAAGATAAATTTGTGAGAGAAATCTTGTGTCCGGTTTGTCACTTCGCCAAAACGACAACACCCACCGCCATGCGCCGATCCGAAGCAGTCATATTGTGACTAACATCAGTAATGTCTGTTTTAGTGTTAATTCACAGAAGTCTTTCAATGCGTCCTTGACCTTGAACAAATGACGATGTTGCCGTATACTTATGACAGATGTAATTATAAGCGTTGGTAAAGAACATAGGTATTATGATCTAAATTCATTATGTACCTACTTATAGAAAGAAAACTAGCTGTTGTCTGCATGCAATTTTTCGGAATGAAGAATAGCCTGTCTGTCTATCTTTAGACAAAATTTGCTACGGAACCCTCAAAAACTCTCACTACTAGGAAGCTACCCTAGCCCTGAATAATAATAATAACATAATCTAGTTGCATATTTTATTTTGTTTTAACCGGATCATAGCGAGAGCAGGTGGCAAGTATAGGATCTAAAAAGGCTGAATGAGCCCTTCAAAAAGTTACATTCTCATTATTTCTATTATTATTATTGTTACACTGACCATCAGCGCTGACAGGCCAATATGTATGATGGCTATAGAAGCGTTTTAGAATAACACTGATAGTGATAGCTGAGCGCTGCTGACGAGCCGCGTACATACACGCGCCGACCTCTCGGCGCCGACGATCAGTGCGGGTGCGACCGGTGCCCTCTGTTTAGCATAATATTATTGTTCCTAATGTATTACTTCGCATATATTTATTTGCGGAAACAATGAAACATTTAAATGTATTTAAATATTCAGCATGTACTTACATTACAATAGTGTAGGATAACTTAGTCATTTAAAAGTTGATATGATAAGTATTTCATTTTCAGAGATTTTTTCATGCGAATTCATGGACCCCAGTGCAACACTACAAACACCCTAAATGCGAGTGCGTTTGTTTTTGACAGTCTGTCGTCACAATTGAACGCTGCAACCGATCAGTGTACAAATTACATAGTTTATAATACGGAAACGGACATGGGTACTTATGATATGAGGTTAACTTATTCACCAAATTACAACACTATAATTGTACCTATATCGTGTCAACATTGAAATACTTGTGTAAACCTACACATAGAAATAAATAAGATGGTTCACAGCTGGCTTTAAATAACCGTCTGGCTTCATTCTTAGGTATGATGGATAATAGTAGTGCGTACTCCTATGCCACAGGTGTCAATTTTGCAATTTTGTATCCCTAGATGCTGTAGGCACGAGTGGGCGGTGTCATCAAACGATTGCAAACACGGCGAGGGCGTTGACTCGCCGACCGCTCCAGAGCGTTCACTTATCCAGTTATCCACCGGTTAAGGGCCTGTGCCACTTAGATTTTGAAACGGGATCATGGTTTAATAGCTGTCCTTAAACAACCCTCGTTTTCGGTGTAAAAAACAAAACAGACAAGCAATTAAGTCGAAGTCAACGAGAGCTTCCTCTGACTCGAGCGTGTAATCTTATCCACTAGTAAATGTACACCGAGATGGCTGTTGATTAGATTTTAACCCCCGCCCCGATACAAACGGAGGTGTCGTAGAGGTATAAGTTTGACGTGAGTATTTGTGTAGGTACCTATGTATCTGTATGTGGCATCGAATCGTAGCTCGATTCGGGATCGATGGATCGATTCAGACACATTTTTTTATGAATAGAAATCTTGTTGATTGTAACCAAGTTGGATGAAAATCGATTGGGCTGTTTGAAGAGTTACTGAAAGAACGGAGTCACCATTATATCGGGGTTTTATTTCAGCCGTCCGTACAGCCTTGGCTAAAGGTGTTGAGCACCCATGCGTTTATCATGTAAAAGTCAAACTTTAAAAGTTTCATTTATAACTTTTATCATAGAAAGTTGTATATCTATCGGAAAGACTAGTCATATTTATTGATGTTAAGGGAAAATTCATGAAAAAAAACAACCATTTTATTGTATAACCCGACTTTTTCTAGCTACTTCGAAACGATATCTTCCAATAATTTGCACATGTTCAAACATTATTGTGGTTTCTTTTCTTTGGATTTTTCCTCTTTTTATAAACGGTTTTCAACTTTTTGTTGACGTGCCACCATAAAACCTTGTCATAATGACGTGTGTCAAGTAACGAAAAAGGAATTACGTCAGCCAAAGCCAATGTTTACATACAATGTTTTCATTTTATATTATGTAAATTGGCTTTCTGCAAGGGTTCCATAGTGTCACAACAGTTACAGTTCGTGACTGTACCCGTAGCATACTTATATAAATCGACTTAGACACTTATTCTTTTAAAATCATTTTAATGCTTCACTTTTGCCATGCCACAACCCCAAAGTAGAAACGTTATGGTCGCCATGAGTCCAAGACTTCAAAGCACCAACAATTTACGATGTTTATCCGGCAAATAGTTGCACTTTTAACATCCGCCGTCACTGAAGCGATCTATGAATAACATAATCAAGGCAATTGCTCCTGGCCTTCTCATTGACCTAGACGTGTCATTTGTACCATCAGTCTGTTATTGATCTAGTTACTTAGAAGCTCAGTTATCGGTATCGTTCGTCAAAGAAATCGTATCGGTTGGCCTTAAAATGGAGACGATAGCGTCAGTTCTCGGCGCCGGCGGAACGAGATCGGTAGCCGTGGGGCTCTTCTAGTGTTTCAAATGTTGATTACTATGTAGAGCGACGCCCTACATTATGATCTCGGAAGAGATGTATAACGTTTTATGTATAATGGCCTCTGTAAATATTGTGATACATGGTTAATGAGTTTGATTTAGTAGGTACCATAGACATCGTAGTCATATCGTCCGCGTGCAAAATGTCGTTAGCAGAAGTTTGGAAATGTTCCCAAGAGATTAATGGAATCCTTTTTGTTTACATTCGACAGCATTAGGAATGTGCTGTATTCATACAAATATTAAGAATATTCCTGAAAGGTTCGATAATTTCTCACAAAAAAAAAACAATTTGAGAATTTTCTCGTCGGTAGTTCGGTAGAATGCTAAACTAGCCCGGGAAAGCAAAGGGAATATCTCGAAAATATACGGCACATGATTAGGAATATGCATAGCTTTTTTAAATCGCATTTCTCAACCGAATATGAAAATACCGTAAAGGAGATCACCAAAAGTGAAATTAAAATTAAAATCGGGCAAGAGATACGGATGATACAAGCATTTTAAACTGCTAATTAGACAAAGTGATCCGAAGTGCACTGTGACGTCATTGTAACAGGTCGGCCGTATATAAACTCCACGTAAAATTCTGTTTTGCTAGAAAGTGATAGGAACAAATCTTTTGTTTGTTTGATATCTATAGAACAAACCACTTTTAATCCACATGTGAAGAAAGTGTTTTGACATTTGAAGGCAGCTTAAGTGATATTTGACAACTAACAGAACGTAAAACGTTAAAAGTGGTGAATTTTTAACATCACAATTAATGAATTGCATCGATTAAAAAACACTAAATACAGTCTTACAACTTTATTTTAATTCATAAATACTTACCTATCAGCATTCAACATTAACCTACATTCTTGTTGTAAAAACGGATATAAAATGGTCTGACAGTCCAAGTAAGTCGATGTGCGAACAAAACGCATCCGAAAAAAAAACTTTTCAATGAAGCCGTCAACGTTAAATATTCGCATGTTTTTGTAGTTTGTTTTGTTATTAAAAATGAGTGATTGGAGTGACGAAGACGTATTAACACCTGTGGAATCACGGGAAACAAAATTGATAGTACAAACCCTTCTTCTTATTTTCCTCGCTGTAGTGAAGTGAAAAGTTTTATGTTATACACGGGTGAAAATTTATTTTACGTCTCGTGTGTTCAAACACTCGCTACGCTCATGATTCTATTTATGAACCACTCGCTTCGCTGTGGTCAATCATAGTAACCTTTCGCTAGCTCGTGTTTCAAATGAACACTCACAGGTAAAATATAACTTTCCCCTCTTGTATAACAAATAACTATTGTTGGCTTATATCTTGGTTATTTTGATAACTATTCAAAAAATGTTTTTTTCACCTGTTTGTTACATGAATCAGCTTTTATTGAAGCTGTAAAAAAAGTCATGAATATTCCCTTTTAAATAAGTACACTATGATGACAAACATATAGTTATACCCATGTTAACATTCCATGTCATAGCGTAATAATGTACCGTCCATTACGAGCATAGCATGATAATAAAATGCCACTTTCAAGATGGAGCACATCATGAGACGGGAGAGAGCTATGTTTCCCGCATTTTCTCACGTATCGTCCACTCGAGCTCGTGAACGTAGGTCTTAATATTACCTTACATCTATAACAATGTCACAAGGAGGTTTAAATGTTTTCCAGTTGGTTTGTAGAAGGTATATCCGAATTAATAAATTGTTGCTTACGTATTGAAAACTACGTTTTAGCAGACAGACATTAAATGTAAATAATTTAAAACCGTGACTTATTAATTACGATAAATTAAACAAGCAATAAAAGTGATAAAACATTTATTGATAGGCAATTAATTTTGTATCCCGTGTGGTGGCCGGGTTAGAATAGTGCCACTCCATGTCTTTCCGTGGATGTCGTTAGTGGCGACTAAAGGAATAACTAAAGGCTTTTAGTAATGTTGCGATGGGCTTGCAAACAGTCACTAATACATTGCTAAACATCTTTGCCTAATTGTGCAAAATATGGTTACAGAATTATCAACAAGTTTTTAGTGTTTTTGGAAATTCCGTAGCTCTGTCTACCCCAATCTGGGAATAAAGGCATGACTTTATATTCATGTTTTGATGTAATTGTAAAAACGGGACCTTTCCTAATTATGTGGTGTATAATGTATATATCAATTTACTGAAGTATAATAATATCGATATTTTGAGAAGCGTCAATGCCGTCGCTATTTTCAAAGCGAGGTGATTACTAATTAAACAAACACGCATTTTCCAAGCATAATAGCGACATTTTTACTCTATTGCCAATATCGTGGAACCGACGAAGGCTAAGGCCTCGCATTTCTTATTCATGACAATTCTCGTTCTCGGTAGTTACACATTGGCTTTTCTTCGAAATGGCGGAAGGGAACATTGGAGACATTATCCGCATCTTTGCTTTTATCGAGGTTAGCTCAGTTTGTTATTAATACCTTGATAAATACTATTTCCCTCTCATCGGAGGCGAATAATTCATTCAATAAATTTAAATGACTTTTTAGGGCAGGCTTCTGTAAGGGGTGATTGTTTAATTGTTAGAAAAAGATATCTGACAGTACAATCTCAGCTCTCGCGTAAAAATCATTAACAAGAATCAGAAAGAGTTATAAAAGTGATAATTTAAAATAAGCCCTAAATTATACGATCCCGAGTCCCTACGTTATAGCATTATAAAATTCGGTCGTTGACCCTTTTACGGTATTGGTGGCGCCGATTCGTGATGTTTTCCGCACATTTTTCACTGCATTCTCGCCGTTACTCGTTAAAAACAAATATATTACTTGAATGTAGTCCTCTGAAAGCGATTAAAGTCTTATTGAGTGTACACAGCGGTGCCGAGTCTTACACGTATTGCTCATTAGCAAGAATTTATATTCAAACGAATAAAAACGTTAAACGAAGATGAGTTTTCTTTTCTGGTAACGACAAATAGAAAGTGGCAATTTTATGGTCACTGACAAGTGGACGCCTTGACGCAGTGGACAATGTGATACAGTACACTATACGATACTATTTAACGCAGTGGACGATATGAAACAGTAGATCAATTTCCGAAATCCGATTCTGGCTGTTGTAGAGTACGCATCACTGTGGCACCAGGATGAGGGCAATGAATTAACATTCAGGTAAGTTCTGTTAGACTCTCTTAAGATTGTACGAAAATTAATGAGAGAGAAAAACAAACCCGTATGCCTTTTTAAGAGATAATGCACTGTAAATATTTGATGGAAATATACGTTGATAAAGTCCTTCAAATTTATTTATTTATTTACTTCATTGGAGAAACAATCAGGGACATGTATATAAATATCAATGTAGAAATTTAAACATTATTATTCTATTTGATGAAGAATGAACTTCTCGATGAAGAATTTTCCATGAACCGTAAAAATATTTCCCTTAATTCACGTGAAGATAATTGCAGAAGTTACTCATCTGCATTAAAATTAAAAGAAGAAACAACCTTTACTCACCCTCCGGAGTCGCCATACAGGTAAGGTAAAATCAGGTAAATTATCAAGTATAAAATAATATAAATGTTCTATGCTTGGTGAATGCTGAATGCATAAAGCAAAACAACGCTGAACGAATTATGAAAATCAGGTCAGAGGTTATGACTTTATTTCCGTACATTTTACAAAATCATTTATTTCTTAAACCCTCAGGGTCTCTGAGGTACTTACTTGCGTTTAAAACTAAAGCTAATCCTTTAGGTAGCAATTGGATTAAACAGATTGAAGTGTGTGACACGAAACAATACTTCACGCTCTTATTTAGGACAGTTAATGTACTAAATCACTTACGGAATTAAATGAGAATACGGTTAGTATGGAAACGTACACACAACATAAACTATAGTAATCCTCTGTTGGAGGAAGTAAATTCAATTAATTTAAGCGCTTAGTAAGTGACAGTAGCCTTCCTACTCAAATTTTGCATTAATTTGATTAAATATAATCATTAGTTTTAGTCGCTTTCTCGAGAACGGGTTTTTATTAATGAATCTGTCAGTATCTTGCGATGTTTTGACAGCACTTACCCTTGCTTTGTTCACGGTCGGCGGGAAACTAATTTCTCTCAGCCTATGTTTAATCCAAAGAAAATAAAGGATAGTATTATATCTATTCTTGCATTCAAGGCGAACATTTGTGATGAGGTATCAAATATTTTTGGTCACACAGGCTAATAAAACAAGAATAACCAAGGTAGACAATGATAGTCGGCATTAAAAACCAGGGACCGGAAAACCCGTTCCTTTGCTTAAGCCGTTCGAACGGCTTACCCGTTCATACGGTAAGCCAATCGTTTCGGTAACCTCTTCACCGGCTTACCCAACGATGAGATAGCCCTATCAAGCCAGGTTACCCTAACCGTATCCCTTTGGTAACCGCTTACCGAATGTTGTTGGATTTGGTATTAAGCGCTTACCGTTCGGGTTAGGGTAACCCCTTCGCCACCTTCCCGCGCGTGCTGCTATTTTTTAGGTACTTATATTTGATGCCACGTCGTATTCATAATACCGATGAGCTGCGTCACTTTTTTTTTTAGGCATAATAAAGCCGGGAGTAGGTATGTACAGTCGCCATCAGATATATCGGAGCGGCCGAGGCACTCAAATATTTCTGAGCAGCAATAAATTTCAATAAATTCTTTACGGTAAATAAGGTCAATAAGATCTGAACATCCAATTCGCCACAAATATATGAGCAGTGGTTTTTCAATTAAATCTGAACACACAACGAGACAATAATATCTGAAAGCACAACTCGTCAAAGTTATCTGCACAGACAGGGTGATCATAAATATCTGAACATTTAAGGAAAAAATACTTTAAAGCACTAGGCATACAGTTTAAATGTAATCGTACAGATGTAATGAATTTTCCTTTTACAAAATAAGTAGGTATACAAAATATAAATCTGCGAAAAGCAACTTCACGGTCTTCACAAAAGAGACACATTTGAATAAAATATTTGGCAATTCACAAAAACGGTAGCATAACTGTCATTGCATATAATTCACAGCGTGTATTATCAAATGCAAATATTATGTAATATTGAAGCTGCCAAATTAAAATAGGTACGAATGCTTTGCAATATTTCATCCACTATTGTGTCAGTCACCATGGCCTAGCGGTTTAGTAATTAGAAATCATAATTTATATATACCGTTGCATCAGGGTTCAAATCCTCAATTGTGCTTATTTTTTGTATTTTATTAAGAATTAATGTTCATTTTTTTTTTTTAATGAAACCTGTAAACAAACTTAACATCAATATTTATAGAAACTCGTTAGTTTTCAAAACTACAAAAAAAAACAAAACATAGTGAGTTCAAGCCTCCGTACCGCTCAATTTTCTTGATGATTCCGAATAGAAAAAAAATACAAAAAGATGGTCTTTGATTTTGTATAAACGGCCATACAGAGTCCGGGCGACACATGCATACCGCACGTTTCGCACAGTACGAGTAAGATAAGGACGCCATTAGTATCACGATGACGTCACGCTCTATTTCAGGCCAGGCAGTGTATACACCCTACATCCAGCAGAAAACTCTTTTTAGTTTTGACTTTGATAAAACCGAATGGTGGTTGTGTAGAAAATGTATTCCAGCGTAGTACGTTAAAGAATTTTAAACTGTATGCTAAGTGATTTAAGGTATATTTTCCCTAAAGGTTCAGATATTTATGATCACCCTGTCTGTGCAGATAACTTTGACGAGTTGTGCTTTGAGATATTATTGTCTCGTTGTGTGTTAAGATTTAATTGAAAAACCACTGCTCATATATTTGTGGCGAATTGGATGTTCAGATCTTATTGACCTTATTTACCGTAAATAATTTATTGAAATTTATTGCTGCTCAGAAATATTTGAGTACCTCGGCCGCTCCGATATATCTGATGGCGACTGTACACTTACTAATTTTTTTAAATAACAATAACAGTTAATATCTTTACTTGATTAATTACAGTCTCTTATTACCAAAACGACACACCAAATCTTAGCTCATCAAATTAACTTTCACTTACTAATATAACTACGGAGATGCGCAACATTCGCAAATCACCAAGAAAGTGACGAGTAGGTAATATGCGTGCAATAAACAAATAAATAGGCAAACAAGTGACAAAAGGTAGTTTACGCCAAAAATTGATCACAAGGACCCAACATTTTTGCAAAAATATACTTAAAGATCAAGGACCAAGGCTGCGACGGCGGCAATTCATAAAGCTTTGACAAATGCCGCCACGAGCGGCTCGTGCCACAGGCCACTGCACTCACCTTTGATTGAAGCGCGCGCGCCGCCCGAGTTTTGGTTTCTATAGGTTTCTATAAACGGTCCAAAAATATGTCGTACGTAGTTCGTCTAAGAACTAAAATTGCTTGAAGGTATTTTAAGCGGTAACCCATTCGGAGGTTTTGATACTGGTAAGCGGTAAGCGAAATTAAGTCAATCGAATGGATTATCCGTTTAATGTGTAACCCAATGAAGCGCTTACCGAAATGTGCGGGTTTATAAAAATCAGCGCTATAAAAACCCTTTAAAAACCCCGGGTTAGGGTAAGCGGGTCCGGTCCCTGTTAAAAACACCTTGTCGTTTACTGTTCGTCTCGAGGTCCCGCAGGTTCTAACAGTAAAATTATCTACTCAACATATGAATGAATTTAAAATGTGCAGTAAGATTTTGTAACTGTGCTATTCGCGTATTATTGTCTCAATAAACTAAACGCCTTGTGAAACAGGCAGGCGTCCGCGACATAAATTTGTTAGCACATAAACATGCTCTTGCTGGCCATACTTCGGTCCTCGTGGCGTTATGTAGTGCCCGCATGAATGAATGGGGCACTGAAATCCATAGTCATAGAGCAACGATAATATTTTAACAGATCTGTCATTATTTTGACTCGCCATATTTTGTTGTTGTTGTAAAATATACCTAAATTAACGTCGATTTAGATAGATAGAATAAATGCTTCCCTCACAAAATTAAATCCTCGCCCTCCCCCTAAATGAAATTCTAAAACCACCACTGTACAAAGTCAATTGCTCAGAGATCGGCGTCGCGTTCAATGATGTCCAGTATAGTTTGGCCCTCAAAGTAGCAGCTTTGATAGATGCAGGTTAAAGGGATTAAAAGGTAGCTCTATGATGAACTCGAGCTCACAAACTGATAACAAGACTAAACAGAAAAATCACGTTCTGCGCTCGTATTTTGCTGCAAGCTTTTAAGGGTTCTTTAGTTGAACGCGACGTTTTGCTCATCGGTATCAATCGATTTAGAGGTTTAATGCGAGAGAGTTTTAGAGGCGTAAATGTTCTTAGGTGACGCAGGTGCGCGCTGCACCAGAATCATCCGCGCATTACGTCACCTATGACCTCAAATGATTTCGCACAGAGAATGTTTGAGCAAACTGAACGTTTATAGTTTACCTTATAAGTTCAACAAACTGGTCATGACGCAGGAATTAACGACGTAGTAACATTTCTAGAGTTACCCATAAATAACTATTGATGCTAAGTTCCAATTAAATTCTTGAGTTATTCATAACTAGGACTCCCATATTGGGTGGTGACCGAGCGTGCTAGCGGTAAACAGAACCTACAGAACTCAAATAACCATTTGTAATCATAATATTTACTGAATTTAGAAATAAGGTGATTGACCCTTAGAATATATAAATGGCACAATACTTATTCGGCTACTACAAATAGTATACAATTCTGAAATGTTAAAACTGTTAAACTAATACGTATACATGCCTCTCAGTCGTTTCTCTTCCTCTTAAATCCCTACGTTTTATATAGTTAACTTGTCACGTACGAGTAAAATAAGTAGGTAGCTTTTCTGAATTTTTTGTCATTATTATCATATCGTGCGATGTTTATAATAAAAATACCTATAATCACCCGTTTTGTTTAAAATATATTACATAAAATAAATATTTTGGAATATTTACGTATTCTACGTAGAACTCAGAATTACCTCTTTTTATCCTTTGTCGGTAGGTAATAGGGGAAGTAGTGTCAAGTAGATTAGGTTTGTTAAGCCCGTTAATTTTATTCTTGTAACAAGAAGTTACAGTCCATCAGGTAATTACTATCAAGTAAGATTGAGGTCACTCACTAGTCACTGGTCAGTCCCAAATTAAACATAGATTTTAAGGTCATGCCAAATGTGGTTTCGAATATTAAAGTTAGCTTAACCAACACTTTTATAAAGAAAAGAAAACATAATAAGACAACAGCAATATAAATTGTATCCTTTATTATACGGGTTTTTGTCTAAACGGTGAATTAAAAGAATTTTACAGTGTTGTAGTTCTCCGTAGCTCTACTCTATGCGCATCTTTAACCTCATTCGCCCTTATTTAAATTACGTAACACTCTGAAAATTTTATGAATGGAGAGACTGCTATACATTTATTTTATATCTGCCTAATAAATGTTATTAAAGACCTACATCTGTCTGAGTTATTATGTTTAAAACGTTTCGCTAATCGTCGAAAAGTAGAACGGTGATAGTTGCAATCAGAGAGTAAAATAATGTAAATGAGGTTAACTGTAGTATTGGAATTTACTCGATAGTAAAATCCGCAGTGAAATCGATCTTCGGTTTTTGAGGCGCGCATTGAGCGTGATTCTAAAATTAAAGACGCGTCCACATTTCATAAATTGTTTCTTTTACGAACCGATTATTGGCTGGATCATCTTTTTTGAAATGTTTTTTTCGGCGACATGGACCAGATGAAAAATAACTGAATTAATTTAAGCATGAGGAGATATTACTCAATTATTGGCCTTCCTACTGAGTTATTACGTTATAGAAATAAGTATAAGTACGTTATTAGGAACGATTTTCGTTTGTATTTCAATACTAACGAGCAGACATTAATGACCAGAACATGTTTATTTAAAACGTATCGTAAAATGTATCAATATATCAGCTGAAACTGCTTGACCATTCCCAAGGATTTCCACGACGACGATCAATATTATGCTGGGTAGGTACTTGCATTGGTAAAACATAAAAAAAGAGCTTGACGTCGTGGATAATGTCTACGCATCAAATTTTATTACAGTGCCCAAACTGTGTTTCTGTTCACAAATACAAACGATAACTTTTAAGCTATAGGACTGAACTTGCAAATTCGAAACAATTATAAAGTTTGTAGGTATTCTCTCAAAAGAACCCTGTTCAATAGATTAAAACTGCTGAAAGGGCTTTGTGGTTACTACGTACCTATCTAAAAAAGCAGCGTCGAATCCCACGTAAATTTTCTGGCAAACCTTTCTTACGTCCTTTGTAACCTTAGCATTGCATTGGTTTGAAGAATTTGAAGTCGCAGTTAAGTTGATTCGTTGTCTGTGGATTATGTTATGTGTTTATGTAACTTAAACAGAAGCGAAGCGAGTCGCTAGTGTCAAATAAAGTATGATGCGGGATTCTTCCTGTAGTTCGAGCACAAACATTTCAACCAACGTCACTTTTTTGAATCATCTTTACTATTCTAAAACGTGTTCTGAACCTATCCGTAACACAAACCCCTAAAATAAAATCATGTCTTTATGCATTATTTTACGTAACTATGTACTTATTATACGTATATGTATATTAATACTTCACCTTTACTACTCGATGATACGAAAGTCAACGTCAATGTCAACTTGCTATCAAATTTAAGTAAATTGTATACGTTACATCACCATACACACTTTCTCCATGGAAGGTAAAACTTCGGGCCCGGGGTAAGTATCTCCGAATCTTCCTCCGTCATACGTAGGAAGGCCATCGAAAGTCTGGGAAGTTAGCATTTATGATTTAGTCAATTCAACGACTAGTTCGAGGGAGAGAATAACACGGGTGCAGTAAATATCCTCTCCTCGATCATTACGGCGCCCACGCGGAAGCGCCGAGAAGGGTCGACCCACATCGGCGTCTCTACGTTCCCGTAACATTGCATAATGCCACGGGAAACCACAAATGAACGGCGATAACAAATGATAATTGACGGCTCACTCCACAACTACAAGGATATTCACAAACTAGCACTGTCTGTAAATTAGAATTATGGAAAATTATGAAGATTAAATTAAGACTACTAGCATCCAGTGGCGCCCTCATTACTATTATTGTGTTTTCTAATAAAGTAAAGTATTGTCTTGAAATTGATGGTATTTTGTTGTACAAATGAATGCACGATTTAAAGGGTAGGTACTTATAAAATAAAATAAAATAAATAAAATAGCCTTTATTCCCATGAACCGTAAACATATTAGTTATAACTAAAAAGAGAAACAAATCTTAACATAATTAACTTAATTAACAAGGTACGTAACATAACATTTTGTTTTATGTATAATATATGTATCTGTTATTTTTTATTTTTTTCAGGGATCTTCCATTTCTGGACGAAGGCCTCCTCCATCTCTTGCCATGTATCTCTATTTCGGGCGTAGCGGGTCCATAGGTTACCTGCCACCGCCACGATGTCGTCCTTCCATCTTTGGACGGGCCGACCTCTCTCTCGTTTGCATTCCGCCAAGGTCCAGTGTACCACGAGTTGACTCCATCTGTTGTCCCTGAGCCGAACCACGTGACCAGGGTAGGTACTTATATGAGATATAAATTAATAACAATTGAACTATGAGTGAGTAGTTAACTTAACGGATAAAAGTGGCCACCTTTAATTCCGTTAAGTTGACTACACGAAGGTTTGTCGTATATGCTATACATTATGTATTAATTTGTATAAGAAAAAACCATCCTTTGATTTTAAACAATACTCTAATTTATAAGAAAACACAATAATAGTAATGAGGACGCCACTGGACGCTCGGCGCAGTCTTAAATTAACAAAAATCAGAGGGCAATTTCACACTAATTGACCTAGAGCTTTATTGAACTCGGTATAACCATAGGTATTGATTTTGACATCTTATTGTATTGTTTTAAACTCGGCAGCCATAACAATCAAGTAAATAAGAACTATCATAACGTTTCTATCTTCTAATTTATCGTTGAATACGATAACATGTCAAATGTCATATGATTCTACCGAGTAAAATCGAGGCCTTGTAGGCACGATAGGCAAACTAGGCAACGATAGACCTTATAGGTATTATAAGTACATGTTTAGAATGAATGCCATGTGATACGAACATAATATTTTTTTCTCTTTGAAAGTCTTGCATTCCTTTGCCACTTTAAATAACAATGTCATCCGACTAATTAAGACCGCGAGCGCAGGATTCGCCGAATAGCTGAAACAATAACCCAAATAAATCCGGATGCGCGGCCTAATGCGCATTGTGCAACTCTTGCGCCAGCGGCAGCGCCGCTGAATGAACTCCCGCGCAGCGCTGCCAACGACTTACTATTTTACTATTTCACGTGTGTCGTATATAATATGAGACATCTTTAGGAGGTAGTAAGTGTATTCTTTTTTACGGTAGTTTTATTTCATATAGGGTACAGTATGATTAATCACTACATAGTATAAAACAAAGTCGCTTCCCGCTGTCTGTCCCTATGTATGCTTAGATCTTTAAAACTACGCAACGGATTTTGATGCGGTTTTTTTTAATAGATAGAGTGATTCAAGAGGAAGGTTTATATGTATATTTTTTTTATTTTATGCACTGGTGTTACAGAAAACTCATATAAACCGAAGCGAAGCGAGGGCGGGTCGCTAGTTACTAATACTACTTGAACGGATTAGTTGATAAGATATCCGTTAATAATAATCTCAGAATCTAATAGAATAGTGTTTAGTTAAAAAGTATACCATAAGCCATTCATCCTGTTGATATCTGCTTTTTCAATTCTTTTTACTATTCAAACTTTTAAATAAACGCTTATTATCGCTTATTCTGTTGTAAAAAATCTGATGTTATTTGAGCGGTTAAGTAGATCTGTATGAAAAAATGTCTTAATCATAAGTAAAACAACGTGAAAATCCATCACAATTATAAAACATTTTTAAATAATAAGAATATATTTTCTTGCATAAACGTAATCGAAAAATGTGTTTGTAGTTTTCCTATTACAAGTTAGCAACATTTGATAGGGTGCGGTAACGACCGCCCTGCCCCTAGAGGTCAGCTGACCCCTTGTTTTCTTCAGAGGTCGTCGATCTTCAGAGTGACTGGTGGACTCGAGGGGCCGTGAGTGCTCAGGTGTTCCAGGAGTGAAGTCATTGCCTGTAACAACTCATTTATAACTTGTTACCCGTACCTACCAGGCCAAGAGCTTTGCCCTCGATACCTGAACCTATAACTTGATTAGGTAGTTGACATAAGCACTAGAGTTTGCTACATGTAATACTACAGGGAAATACTTATTATCGAATGTCCTGAATGAAATGTGTAGGAACTATTTATTATACTTAGTATTTATTAAGAAAGTATAGCGCGATGTTTAAATTTATGTAATTTCGTTCGTTTTTTTTTATTGTTTCGTTTCCATTCGTTTGATAATGTAAATTCTTTTTTCACAATACAGTTACATAATATAATAGTTATAGTAGAGACCTCTAAATTGCTAATCAATACTAAAAATCACATTAAATAAAAATGAGTATCTAAAACCTAATTTCTTTTGGCATAGTACAATTACAACAGTATATAAATTCGAAACAACGAATTTTCTCTTTAATAATATCGAAATTCACTCAACGGGAAGTCGATATTTCGTTCCAAATTGTGCCATAATCATAGGCAATTATCAATCGAACATGCCAAATGTGTGATTGATGTACGCCTGCGTCTAAGTATAGGCGGAATGTTGTTGCAGGTGGCGAGCGCTGCCAGAGCCCGCGACGAGGAAGACTTCAGTTAAATGGAGATATAAATTTTCAATGCCCTGATAATGAATCATAATATTATTTTGTCCTAAAAATATAAATGTGTATATTTAGTTTTTTACGTCCATTAATCTTTATTCATACAATTTAAAGCCATGACTGATTGACTGACCACTGCAAGCGTTCCATACACATTTTCTAAAGTAAATGAATAAGACGTGCCTGGTCGAACTAGTATCAGTCAATCTTTAAGTAAAATTATTACTGTCTTAAAATAATTGTATTTCTTAAAAACAAGACAACGAACCATACTAGGAAACGAAGTAAAGCTAAGCCTACCCTTGAAACGTTTTAACCTAAGAGTAGCACAATTAGCGGGTATCACATATGCTATTTTTTATGCGAAATGTGTGCCACAAAGGGAACATATGAGCGCTTTATGGCGCACGGCGCGGCGGGGAGCGCAACAGAGATGCCATACGCTGAAATGCTACAAATGTGGACCGGCTGAAAACGGTGCCGCGGCGCGCCGCCGCTAGTAGCTACAATTATTGTATGGAGAGAGCTTTTATTATATTATTATGTTTCTTCAAAAATCTATTATTTTTAACGTTGCAAAGTATCTAATACATGTGTATCTCGAAGTTTTTCATATGAAAATACGTGTTTTGTTAGTTAATTTAAATAATATTTTATAATTCGGGTTTTCTAAGTACACGGAATGTACCTATGTAATTATGTAATGAAGTTCATAAAAAAGTTTCTTGCGTTGATAAAGTATGGTTATTAATCTACGAAAACTTAAGATTTGAAACTGATCGAGAAATAATATTTACATACATTACAAATTGCGCAGCGATACCGCGTGAATTTGTGAGAAAAGTGTTTGTAGAATCGTAATAAGTACCCAGAACTATCAATTGTTATGACATGCAAGTTAAGCAAGGTTCTAAGTAGACAAAGATATACAAAGATTTAAATTCAACGAATAAGTAATAAAATAAGATACATTAGGTTCGGTCAACTTTTCATTTAGAGGTCAAATACGATTTTGTGAAAATTGTATGCATCATTCTTGTGAAATGGCGCCGTAAATTTTAAATTTCCTGGTGGATTCCATAGCAGTTAGCCGCGCGCATACTTGGCTCGCG
The DNA here is from genome assembly GCA_963966035.1 of Acleris laterana. NCBI lineage: Eukaryota > Metazoa > Arthropoda > Insecta > Lepidoptera > Tortricidae > Acleris > Acleris laterana. The sequence goes on along the minus strand of OZ014439.1, from coordinate 15,835,541 downwards.
GCCAGCTGCAACCGCCGTCGCCTGCGCCGGCGAGACCAGCCCGTATCACATAACCCTTCTTTGTCATCCTCGGATATTCACATAAGGGAAGAAAGAGACGTAATTTGATTAGAAAGCTATGCGGATTAGTGTAGGGTGCGAAGAATTCGACACTTCGCCGGCGCTCGCGCCCCGTGTGCGTTAACGATGGATTATTCACCCATTAAACGTTCCCAACACCATGTCTAATCTTAAGATAAGATTGCTGAGCCCCGGTTCAAACAAAGTGGAGTTAAGTATTTTCCAAGATTCTTTTATACTTAGTATTTTTACATTTAAGCGCGGATAAGTTATTAAACCATACCCACAGTCACACTGCGACGACCGTACATCCAGGGTAGTGATTCTCTCAACAACGACAGTCGAACGGACGAACGAGTGAATGTCCAAGCGGCGAGTTTAAGTAGTCCCGTCATTGCGAACAAAACCTATTTTAGCGCGTGCATTTTCAATTTAGCAGCATGGTTTCTGCCGATGGATGAACGTATAAAGCTGCTTAATTGAAAATGCACGCGCTAAAATGTGTTTTGTTTGCTCTGACGGGACTACCTAAACTCGCCGCTGCGATTTCGTTCGACCGTCCGCCCGTCCGTTGTTTTTGAGAGAATAACACTTCTGCAATCAAGTGGTGAATAGGATTGCAAACAACTTTGCATTAAGTATTTTTCACTTTCCAAGCTCTTAAAATGTTATTTTAGCTTCTCCACATCGGGACTATTTAAAAGTCCTTACTAGTGACTACCTACAGACCAAAAAAATATATTTTATTTACTTTGGAAACCCCTAAATAACCAATCACGGTGTTAGTGAATAGAGCGTTATTGCCATTTTCGGTGATGGTGTATATACAATTTTAGGGCGTAGAAATATCCTCAAAAACTATTGAATTTCGTGAAACACGATTACTTTATTATTACGCAAATGAATTTAAATATATTAAGGTGATTAATTTTATTATGCTTGGTCCAATTAGTTTTATAATAGTTTTCAAGTTTGAATATGTTGGCTAATTATGTAACCACTTAAAGCATTACAAAAAAAAAACCGAGCAACAAATTTGTAAGTTTTTTTTTTATAATAACTCGCATTCAAAGTGAAAAGTGTTTAACGCCAGACTAAACGACCATAATGACTCACTATTCAGCTCGGGAGGCTATACATTTCGTGTCATTATTGCTTGTTTTAGTCCCTTGATGAACGAGAAAAACTTTTAATGACAATATAAATAATATTGAAAAATAGACGAAAATCGTTTCTTAAAATGGTCTATTATTGTTAGTTAAGGAGTGCTTGTCCGATTTGGCTCATTTTTCCGTTATTGTTAGGCGTTGAAACGTTTTGTCCGGTTCCGGTTAATTCTTAGACCTAAGTGTGAAAGTATCTCTGTGTAAAGTACCGCTGAACCGATTTTGTTGAATTTGGTATGAAGATTTCTTGACCTTCGGGAAACCACATAAGTAAATACTTTTTATTTCAGAGCTACCAAAGGGAATAGCAATAAACGAGTTATACGCAGGCATAGCCCCGAGCAAAAGCTACCTTGCTATATTCCTAAGCAGTCCCTGTATCGCGGTGGTTGTAAGGTTCATCCAGAACATTGCCCTCTGTTTTCTAACTACTGAATATTAACAACATTTGTGTAACCTTAGGTTAATGGCAAGTTCGATCTGAATTAATAATTTAAGTAGGTACCTAAGGACTATCTATATTTACGAGCTTAGGTACCTCTCAAAACTTAGAATCTATACTAATTACTAATATTTTAAACACGAAATAGTAGATAGCCTTATAAGGGACTAAAATAGGCCATAATGACACGAGATGATTAACCCGAGCAAGGGTGGCTATAGTTCGAATGTCATTTCATTATGGCTTTTAGACAGTTTACTTTTCACTTCAAGTATGATAAAAAAATAAAAGAAAAATTAAAATAATAATTTTAAGAGACACAATTTAAAAAAATCCAACTTAACCCTAGAGTACTCGCGCCCTCTCGTGAAACGCGAGTGATCGCGTAGGGAGCATTTTGCCGCCCGTACTTAATACGATTTATTTTTGTTAATACGAGTCATATGCATTTGTAATTATGTTTCAACGATAAAATAAAACACCAACTATAAGAATAGGAAACATTTATTAAAGTTTTATAGTTATAAATTAGAAAACAATGCTTTGGGAAATCTTAGGTAATTATTTTTTGTTTTTTTGGAACTTCTTCATTATTATTTATAAAAAAAAATATTTAATGAACCTTAATAACTAAATTATGCTTTTTTATCATCTACAGCATGTATTTCACCAAAACAATCCTGGCACATGTACCTACATGCAATGCTCGTTGCACAGTAACTTTGCACATCTATTGCACCCTTTTTTTGTCCTTCTATTTTTCTTCGATGGACATACTGCGCATATACCTTCTCGAACTAAGGGTATATTTTGTTGATCCGGTGGCACAAATCGAGCGATTTGGTACCTCAGATGTTTCTGTAAAGTGTTCACGCCGGATCTTCTAATGATATGTGGTCTAGTCATAGCCAGGGCAAGATATGAAATAAACTAAGCAAAATAAAACAAATACCTACACAATGCCCAATAATGAATTAAAACGAACTAAAATTAATATCATACCATATAATTTACATTAAAATAATACTATACGTAATGAAAACAAATAATATTTCAACAATAGTCAAAACTAAGACCCAAAAAATTTACTTACGTCAGCAGTCGCGCGGTGAGCAATTTGCCGCGAAACGCGACACACCATCAACAACCTTTGTCTCCTGCGGTCATCCGCGCACGGATTTAATTCTTATTTCTAAAACAAGATGGCGGGGGACGGTGGGGCAGCTACACGGACGCTTGACCTTGACAAATGCATAGTGTATAAAATAAAACGAAAATTGTGCCGCGGGCGGCAAAATGCTCATAGCGCGAGCACTCTAGGGTAGCTTTATCTGTTTTACGCTCCATGTCACAACACAGTTGTTTTTAGGGTTACCGAGGGAGCCTAACACACAGTACATAATATTTTTTTCTAAAACGTAGACCAAGGCAGTGACACGTCTTAAACAGCCAGCAACAGTAGCAGCTCATGTCAGACAGGGTGGTGGAGGCAGGTTGGCCCTACACGAGTTACACGACCAACCCCCCTCCCCCTGCTCTGCACCCCACTGACCCCATCTCTCCGACTACACGAGAACATGAAGCTGGCTGTTAGTGGCTTTACAAGGAAATTAAAAAGAAAAAGTACTTTACTCCCGAGAGACAAAATGTCACTACTGTCAGCCTATTATAGGTACATACATGGCTTTATAGGTAACTTTAGAAAGTAAGAAGTGAAAAATATTTGTTTTGTCACCAAAACCAACACAGAGCAGGATGATTGGAGATTTTTATTGCAAATATAATTTTTAATACGATTTAAAAAAAATAGGCAGTAGAATCGCTAGTGACAAATTAGATGTTATTTCATTATACGAGACCATTGAATTTCTTACATCTACACAGTAATGAGAATGAGTAATACATCATTGTCACGAGGCCACATGTTTATAGCGATATGCGAATATGCACTCGTTATGATGATCAATGGTCGCTGTAGAACAAAACCCAACTTTCAATTTGTGTGATTTTGCATAGAATCAGCACGTTGTATGATTGGAATTGGAATGGAATTACTTCTAGACTTCGGCCGTTTCGATTGTAAAGTAGCGTAGTCTTTACGACTGCTACGGCCGGCGACTGATATGCGCTCGCGCCGACGACAGCCGCGCCTGGCATTGTATCCTTTATTCTGGGTGACTGGATGGGCAGCGACCACGGACGTGACTCAGGGTCTCGAGTAATACCGATGAAATGTCTAATGATATGTTAATTAGGCAGTCGACGAAAATACCGATCTCGAACAACGCCGAGAACTCGTGAAATGTGAAGAATGTGTTTCTTTTTCATATAACCTACCTACTACTATGCTTCTATTGTACAGGGGCTCTGTTTTACTTTGCAAAACCATAATACTTTTTACATGTTATCGTAATATTTTTAACTCGGCTGCCCTGCCACTATTGTCAAGTAAGATTTTACACCTAAATAAGGTATAGGTTTAAAATGCTTAAAATGCATCTTCAAATTTAAATGCCTTTTATGAAGCCAGATGTTGTAGGTGTTACAATGCGTGTGTTCGTACAATTTATTATAAAACTTGGAGTTTCCCCTGCTCCCCGTACTAGTAGTTATACTGTCTCACGGTAGATGAGTAACAGCTATCATAACGTTGACAATATGATAACACGTCAAAAGCTAGTAAAAAAACATAGGGCAGAGTACGTAGGGTCTCTATTCAACTCGGTAAAACCATATAGCCTTTGACGTGTTATGGTAATGAGTTAACTTGGCTACCACTACTGTCAAGTAGGGGAGAGTGGGTAACAGTGAATCACTTTTTTTTTGAAGCTCCACATATCCGAAGTTTATGCCTAAATAATGAATCTATGATAATTAATCATAGGACACGTCCCTAATCTACAAAAACAAGTGCAATTATTGGCAAAAAATGCATAAACTTACAAGTTATAACAACTTTTTTAAAAAATGGGAAATGATCCACTGTGACCCGGGGATGGGTCACTTTGGATCTTCTCATGGGTGACAGTGAATCGCCTGGGGTACACTGGATTTATTACATAAAAGTTCGATAAAAGACAACATTTCTGTATAATTACTCATTTATTTAGATTCTAAGACAGCCTTTTATCACATAGTCAAACAGTCTTATAAAAAAATAACAAAAGTCTTACAAATTACAGTGGTCTCTTTAGCCTTAACTAATCAACATTTTGCTTAAATAAACAACAGTTTTTCTCTTTTAGTTTCCATATACCTAGAACTTTAATAGAAACATTGTTGATAACTCAATTATTAAATCAAAAATATTTACTTCTTCAGTAATCATTAACAAAAACTGTTATAGGAACATTGTTGATAACTCAACTATCAAAAATAAAATAAAATACCTACTTCTTCAGTAGGTAACAAAAAAAAAAATATATAAAAACAAATATTATCATTTTCTGATATCTCAAAAATTGTTGAGATTCGATTTGAGATCAAATTATCTAATCTTTAACATTAATTTACGCTAATCTAATTATTAGCGTTCCTTGTAATCTTGACATAATATCGATATAACGTTGTATATGGAATATCAGTAGATTTGGCTACAGCTCTTATTGTTTGGCCATTAGATATAAGTTCTAAGGCGTTCCTCATCTGCTCTTCAGTGTGAAGCCCAATACTAGTTTTTCTCACTCTATTGCGAGGCATTGTTACCTAGAAAGAAGTACAAAACCAATATTAGTTTCTCGCTGTCTATGTAATTTCCATTTGGGTCACACTGGATCACAGTCCACTGTGACCCAAATGGAAATTATTCACTGTGACTCATACGACGTAATGACAGAAAAAAATATTTTAAAAAAAACTACTTATACCCAAGCCAAAACTACATTACCCACAACGGATTTAATAAGTAACAAGTTTAAAGCATAAAACTATCATTTATATATATGTATGAATTGGGAATACAACAAATTTCTAATTTACGTAAAAAAATACTTTCGTACTTACCTACTGGCCTGCGTATGATAGCACGTGATCCTGCTCGGAGAGCGCGGCGTCGACTGGCGCGTGAGAGGGGGGTAAGGACGAGCAGTAGTAACGCGTTTGCTTGTGTGCGTAAAGCGTCACACGTAAGAGATATAGCGAATAATCCACTGTGACCCGTGATCCGCTGTTACCCATTCTCCCCTAACTTAGAGCAATCAAAACGATGACAATATGGAAGCACGTCAAAAAAAAAGCATATTGCTTTTGATTACTGTCAAGTAAATAAGGAATATAAATGATGACAATACGATAACATGTCAAAAGCAATAGTTTTACTCAGTGGAATCTCTAAGCCTCTGCCCTGAACTACATAGCACTGCTAACGCCAAAAGAACTTACAATACAATAATGCCAATGACCCTTACACTATAATTAGGTCTGTAATTAAAGGCTCAAGAAAAACAACATGCCAAACATTCAAGAACATTAATATTATCACAATATAATGAAATGATAATAGAAAAGGACGTTACCAATAAAAAAAATCATCGAATTACTTTTTCTTCTACAACATATCTCTTCACCTTTACAAGCTTGTCTGATAGAAAATCTGTCGTCTGAAATGCTATGAAAGAAACACCCACGGTTACCCAGAAACAATGTACGCGATTGTTATTTGAAGGTGCTTTTCCACCGGCGACGCGAGATGAATCTCTACTTATTTCTACAAAAAAATGACATCGCGAATTTAGAAACAAAAGCTAAAGAAATGACAAGCTATACAATGCTAACTAATTCACTTTAATGCTATCAAATTCAAATTCAAATTCAAGCCTGAGGCAGGAAAGCGCTTTCTTAAGACTTGTATCGACAAAAAAATATTTAAAACATTTAAGTTTAAGTACGTAATAATAATAACATAATAAGATAAGACATCATAAATTGGTGAAAGTTATACTTTACATGTCACATTTATATATGATAATATGTTAAGTACGTTTTGGTATAATTTGATTAAGTACATTTTTAATTTATATTTATATCTAATTTTTTTTACGAAGAAATTTAAAATATCGTTTTAATAATTTTAGTCTTTTAAAACTTCTGTTCATATGCTAAAACTACACAATTTTATGTAAATTATTATAATTAATAAATTAATATATAAGATAACACAAGATATTACATTGTTTGTCCATAGGTCAATGATAAATGATATAAATTTGAAAACCAAGTTTAAGTGTTATTTTATAATCCAACTGGCATGTTATTTTGCTGAAGTGGTTTAGGTCGACACGAGACCAGCGCGGTCAAATGCATGTGTTGTTTATTTAAGGGAGTTGTATGAAAGACATCTGTTAGGCATTCCATACGGAAAACTGGGAATAACATTATTAGCTACCAATTATTAGTTTATAATAATAATAATAATAATATATGTGTTAGAAACAGTAAGAACTATGTTTATGTGTCACCTTATTATGAAACCGCGATTAGTTTCGGATTGGAATAGCTGTCAATTCATATGAACTTTGACGTAAGTATATGATAATACTGTAATTTCTAATCCCTTTTTAAACAATATTTTGAACTTGTACAATATTCTAGAATCTACGAGTTTGCAGATTCACTTTCTCGCAGGTACAGTAAAACACAACCGATATGGCTTACCGATGTACCTGCGCAGATGTCATTTTTTCGAAGCGCGGGAACCAATCAGCGTAGCGTGGTTGTATTCTGTGCTATTATTGGTTATTAGTGACGCCATGTTGACGCGCGCCCACGTGTCATTCAGTCAGCTGTCAAACGTGCGTGAGTGAGATGAAAAAAATAGATGCAATTTAATTAGCACTTTATAACTATTACGTACAAGTCTGATCGTGGGTTTTATTCGTGCTTTCCGAAATCATCGGAATCGTTGTTCATGTCTGCGCGAATCGGTTGTGTTCTACTATAACAATGCGGTCGCGATGGTAACGCGCACTCTAAAGGCCGGTCCACACGACAACGATTATTGTAACGATTTAAGTACGCAGTTCGGTTAGAGCAGTTTTGTCTAACGTGTGGACGAAAATCGAAGCATTTTTTTTTATCGATCGGAGTCAGTTGCAAAATCGGTTTAGTTTGCACAGTTTTTAGCCTAGCGTGTGGACGAAAATCGGAGCAACTAAGTATTTTAATTTTTTGTAAATTTTGTCTGTATATCAAAAAGTACGTCACGGACAATTTTGATTTGCAGATGATGTCTATGACACCCCGTTTGGTATAACCAAATCACTTTTTTTATTCTAGTCCTCTTTTCAAAGAAGTATTTAGGAAAATAATTTCGTATAAGTACAGTTTTTGAATAATTGTCGAACAACTGCGCTCCTCAACAAAAGGACGTAAGTGCCATGAAGATGTGCCAGCTCTTTTATTTGAGGAGTTTTCCACATCGTATTATTAGAGATATTTTTTTATGTTTGTAGTAACAGCTTCTGGACCCTACACTTGCCCGGTTTTTTGTCGCTGATAAATTGTTCTCCGAAAATAACCCTTTTTAAAAAAGTATTTATTTACTTACTTAGCACAACTGTGTTTCGGTCATAGGATTACGTGATCCTACCAAATTTCATGTGATGTGGTCCAAGACATTCGGAGCAAATTAGCTGTGGCAGACGGACGGACGGACGGACAGATAGACGCACGAGTGATCCTATAAGGGTTCCGTTTTTCATTATTTGTACGGAACCCTATAAACAAGCAGGGTTGGCAGGAAAATGCGTATTAATTTACCATTCTCGCCGGCCAATAAACACATTTGTACGCTGTCACTGTCAACCGAGGATTATGAGAATCCCGAATAATCTCGAGTGCAGAGTGCGGCGGAGTGTTTACACCGCGCAGTGGGCCTCGGCCTTCCCCGAGGCCGGATGACCTGGATAGCGCGTGAGTCATTGTTGTGGTGCGCTCCATCTAGCGCCGACTCGCGCGCAGATTGTGTTACACACACTAACATACGCGCTTAGCGTTCAATATGCAACAAACTCAGGAAGCTGTAATATATGATGCAATACGCTTAATTAGTATGTATCATTAATTTGAACTTTATTGCACAGTGTGACAATGTGTAGGGAATGGAAGAGAAAGGTTAGCCGGGGGTACTCACAGTTGGGTGATCTAGGTCCAAATCCAATGCAACCACACTTGTCACGGGCACACTTCACGAGTCCGTAGGCCAATTTTATTGTTCGGTAGCTTCTCGTCATGTGCACTAGTTGAGTACATACATACATACATACATACATTAATTTACACCTGTTTCCCAGAGGGGTAGGCAGAGACCACTTCTTTCCACTTGCTACGATCTTGACAAATTTCTTTCGCTTCTTCCACATTCATACATCGAGTCATGCACGCACGTCGGTTTCGGGTACTTAAGATTCGGCCCTTTTCCAGTATTTCACCGATTTGACTCGAAAAAGTACGCCTAGTGAGTAAGTCTTGGGAAAGCACCAAGTACGTCCTGCGCGCGCGACGTGTCTCAAGATCGGAAGCTCACTGGCTACACGAGCCGGCTCGCAATATTCGCCGACCCCTGGATTGCATTAGGAAAATTAGGGTAGGTGGAGACTGCACATTGTCACAACAGTATGAAAAGTAAGTACAAATGGCGGACTTATAGGTATACCTACACGCTCATACACCACTCCTTTTATAAATCACGTTAAAAGGCCTTCATTTGTTTAGGTGTTAAGCTAAAAGTAAATAAAGATACCGGTCAAGTGCGAGGCGGACTAGCGCGCCGATGGTTCTGTACCGCCGCGCAGTAGCTAAGTTCAGCCCCTCTCACACTAGACGGCTTTTTAATATACACTCGGCGTCAAAAATATCGCAACTTCGGGAAAAATATGTTCAACCGACATTATACCCTATTTAATCAAGGGTAAAGGTATGACTGTTAGGTATTATTTGAAAGGTAATAAAATATACTTTTTAAAAAAGCTAAAAAAAATGTAATTATTGTAACCAGATTTAAAAAAAAATAAGTTTAATGCGAGGACAAGAAAAATGTTTATTAAATTGTAAATTAACATCAATGAAATGGTTAACAAACAAACAAAAAAGACACTTAAAAGTAACCTTAAACCTAGTTTTACCCCCCCTTGCCCTAACTACTGCTTCCATGCGGTCTTTCATTGACCGAACCAACTTCACTACGTCCGACTGAGGAATGAGGTTCCATTCTTCAATCACGGCGTCCTGGAGGTCTTGGAGAGTGGTAGGGATGGCATCACGTGACCGAACACGTCGCTTCAGCTCGTCCCAAAGGTGTTTGATTGGGTTCAAGTCGGGACTTCTCGCTGGCCACTGCATAACAGGGATCCCAACCTCTCCCAGGTAATCACGAACGAGCAATGCAGTGTGGTTGCGGGCGTTGTCGTGCATTAAAGTGAATCCAGTGCCGACAAAACCCGCATATGGGACCACATGCTCTTCCAGGATCTCCGTGACGTCCCGGTGAGCAGTCAGAGACCCCTGCCCACGAGTGCCCCCCGTCCGGGAGACGCACAGAAGGTCGGTCTTGCCATCTGTGGACATACCGCCCCAGAACATGCACGAACCACCTCCGTAGGCCACCGTTTCTTCAATGCAGGCTTGAGCAAATCGTTCTCCCGACCTTCTGTAGACTCTTCTACGCCTGTCGTTGCAATAGAGGCAGACCCTCGTCTCATCGGAGAAGAGAACCTGCCTCCACTGGTCGAATGTCCAATCGACGTGAGCACGAGCAAACTGCAGGCAGTCTCTGCGATGCTGTGCGGTCAGTTGGGGACCTGTAGCAGCCCTGCGGGCCACAATATTCTTCTCCCGCAACCTTCTCCTAATGGTGGAGGTGCTAACAGAGGTCGTCCGAGCTTCTCGGAGACGCTGTTGCACCTCAACAGCATTGGAGAAGCGATTGCGTAGAGACGACGACACAATAAAGCGGTCGTCTCTTTCAGATGTGCAGCGTCAGCGGCCAGCTCCATGCCTCCTAATGAAGCCTCCAGTCTCCTGGAACCGCAGGTATACTCGGCGGACAGCAAACCGGCTTAAATTCAGTTGCCGAGCGATATCACATTGCTTGGAGCAGTGCGACCACCTGGGTTGATTCAGCAGCAGTGGTTTCCATTTTTGAGGGTAGTTTTTTTGCTTCAGCTCCTTAGATGTGTTCTCTTTAACGTCTGGATAGCGAATGATTGACATTTGACCTTTACCAGACTTTTTATACACCTGGAACACGGCACAACTCGCGACCATTCAAACGCGTAATTTGGCACTTTTTTTTCGAAACTCTCAGTTTGCGAAAACACTTTTTTTTTCTTTAAATTAAATATTGTTAATTTAAAACACATTAAACGTGCTTTCGATTGATACTAATATTTACGAGGTGGGGTAATTTTACTAAGGGCTAGATTTGATTGAATCTGATTTTCAACGAGGTGCGATATTTTTGACGCCGAGTGTACGTTGTTACTTGTTATTTTAAAGTTTGTACTAAAAACAGACTTTATGACATTTATATTGTACGTTTTATCGTTTTCACAAAAAAAAAACGTTGACTTTGAGTAAGTAACAGTAAGGCTCTGTTGTTTAATTAGTAGTTAAACTAACTAATTATTAAAATTCGAAAAAGGAACTGAAAATTTGACACATTTCCATGAGATTCCTTCAAATTTTCGATACCTTTTTCAAATTATAATAATTAGTTAGTTTAACAACTGATCAAAATAACAGGGCCTTCGGGCCTCAAGGAAATGTGTCAAATTATCGATTCCTTTTTCGAGTTTAACAATTACTTGAGTTAACTAATGATCAAACAACAGGCCCTAAGTAGGGCCTACACAGGGTGTCCGAGAGATAGTTGCCAACCTGACAGGGCATGATAAATCGCACCAAAAACGAGATATCTCTTATAATAACTACTAAACAAGTTCTTTATAACAACTACAACATATTCAAAAATCGTGGAAATTGGACTTGATTTAGGGGTCGAGAAACGTTATCGCCCGGAGTTAAATTCGCATGGATATTTTTTGACAGCCACCCGATTTTAGCGGTACTTCACAATCCTCTTAATTATCATTATATCTTTCTTATAATTTAAATGCAGATTAAGCGTTATTTATTAGGAATGAAAATCGGTGAAAGTATAATCATAAACAGCACTTTTAAGCTACATAAACCTGCCATCCGATTAAATATGTAATAACGCTTTTATGTGTTACTAGCTTCTGCCCGCGACTCCGCCCGCGTGGAACTCGTTTATATCGTAGCTCCATACAAATTTTAACCCCCATTTCACCGCCTTAGAGGAAGAATTTAGGGAAAAAAACTATCCTATGTCCTCTCCCAGGATTCAAACTACCTTTGCACCAAATTTCACCTACATCGGTTCAGCGGTTTAAGCGTGAAGAGGTAACAGACAGACACACAGACACACTTTCGCATTTATACTATTAGTATGGATAAATATTATAATCTTATAATATGACAACCGCGCAGTACCTATCTAACATTGTGCTCGCATTGAGGCCACACGTGGTTGGGAAACTGTAACTAAGCATCGGATCTAAGAACCCAATTACCCGAAAGACTTTCCTTTATACCGCCGACCCCCCAGTTATGTTTGTTTGTCATTATTATACATTGATTCAATGTTTACCCGGCCGGCACGTGGCTCCGAGAACCGTTGCTTCGTGAAAACCTTTTCAGTCTGTCACGTGGATAGGTCGCACAAAAGGGACGCTCATAAGAGCAATTTTACAGTAAGGGTACACAATATGAGTGGTGTAATCAATTGCAGACACGTGAACACTGGGAAGTGAAGTGCTCTTAATGCCGCCGGGGCATTTTATTTAGATACTTGATTCTCTCTACCAGTAAACTTTTAGTGTTTTTGACATGTTTCTATTGTAATTTATCTAATTGCGAAATAAGTCTAGATCAAATAAAAATTCTGGGGCTCTAATATGGCTGCGTTAATCATGTGACAAAATTTAAATAAGGCATCTGTCACCTTCTGACTAGGGCATGCAGTACCGGGCCCGGTTCCGAGAATTCCATTTCCCGGTTCTAGGCAGGGACGGTACCGGGACTCCCGGTTCTCCCGGTCCTTTTTTTGTCTCTAATCACTCCACTCATTACTTTTGAGAAATAAAACGATATGATACACAAAATATGATGGATGTTGATGCGATGTTGCAGCTTGCTTGTGCCGGGCCGGCGTCGTCGCTCAGGTGTGAATTTTGATATTTGTGATACGCGCCACGATATTTTTTTAATGTTCATGGAAAGAACCGGGAGTACCGGGATGTCATTTTAAGTACCTACCGGTTCTCTAGGCACTATGAAACTCCCGGGATTTCCTGGGAATTAAAGAACCGGGATTTCCCGGGAGGATGCCCTACGTCTGACACGTAAATACGTAGTACGAGAGTGACGGATGCTCTATCCACATTTGACAGGCGATATAAGTAGACGCAGCAATACTAGGCCCGCAGGTCAGGTTCCTCCATGAAAAAAGATTGACAAGTTCTTTTGATGTTCCGTCAATTCGTGTAGGTTATTTTTGCTATTTTCGCCGTACGAGTACGGCGGCTGCAAACAAATTAATAATGTCAGACGGTTCAATTGCAAGATTTTGCACAGTAATCTTTAAATCGGCCATTCTCAGAGTCGAGTGTTCTCTGCCTAATTAGGCAATTTTTTATCGCATTCAAAAGTCATTTAGACAAAACTGTCTAAATGACTTTTGAATATGAACAAGTGTAAGCTAATTAATTAATGTATCAAAATGGCATTAGAATAAATACAGTGGTTTTTGAGTTATTGAGATACAAAAATTGTATGGACATGGTAATTAGAAAATACATTTTTACATGGCTACGGTAATTAGAAAGAGCAAATATTTCAAGTAAAATATTATATTAATATATAATATACATATTAATATATTAATATAATATTTTTAATAAAACTACAATTACATTAAATAACTACTCTCATATTTATATGATTATGATTATAGTTTTCCTTTCTTTGTAATGAACTTACATCGACGTTGAAATAAAATACTATTTATTTTATAATCAAATAATTTATTTTAAAAGGTTTCGAAGAGCAATTTTGTCTTCTAATAAACAAAAAAATATTTTTATCAAAATAACAATTACAATCTTTTTATTATTAAATGGTTATGTAGGTAGGAATTAAAATTATATCAAAAATCTTGAGACAAATAAAGGAGAGAAAGATCTTAAAAATAAATACAAAACAATTGCACACTTATTGTAACGATTAAAATTACTTAGGTAGGAAATGGGCCCCTGGTGTAAATTACATTGAAACTCTATAAATTTGAATATTTCCATACTACGGTAATTAGAAAATAACCGGTAATTAGCACTACGGTACTTAGTAAACAATACAATTTATTAAAAATATCAAAAAATATAAACGATTGAAAATATTGGAAAATCGTAATATACAAAGGCCTTACATCTCTTTCGGTTCACTAAGTATTAGAATATTTCCATAAGAAATCGAATTTATAAGTAGAGGAACGGGAATTAGAAAACTTGAAAACCAAAGCTACGGTAATTAGGTACTTACGTGATTCCTAGGCGTATACACCAACACTGAGACGTTCGCACTGTCCGATTGCCACGGCGGCACGACCTAAAGGTCGCGACTCGTGCACTAGTGATCTTCGAATATTTCGTTGTTTAGGGATGAGCACTTCGAAAGTGAGTGGCGATGGCAATTATCCCTTCGGGCCGGACAGGGAGATATTTCATGATAAATTTAAATTAAATGGTCCTTTTTTTTTGTGTTAAAACACAGGCAGTGTTTCGGTCTCAAGTTTTTTAATGGCATAGCTTGAACTTATTCTTGACTTAAATGGGGAGCAGATTTACAGACAAAGGTAGCGTGCGGACAGGCTATGGTAATTGGCGAACGAGGGTTTGAAAAATAAAAAAAATAGTAATAAATAAATAATCAACTTAAAATGTGTATGCTACTTTTAGATAAATGGGACAGGCTCAGAATTTTGCCACTTTTTAGTCACTCAGCCAACACTCAGCGCGTCATTGGCAGTATTTCAAAATATAGAACGTTAAGCGTTTTAAAAAAAAAGTATAACATTATTGAACTTCAGGACTAGCTGTTACAATAACTTTGCACGTAAATGTAATTGAATTTGAACCAAAATATAATTTTGTTTGATTTGGCGGTTCTGATTCCTTAGATAAAATTAATGTCTTTTTTGTACGGCGGTGGCACTTCTACCGTCACTACATTTTTCTTGTACTGGAAACGTATGTTATAACCTGTAATCGAACATAAATGAACAATACGCAGTCATATATATCATTTTTTGTACATGCTCTACTGTTATAAAACCTTTTTTTGATTATTTTACATTGTGTAAAAATAAACGCTTTTACGTTACTTAATTTACGTTACTCATTTTTGATATAAACTTTTACAAAGTAAGTGGTTGGATCTGGTTCAACACACTGGCCACGTTATCAAATGTCCTGTCATTCAAAATAAAGAAGAATCGGCCATTTTGCTAGCTTAGTTTGTGATAAAACCGGCAAGCGGTCACACGTCGTCACAAATTCTGAATCAGTGTTTTTATGTGATTTCAAGGTAAGTTTGTGGTTTTTTACTTTTGTTCTTATTGAATATTATAGATTTAACAGCGAAGAATCTCTGGGATGTAGTTTTATCGCATTATATCCCTTTTAAATAGGATTTTTCGAGACTATTCAACAAAGTATATCACTTTTACGTTACATTTAAGTATGTTACTTTTATGTTACTGGCAAACAAAACTTATGTTACCGTAACATAAACTTAAGCTAAAGGTGAGTGCATAAAAGATATTTCAGAAAAAGGTATGATTTGTCAAATTTCAATTGAGTAACATGAATAAATTTTTACAGCTAAAATTATACTTAGTTGATTTTCAATAAAACATGTTTAATAATTTAACTTTACTTACTAATTACTAGCCTAGCGGGCTCGGAGCAGCCGCACGAGTTAATAATTACCTAACTTATTAATTATTTTGTACTCCTTAGTATGACGCTGCCGCACGGGGCAATAATTATCAATTTTTTTTGTTTACCCTTTGAGTGTTTGATAGTCTCGTAGTCTTGTAATGTTATTGTAAGTTAAATAAATGATCTCTTGGGCTTATTTAGACGTCAAATACATGCAAATAGTCGGGAAAACTTACTTGGGACTGAATTTAAGCAAGACTTTTATGGTTTCCCCATCGGTCTAAGCGAGAGTTTCCCAATACGATAGTAGTTTAATTAGATAATTTGGTAACCAATTGGCGTAAGTAAATAGTTTAAATTATTAGGAAACTCACACACAGCCTAATGTTAATATTCAATGTTTGTATTTATCATTTTTTTTAATCATTGTTTTTTACAGATGCCTTTAACACCAGCCGAAAAGCAAAAAAAATATCGAGAGCGACTGAAAGATCAAAATCCAGAAATATTCCAAGAAATGAAAAAAAATCTTCCGAGAGAGCTCTACGCCACTACAGACAAAAAAAATCGAACTATTCTGAGGAACAAAGAGAAGAACAGAGATTAAAATGGAGAGAACAGAGAAAAAAAGCCAAAGAAGAATCACAGGCACGACAGCAATTAGAGCAACCAGACAATCCCCAAACCAATCTTTAAGATGAGACAGAGCTGCCTATGGGCTATATGGTACTTTATCTATAATAATTTAGCCTTAAACTGTTTAAGACTGGTGTTTTATTAGATTTCGTTGTTTAAGTTGACTAGGTACTTCTCTGTTCATATTCACTCTTGTCGAAGACTGATCTCTAGTTTAGGATAAGAAAGAGCTGCCTATGGGCTATTGTGATATGTAATGTAAGTACAATATTTTTGCAGTTACAAATTTTGTTATAGTTTAATACTTTATCTAATATTAGCAATAAACATGTTCTACCTCAGTTGTCATTATTTATTAGTTATAATTCCCTAAAACTTCGTTTAATTATTTTTTTAGGTTAGGTTAAGTCAGGAAGATTACTTTAAAAATAATGAACAAATCCTTTGTCTTATTTTAATTATTTATTAGGTAATTAATCAAGTGTATAATAAGTTTTACATCACTTTTACGTTACTTTTTCGTTACGGTCACGCAAAACCATCTACGTTGCTTTTATGTTACATGTGGCAAAATTCTGAGCCTGTCCCAAATACACAAAGTATACAATAAAAAATATTGCACTAACGCAACGTCTGAACGTATTTATGTATAAATAATGAGCCGGACACGCAAAATTTTGCTTTTTTGAGAATGGCCGAAATACTGAATAAAACATGCAGCTTAAATAAGATAATCAGTAAAATGCGACTTGATTTTAAAATACGAGTATACATAAAAGAAAAGCGGTCAACCCTAAAATTTAGAACACTTTTGACCTTTTAATTTTATCCTCTTAGCCCTGACTATAAATAATATTCCATTTTTGAAACAATATTTAAGGGCATTTGTTGCTATCCCATTGCGACAAAGGAACGATGTGCTGTTTTTAGGGTTCCTTAACAAAATGGTAAAGAAGGAACCCTTATGGTGAGACTTCGGCATCTGTCTGTCTGTACGTCACAGCAGTTTTTCTCTGAAACTATACTTACTAAAAAGCTGTCAACTTGAAATTTGGCATAGCTTGTTTGCCAGCATCTTTTTTTAGTAACCAAAATGAAATTATTTTTTAAAATATTTGAAAAGGGGTCTAGAATGGGGGGATTGAAAAGTGAAAGTGATCTGAATACTTATAGCAAACGGGGTCTCATATGAAAGGGCTCAGTCGACAAATTTCAAAACAATTTCTTTTATAATTTTCTATGACGTAGGTACTTTTTCATTGAAAGCTAAAAATGTACAAAAATTATCAAAAATCTTTAAAATTCTGTATTAAAATTTAGGCCAATTAAAATGAACCACCGTGCATAGAAAAAAAAAAAGTTCATAACAACGCGATTATTTTCTTTTGCTTATCTAAAATAGGGAACCCACATTCGATCTTATAACGGGACTACGAGTATAACAATATTGCTTGGCATTTTTGAGAAGTACTTAACTGTGTTACGAAGTTACGATTAGTCAAACAATCTATGGTTAATTTTCGTCTCACAAGGAAAAAATAATGGACGTTTTCGTTGAGTATTTGACGAGGTAAGTACGTAAAAAACAATTTATTTCACCCATTTATCGCAATAACAGGCTCGGTCACCCCTCTTCACGTTGCTTCTGAATAAAGGCATTTACCTCATGTATTTCAAAAGTTTCAGCAGTTCATTTATAACTCCGTTGTTTCTTCACAACGAGGAAGCCTTGCCCGTTCTGAATGTAAAAATGTGGTGAAATTATGTTTCTTGATGTAATTGTTTTCTTACGTAACAGCTTGCGCTTGTGTAGGCGGGTATGCCTACAATTGTGTTTACATTACGAAATTATTACTAAATTTTATAAATTTGAATGACTGTTCTCGTTTTACAGCTTAAAGCCAGTTTTTTTTACTATTTATGATGGAAAATCGCACAATTTCTAAGGGATAACCGATAAGCAAATTCCGGGCGAATCGGAGTGGCAGGCAAAACCGTATCATCACTATTATCTTACTAATAATATGATAATGATGACGGGAGTTGTACAGCAGTGGTCGCTGCTTCAAACACCCAACAGCTAGACATTATGTCTTGCCAAAGATCTCCACCGAGATCGGTTCCTTGCTACTCGCATCCGGCTGCAGTGCTGCCGGAAGGCGCAATGTTGGTCCCCTCCCACAAGGTGAACCGATATGATTGGATAATTTTGCTACGTTTGGGACTACCTCAACAGTGAAGCCGTATTATGAACTTACAATCCATTCCAAGTTACAATTATAGCCAGAGACAAAGCTATAGGAGTCATATACCTCTGTCCTTTTTTCTGCGTGGAATGAGTCAGCTTTTGATCGCTCATCATACTTCTTATCTGGTCTGCTAAAAGAAAAATTGTATTGCAACGTGCTCCTAAAAATTGGCTTCGCATATTTTACTAACCACACAAGACAGGATTTCTGGAGTGGCAACCCCTGTTTCATTATGGTATCAATCGTGTTAGTCTCTATTCAATTTTATTTGAACCAATTCAATACAGGGCCTAAGTATTTCTATTCGGTAAAACAATATTTATTTTGACATGTTGTATTTAGCATCATCAACTTTATGATAATTCTTAGTTATCGATTTGTTTTATTTGAGCTATCGTAACGTTTATACTTAATACGATAACACATCAAAGGCAATATACTGCGAAGAGCAGCGGCCTGCCATCTATACTTAAAGTTCTTACCTCTATTCATTCTTTACCGTCTAGCTAGTGACCAAGAGCTCCAGCTAGCTTACAATATAACGATATACAGTTTGTGATAAATCGAAGTACTTTAGACAACTGACACAAATGGTGGCTGGTCTTGATGACTTAGCCTTACAAAGGTCAAAGTGGATTCTCGCTCGCTCGCTCAATTGACCGATCATCGGCGAGAAGCTGGTTTTTAGAGAGAAAAACCCCTCCGCCCATTGCATTGTTATGCCTTTGGAAACTTCCAATAACCTTCCTAAAAAAATCCTTATATCGTATTCCTATACGAGTATGTGTGCCGTTTCATTCCGATCCGTTCAGTGGTTGAAGAATGATTGAGTAACAAACATCCAAACTTCCAAACTTTCTCATTTAGAATATTAGTAGGTAAGATAAAATTTAGTCATTCATCATAACTGAGTGAATAGTTTTATTCAAAAATAGGTATATAAAAATATATTGCACACGTTTCGTATAAGTATCAATATCACACTCAATTTCGTGACAGCTGAGCGTGACCTATTTGTTACTCGATACGTCAGGTGACGTGAAAGGGTCGGCCGTCACCATGTCACCTTAGTAACCTCATCTCGGGACAATAAAGCTCCAGAGTCCGTCTTTTAGCAAGTAAATGTTGGGATACTTTATCAATATCGAGGAAATAGAACAAGGTTTCGTTTACATGTACTTGAACTAGTGAAACAACCCACTTTGCTCCGGTTTAAACAGAAAAAAATACCTTTTTATTTGCTTCTATAAGTAACAAAATCTGGTTCAAAAGTCCAGAAAATAAACCCTAATATACAAACAAAAAAATGCACAATTTTTGCCAAATAAGTAAAGTTATAAACTTACTTACTGCGTATTCATATCGTACATAATAAGTTAATAACATAAAAAGTCACTTTGGTGAATTCTCACAAAGAACATGACAACAAATCAGTTTTCTCAGCGAATTCCTTTAGAATGAATAATCCTATGAACAAATATCTCACGATTGAATTTAAACTTTTGGATTGAAACTATCGTACGGTACCTAGGAAGATAAGGGAAAGAATCGATAGAAACTAACACAATATAGCCGAGTGTATTACCATGATAAACCGTTTGGTTATCTGCATTTTGTTTCAGGCGTTTTAATATTGTTAAGTGATATGGAACGGAACCCTTCGTGTGGGAGGCGACTTGGTCGATTCTCTGAGGACATACGTTGTCCACGGGACGCTTGACGGATTTATATAATCTTCCAGGAGTTGTTCTAAGTGGAACGGTGACCAGGGACCAGAGAACGGTGATAAAGATGCAAGATTATCTGGAACTTAAAACCTATAATTTGAGGTGAAATTGCGAAACCGTTTTTAATTTTATACTATTCTGGAACTAGAGTTAATAAAGGTTTTCAATAATGTTCTGGGTTTTCTACGCAAAATAGCTAATTTATACTATTCTGAAACTAGAGAAACCAAGGTTATCAGTTCTGGGTTTTCTAAGCAAAATATCTAATTTAATTTTGTAAAAAGAAAATTAAAAGTACAAAGTGACATTAAAAAGATAGAACCTACTTGTGATAATTACTAAGGATTGTAACGGTTCAATTCTTGTAAACAATTTACTTACTTATTGGAATCGTAAATCACTACATAGTATAAAACAAAGTCGCTTTCCGCTGTCTGTCCCTATGTATGCTTAGATCTTTAAAACTACGCAACGGATTTTGATGCGGTTTTTTTTTAAAGATAGAGTGATTCAAAAGGAAGGTTTACATGTATAAAAAAATGTTTTTTTTATGAACGCGTGTTACATAAAACTCATATAAACCGAAGCGAAGCGAGGGCGGGTCGCTAGTTAAGTATAATTGTACCTAATGATAAAAGTTTAGAAACTCGTGAGTAAAAATTAGCAAAAACGTATGCCAGCCGGTCTTTATTAATCGAAAAACTAAAATAGAAACTATTGGCAAAAATAAATATAGGTTTCGATTGCCCTTTAGCCTTTCGCACTGTCATTATGTTGTTGGAGAGCGTAATGTTGCGAAGCTGACGTGACATTTATGAGATCGTAGGTGTTGCGGCCCGTTAACTTAGGTAATTAATAACACTAGTGTGTCTGATGCGGTGTACGAAGCATCGATAAGGGTTCCGTAACATATGATAGAAAAAAGAATAATTCTAAGAAGACTTTCTTCTCCACCTATCCGAGTGTCTCACTTTCGTCACTATATCGTCAGCCCGTCGGTCTGATTCAAGAGCCTTTTTTTTTAATATGGCGGAAGATATGGGTTTCAAATTTGGAATAAGTAGGTGTAGTTTTTTACTGATTCATAATCAGTAATTGATTAATAATTTCTATTCTTGTGCCATCTCCCCACGTGGAATACACAAAATTCACGGGAAAATATTCTTAGTGGGGTTAATAAAGTACTCATTATTTTATTCTCAGACAAATTAGTTCCCGGACAATGTAAACTGCAAAAGTAGAAAAGTACATAGTACCTATGTTACTTAAAGTTTTAAAGCCGTAATTAGTATATTATTAGTTTTTGCTAGAAAATGTATTAGTAGTTTATGTAACTGTACATAATGAAGGGCATCAAACAAGAAGGCGAGTTTTATAATATAACATCACACAAGTGTTTTAATGCCTAATTATGTACAGTTACATACACTACTTTATCTACCCACATATCACAACATAAGCCTCCATGATGCATTCAACAAATTTTAACCGGTAATGCCGGTAATGAAAAGTTTGAAAAGTTTTCTGGCAGCAGTCATAGTTTTTTTTTAATTCAGAGACAAACTAGATTCGGCTCCAACTATCATATCGTTCGATATCTTAATTACGTGCGACATTTTGTCAAATTTGTATGCAAATTGACAGTTAATTTCGAACTAAACGTCATCTCGACTGATATTAGGATAGGCTCAAATCAATTTCTTTGTTTTTCAGAGATATTCGAAATTTGAATGCAATAATATTATCAAAATCGATGTTATTATACTTATTATTTAGCAATAATAACATTTTTACAGATAAGAAATTTGTTCTAACAAAACAGTATATTTTTATGGTGGTTATAATGTGCGGTTGTTGAACGGATCATGGAGGGTTTATGATATTTGGATAGATAAACAAGTAAATAGACGCAAGCCTGGCAATAATAACCACTGCTGTCTACAGGAATAACCCCTAAAGGAAACTCAGCGCCTTAACAGACTTTCAAGACAGTAAGGCTAAGTAGAAAGTAACACGGGATAGGGGGCAGTATTAGGGCCTGTACAAAGGTCACTAACTAAAGGGCCACTTACACGGGCGACTTTTAACCGTAATTTATAGGTGGCAATAAAAGCTGTGTTACTCAAATTGTGAGAAGGAGACGTTTCCGTATTTTTGACGGCTATTTAATTGCCTGTGAAAAAAGACTTCACAGAAATTACAAAAAATAAAAAATATACCTATTTTAAATTACCTAGGTGCCTAAGTGGAAACTGCCGATTCAAAATTAACAAATAAACCGCTGACATTATAATTTTAATCCGGTAGTGATATCGCGTCTACATTGAAGGTATCACGAGCTATGCTAGTATGTTTGTAGGTTGAGGGGTATAACAACGCTAATCCAAAAAAAATATGAGTGAACCTAAATATGAGCATGGTACTTAATGCTTAAAATAAAGTTTTTCGGTTGCGAACTTTTCGCAAGTTCATGTTCTAAGGGCACTGTTGACATTCGTAGAAATAAATTCACATGATAAGAAAATTCGTCCCGGCACTAGAATGTTATCAGAGTTCAAATGTGTGCTCGACGGACCGTCGCTCCTAATCTCAGACTGTAAAATGGGGTCAGACTACAGGCGGAGATCGGTGACAGTGACTGGGGCATCTCACCTGAGGTCGTCGACCCCGCACTTGACATGCCGCGGATGCCCCGCGCGGGCGCCACAAATTAGCCTGCCAAGATTAAGTTGCCAGACCGGAATTCGACAGCTACGCCTCGCCGCCGCGACGCCGGCTGAAACCGGTGCACGCACTTATTTCTGTTTAATACTCTTCGTCGTACTGACCGACGTAATTGCGCTGTTAACGATTCCTTTAACAAACTAAAAAATGACGACTGGATTACGTTACGACGGCTGAACGGTTTTTTGTCAATGCGCACACCAAGTTGCACAATAAATGGTTGAAGGTGAATGAAGTTTTATTCAATAATACAAGTAACGGGTTGGCTTAAAGTAATGAGAAGGTATTCAATTGACAATAGCAGGCAAAGAAATAATACAAAAAGGATTTTGAAAGCTATAATAAATAGAAAATATGTCAATTATTGTTAAAAAGGCAAATAATGATTAGCTGTGTTAATAAAAAATGTCCACAAGGAAGTCATTACGTGAACATGTCTATCGCCTACTTGGACGACGTGAAAAATCTGAAGTGGTCTCTCACTTCAAAGCTGAAATGTATCTCCATCTACAATTTAATGTTTGATCCAGCGGTGGGAATTTGGTATTAGGACTAAAGATTTACCAAAAACGGGAAGATCACCCATTCTTAATCATTGAAACCGGAGGAAAATGGCAAAGTTTGCACAAAACAAAGTGGATGAGTCCCAGATAAGTTAGCTGTAAAATATGCTGTTTCCCGTTGGTGAGTAAGGAATATTTTAAAGAAATACAATGTCACTTAAAGCGTCAAAAAACACCCAAATATTCCGACATACAGCTTGAAGAAATTCCAAGAAGTGCAAGAAGTTGCGAAGAAAGTATCACTATGCAGGGAGCACCCAGAATTGACTAAAAAAGCGTGACGTTCATTTCGTATCGAAGGATTCAAACCGTCCGAACGTCGGTGTAGCTCGTCCAATGGAGGATTTTTTGGTAATTCTCAGTAGACTAGTTTACAGTGATGGGCCGGAAGCGAAATCACATACACAGTTGAAGGGCCTGGTATAAAAGCAAAGAATTAACTGAAAAAATAAAAAAAGATGTTGTCCAACGTATTATGAAAACGGTAAGAAGAAAGCTGCGAAATTTTTTAAATGGGCGAGGTTTTCTATATTATAATGACTGATTATCATGCTGGTTTTAGTTTATTTGTATATGATAAAAAGCTATATAACCTAAACAAGTAATTTAATAAAAAAAATGAGAAAAAAAAAAATCTCATTACTTTAAGCCAACCCGTTATATACTTATATTGTGTATTCTAGAGGTTAACCAGGCAAAAATTTCATTTACTCTTCGGAGAAGCGCCCCCACGCTACACAGGTGTGATACTTGCTTTAGGCATGTTGTTTACAAAGGTCAGTTCAATTTAGCTGGGGAACAGTTAATCGGCCATTTGTTTGCGCGCCGGCTGTGATGTGTGACTGTGATGTGAACTAATAAATGTCACATACCTGGAGTAGTGATTTTTCACAGCGACGGGTCCGCCCTGTGATTCATAACTCTCGCGAATGTCGTGGGCGACAAATAACAAACCCGCTTATTTTTACAGAGTTTACGATACGTAACTCGGCTAATATTAGCGGATGCACGTTGACACTCCGTTTTGGTAACGCCGATGTTATTAAAGCTGCATTTTTACTCTCAATCTGGAAGACAGTTAAAATGTATTTTTACGTAACACTGTTCTTTTAACGCATGAGGAAGATCATTGGCATTTCCTTCGACATCTTAACAAACAACTTCACGGTTCAATTTGTCATGTTTTGCCAGGAATTTGACGTTGATCTTGACCAATACTCCTGACTAATCTACGCTTGGACAGGGCCCAAATTGTGCACGTGCTTGCAGTGCGAGTATCCGTCTGTTGTTTCAATCCCTATGAGAGTCACCACCATGTACTGGTAATGCTAGCAGAAGTACCTAGTCTGTGATATTTCAGCTATTTCGTAGTATGTAGATCGATCACATCCTTAAATCTTCTTTTTGAATAAATACCGAGTATTTTTACTCGTTTCATATCAATATGGCTCATATTTGTACTCGTATGACTATGTTTTAATTGCATCTACAGAATTTTGAATTTTGACTTAAGCAATCTTAAAGTTATTAAAAACCATCGGCTTTTACCTTTGATCTTACTGGATTTGATATGGGCAAACTGCATTGTAAAGTTATTACATATTGCAGCAATAACTCGTGTAGGTATCAAAGGAATAGCTGCTGAATAAGGTCGATGTTTATGAACAATAATTATTAAAATATGTTGTGTTCGTACGAGATATGAGTCAGTGAGCACAGGCCCATTCCGTGTCATGTTCAACACAATCTTAATGTCCCCAATGACGGGTTCACACAGGATATCAGAATTTATCTTTAATTTTAAATGACTTACTTGACTTAAGGTACCTACTAGAAGGGGCACAGGGCGTCCACAGTGCGCTACCATCCCAGTGGGTCTCAATATACAATAGATTTATATTTATAAGGCATAAACAACCATTAATGAAAACATACACGATAACTGTAGACATTTACCAGTACATAAATATTAAATTATGGATTTTACGTGTCTACTCGTACTCCACGCAGTCCCTTTGTTTGTTGAAAGTAGGTGGACGTTGGCATTGAAACTTATTACGCTTCACCAATCAGAGTTTCCTATCTGGGCGTGGGGTGTTCGTATATTGATTTATTATTAACAAAATATTCCAGCAAGTAAACCGACCGGCTCTTCAAATATTGAATAGTACCTAAATAAGCTTACAATGTGAAGCAGGAGTTTATGGGATTGCTTCGCCGCGCCGCCGTATTTCCTCAACAGCCGGGAATTCACTACATTGTCCATAACTCTCCGCGCCTGGCTCCGTCGATGACTAAAAATAATAATTGTATTCGCGATGAAATCCGGAGGGCAAATTTATATTAAAATAACTTCCTCCATACTGACTGGGATCGGAACAAAGACGTTGCGCATAAACAACACTGCTCATGATGCACGAATTATAGGTAATAAACACCAATTACTGTGATTCGAGTTGATCGCTCTAGTAATAACAAATAAGCAAATAAATTGTTTTCATTTGTGTTATTTAAAGAAGGTTGTAAAATATACCGATATAAGTGGTTTAGTGTTAATCTCGCTGATGTTCAGTGTCGCGAGTTCAGTCGGTCTGAGCCGCGGGTCGCGGGGCGGTTTAAGTAGCGTTCGAGGAAGCTTCCTGAAACGGATAAGAAGCCCGACGGCGCTTCGGGGAACCGATACCGGCTCTTGTAAGTATTCACTTCACGTTCAACACAGATTTTTAATACAACACGAGAAATAGAGTTTCTTTATACGATAACTAGGAGAATATATTTTTGTTTAGTTTATGCAAAAGTTAAATATCTACTTAGAAGTTATAGGTAGGTACTGGATCAGTTACTTTCTGTACACGTCTTGTCGATTCGTCTATCCTCGTAAATTTATCTATTTTCCTGTAAAGGTTGGTGGAGATTCTTTATACAGCTGTAGTAGGTACTATTTGTATGAGCGGTGGCAATTTGGACTGTCATCGCCATTCAAACTCTTGACCTTAATCTGTAATCCGAATCGGACGAAGAGTGTATGCTCTAAGAGTTCAGCTGTTCTTTATTAAACATGAGAACTTTATATTCAACTTTTACTCTCGTTCGTCAAAAAGTATTTTTGTTCATACCTTCGCAGTATAAATAGCTTATTAACGTCTAGTTCATAACTACGAAGAAAACCTAAATATTTTCCAATAAACTTGAACACATCAATTAACTATTTCGATTATTCAATTAATACCAAGTCTTTGTTTCTGCCACCTGAAATCGCGGTACGACCCAAGAATATAGCTTGCATAATAACCTGCCGGTTGAAGTCATAGCAAGTAACCAGTTAGGTAACAATCTTCCAATAAGTGCTACCTAAAAATAACTTGTCAAGTGCTCTCGGCGGCTCCGGCGTCCATTCTGCGGCGGCTCGTGCTTGCCCGGATCAGATAATGCCAATACAAACCCCTGTATTCGCAATTGCCGCTATTCAATATTTAATTAGTAACTTAACTCTAAACACGGTCGAGTGCTTGTCACCATTTGGACAGTTAAGTCTATTTGATGGAGGAAGACGGTACGTGATTATCGAAAAGGTCAAGTACTTATTGCAAGACGTGTGAGATTTTGTTCTATTTTCAGAAACTCGTGATGCAAACGTTCATTATTCAATGGAAAAAATACTTTGCTATCTTTTATGAAGACAGCAAGTTCTTCCCGCGACTTTGTTCGTGCCCTCTTCACAAGAACACCTTTTTTTTTCGGGATACAAAGCCTGTTGCCCGAAACAAAAGTTTATTTTCTTCAGTTTTCATATCCTATAGTACTTTAGTGTGATTTTTGAAGTACTTTTGTTTTGAAAAACCTAAACTTTTCATATTCAGCATGGCGATTACACAAGGGTGCCGTGGGACGGTGAATTACTCCCGAGACAATGCAATCTAATGACCGACATTGTAAACTGCAGGTTGCATTTGTAAGGCTTCGATGCTTCGCGTTGCAATAGGTAGGTACCATGTTGTTACGCTGCATGTTGGAATATACATTACTAGCTTATGCCCGCGACTTCGTGTGCGAAAAATTGGTAAATAGGCTAGTGTTCTAAAAAATCTCACTGGCCCGTCATTTACATTATCAAAAAAGATTGAACATATATTTTTTCTTTCGTCAATTAAACAGAAAATTACAAAGATAAAGTGCGTTAAAGTTTCGCGTGACGTCACGCCGTGGCACACTTTATACCCCGTTGTGACGTTACGAGCCCCCGCACCCGAACTTTGATGCGCGATTTGTAAATTTTGATTGATTTGATGAAGTAAAAAATACGTGTTCAATATTTTTTGATAATCTTACTGATGGACAGTATTTTTTTTACCCCGGACCTTTTTTACACCGCTTATTTTGTTAATCATCCCATGGGTACTTTTTTTTTGGGGTAAAAGATAACCTATCATTTGCGGGTAAAGATGATGGAAAAAGCTAACTCCATTCTAAATTTCATTCAATCGTTTCAGCGTGATAAAGTGACTTTCGCATTTATATTATTAGTGCGATTACATCCCACGTTCCTAGCGTCAGTTAGTGGGTGTAATGGAACCACTTAATTCGCCCTTAATTCGTTTCACGAAATTAAAAAAGAATCAGATGTCAGTTAAAATCCCTCAGCTTAGTCAAAGGCTGACTGTAACAGTGGTAAATAGAACACGAAATTTAATGAATAATATATCGTACTACACAAAGGTAATGAGGTTATTTAAGTGTGTCAAGAAAAGTCTTGAAGACGTATTGAGCACCAGATATTGCCGGCGACTACATTCAACGTTCACGTCGAATTCGTTTGTAATTTTTCCCTCGGTAACTACCCAATCATCATTTTATCGCTTAGCCGTAAAGGCGTAACCAACAGGCATAGAAGTTTGTGAACATTATGCATACTTATATGTATGTACTTTAAGCTTAAAAGTATGTTTTAGCTGGTCGCCTTTTAAAGTGCTTGCATCTTCTTTCTGTTGTTATGCTATCTTTAAGTATAGTATAATAAGTAGGGTTAGGATTTTGGTGGCAAACCGTGGTTCTGGAAACCATGGAGTCGTTATTAACTAATTATTACATTATAATACATGACACTTTGATTTTGACCTTCAGTATGGTCATATTTCAAAACGAACTAAGTACAATTTTAGCTCGGTTATTCCATACCTAGTAATATTTTCTTCTTTGTAACGCTTTCACACCAGAGATATCCTACATACCAAAGTTCATTTAAATTGAATTATAAGCTTAATTAATTAATTAATTTTGAAATATTAAAATACTGAAGGTCAAAATCGAAGTGTTTGTATTATAATAAATAGGAAATAGCGACTCCATGGATTCTAATAACCACGACTTGCCACCAAAAGTCCTAACTCTAATAATAAGTTTTGTGTCTTGCACTTAATAAACATTTTTCTTTTTTTTTCATTCAGAATTTCCTTTTACTCCGATTTTTACTGAAAAAAAGTAACTGTGACATTAACAACGCGAACCAACGTACAAAATGGGTCAATCTTCTATAGAGTACTAAACGAGGCCGCGCCTAATGCACTAACCAACGTTAGTGAAGTCTTATAAGTTAGGTTTATTGAGAGCATCTTAATAGAGTCTGGGCTGCAACTAGCCGGTTAGTGATTGGCTTTGAAGCCATTAAGCAACAACTAACTAGAGTAACTAGGTAGCTAAGCGACGACAGTGACTCAGCACTGGGGAAAATATATGGTAATAGGGTTTGCCAGTGCGCCATAAATGAATAGGAACAAAAGTTATTTTCTTTTAGTATTTCGCTTCCCGATTTGTTGACGAAGCCGACTCGGTGACTTGGTGACCCTAATGTGTCCCGACTTAGCCTAATAATAGAATCTTTTTCGTTAAGGTAAACAAATGAGTACTTTTTGACACAACCTCAAATCTCATTTAGTTTAGCTTTAACTTAATATGAAAGTAATGATCAAATGAATTAATTAAAAACCCTCATTTGATATTTAAAACCCCGTGATTTTGGAGTAAATTGGTTCGGTTGGTGCGGTTTTACTCCTTTGCCTATTTAAATTGACACCGACTTTAGACGAAAGTGGGTCGGGCTGTTGACGCGGGAAAAAAAGGACTGATTTATTAGTTAAAAGGATTGTGCACCGACGCTTAAATCGCGAAGCTGTCAAAGTTTTCACATACAAATGTAGCTCCGGACGATAACGTTTTTCACCCCCTAAAACAAGTCCGATTTTCAAGATTTCTGAATATGTTATAGTTGTTATGTAGAACTAGGTCTGTACGTTTACGATTATTTTTTTCCCAAGAAATATTTTCTTGGAAATAAAAACGTACAGATCCAGTTTTTCATAATATCTACAACATATTCAAAAATCGAACCAATCGCACTAGTTTTAAGGGAACAAAAACGTTATCGCATTTTGTATGGAATTTTTTAGCGTCACAATCCTCTTAATTTGCCTCGGTTACCAGTGTAGCTTGAAGAATGCAGAAATACCCTCTTTTGCTCTTTTGTAGTGACCCTGTCTACGAAGCTAGTGGTTCTGGATTTTCTTTGTGTTTAATATACGATTTACTATTTATACATAAAATTACCTTGTTTCTAGTACTCATAGTAGGTACATCTTAGTGGGGGCTGGGTCAATTTGTGTAAGACTATCCTCTGATGTTAATTTTTTATTTAAGTATAGCTTTTTATACGTTCAATTACTTCCGTAACCAGTGTAAGAATCGTCACTCACGTTGTCCCTGATTTCGCCTAATAATCAAATAAATAAATATCAGGGGACATTCTCACACCAAATGACCCATGCATATTCGCAAAAGATCATTCTAGCAAAACATCATATACGCATAACATCATACTAGCAAAACGTGATATTCGCAAAACATGATATTTAGAAATAAGTAGTTGGGTTTTGTTATAAAATCATAGGTAGGTTTAGGTCATGTTAGATTTACAGTAGGCCCGGACGGCCAAACCACCCAGAAAAAGGAGCTCCGCGGTAGCCTACTAACGCATAACTCACCATACCATACCACACCATACCACCACCATACCACGTACCATAGTCATTATACCGCGTTAGGTAACTCCAGCTGCTACTGCGTCGAAGTGCCACCAAGGTAAAAAATTCATGAATCTGTAATTAAGACGCATTTCAGGTCAAATTAGTCTCACCTGTTGTTTGCATCGAGGTGCCACATCCGAATGTGCTTTGTTCGTGATCACTTGGCACCTCCCTGAAGGACGTAGGTGGTTTTCCGCTGGGTTTTTACTGGGTATTCCGGCCGCTGTCAGTAGGTGTGTCCCACATTACCATACTGGGTGGGACCTGGGTGGTATGCCTAAATGCATTTTACCAACGTTCCAAAAAAGGCTCGCCTGTGGTTTGATGACGTGGCACTCCGGGTTCTCTAATTTTCATATAATACCTGATCTCGATATTTTGGCATTGAAATCTGTAAAGGATCATGGGTTAAAACAAATCAAAGTAAAATACAGAACTGTATATTTTTTTTAATGAAAATTGTTATTGAGGATTTTAATAGAAATTTCACGGAATCGTAAAAAACTTGTTTGAAGAAGCTCTAATGATTATTCCCCCACAACAACACATAAAGCGGTTACATAAAACTTACGCTAAATCTTGTTGTAACACTTTATCCTCTTGCGAAGAACAGCCATAAACCTCCATTCTGAACTTACGTAACCTCTTAACCCGTATACAGCGATAGTTTCCCTAGGTTAGTTCCGCTTTTCACCGAGACCCAATTGCCACTTTTATAGGATCAAGATTAGCTACACCACTAATCACGAACCCGTTTCGTGCCAACGACACACCCGTTGTATCGAAACGACTTACATTAGGTAGTTGCGGGCATTGAATTTGCTGAATGCCTCTTACGAGATGATTTAGGGCCGCATGAAAAATTTAACACTGGGTTAATACACTAACTCGAGTTAAATGAGTTTTTGTAAGAATCTGACGTTTACTAACTCGAGTGTTTTAACTCACTGTTAAATTTTCGTGCAAGTTCATCTAACTTGAGTTAAAATGACAGTTTTCGTGAACGTGACGCTTAGTACCTCGAGTCAGTGTCTTAACCCAGTGTAAAATTTTTCGTGCAAGTTCATCTACTCGAGTTAAAATTACAGTTTTCGTATGAATCTGACGTTTACTAACTCGAGTTAATGTCTTAACCCGGTGTTACATTTTCAGTGCAAGTGGCCCTTAGTGAGAAACATGGCCGTATTCATTCGCGTGGGCGCAGTGGTCTAGTTCCGGCACATAAATATCAAGTTGTTGATTGTCCGGGATACGGTAATGTCCCGGGGGACGCCGTCGGTTACATCGAACTAGAGCGGCGCTACTCCGATGCAATCACTACACAATGGTGGCATAGTTTGCGTGACCGATTTAGTATTCGATAATATGCCCTTATATAAGGACATACACGTGCACGTGTCACCCGTAGTATTTAGAACTAGCACTTCGTTCAATATAAAAGTAATTGCAATTGCCATTGGCTACATTTTTCATTTACTGCAGGAAAATTGACGATAATTGGCATTAAACAATCTTGTGCTTATTGACCCGTAATTAACGGAACAACTGAATAAAATTACTAAATCGGGGTTTGACGTCACTTTGCTTATGAACTTATGATAGATAGCCATATGCCAATTTCATGTGTGACCTGTCAGTTTTGACAAAGTTTCAACTAATTGCCGCAACCTGAAAATCACGTTTCCTTTTAGAATGAGTAATTCTTAAAAGTAGATTTATTGACTCGAAAGGACATGGCCCGTTTTACTATGGCCCTGTGCCCCAGAATGTACAGCAATCATTTATATCTCAAATTAAAGCGAAAATTATGTACTTTCAATATGTATTTGTCATTTTACATATGAAGTAGCGGTTTTAAAGTAATTCGATACTTAGTTTTTTACATAACCTCAAAACACATCATAACGTGCAAGGCGCTGTCACCTCAAACTGCAATAAAGATCTCTCTTTAAAGGCCTACTGCTCCTAAACGGATTGTTCAATTTGCTTTGGAAAAATATATGTTACGTCCAATAATATCAATAATAAAACGTTTGTTGTTTTTCTAGTCCTATAGCGCGAAAAGGGCGCGAACCATGGGTGAACCACCTTAATTTTTTATTTTATTTTGCTTTCCGAGTCTTTAGTCCAAAAAGGCCGCATGCCACGTTAAACATCCTCTAGCGAAAGGTACAGAGTGATATCAGTCATATGGCTCTGTCCCTTTCGTTGCCTAGTACTTGTCAGTTTTAAGAATTTGTAATACGGCCTCTAGGGATTCACCTTTTTCAATAACACGCCGGCACGCGTATGTGTACATGCCAAACTGTCAAGTGGGTGGTTTCCGGCACACAATATCTTTTTTTGTTTACTTTTTTTCCGCTGCTTGTACGGAGATTTAATTAATCACACGTGTAATTAATAATTATTTAATGATTTTTCACATATGTCTCATTCGTGTACACGTTGGGGCTCAAACGGGCCATGTCCTTTAAGGCTTTTATATCTTTAAATTATGCCTTCATTCTATGTACAATTTAACAAGCCTCTATTTCACATTTTTTACCCCTATTGTTAACAAAATAAAGGCTCTTATTAAGACTGCACCGAGCAAACGTCGAGCGTCCAGTGGCGCCCTCATTACTTTTATTTCCTTGCAATAAGACGATACGTTTTTGTAGCGCTAGTAAAAACACAATTTATGGGATATGTAACAAACTTTAATAAAAATTACCCTTTGAGTAGTCAGCTTAACAGGAAAAGGTGGCCACTTTTTTCCGTTAACTTAATAACTCGAAGGTGAATTGTTATTAAACTATGTGATATACCCTATAAGTTGAATTTTCATTTGTAGTACAAAAACCTACCGACCAATTTCAAGAAAATACTTTAGTTTATTATAAAACACAATAATAGTAATGAGGGCGCCACTGTACATCCGGCGTACGCTCGGCGCAGTCTTAACTTGTCAGTGAACGCGGTCGAGTCCTATAATATTCGTACAGTACTTTCATATCGTCATCGAGTAGTAAAAGTGGAGTTTGGGAAAAGTAATGTATGAAAACGTGACTAATTTTATAGGTGTGTGCTACGTATAAGTAGGTTCAGAACATTAACATTCTTCATACTTAGAGAACCACATACGTAAATACATAGGAACCTATAGAATATCACAAACAATACGCAAACCACACAAATATCTGCCCTAACCGGGATTCGAACCCATGGCCGTCAGCTTCGTAGGCAGGATCACTAATTAGGCTAAAATGAATGAAGAAATAATATCGAAATACTAATGTCACAACCATACCTACTTTTATACGTTTAATTTAAATTCATGGCCCATTTCCCCACACGAATCATTCTTTAAAGAGCATTATTTGCATAAATACACAAAACATGTCTGAC
This sequence comes from Acleris laterana, assembly GCA_963966035.1. Lineage (NCBI taxonomy): Eukaryota > Metazoa > Arthropoda > Insecta > Lepidoptera > Tortricidae > Acleris > Acleris laterana. Next base: position 15,801,496 of record OZ014439.1, on the reverse strand, counting down.
CTTTGTGTAGCAAAATATTCGTAGACTCACCGCCTACGAGTTACGCGTAACGGAGCTACGTAGCTACGGCTTCGGAGGCTTGGCGCTACGACGGCGGCCGTGGGCGAGACAGCCTACAGCTACGCCACGGAACGACACGTCATGAAGTATTTCGACATATACGAGAGTTTTGGGTATTAAGGCTTATGCTTAGTAGTCTTACGGTTCAAAATGAATAAAGCTCGGATTTTTTTGCAAGTCGTTTGCTTAAGCTTTAACGTCAAAGTGCTTTGTTTATTGTTAATTTGCATATCTAGTGCTCTATCTTCAATGCAGTAAACGGGTTCCCTTACTATTAATATATAATTATGTAGTAGTTGATAGAAGAATGACCTTTGACGATGAAATGTATAATGCTTTCTGAAATGTACACGCCGGACCCTAATGAGAGCAGGTATAAAATTATGCCTACCTTTAATGGCTTCTGCCCGTTCTTTCACGAAAATGGTTATAAAGTGGTTACGTACTCAGTGTCGATGTAAGGGGTAGAAAATCGTAAAGAAAATTATTCACATATCGTCTGGTATTAAGAAATTAAATTAGGTGCAAAAATAACGGGTAGGTAGTACTTATTTGATGGAGTGAAGGTAACAAAATATATGTCTTCGTGTCTTATTATTATTCGCGTAGTTTACCCGACTGCTTCAGAAAGAGTTAGTTAGTGTTATGTACGGCTACCTATTTCTTTTGCACGCTCTGCTGCCTAAAACGGCTTGATGGATTTTAACATATGAAGCGTCATTAGATTCGTCTTGGTTGTGGGAGTGAGATATTTAAATCAAAGTATTTCGGGTTAAAAAAAATTAACTCATTATATCGACGACAATATCACGTTACATGCTGTTGGTTTTTAAATTGCAAAGGTTATGCATTAGTGCGAAACCAAACTCGTATCTTACCCCAACGCATAACTTTATCCCTTATAGCCCATTACTATGGCCATAACGAGCGGACCATCTACTTTCATTGGGCTCGTTTACATAGTTGCACATTATTTCTCAATGACCTTTAGACTTATAAATTAAGTAATTGCAGGGTTTTATATTTACTGCCAGTTTTATTACTAGTTTGAAAGTCCCGGCGGGTGCGAGGGTTTGAGTAGCGGGCGAGCTCAGCGCGGGCAGCGCGGCGTGGGCGCGCCCACTCGGCGCACTTCGCTGCCGCGCTCCGAATGGGAAATTTTACAGACAGGGCTTGCGTGGTCGTGTTGATCGCGGTGGATAAAGCATCTGTCACTCTCGCACTTACATAGTTGTCAGAAAGTGACGCGTGTTTTATCTACAGCGATTTACGCGAACATACTAAGCCCCATTTGCTTAGCGTACGAGTAAACGTAAACGATTTTCGGAAACTGACAATATGTTGGGAATTGACATAAATGCTCGACGCGACAGCTCGGCAGCTTACGTCGATCCTATCGATATCGGTAACGGTCCGTAAATTTTATCAGTTTTCGAGAATCGTTTACGTTAGCGTTATGCGCTCGACGCGACGTTCGGCAGCTTACGTCAGTACTATATATTTTCGAAAGCAATAATGTTACCCCAATGTATATGGGTGTAGAGCCACAGATGGTCAAAAATATCTAAGGAGTACTTTAGGTATAATTATCTTTGTAAACACTTTATTGTACAAAACACAATTTTCAAATACATTTTTTATAAAATAGGAATGTACAAAAGCGGACTTATTCCTTTAAGGGATATCTTTTAGCAAATCTAAGGGATATAAGTTAGACCATACATAATTTTAGTACATTATCTAACCGTTCTCCTGAATAAATAAAGATAATTAACTATAACGTGGTACTGGAGGTTTGCTAGAGCGCCCACGCGGGTGCTGAGTGGATTAGAGACTGAATTACTTCACGGACGTGTGCAGATTCCTGCTAGACAGGGTGAAATCAAATTATATTCCTCACGTAAGGCCCTCATACAGGGTGAGGTACGAAACTAGCTACAAAAAGAAAGTCAAATACTTTCATTTTGTAACAATTCGTGATCTCATCAAATCATGAATATTATAATATTTTGGATATCAAATTGAGCCCGTGACAGATTGAAACATTATATTTCACGCGAATGTTGTTCCAACTATTTGAGCAGTAAAGTAACTTAAAAAAATGCGTATTTATCTATTGTGAATTCGTTTGAAAAACCAACAATTATTCTCTTACGCATTTTTAAAAATAACAATGACTAATAACAAAATAAGTAAACTACTTTGCTGAGTATTCGCGAAACGGACCGTTAATAGTGTTTGACAAATAACCTCGTTCTTCGACTAAATCGATTCGCCGATACGATTTTAATTATTTTATATCATTGCATTTTATTTTACCCCATAAAAACACTTATCTAGTATTTACCATACTATGGTGATAGTCTTAGCGTGATGTTGGACTATAAAATAAGATAGGTATCTTATGTACCTACTATAAAATAAGATAGGTATCTTATTTTATAGTAGGTATGTAAATTAAATTAAGTTAACATTTGTAAGAGAATAAATAATAAATAATAAATTAATACTAAATCGATTACATTTCCTTTTTAAACCTTTACGCTAATCGAAAACAATGAAAACGATTTTAATTAGCAATTTGCCAAATGACATCTGTCACGGGCCCAATTCCTATTAGCAGGGGTGTAATTCTCTCAAAAACGCGGTCGGACGAACGAACAACTGAATGTCGCAGCGGTGAGTTTAAGTAATCCCGTCAGAGCGAACCAAACACATTTTAGCGCGCGCATTTTCAATTAGGCAGCCTTTATACGTTCGATCTTATCGATAGAAGCCATGCGGCCAAATTGAAAATGCAGGCGCTAAAATGAGTTTTGTTCGCTCTGACGGGACTACTTATACTCGCCACTGCGACATTTACTCGTTTGTTCGTCCAACCGCGTTTTTGAGAGAATCATAGCCCTCTGTGCTATCTGTGCTCGTCGCGCTCGCGCTCGGCTACGGAGCTATTTATAAACAGTTCTGCATAACTCGGATATTGTCACTTTTGTGTTTCCGAAATCTCGTAAAAACAGAACTAGCTACCCACCACCGCTTCGCACCGGTTTAAACAACATACTAGTATAGGAATTTTGAAAATGTGTCGTTTTGTAGTTAGTAGTTTGAAATTTTTCAGTAGTTCCAGTTGTTCAACGTATGAACCAACAACACACTATTGTCACTATTTTACCGGTGACTAAGCTTCCGCTGGGCATGGTCCGTGATGGCTTAAGAAGACAGTTGATATTATCACAGATTATATACTTTTATTGCTGCTATAAGTAACAAATTAAGGGAGCTCCATGCTCGAATGGTACGGAACCCTTCGTATGCGAGGCCGACTCACAGTGGTCGGGCTTATTAAATAAATAAGTTCACGTTCATGTTTTTACAAATTAAAAATTAAATATGAGTAAACTAAAGTATGTGTATTGCCTAAAATAGATACACAACTTCAACATTTATTAGTACAAAAGATTGTGTCTTGCTTGTTATACTTATATTTGTTATTTTTACAACGTAACTATTAATTATAAAAATTTCCAATTAAGTTAAGGTTGGAAATTCAAACAACTAAAGTCCAATCAAACGCTTCTCAGAATCCATTACCGCGGCTCGATTGAAACTTATTCCGAGTCGTAGCAGTGATTCGCTGAGGCCCTAGTAGTTACGCGAAAACCTTGTTATTTCTCATGAATGTTTACAGTAAATGGAAATATTCAATAAGCGGTTTTTTTAAATTCAGTTATAGATAACCGGATTCCGGTGATTGAGCAGAGACCAGCTTGCGCGCAGTAAACAGTCGCGCTCGCCGCCGTTCCGGGAAACCTTGGGCGCGCGGACACGCGGCGTCGCATTGACTCATGGGCTTGTAATTATGAATGGAATTGTTTACTATACGAGATATTTTCAATTTCAAAGGATCATCGACATGATTGGAACGGTTTCCCCGAATTTACGAATGGGTGGCCCGGTCAATACACGGTATTTTTAGGGTTCCGTTCCAAATACTGAAAAACTGAACCCTTGTAAGATGACCTTGTAAGTCGGTCCATTTGTCTGTCAACGCCCTTGTCCTCTGAAATGGCTAAAACTATCAGACTGAAATTTGAATTTTTTATTGTTTTTGTTACACGCAAGGCCTCATCATAAAAAAATATATATTCAATGGCGCGGCAAAAAAGATCAATCGGTGATTAATGAAAATAAAAGATAACTTTAACCTATATAAAATTACAGTTCTAAAGGTATGTAGGCAGGTTAATCTTTCTTTATATATGACTTTTCAGATATTTGGGTACCTACTTAGTTAAATTGAAACGCAAAAAAAAAACACTGCCCCCCCCCCACTCTTTTGTTTCATTTACTTTCTAAAAATACACTGACCTTGTTTCTTTTTCGTAGGTCCAATAAACAGAAATCCTTGCTTTAATCATTCGGCGTAGCTTAAACTACGGTAAGGTTAGGTTTAGTATTTTTTCGGATAAACTGTCCCCAATAGGTCGGCACGCTATCAATCGATACGAAGGTAGTAAAAGAAATCACATCGTTCTTGGCCTCAATAACTAGGTCGACGTTGAGAATAGTTCACATTAATTTTGGTTTATTGACAATAAAACATCAATAATGACCTTATTATTTGAGGTATTGTTTAGACGTCGTAATATAAGATACACAAAGAAAATTCGTGAATACGGACTTTTTCATTATTTATTCTATCATAAAAGAATAGGATAAAATTTGCCACCGAATGGAATCAACAGGATGACCACCGGAGCAGAGGCAGACCAAAAAGAAGGTTAAGGTAAGTCTTAAGTATTGCAAAGCAACTGGCGGAGCCTGCAATCAGTAGGAAGGAACGGTTACATGAATTATATTCAGAGTTCAAAGAGAGATAAAGAACAAAAGCGAGTGGTTGAATGGTACCTATAATCTTAAAGTCGATAACCAAAGCACCGATTAACCCGTAAGATAATAAAAGAGCGTATTACTCTCCCCGGCACATCCTCAATTCCTCACATCAAACGCACCGGCCGCAGACTCCTCGTCATGGTGTCGGAGCGCACATATCGACAACAATCAATATCGAGGGAAACATCACGTTGATTGCAAGTGAACAATCCTTGAACTGGTTTCTTTTTAGTTGGATTTATTGTAATTGCGCCTCATTCCTCTCTGCAGCCAAGCTAAACTAACGAGATGATTTATTAGAAATCGAATATGTTATTCAACTGTTTTTTCTGTCGAACGCAATTTTCAAGGCTGTTAAACGAATGTATTGAATCGCAGCTGGTCATCAGTGCGCTTCAAGGAATTTGGTCAGCTGTCTCTGAATGCAGGCGACCCAGGGATCAACGCTCTCATTGTGTCGGTATTAAGGCAGTGACAGAGAAAATTAGGCTCCGGATTCCTTTGGTATTTTTGTATGCACAAAAAGTGCGCGGAGGGCGGGCGGCGCGAGCCACTCCGCCGTATATATAGCCGGGACGGCTGCGCGGCGCCCAGTCGCTCGCTGTCGCCCGCCGCGCTACCACGCCGGACCTTACGTTACACTTTGACAGCTCTTTCTAAGATCCCTATCCCTATTACATTTTGATAACTGTTGATCGAGACTAAGGACTATAGTGTAGGTTGAGAAGCATTCGTGTAAAGTGTGCATCGGGTTGAGTCGCTGGCTTGTGGAGACGCTGCTGAGACCGACCTGTAGCTTTTCAGCTACCCTGCCGTTCGCGGATTCAGGTGAGCTTTTATTTATTATATGTTTTATGACCAGCCATCAAGTAATTCAATAACATTTACAAAAAAATACAGATTTTATGACATTCATGTCAAATTCCTGTAAGGCTGTTTGAAATGAAATTGCAAATGATCAAGTAAACCTCTAAATGTTAACGTCATGAGTGCCTGTTAACATAGCTTGGCACTTAATTTTGGGGACATTTGCTTATGCTTTTATTTTTTGACTATTTTTACAAATTTATTATTTAAACATGATGTATAAAGGTGTAATTTGGGAAACTACTTCTACGGGAAAAGTGCGACCAAACATCAACATATAAAAACAGTTGGTACAACATTTAAAAATGTTTAACTTGATTTCGAAACCACTATTGTGTAAAATAGGGAAGGTATTGGTACCATTTTGAGATATTAGTAAACGTATAGGTGCCATGATTTATGGCAACCTCCGTAGGCAAAATTGGCCCAGCGTTTAAAGTTTTAAACACAGATCATAGTTGCGTAGATGTTCTCCTAAGACGTCTTTTCTCTAATTGTTCTTGGCGACGAAAACCACAACAAATCTCCAATATCTGCGGCGATTTCGTTTGTACACGAGTGAGTGGGTACTCTATGCTCCCACTATCATCAAGTCGATGTTTTGCATAAACACACGTCAGGAGTTATTTTCCATTGATGATTTTGATAAAATCTCTCAGCAATCTTCGTCTGTAGATATTTCTTGCGTTCGATGGTTCAAAGACATCCAATCCTGAATTTACATGAAGTTTATAAGTAGCGTCCGTTTTTTTGTTAAAGTTCACGGTCTGACTTTGATAAAAATATTTTAGGTGTACGTGTTGTTCATTTTGAGACCTAACGTTTAGTCAAAGTTAACATTTCAATTTAGCTGGCTAGTTACGATTGACATTGACGGTTTTATAAAAGAATTATGATGTAACTAGAACTCGCTTCATTTTACCCTTTTATTTAAATATTTATACTATGGTGACAGATGTTTAGGTCCAATTTAAAATCTTTAGGTAAGTATAAAATTCACCATGTTTTGAAACCAAGGAGCTCGCAACATATTTATCACTTGGAAAAAATCTGTAACGAAAAGACGCACTGATGACAAGCGACCAAATGCTGGTCCCCGTACAGGAACGAGAACTATTGAATAATTCTTATAGTCCTTATGGTCATTATGGCGGTGATGTAGTTCTTTAGTACAAGGGACCTCGTTTCCGCCCTTCCCATATCCCATAGCCCATAGTCTCTACACGAGGCTGGAACGCATTGGGGACTTACTGAAATATAGAAATATTTTCCAGAGCAAAAAACATCCTATTTATATGACTCACTAGTCAAAGCTTAACGTCTATCACGATCTTTGAAACTGTTTACAGTTCGTGAAGTTTGAGCTAAACCTGTATTTACAAACCGGCCTCAAAATTGCTCAGGTTCTTTTTATAAATAAAAAGCTAATCAATATTCCCTCGTTTACATAATTGAAGTATTCAGCTGTTTCAAATAAGCAGGAAAATAAAAGACAAGAAAGCCATTTACTTGTGACAGAGAAAGACAAAATGATGACAATACTGACATAAAAGCCAGCGCTGCTGGTCATCCGCTGGGACCTGCGAACATCGAGAGATGCTATATAATTTTCTGAAATTCAAATTGAGGCAATTCTGATTTAATCAACTTGTTTGTGACCGTTTCATGGCTTCTAATTAGACTCCGAGGGATGATCGAGTTTACGGGACATGGTTGAATGAAGAATAATTGATATACTACAATATCATGCAAATATTACACTTTTGTTCGATTATGAGGTAGCTAAACTGCGGAACAATATTGACTCTAAAATACATAAATAGTTGTGGATGGATGGATGGATTAAATATTAAGTTAAACGCTGAAGAAGTTGCGGGAAAAAGAATTGAGTCCTAAATAATGAGGAACCACAAAAAAACGTTATACAACGGCTAAATGGATGGTCCATACAAAGTTTAAAAAAAAAGGGTTTTAATTAAAGTCAAGAATAATGTAATAGTTTAATAGTAACATACTCGTAGTCTAAATTCTAAGGTTTTCCATAATGAACGTTCCAACAATCTAGTAAGAATATTTTTACGAAATAAAAGCCGTGTATGATTATTTGGTTGACTGGTAGAGAATGCCAGAGGCATTAAATTCGAAATTTTTACTTTTTTTGTGCAATAAAGATCAAATAAATAAATAAAAAAGCTAGTTTCCCTCAGCATCGGGGTGCAGTGCCCCTCTACCCTCTAAGCCAAAAAGCGATCTCTAAATTCAGTGCTAAACAATTCGATAGTCTACCTTTAGTAATGAGATTTCACAGGGTACAGGTATTTTGTTGGAGTAGTCACTATTTGGTTTATCAGGGCCTGTGCGACGGAGATGTTAACGCCCTATTGGTAATCAACTCGCTCAAAACCTTCTCGCATTTCCTTCACCTCCACACCCCCTCATCTCCCTCACTCTGTATTTAAACATTTTTTTGGAAAATGTTCTACCCCGAGGCTTAATTCAAATTTCATGAAAATCGGTTTAATAACTGAATTTGACTTTCGAATTTATAATGTGGTCAGTCAGTAGTAACTCCGGCACAATCGTCGGCATTTTTTTTCTTTTTTAATTAGTAAAATTTTGCAAAAGCACAATACATTTAATATACAAAAAATATTTCAATCCATTAATTATCTCTTGAAAAGTGTCCGAAGTACGAACCAACCCTACTAAGTACACACTTTTACAAATTGATTAAATACTTATATTTATGATGGTCTGAAATGTACGCTAGATGAGTGTAATCCCACAAAAATGCAAGAAATTCAACATAGAAATCACAGGAGCTGCGTAACGTGCCGCGGAGTTTATAAAATAATCTACTTATTGACCTACCCTTCTATTATCTGTCATAAATCCAGTTATTTTTAAACATCCGGCCTCGCGTTTTTAATTCTATTCGACCGCGGGCAATTCAATTCGAAATTGACTTAGCAACATAAACCGACGGAGCACTTTGTCGCGGCCTAGCCAAACCTTTATCGCGAGCCATTTTGCTTCCGGACACCCGATCAGGATCGCTTGAGGTGGCAATAAACGCTCTTACCTTTGTCCTTTTACTATCGTTCTCTGAACCGAACGCGTTACCTTTCTATTGCTCCCCCCAATTCCAATTCGGAGTAATGACACCGTCTAAGAAGTCAGTGACTTCTTCAAGCATTTGGTGGGTTCATTCATAAACTATTATACTTATTCGACTACTTAAAAATAAATAGTAGGTAGGTAGGTACTCTAATTGTATAGGTGCGGTCGGCGTTATAATATAAGTAACTGTCACACTTTAGTGCTTTGTCGCTGTAACGTCATGTTGGAACTGCTGCACTAATCCATCAAAGGCGTTAAAGCGACAAGGCACAAAAGTGTGCAGCTACTTATAAGGCCGCCTGTACCACCTAGTAACAGTAACGGGGGTGAAAATATTCATGATGTGGTCAGCAGGCAACAGGCAGCTTCAATAATTCATGCGGTTATCCCGGTGGCGGATTCAACGACAAATTACAATTAGTCGCTTACCGGCGCTCAGCCTTCAATGGGAAAGTCCGAGACTCATCCATTTTCATTATGTGCGTGGTAGTATCCCTCGGTAAACTCTACGAGCGGAATATTTTGTATACACAGCGGGAGTAATTTTCCGCTGCAAAAAGGTACCGCAGTTAAGGAGCAGAAAGGGCAATGTGCTTTGCGTTGGAGCCTAGGCTCCTAGATAAATTTATTTTACGCCGGATATTCGAACTTGCTTGTTTGCTTTGATTCGTAATTATGGTTCACGTATGAAAACATTAAATTAAAATGGCTAACCTTAAAACTTATCGTATCAAGCGCAACGGCGGCCACAGCAACCAAATCTCTATTAGCTCTAACTTATTCTTCTTCAATTCATTTCGAATCTCTTTTTTTGTTTAATAAATAATCGGAAAACAGGCAAACAGCCTAGCCAAGTTGCATTTTGCGAACGTTAGCGAAACCAGAAATCAAAGCATATACTAGTTTAAAAAAATTACGTTTGTGTCGTCCCTCTGCCTATGACATTCCATACATTGTAATAGATGTCTAAAGTAGTCGCAGTTTGCAATTTGGCTTGCCCTAATAACATGCCCTACCCGTTCTAAAAGAATGAACTAGTTGGAAGAAGTGTTAACCAATAATGTTATCATACGAGAAAAGCGCAACAGTTAACGTTGATTTATCTTATCAAGTAGAGGTGGGTCTTTCCAAATACACTTGGACCCTTTAGATTTTTTTGTGCAATTACCTCTTCGGCACACACCCGTTTGAATGTGCATGTTCTTCACCGTAAGAGCATCGGGTAGTGTGATAAGGTTAGAGACACTCATTGGTCCATAGCATACGCTTGGTGAAATTACAAAGGTCGAGCTGGTTCACTTGTTCTGCGTTGCAATAACGTCGTCGCTCACCGCTGCAGTTGTTGTGACCATAATTAGTCATCCATAGGCGTGTTCTGCGAGTACAAGGCGGTCGTTAATTGACGATTAACAGTCCACGTTCGGTCGGAGGCGGTGCAGTTAAACACGAGACAAACATCCGCTCGACGTCGAGGTCGCCAGTAGTTTCCACTATCTTGGACGATAAACAAATATTTCGCGAATAAAGTTAACCACCAATTGGTGCATCGTCATATCATCGACGTACAATATAGAATGTGTCATGTTTGTTATACAATTGGTTATTATTTTAAAATGCCTTTAAAATTTTAATTTTACTACAACAGAAAAACTTGCCATTCCTAAAGTCCATGTTTCGCCTACCGCTGGCTGAAGCTATCTTCTTTACAGATTCTGATTGCCAACTATGTGCGGTGTGACGCGCTGTCATTAACGATGCACCTAAATTTAGTCTAGTCGTTAAAACAGATCTACAACAACGGATGCGACGCACACGTACAGTGTAGTGTGAGATGACTGTCTAATCTTCTGTAGCATTCTACCAAGACTGACCGGCAAAAGCTTAAATAGCTGAACGGAATAAATAGAAACTCATAAAGCTTTCCCTGTCGTTTATTGTTTGCACGTTTCGTGATCCTATCGGAAAAATTGCGACGATGTTCATTATCTGCACTCTGCTACCGTTCCGATATGAGTAATAAATACCTACCGCTCGTCAAAACAGCCAGCGCGGAGTGTTCAGGGCGCACACGTGTCGCGCGTGCTCTTGCACTCTGAATTTATAATTACGTGTCCAATTAGGTACTACTACATTTTACAGTAAATACGGTGAAACTAAATGGAGATTTATGGTCCACCAGATATAAATCGCTAGAGATTATATTTCAATACTAAAACAAAACGCATAGTGGCAAAACCCGCCGTTCGTACATAATCCAACCGCTTGAAATAATTCAATATTTCATTCGGCATTGAGTGCGCATTACAGTTCACGAGCAAACACGCTGCAGTGAGCATAGGATGCAGAAAATTTAATGTTTCCGTTGCAACCCGTTCAAAATAAAGGAAGGCTATGGTAGCAATTAATTCGACGTGTCTTGACACTGCTGGCTGGTAAATGGTTCAAATCGCTGCAAAGCGGTGGCTCGCACTCATTGAGCACTCAGGGAAGGACGCAATGAATTATGCGCTTTAGAAATGCGCACCGAGGATCCTCATTAGCCTAATTTTATATTCCGTTCAACCTCATGACTCACGCGTTGGGCAACTCTCATAACAATAGTTAAATGGGTCAAGTTTACCTCGCATACTAATATTGATGGATAGGTTCGTTGCACAACAGTCATAAATATTAATAATTATTTTTTTAGAGGGAATAACCGTCGGTTTTGTATTGAAACAACTGAGAAATGTTTACGTAAAACTATGTTGACCGAAGCTTTTCCAATCATGAAGTTCAGTTCGCTGTTTAATCAAATGAGTACTACGGCTGCTTAAACGATGTTTCTGTGCTAGACAAGGCTAACCGCTTTTGATAAAAGACAGAGATTCTAATAAAAATCTGGTACGTAACAGAGAGTTTAGGAAGCAATGTTTGCATACAATTGTAAACTTTGTGCTGGCCATAGATTAATAAACCTGGGAGATTTTAGGTCAAGTACGAGTTGTTTCGGGAGCATCGTTACAACATCATTACGCTAGTACTGTAATGAAGGTGTGTAGTCAGCGGGGCTAGACAAGTTGCCATCGAATACGAACGCTAGCGTTTGGTGATCACTTCGGTGATCACCTGTCACTTTGCGCTGTCAAAATTGAGAATAAAACTTCACTTGTTTTACCCTCGTGGTTTTAAAGGTAAAATCCATGTGGTAACAAAAATCCTGAAAGTTCTAATACCTACAATGATACCAGATTAGGGCAGAATAATTTAAAAAACAATCAATGCCGTATTTTTCCACTTTATGAGCTCTGAAGCTCTTTCTGTACATGGCGAAATGAAAAAGTACCTAATCTATAAAGAACACAGCAAAATTGTCGCTATCTCTAGCAATAATCATTATCAAGATAAAACCGCTGAATGAGGCTCGCAAATCAATCCAAAGTATACATTGAATTTGCTCCAGTTTTTTACGCTATTATTTATTTTCGATGAACATGAATACGTGACAGAAAGTGACATTCTTTTTGAAAACATCCCCGAATTAGATTTGGCTGACATACACGAATTTGACATGGCAAGACATGTCTAGATTTTATGGAGCAAAACCATGCACAAAGCGACGTGCTCTGAATTGGATTGGAAAAATATCTGATACACGAACGAAATCAAATTGTGTTAGGCATTCCTTTTACCAAAATAGATTATTTACACTGAATAAACCGGGTAACAAAAGTCAATGAAGAACAATTTGTCAATACCCCAAAAAATATGATAACATGTTAAAAAATAAATACATTTTTTGAAGTTAAAAGAAGCCGTCAGTGGTAACTAGAGCATACACAAGACGAAGTAATACACAAATTTCTTTTGGCTAAAAGCCTTGGGGAATAGCTGACCCACATTGGTCTGTGTAATACCTACCTAGTCGTAAATAAGAACAGACTTAGAAAAATAAACCTATAGGGACAGACCTAGTTCTATGTGACATAGAAACCAAACTATAACCCAATTATCTAAGGCTCAATGTCTGTTAACAATAAATTCTGCATTATTAGTTGTTTCTAAAATTAGCGAAATATCTTCTGGATAAAGAACAAGTGCTTTCGTGTCCCAAACCCTCAACGCCGAGCTAAATCTGAACAAGACGGTCCCCGAGAGTCACTCGAGTAAGTGAGCCTAAATTAGAAACATCAGTATTAGTATAATTAAGGTGGAGTACTTCCTTAAATAATTAAAGGAGTGTAAATATTGGTCTCGCCGGTTAGTGAACGGAAAGGGAGATTTAATTACTTTGTACCAAGCTAGAGAAAAAATATGTTGAAACATTAAAAGCCAAAATAGATGATAGCGTTTAATTTATTCTTTGCCAATTCTGCTATTTATTAATTTAATTACCGGTATAATAACATAATTTAGGTAAAAACAACAATCAACCTTTCCTTAGATAAAAGTGAAGTTCCTAGTTATTACAGAGTTTAAAGTGTATTTTGTTCTAAATTGGACGAAAGTGTTAAGTTTCTTCAGGCTTTTAGGAAGTGAATGGTCTTAATAAACGTTTATTAAGGGTCGAAGCATTAGCATTTTTAGAAGTTAACACACTTAACGAGCGTCGACTCCTGAAGTCGCTGCCCTCATTAACGCGGAGGCAAACAACTTTAGACAAAGCAAAATGGGAAAGGAAGGATACTTATTAGGTATGCGGAGTGCGCTTGAGCCGCACAAACAGATTGGGGCAAGAAAATGTTTCGAAATCAACTCTGACAAAGTACAAACAATACCAGGTGCGAGGTACATTTACAAAACGTAATTAAACTATTTTTTTATTTTTAGAAAATATATGTCTTGTACATACCATAACTCTCAAACAAATGGAAGAAAATGATGGATGAATGAGTTATCCGTGCTTAGGATAAAGGATTACATGTACTATGAATACGTTTGAAATAATAACAAGCGTTAACCAGGTCGCGTAAAAATATTAATAAAAAGTTACGTTCGGTAGGTACCTTTTGAGGTTAACTGCATAATACAAGACTCATATTTATTTATTTAAGGAGAACCAACAGCTTTTACGATTCCGATAGTAGCTTAAATAGAGGTACAGAGCCAATTACAGGAACTCACAAATAGATATAAATTAAGAAATATACACCTTAGTGCCACGCACAGCAGTGCCACAGCCACACAAACATTAAACAAAAACAATGCACAATGCTAAAAGAACTTAAAAGAACTGCGAACATTCATAGAATGCTCGACCCACTATGCTAAAAGTAGTTTTGTTTTATCTATTATTGTATGATAAGACACGGAAGACAATTCCTGCGCTTTCTTGGACTCGTCGGAGCGACGCGCGGTATAAGGAAATGACCGAGCGTCTCTCCCTAACGAGTCCTACTTTCGGTAACGGAAACAGCTTAATTTGTCAAGACAATACAAAGCCGGAGCTTTTGCAAGTTGACTTGTTTACCATCAAGCTGCCAGTCACGTCCTTATAGCCCTATTTACAAACATTTTTATTGTTAATACGCACCAGGAAACTGTGAAATTTCAAAACAATATAAAGTCGCCAGTGTTATTATACAACGTCACAATTTTCTGTTCCAAACATGTTAAATGTCAATAATAAAACGGTTGTACCGCGCCCACTTTATAGTGGTATTTTTATGTAAAGTTTGTGATATTAATATATACTTAAAGAACGTAATCGTAAATTCTTGAGGCGTAAACGTTACGTTTGGCACACAAAAGTAGACCAACATACATGAAAATGTATTGTATCAAACAACATTGAGCGCGTATAAACCTAAATAAATAACTTGAGCCATTAACTGCGGTATTCGAAATGGATCAGTAGGTTTACGTGTTGCTTATTTATTTCCAAAGTCGGCAATGAGTCAAATGTCGCGAATGTCGTTGAGATTTCACGATCTTAGGTTAGGGCTTACATTTTAATGAATAGAAATATCCAATAGCGACCATCAATGTAGCCAACTGTAAACCGCCCACAATGACCGTTGAAAGTTTGGGCCCAAAAGGGCCTCTTTACTTTGCAGTAGTAATTTGCGCATCTTAATGACCCGAGCGCCATCCTCCGCGGATAACGGAGATTAATCCAATCAGCAGTTATTCTGGGCTGCACCAAGGCCAAGGGCTGTTTGTCATGCGAATCTTGACCTTATCCAGTGTCGCTTCGTCAGCCTACCGCGTTCGCGCCCTTGCCTCTTGGCCTTCTAGTTTTAACCCCTGTGGGAACTCTCTTCACGCGCCTATTGGGCAGAAGGTCGCAACCTCCAACTGAGCACCAGGATCTCACGAAGGCCGCCCGTCAAACACATTAGATGTTTTGATAAGCCGGATAATGTAAACATAAAATAATAATTTCTTTGAAAAATGCCCGAGGACATTCTCCACATTCCTCTTGGAGTGTTGTACGTCTTTGACCCGCGACTCAAATCTTTGGGTTCATAGAACCTCCGTGACTTTGATATCATAATTCAATAAAAACATCTCGTTTCTAAAAGAATATGAATAAGGAGCTAAGCAGTTGAACCTTTATATTAAGCAAACGTTTTCCGCGAGCCGCGTGGGCTTCGTTTTGGAATTTCGTTTAAGGGTGTCGAACCCACGCTTATGGAGCTCCAATAAATGGCTAAATGAATCGGTGCCACCTTTTATCTACCCCGATTTGTTTTTGTGGCTAGAAATACCTGTTCTTATTACAATTTTGTTACCAATTCGTTATATGGTATATACAATAAACATAAGTATTATTGACTACACTCATGTTACATGAGTACATGACAAACAACTAACAAAGCAGCAGATAACTTTCGATCAATTCTGTGATAACGTGTGTGAATGATTAAAAAACACTTTTCATTATATTTTTTAATAAATTTATCTTGAAATGAATATGAATTAAATAGGTTTAGTGTATTCATAATGGAAACATTCAATTTCGGTTAGTAATTATTACATTTTCAACCATGCATAAGCGCTTCGATCAAATACTCCTCTCCTCTCTTCCTTTCTTAGGTAGTCTCTAGATTGCCTCTTGCATTTCCTTCGCCGTAGTCACAGTCATTAGCCCCAGTCCCGGCGATATTGTGCACCGTTCACAGTAAACAATATGTAGTGACTTTAATATCCGCTTAGAGGACAATCTACTGCGCAGAACGCAGAAGCAATACACAGATGGAATGAAGCAGGTGGCTTAGATATTTCGAGGATTAGTTTAGACACAAAGTGTATTTGTAAATAGCTGTTACGATTATATCACACGTACTTGCCACTTGCCTCTCATTACAACGTAAACAAAGGAAAAATAACGCGTGGAAATCTAACTTATATATAAATACTTACTTGTGTCTTACTTATTTAATATTATAAATAAGAAAGTTTGGAAGTTAGGATGTTTGGTATTCAACCACGCTTTAACCACTGAACGGATCGAAATGAAACTTGGCACACATAGGTTTGGTCCTGGAATTGGACATAAAATAGTTTTTATCTTGGAAAACTGGACAGTTCCCGAGGGAGTGATAAACTACTTCTACGCGGGACTATTGCCCTGCAAATCGTAAACATTAAAAAAAAGTAAAGAGTTCGTCAACAGACTATGGAGAGTATGCAACGGAAAAGTTAGTAAAAAACTCATCAACCCCTCCACATCCTGCAGCATGTTCGGTTTGCGTCACGTGCTTTTTTTTAATACATTTATTTCGGAAACCCCGCTCTGCGCAAAAGAAAACGTGATTTTTTGGCAGCTCTCGACCACAGCCGCATTGATAGATTAATTTTATTAATTTTGGCGCCCAACGTAAATAAAGGTTGGCGGCGGCGTGGCGACCGGCTCTCTATCACTTATTCCGGTTTGTAATTTTTTTCAATGACCACATTTATCTTTCACTTCTGACGTTTATAAAAATCAAGACGTACTTTGTGCGCAAAAACCGGGAATTCAAGGTTTAAGGCACAAAAAACTTGTAAGTGTACCAATTTTAACTTTTGACGAGCAATAAAGACGGACGTTACAGTGTCGTTTTGAATGTAACAGTTGTTGTGAACTTAATATCATATCTCTATAGTTATTTATTTATCAGATTTCAGATTATTCTGAAAACCCGTCATAATTTCCTATGAGTTTTTAATATGTAAGCTGGTAAGAAGTAGTTTGTATTTCCACGGTGAAGTATTTATTAGATAAACATTAGATAATTCCGCAAGTCTGCGTCACTGGTCGACGTAATATTGCGGTTTAGAAAAGTTTTTATAGCTATTGTGATGCGATATTGTTTGGCGGATGACAACCTACTGGGAATGAAACGTAGAGTTTTCAACCTTGAAATATTCGCGTTTTGTTCAACATCGATAAAATCGTAGATGTGTTTATTTCCGGTATATTAGAAGGTCGTTTCAATGATTGAGTAAAACCAAGCCTTAAAATAAACGGATGATGAATAGAAACAAACGCTGGTGAATAATTGAACGTTAGGTGGTCAGTGTCACGCATTGTTGTCAAACTGTCCGCCCCCATGTGTTATTCATATTCACCGCACTAGAGGGTTATTCAACTACTCGCAGGAGCCGCACGGCGCGGCTGACGCAGGCTGTCGCATTCACCCAGTAAATATAGACTAGCCCACATGTTTTGTTTTTGCAACCACTTAGCACGATGCTGATTAATAGACAATACGCATAGTTAAAAGAACTTTGAAACGTTACATTCACCATCCTAATGTTACAAGTCCTCGGAATATTGTATCAGTTTAAGACGGCGATCTTTACGGTTCTGACGTGATTTGACTGCGTCTTTAGCTAACGGACGTCATTCGAAAACGCGCTTATTGAATGAAACCCAAGCGCGCCAATTAGGGACTCGGTAATGTCGTGCTATCTTTGTACTGATTTAGCATTTGGAACCTCTTCAAATGACACAAGCATAAAATAATTATAACACGCATAACTTACTAAATAATGTGTTATTTAATCGTTGTCGTCAATGTTGACAACACGATAATGATGTCTGTTTCTTTGTTTCAGTTATTTCTTCGTTCAAGATAATGAGGGACGAACGCGCCAGCCTGCCGCGCGTGCGCGTCGCAGTCCTCGGCAGCTCCCGAGTTGGCAAATCAGGTAACAATAAAAAAAAACTCGTGAAAACATAATCCCACGGCAATCAACCAGAGAATATCGGGAAATGAGATACTCACTCGAGGTATCTGGAGCGAGTGTATAAGAATGTGTCATGTCAAACATTCTAGATCTCTCCTGTCTACTCGTTGATTACATCTCGTGACCCAGTTGTAAGTTAGAGCATGGCGTGATAGTTTTTTTTATTTTGGGTCACGTATACCTGCTGTTAGAAGTTACACGCCAAAAAAACTACCTTTATACATTTCAGAGTCAGAAAAATATAAAATAGCTTCACTGCAATTCTTTTGACGTGAAGTATTTAATAATTATATATAATAATAATTTTATAAAGCACGTAATTGTGTTTCTCTGTATACATATCATTCTAACCGATTTGAAAGTGACTATCGAATTTGAGTTGGTATCAATATAAACACTAAAAAGTCACTCAAAAACTAGAAGAGCACAAACTAGACAGCACCACACCTTCAACGACTTGATCCACTCGGAGTTGAATAAACACCCAGGCCGCACTCCAGTGACCCAGTCTGCCGGTGATGTAATCCAAATGAATAGTTAATGTTTTCTTTAAGAACAACTAATCAATCTCTGGTAAATTCGTACTTCAACTTGCTTAAAGTCGGTCAACATATGGACTGGATCTTGGATGATTCATCGCGAAATTATCAAGACTTGTTGACAAAACATCATGTCTGCAACATCTCATAAATCAAGAAATAAAAAAACAGTAACGTTTAACACATTAAAACGTATAGTCTAATTTGGACTTTCCGTCGACGTTTATATTACAGCTGAAAAAAATAAAGTGCTAATTGAATTGTGTGGGTGTTCGATTTTTGGAGCCATTAGAACGATTGCTACCAGACAAGATTAAATAAAACATGTCACGTATCAGCATTTACCAACATTTTCAGTGTACACAAATGATTTGCACGAGTTAAAAATACTTTGTTTTGTTTCAGCTCTTATCGTCAGATACTTAACTAGACGATACATTGGGGAATACCACTCCAACACAGGTAATAAACATGTCATAATACCTTTATCAGTTTGATTGCTAAAATACCTAGTTCCAAATTGTAAATAATGTTTTTTTTCTTGTTGCAGATCTCCTGTACAGACAGACAGTGCCAATAAATGGCACCCCCGTGGAATTAGAAGTCATAGATGTTTCAGGATCAAACTCCGACAAGTTCCCCGCAGAACAGGTACGTGTTCATGTCAAATACGAATAATTGAGAAACAATTAAAAACTAATCTGGTTTAGTTTTACAAAGGTTAACTCTGCGTTGGAGAGAGTAATTGGATCAAGATGTAGGTTAATGCAGTTCTTTACGAGACCTCGCTGTCAGTCCAATAGATTTCACCTTCACATTTAAAAGCTTAATCCCAGTAGCCATGGGAAGGTTGCGGCTAATTTAAACAATAAATACATCCTAAATCACTGGAAGATTACCGTTGTCGACGCTTTTCTAAAGTACACCCGCAACCTCCTTGATTTTACGATAGATATTGGGCGTCCGTCGGTTCTAAAAAAAGGTATAGCACAGAAAAATGTGATACCATTTCAACAACCGATGTGCTTAGCTGCTGATAGCATTTCAATTTAAAGGAATGGTGTGCAAGCCGCAAATGTTATCAGCTGTCTCAATGAATTAACCGCCTGTTTATATACACCGACCTCGTGAATCAATCTGGTTTGTTCGTCTGATGTTTATGATGAATAATTTCTTTGATATGCTCCCGAACTGTACCTGGCTGCCTGCTTCGGATCGAAGTAATGATCTTGTATCCCTTCCGCAAACAAAATGGGAGATTAACTGAAGACTACACCGGCTTTATGCGCAGGCAACTAGGTTAATCGTCGCTAATATAATACGAGTGGAACGAATTACGGCTTCTAGTGCTCCAGTGACCAGCGCGGCTCCTGCACCGTGACTCACAATGTTTACACCCGCGGAGTCGCACTACATTGCCCGCTGATATGTTCTCACCTCTGGCCACGTGGACGCTCGCATGACTTGTTTTCAATCTGATTAAACTTGACTGAGCACCGACTTCGTGATTGAATGATCCAATCAGCCATAATGGAACCTGATTTAAATTCCAAATGAAGCATTTTAATAAGGTTGTAATATGCGCTGTATTTTATTTAACATAACGATAAGTTTTGTTACATCGTAGCATGTCTGTTACTGGCGGATGTAAGCAGGGGTGTTATTCTCTCAAAAACCACGGACGGGCGGACGAACGAGCGAAATCGCAGCGGCGAGTTTAGGTAGTCCCGTCAGAGCGAACAAAACACATTTTAACGCGTGCATTTTCAATTATACTTTCGATCCTTCAGCAAAAACCAGGCTGCTAAATTGAAAATACACGCGCTAAAATGTTTTGTTCGCACTGACGGGACTACTTAAACTCGCCGCTTGGACATTCACTCGTCCGTCCGTCCGACCGTCGTTGTTAAGAGAATCCCTACCCAGAGTCGATGTAGCGGAAAGCTCTTGTCGTTCGCATGTAGTTAAAGTGGGCGGTGCGGCTAGACAGCTAATCGATGGGAATATAAAGGGATTCGTTGCGACACTCGCTATTTACAAGAACGCTGCCATAGGCAATTAGTCTCATCTAACATGTACGGCCGCACCTGTGCAACTTCCTTTGAACAATATTAAGATCCAATTCGCACGTGTTCTCATATTTTCTGCTACGTATTCCTGTTCAAGCAATTTAGAAGCTCGCTTCAAAATATATACAAGTATATTATTATATCCAAATACTTGTGTTGTATCATACGACATATAAATGTCACGTAATATTACGTTACGACCAGTAAGTGCAGTAAATATGTCATTATCTTTCAGTATCAATTTCTCAGAGGATCTTAAGAGGGTTGCCGAGGTGACATTTGAGTTACGTAGGTAATCTACTCAGCCTTTGGTATCTTTTATGGGCAGTAAGTGCTTATATACTTAACCCATTTAGTGCCAACAACGCAATATTATTATTACAAAGCTGACACTAAATAGGTTAGTAATAGTACATTGTGTATTAAGGGTGGTAAAGAAAGAATTACAAACGAGAGTCTGTTTGAAGCCCGAAGCCGAAGGCTGAGGGCTTTAATGACTCGAGCTTTGTATTTCCTTTACCACCCGTGTAACATACAATGTTTTTCATCACAATTGCGAGGAAATGAAATAAAATCAGACAAAAGTTCATATTTTTAACCTATTAGCGGCAGACTACATCATTGTCTGTGACTTACCACAGATAATTTCAAACGTGTTCGGAGTCCGATTCTAGTGACATATGAGATCAATAGTTTATTATGCGAGATTGTTAGGAAATAGTATTCAACTGACATTTCATCTCGAATGAAACTTCATATCGAATGGCACAAGAATTGGGGTCCTGACGTATTGTGATAGTTTGAGTCCACGTATAATATTAAAAAAGAAAGCTATTACGCACTTTAGTAACGTAATGGTAAAAAAAGGCCCGCGGGTATTATTTTGGATTTACGGTCGATTTTTCTAGCATGTTAGGACACTATTTACGAGCAAGTGTGATGAAAAGAAACTTAATTTCTGTATACTTACCCATTGTTTATATTTAATAACGCAATCCTCAAAACCCATCGTTTTTATGAATGAGTCGGAAGGTGACCCTCGGCTATTGCCGCGACATGGGAGTGAGCTATCCCTGGTGGAAGCTATTCGGTTTAATTTGCGACAACAATGAGCATCGCCAATCACAGTTGTCCGGCGTCGCGCCGCGTGGGCGCGCCCGTGAACCGCCGCAGTCTAATTTTAATGCGGAATGTTGGCTTCGACCCCATAATTAATCATCTAAGTCTGAATTGTGATCTTTTTACGGAAAGCATCTCGTCTGTACTTCCTCAGACTTTAGAAAAAACAATCCGTCAAAATCTTTCAAACCATTAGTAAATGCCAAAACCTAAGTATAATATTATCAGATGATTCACAACACCTTTAAATCCCCTCATATTGCATAGAACGCTAAATTTAAAACGCAACGTTATTATGAAAAATGTTAAAGTCTTGGAGTGTGATTATTACTCTCCTTTGTCTGCGTACTCCAAAAAAGAATAGGATGAAAAGAAGGCCATCGTGATGCGCTAACAAGCATGTTTTTGTTCGCACTTTATCGTTTCTGCGAGACAAAAAATCCGTCACGGTTTTCAAAGAGTATCTTTTTTCATGATCATCAATCATATTTCATGTTCCTTGTTTCAGATTCAGTGGGCAGACGCGTGTCTGGTGGTATACTCAGTGACGGACCGGAGCAGCTTCGACTATGCCACGGAAGTGCTGACGGCGTTGAGGAGAGCTCCGAGCTCAGGGAGCCCGGCCCACGGGCCCGCCGGAGCCGCCGCGCCCATGCCCCTAGCTCTCCTGGGGAACAAAACAGACCTGGACCATTTGAGACAGGTCAGTAAAAAGGACGAATCAAACTTCGAACATAGTTTTAAACAGCGGCCGGACATTATGATAATCAAACCTCGAAGTCGCGGTGGCACGAATAAAATTTTGCTAGGGACTTCCACGCGATATTATTTCATCGATAAATTGGACTTTCTTATGACAATAGTTATGTTATGACTATGAGATGACGTATGTTATTAATATGCAACTTGTAATACCTATTAAACTGTATCATTTATATACAGTATGATATTTGAAGTACTAAATACAAGATACAATACTTTGTTACTTATTACTATAAGTATATTATTATAAGGTTCATAATTGATTAAATGAAAATAATGTAATGATGTTAATGTACTCCTAGGTTTTAGTTTACTTTGCATGGAAATTGATGAAATAAAAAATTACTTGTAAAGGTTGACTTTTATTTGAATTTTAAAATTCCTAAAAATGTCCTAAAAACTCCTATATAGGTAACATTGACGGGTAGTAATCATCACATTTTAGTTAATTTTCAATTATTCTGTAAGTAAACTTTACAGCTAATATGAAGTGTCACTTCCAAATAAGCATTCAGTTATCGATAAATTTTATATCGGAAGGAAGTCCCTAGTTAATTGACGTTATTGCCACCGCGACTTCGAGGTTTGATGATAATGATCGATCGAGGTTGTACCAGTTGTCATCCCTAGGCAACGTGAACCGTTGCGCGTAGTTTCACAATTCTCTAACACAATTTAGAAATATCGGAAAAAGTTTTGTAGGTCGCTTAGTATCTCGGTCAGTAAAAACGAAAGTTTTGGTAAAATTTGGGTTATTTACTAAGCGAATATTGACAAACCATTGAGTAGTATTGTAATTGAGGGAGGATTTGAAAACATTCTAAGTACTTACGAAATAAAACGTTAAACGATTCTCAATAAGTTTGAAGGGCATCGCCTACGCACTGTTATAAAGGGCAAAGAAACAAATTATTTAGATACGAGTATAAGTTTTCGATAAACAAGCGAGTACCGGGGCCTTAGTCTACTTCGTATTTAGATCTATTGCTTTCGTATTGTGAACGTTATGAAAGCTCTTATTAACTTGAGATTATTTGATTAAACAGATCATAAAATACACCAACGTATTGCTTAAAAACAGCGTGTTAGTTTTTATTCTTCATTTAGTGATTATACGTGGTCAAGACAATATCTTTGATAGATATCATACTGAAATATCACGGATGTGGCTCAAAATAGCTACAGCTATTTTCGGCTCGGTTACTGTGACATTTTCATTTTACGTGACTATTTAGGTTTCGTTTAACATTGTCAACTAATAATTAACTGTATTTTCATTTTATCGACCTGTTTCAGTTTTTGACGTTTAACTAAAACCAATATATAATTAATGGCGCTAATGACGACTTTAACTTTTTAAATGGGACTAATTGACTTGGTCTACTTTTATAGGTAGGTACATGGACATATATTGCCAACTAAGTATGTAAGTTCTGTTAAAGATGGCACATAAGTATATTTATTAGTTGAAAACTAAAACGTATTAGGTATAGGTATACACGTTTAAATGTTTTGTATTTGTTATTGTAGAAGCTCGTAACAGTTTTACAACCTTTTTGTTATTAGAAATAAACTATGTCAACCGTCGGTCTCGTGTCTCGATCTCGAAGTACCTACAGTAACTAGGGATATTTTGACTAAGATAAATTCAGTCAGATTTAGATCTAGCAATTAATTGCTATGTCTGTGTATTAATGTATCGTCCGCCCACGGTATTGTTAATACACTTCGTATTTCTAGTAAAGCAGAACAAAGCCAACCTCAATTGTGGGGTGGATCCTTTTAGATTGAACGCGGGGATTATCGTAAAACTAGTAATTAAAATGATATCATATGGATGTATGGTTCACATTAACTTATAAATAGAGTTAAGTAGGTACGTAAAGGCTTTTCAGTCGTTGGTTTTACTCGGAGCTCTATCCTATGTATGAGTTACGTCAGTGACAAAGCTTTCATACGAACCAGCTTTCAGAAAATAGACAATGGGTCTCCCTGGAAACCAGCACCATTCATACGTCAGGAATTCTCATATCTCGCAAAGTACCCTTTTCTCGCATTGTGCGGTTGCCAAGTTTGATGCTTCTATCAAAAGATGACGGGGATCGGTAGATTGTTAAACAGGCAGTTGAATATCATTTGTTTCTGTTAAGTTCAGCTACCTATGAGAAAAGTTCAAGGCCTCAGTAAGGGTTCAGATCGCACGATGAGATTAGAATACGTAATCAATATAAAATATCTGGCAAATTCGAGTTATCTATACAATTACGTAACATGACACAAAATTTCGAGACAGAAATATATATTAAATTAAGTATTCTGGAACAAACTCCTAACTAAATGGTTTTTGGTCCAATTTACGACCGAACTCGGACAGCAAAGTTACGTAATCAACCCGAACGAAATGGACGGCTGTAAAGAAAAGTTTGCTCCAAATTATGGCCAGACGGATTCAAATGAAATTTTAGATTGTTCGTCATATTTCCAACGGAGGAATTACGTCTCAAATTTCTTAGAGATGTGATTAAAAGACATTGCAGCAAGAGACTTGTAATAATGTGTATTTTACTGGTAAAATACCTGAATCTAAATCTTAAATTCCTAATCTACCTACTCTAGTTAAAGATTACACACCAACAAGCTTTCCTTTTCCTGCATTTCCGTCCGAGTGACAAAAAAATAAAAATAAAAGAGATTTATTCAGTAAGTAGGCCGCACGGGCACTTTTATACGTCAAGAATCTACCAGTGCTTCCCAAGAGGAGACCACTGCTGAGAAGAAACGCCGCAAGAACACTTTAGTTACTCTCCATTGTCCGTAATGATCCCGTTTTCCGCGATTAAAATCTTCCGACGACTATCCAACTGCTTTGTGAAAAACCCTTTCCTGTAAGGACGCCTATCAACCTGCAAAAAAAAAATGCGAGAATTGTCCGACAGTCTGTCCGACTGTGCCTAATGGTACTTTGGGACTGTGCCTAATGGGACATTGCTAGCACGTTTCTTGGTGGTGGCCTGGTGGTCGTAATGAAGTTACACGCACGCATGAAGTATTAGGCAGCAAACGCACAGATCCCGCAAAAATACTCAAAATGATTTGTTTTTATTCCAGGTGACGACAAAAGACGGGCAGAGCGTGAGTGCCGCGCACAACGCGTCGTTCAGCGAGGCGAGCGTGGCTGACAACTCCGGCGACCTGTACCGCTGCGTCGACCGACTGCTGGCCGAGGTGCGCACGCCCCTGCGCACGCGCAAGTTCTCTGTCACCAAGATGCTGGGCTCTCTCATAGGTAAGCACAACATTATATAGCGGTTACGGCTATGCATGAATGACTAATGCCCGGTTCCTATATTCAAGAAACGAATCGTTTTCCTTGCGTCTCGTTAAAATTTGACATTTGCTACGTACAAAATGTGTCAAATTTTAACGAGACGTAAGGAAAACGATTCGTTTCTTGAATATAGGAACCGGGCATTAGTACTGTACTTGTTCTCTCTAAACTCTTCGATGGTAATTACATTATGATACCTGGAACTTTATCAAATTGGTATTTTTTTTGCTTAGCACAAGTATTCATCTGATGACCACACGCATATTATGTTGCTTCTCGCCAACATACGCGTCTAACAATAAGTTGATTAAAATGTTAATTTTGATTCCTTTGTTATTATCAGCCGAAAGCCAACTTTATATAGCTTACGATTCCCAAGTACTCGTATTATATTCAGAAGTAAAATAGTTAT
>OZ014439.1:15730936-15774971 GCA_963966035.1 Acleris laterana | reverse complement strand
CTCCGCCACAATGTGATCAATCTACCTTCTCGTGCCGCATCTCACTCGGCCTAAATAGTACCTACATATATGTAAGGTTCAAACAATTGCAAGATTTCGCGGGATTCGCGGACTGGTTTTTTTTGGAAGCGCTCAGTTCTTAAGTCGGTTGAGGACATGGAGCACCATTCGAATGGTGCTGATCTCGTTGACGAGGAGTTTATCGTGAGTTTTAAACGAAGAAAGCAGTAGTCAAACGTTTGAAAATTCCACCTTCCAACGTGTTACATGTACTAAACATGAAGGTCCAAAGAGGAAAGTAGTAAGAGCAGTATCTCACCAAAGATTGTAATTCCTAGTCTTATTTTAATAAATTATGACATTGTATGTAAATAGATTCTTGTATCTTAGTCTAGGTTAAGTGGTTAGATGTTTAACATGCATTGTCGTACCTGAACTTCTGTTTTTGTTCGAGGCACGATGGGTCATTAAGAGATGGATGAGTGTTAACTATTCTTAAATCTTATTAAAAAAAATATGTTGTAAAGGTTTAATTAATATTTTAAGACAATAATCCCGTACCTGCATATGGCTTTGTCATGCCCGCTTGCCACCAGCTATCATGTCTGTATAAAGTGGCGCTAATCAGAATGGTAGCTATCAATATTTCTAGTTTACCCTAGCATCAAACTAATTGTTTGAAAGATAAATATTTGTAACCTGCTGAACGTCTCTAGCAATGCCCAGATTAAGTAGACACCATCGCCGGTAAACCAAAGGCATGGATTCATATTGTATATAAAGCATCATCGGGGCTAACCACTTCTAATCTTGAAACAGTAGGTAAGTAATTGAATTCCTCCATGTTAATACTTGTGCGGTTGGTATTAGATAGGACTCTGTAAAGTGCCAAGTGAGATTCTAGTTAATGATTAAGGAACAATTGTGAAGCACAAAGTTCTGTATTAAAATGGGGTGTTCGCATTCTTATTTATATAGGTAGCCTAGTATATACTAAATGTACTTTAAATAACGGTCTAAACAATTGAAAAATACTAAATTTGTACTAGTACCTATGTAGGTATTCATGAAAACTATCTGTTTTCTACTTTTCGACTGTATTTATCGCTAAAAGTTGTCTGTATAAAAATATGTGTTCTCAAAGTCTTCAACAGTTTCTTAGATACATGTGGCTCTATATATAAAATTAACCTGTCTAGCGTTAAATTTAATGGTATATAAAAGCTTGATTTATGTTCAAACAAATAATAGCATAACGTTATGGATGGTTAAATTACCAAAGATAAGCGTTTTTGTTATAACTAATGATCAAAAATGTGTGTATGTAGGTTTACCTTTGATCTCTTCATAAGTTCCTGTTTTATCTCGAGATTTGGGAAGGGATTGTTACCTCGTGTCACTACACCAGAACAGTATTACATCGGCGTGCTTTGCATTTATGAAATGAATTAAAAGTGTATGTTGTAAATTTGGAAGAGACTAAATATGTCTGAACTGATTGGATTAAGTTGTAAATAATTTTTAATTGTTTAGCTTTAATATCAATACCATATAAATAAACTTCATAGGAATGTATTTTTTGTTTCATTGTCACACGTACCCGTACCCGTCAAAACTGAGAGAGAAAAAGAAAAGATGTTACTTCTTATTCACTCGTCCGGTACAGTCGACGCCATAAATATGTTTACACTTTAGTACCTTGTCTATTTACGATAACTCCGTGAAGTTACGATAGCTCCATCGGTCGGTTTAGTTACGAGTGAAGAGAAAAAGTGATCCGGCTTCGGAATTTTCGAATTTAGTGCTTTATAGAGCCATCCTGCAAATATAAATAACTTAGTGCACCCGGTGAATAACAAGGTCTTTAAATGCCGAGGAAACATTATCGTTCAAAGTAAATCTTTGATTTAGACTTTATTTTTTTCTCATGACCATTTCTTTCCACCTGCTACGATCCTGTCAAATCTCTTTCGCTTTTTCCACATTCATACATCGAGTCATGCATGCACGTTATTATAGTTTACGGAGGCTTAACAATATAAGTCTATGACACTCTTAATACAAGGGGATATAAGCAACCAGATACTGCGATGGTACCTAATCGTACCCTCCCATGAAAACTTGCTAATCTAAAGTTGGTTTTAAAGCTTGCCGAACTCCAGGAAACCAGACGATATAGACCCTTATTTATATGAATCCTGTTATACAGCGAGAGAAATCTAAAATGGTCATATGGGAAATTCGAAAATCATAAGAGTTAGGTTTATCTGTCCCTAGTAACCAAGGACTCGACAAAAGCATAGGTAAGTAAGTACTAACCGTGAATCGAACCAAGCAGTTTTTCCCGAGGTAAAACCCACATCGTTATTTGCTGTAGGTAATTAATAGAGTAAGCGGTCAGGAATGATTTGAATTGGAGCTAACAATATATAAGCTCGAGGTTTACATATTTTGTACCTCCTTACTACTCTCAAGTGCATTGGAGCTGAGATAATAAAAATGTGTTCGTACATTACTTAAATACGTGGGCGTATTTTTAGTAGGTAAGTAGCACAAAAGTTACTTTAATCCTTAATATCTTGGTCCCGATATCATTAAATGTGTATGTGTATTTTATTAGACCCAGTTAAAACATACAATTATGTCCTTACAAACTAGCATTTTAAAAACTTTAATTTAAACAGTTTTTAAAATTAACCAAACTACTAAACTTATCATTCAATTTGGTCCGTCCATTTAATATCTATCACCGATCAATATTAGAACAAACGGTATAGCTAACATCCAATACATCACATAAACAATAGGCCAGCCGTTTACTTAGCTAAATCCGCACGTTCCATAACATGAAAGGAACACGCGAAAAATGATAAATTGGCACACTCATCATAGAGAACACTAAAAACATACGTTGAGAGCCCGTTACTTCACTTCAATGGTATCATTACGCCAAAAGATATATGCTGATGGCTCATACCGAGTTAACCCACTTGCTGGGCCGTAAATTAGCTTGAGCAATAGCAAAGCATAAATATAAGAGTAGGTCGTCTCGGGTCCCTTAGGAGGTTCTGTTACCTATTGCCGCTCGGGGCCTAGGGTTCCGTTGATACGCGTCACCGGATAGGTACTTATTAAATAGTTAATACGCACGCAACTAAACGCGGCATTTTGCATGCGGCGCGCGGCCCCTACTAAACCGGCTCCGTCCGTCCTGTTGAGTTTGCTTGTGGTGGCTCGTAGCGCGTACGGTCGAGGCACGCACACATGCAAAACGCGCTTTACTCCTACGCGCTATGCCTTTGTTAAAAGACGAACTACTGTTTATACTGTGGCAATAGTGAGATAGATGTGCAGTGATCGGTCTACGCGTAGGTCGACGACCGCAGTCCATTTCTGGGCACGTACCTACCTTGCTTACCTGCGGGGAAGTGAATGATTCTGTTGGGCTATGCAAATGCTGAGGTTTGACAATTGAAAGATAATCCATTATATATCTGATTGATTATCTTTCTCTCTATAAATAAAACTCAATTGCTGCATTTACGTCATGCACTTGAGAACGGCGCGACCAATTCGATTCGTTTTTTTGTCGTGGTCGTTATTGTCAGTACAAGTTTGTATGACAGACGCAGGGCACGAACAGCTAGTTTAAAAATTTAAATGCCAGCATATTTATTAAAGCATGCTAGTTACATAAGATAAAAAAACGAACATTTTGGCCACGTTTGAACACGAATATGATACTGCTTATAACAAGTAATTAATGCTATTCCAATGTATAAAGCCATGTTATAAAGACACTTTTCGTATTACAAACAAAATCTTTTTAACTTATAAGCGAATTTTTAATGTTCTTCGAAGTCATTAAAAAGCGCTAATTATATGAAGTAACATAAGAAGAAGTAGTAGTATACAAATATATCTGTATCTAATTGCGCAGGTTTTTTTTAATTGGTTTTATTGGTTAGCTTATTTTTTTTTCTTCTCCTAAATAAATTTGTATGCTTGCCTACTCGATGCACAACCTTTCACTTTTTTAATCTCTTAAGGGTTAGCTGGAAGAGCTTCCTTAAAGGCATAGGTTCGCCTTTGTATATCCTTCATTTAAATAATTTGTATACTTTTTGTTTTTCTATTGAACAATGTAGTGTTTTACATATTACATTCATACATAAACAAGTTAAAAAATATTTCATTATAAACCGCCGTAAACGCTACACGTCATCAGCCGATCAATATCATAAGCGTTTAAAACCAATTTGACGCCGGCACGCGAGACAAATCACAATCGCATCTCGGGACAATGGCCAATGCTCATTGCGAGATCAGAGGGGTGCGCGCCCCAGCCCGATCGATCGTGGACCGCGCCAACTTCTCGCCAGACTCACTGCACTATCCGACTACGCGGGTCCCAATTCAAACGTGCCGTGCCGAAAAAAAAAAACATTTATTTTCCTAGTGTTATGTGCCAGTAGTTTATCAATGGAGCGAAGAGTTTGGGATGGAGTGCCGGTGGAGTCGCACTCACCGCCGCAGTCGGTGCCGGGCCGGCGGACGCCGCTCGGAGCCGTGGGTCTTGGTGGCTTCTACATGCAGGGCGGGCAACCACCGCCTCAGCACTGCTATCCTACTGATGAGAACCAACCCGAACCAGGCACCAGCTATGGCCAAAGGTACGCTTAACCTATAAAACTGTAGGACAAATATCAATAACAATGAGGGAATATAACAAACAATTCAAATTATTAAATTCAATAAAAAAAATCTAAGGCTCAGGCTATTATTTGTGTTGAAAACTTAATATTGCCAGTGTATTTTATCTTGCTTGTTGACATTCTAGTGAAGCATGACCTAGTACAATGGTAACTCATAATAACGCAGTTAACATGATGATGTTGCAAGGGTTAAGTCGCTGTCATTAGTATACTTATCAGGGTGCTAATAGTATACCGCTATTGTCTACTTTGCATAATCGAGTCCCGATTCATTGGCATCGGCAGCGCATGCGCCTTATCGGTCGGAAGCGATTGGTTTTAAGCGGTCTCAATCGCTCCTCTAATGAATAATGTATGAGCATAATATTTACACTGGCACTCAGTACGTGTATAGTCGCTACCAAATATACTGGCCCGCAAAACTAAGTAGGTATCACATTTAGTGAAAATTTCATTGAAAGTGTGATACTTAGTTTTGCGGGCCAGTGTATATTAGAGCACGTACAAGTAACTCAAAAATATACAAACATGCTGGGTTGAATTTAGATATCTATGAACACCTCATAAATGTTCCGAAATATTTTAGGGAGATTGTACATGTTGTAGTATGTAATTATCTACAACTCAACTAATATACCTTTTCGTATTTTAAATTAATCGTACGTAATTTAGATAATAATAACATAATACAGTATCTATGCATCAATAGCAATAAACAAGTAATTAATAAAAATAAGATTTGTAAAATAAATTAAATTCATTTTTTAGTTTTGGAAAAAATATCAAAACTTTTATATCTGTATTTAAATGACTTATCAAAATGGACTTTATAGCATAGGTAATAAAGTTCATAACAAAATGAGTATATTCTTTTGCGACTGCAAACATATTATCTTAAATACGGAACCCCCGGTACGCGATTCCGTCTCGCACTTGACCGGATTTTTTTTAATAACTTACCTACTGATCTGATTTTTATCAATATATGGCATATGTACGAACAGAGATTTGCACCACATGTGCACATGTGTACAAGGGGTAGAACAATAACGCACTTCTAATGGAGTGGCATCTGCACACAAAGGGGCAGCGGTCACCCCCCGACAAGTGCCCGCTCGCAACCGCTAACTACCGAGTGGTGTACCTTTAGAATCACTACTTACTAAATACGTAATGATATGGTACAAGGTCTAAGGAACGAAGCATTTTAAATCATCCTTTCACAATGCGTACTGAAAAAGAGTGGAATGCGCTTCTGGCATCTGCATACAATCTGAACCTATTTAACGCTAGGGTGAGTATTGTGAATAGGCATCTTCTAGATGCGCTGGCATCATCGGCGAAAAAATGTTCATCCTCCAATGGCAACGTCAAGAGTAAACCGATTATGGATTTTTACTGTCAAAAATAGTCCTACGGGTTTGTTCTTCTCTCTCACTCGCGCTCATACACTATTATGCTAGACAAACCGACTTTACCCGAAACTAAAAGACTTTTTAAGACCTAAAAAATAATATTTTTATACGCATTCACTGCCATTCCTGACATTTCCAGGTCTTTACTTTTTTAC
The DNA here is from genome assembly GCA_963966035.1 of Acleris laterana. NCBI lineage: Eukaryota > Metazoa > Arthropoda > Insecta > Lepidoptera > Tortricidae > Acleris > Acleris laterana. The sequence continues at coordinate 15,768,686 of OZ014439.1, read as the reverse complement.
GATTTTCAAGGCACTGAATTCAAATGAGGAAAACGCTTCTATAGGCAATACCGGCAGAGAATGGGTTTAAAAGCAATCTTAATATTTAGATAGTGTTTATTTTTATGTAGATGACATGCAGAGTACAAATTCTTGTTCCAGGCGGTAGTTCTTGAAGTGAAAACAGCTTTGATTTAACATATGTCATAACGATTGCTGACCGATAGGAGATGGCAACTAATAAAGAAGATTCATTAATTATTTATTAAACTTCGTAATATTACAATGACGACACAGTCATATTACCTAACATAGCAATGAAATGTACCTATACCAAAAAAAATCAAAATCCTTGATTCTAGATAGGGGATAAAACAAGCAACAATAAATTATCTCTTTCACCAGATCCTGTGACGCGCTTAAAACAATGATATTCGTCCCTTATCTAAATATCCAAATTAAATAACTCAAAGTAAGGGTTGAAACCTGAATAAATGTCATCTACTTACACAGACTCCCCCAAGTCCCGGTCCCCCAGTCAGCGCATGACGAATGGGGCCACAACTCATCCATTGTGCGCTAGAACCAGCCACTTGTTCCGCTCCACGGAAGGAAACCGTGGTCCAAAGTTAAAACAGAACAAATGCCCGTTTTTATTACATCATGGACAATTACCCAAGATTAATTGTAGAAGTTTTTCTCTGTATTATTACCACCTTAAAAACGTCTACTTACGCGTAAAGTTTCATAAATTGCTATGATAAATTGCCATGGTTTTTTATTTGCAGGTCTATGGGAGATGGTAAATCGAAACAAAAAATGCGACAAGGGAAAACTGTAAGATTGAATATTAACGCGAGGGAACGACGAAGAATGCATGATTTGGTAAGGGGATAAGACTTGAAATTTTCAAACGACTGCCCGAAAAGAGGCGACTACCTGGGCCTCTATTCTAGAGGTAAATCAATACGTGTTATGGTATTGTTTTTAACTCGGCAGCCATTACTGTCAAGTAAATAAGAGCTATCATAACGTTGATAATATGATAACAGATCAAAGGATATGGTTTTTGCCGCCTAGGATCGCGGGCATCGCGGCTCTGCTCTTTTCAACTTCAAATGCCCGAAGGTCAAATTGCCCAAGAATAGGAGCCCCGCATTGTGGGGCTCCGTAGACATTGCCAAGACCGACATTATAAAAAAACAATGCGGTCATTTAGGGACTCAGGACTTTTTGAGATGTAGTCGTAAAGCGATGGGTTCGTATTGTGATCTAGGCACAAAGCGATGAAGTCTGATCGAGATGTAGTCACGCAGTGATCGGGTCGTATTAGCTACCTAGCGATATCGAAATGCGGACGGAAAACTCCTATCAAAAATACTGTGAATTTTCATATTTTTTACTGCGGCCATAAATGGGATCAAGTTATTGACTTGCGAATCAAATTTTTGACGTAATAAATTTTCTCATATGGGTATATTGTTGCGTCTCCATAGAAAGAAATCGTACTTTTCCTTTCTGTACTTTTTGCTTCTTTGTCGACAGTTTTGCATAAGATTTTACTTTTTCCTTAAAAACGATAAAAGTTAGAGCAATTCTTTTGTTTTTCTGTAATATAGAGGTTTTTTTTTACCATCAGTAGTAATAAACAAAGCGGCTATTTTTCTACTAAAATATCTCAAAAGTCACAAAAAACCATGACTCTCGAGAGCATTAAGAAAATTTGATACCTCTCGTGATAGGTTAAAATAGGTAATAACGATAATTGAAATCTATGCGGACGAAGTCGCGGGCAGAAGCTAGTTTTTTTATATTTGGTTAGTTTAGATGTCCTCTAAGAAACCCTTTGTAATTACATATAAAACTTTTTGACAACTACAGAACGACGCCCTCGACGAGTTGCGCAGCGTGATTCCGTACGCGCACTCCCCGTCCGTCCGCAAGCTGTCCAAGATCGCCACGCTGCTGCTGGCCAAGAACTACATCCTCATGCAGGCCAGCGCGCTGGACGAGCTGCGAAGGTAAGCCTCACCCCACCTCAAGACCGACTCCCTCGACGATGACGACGATAAAGGGTAACTTTTCCACTACGTCACGACAATTTGTGATATATTTATATACTGCACTCATAAGCTAACAGGTGGTATCTCACATTCAATAACCGAAGCAGTTTTCATCCTCACTCGTTAGTAAAATGGTTGCATTTGCTACAGGAGTTTTGTCTGAGACGCCACTATTTGTCTTTAGTAGTGTAGTTTATTGTTGTATGTTAGTCTTTAACTATGAGCACTTTTTGTGGAAAACGCCTTCGCGCATATCCAGCACCGTCATTGTCAATCACCGATCCTGGGTCACAGTTTATAAACCTATTCTACGACTGTTTTTTCAGGTTAGTAGCCTACCTTCAAGGCACTGCGACCGCTGCAGGAGGCATAGTGCTGCCACCCGGCTTTGACTTGGCGGGGATGCCGGCGGCTGCCAAGCTCCTCCAGCCCCCCGTGCTGGGGCCCCCCGCACCCCCCGATCCGCCATCCTGAGACCCGCCCGTCAAGCTCGAGCCGTCAGGTCCCTAGTGCAGTTATAGTGCCGACGTTCACTGACTGAAAGTTTAAAGTCCTAGTCTAAGTTTAAGGATAAGAGCAATATGCACGTGTTGGCATCTAGTCTTTATATTAAAGAATGTGGAGGTTTTGCGAATACACGTGGCAGTTTTAGTATGAATATGGATGTGGTTCAAAACTTGATTTATAAATATAAGGTCCCTTTCAACGACAATGCCAGCTGATCGGCAGCGCGAATTTTAACCTTAGATATGGATCTATTTTTTTGTCGTGACAATCTATATTTTTAAGATTTTAAATGTTTTTTTTAATTATACAGTGCATTAGCTACGAAATTAACGCTACGCATTCTACGCCGTAGCACTTTCCTGTAAAACAACAAGCCATACAAAGTATAGATGGCACTTACAAACCATCCTAACCAATTGTAATTTTTATTTTAAGGGTAATCGAAACAGTCCTTATTTATACTGAATATAAGAATAGATGATTTAATTTAATTTAAACGATTGAAAAGTCTCAACATATGTTTAACAAGGTTACTGTAGGTTTCTGTCCATTAGTTAGTATATCTTACGAATAATTCCAATCATATTGTAATCTATGCGCACAAGCGTTTGTATGCGTATATTTTCACTATCGTTTTTTATACGATTTTATTATAACGTCTTGTAGCTCTCGTAGCTCAAACGTGTCAATTACGGCAAACGTAAACAGGTATTACTTTAGTTGCTAGGTTTTGTCAAAATTGTAGACAAGAATTATGTTTCAAAAACTTTAATGTGAAACTGCTAGAGTTGGAAAAGGTAGGTACGAATATGATAATGTCTAACATTTCGATAGAATGCTCGAATTTATACTGACAATGGTTAGGTTTTTAGTTTATATATTACTTACTGTGAAATGTGTTGAATGAAAAATAAAATGTCTAACCGCCACACTCAAAAGATGCTCATAGTAACTGTAGTACGAGTAAACCGCACTAAAGATCATTTAGATGACTAATCAAAGGACTTTCAGTGCTGTGTAAAATACATTTAATAAATCGAAGAACGACGCGGTTAACCTGGTTGGTGACAATGGCCCGCCTTCGAAACTACCGGGCCTACGTTCGATTCTCGGTATGAGAAAATGTTTGTGAGATCAGCGCGAGTATTTGTTTCTAAGTCTCGTGTTCTATCTATTAGTGTATGTATTTCTCGATATAAGTATATATCGTGGCCTAGTACCCATAGTCCAAGCCTAGAGCTTATAGTTTGGGATTAGGTCAATTCATGTGTGATTGTATTGACATAATAATAAAAAAAGTGAACTATCTTAGAAATATGTAATAATTGGAGAAATTAGTTAAAATCTAAAAAAAATGTCCATGCACGACTGTGCAGAAAAGCCATAAATAAGAGGAAACGAGTTCAAAGTTTTGTAGATAACCTATAACCAAATTCTTTATAAGGTAGAGTTTTTCAAATATTTCAGTCTTGAGCATTTAAAATTAATTGATTACATAATACTCGTATGTACATAATGGGCCTAATCAGGTGAGGTATATAACAGTGTGTGTAAATAAGTGACCAGTTCCATTCAATTTATTAATTAGTTAGATGTCATATTCAACCGAATTCTAGATATATTTTTTAACATTGACTTATATTCGGTACTCCAAATCGGCTTTAAAATCTCAAGTCTTTCTACAATGTTAATAATATCGTCGTCGCATACAAGGCACCTAGGCCTCTATCAGATGACGCGCTGGCTTAGTTTGTAGTGACCCTGCCTACGAAGCTAGCGGTCCTGGGTTCAAAATATTCAAATCCCGGTAAGAGCAGATAATTTTGTGATGGGCGCGAATATTTGTTCCTGAGCCATGGATGCTTATTTCTCTAGGTATATAAGTATTTATATCGTTGTCTAGTACCCATAGTACAAGCCTAGTTTGGGACTAGGTCAATTGATGGGACATTATCCCCGGATGATTATATATTATTTATTTATTCTACTGGGGTAAAACCATATTGCCCTAGACGTATTATCGTATTGTCAACTATACCATAATATGGCAAAAACAATATGGTGTTAACGTGTCGAATAGAGGACCTGGGGGGTTATTATGAAGTGGCTATGCAGTTTATTTTACGGCGAGGGTAAAGGACAGAGCTATAGCAGTTATATAGCTCTGTCCTTTTCTCTCCGCGTAAACTGAACTGAATTGCTATGTCATAATAACCCCCCTGAGCTCTGTTAGTACTCTGCACAGAAAGACTATAATTTATAGTATTGCTCTTTTAACTAGAGAGTTGTAAATGATGTACAGAACCTTTAGATCAATATTCTTTACAGGACTTAAAGTAGGTACCAACTTAACTTTTTTACTAGAATAAAACCTTTCCGATCTATTTGTCAGTATTTATTATTTCAAGTCTAGATAATTAATGTGATGTAAGTTATGTTATTTCTCTTCTTGAATACAAGAGAGAACTTGTGAATCAACGTGCCAAAATAATTAAGGACCGTCTTCTGGACATAGTAATTAATATTTAAATTGTTGTAAGATATTCTAATAGTTTTGTAGACTTATACGAATGTGTGTGCTTATGAGATTGAGGATTGTATATTATTATAAGTAAGTAGATAATAATTTATTATGTTTAAGTAATTTACTATACTAGTAGGTAGTGTCCAATCAACACGTTGTTGATAAGCCAAAGTAAAATGTGATTGTTATTAGCAATAATACTAACTTATTTTAATTTACGTGATTAAAAATAAAGTATAGAATATATTCATGTTTATTGATTTCATCATTTTTATTTTACAAATTGTGACGAAGGGTAGGATTGACATGTTTTAATTGAGAATTAAGTTATAATTATTGGGATGCGTTTTTGTTTAAGTTCATAATAACTTCCCTAGTGCACCTTCCAGATGTACGTTAGTAGGTACTTACTAATTCCATGGACGCGTATACAAACTTAACAATTGGAAACTCTTTACTCATAAGAATTAAAAGAAAATTGTTGTTATCAATTAAGAGCCTTTTATACTAGTTCAACGTGATTAACTGATTAAATTTAAAAATTAAATATCTTTAAGACCGTAAGAGTTATCATTTGTCTGTCTTTTGGAAATTAACTTTATTTGACCTAAAGAATGTTCCCTTAAAGTTATCGTAAATAAAAAAAAACACGGTGTATATCTGCCAAATAAAAAAAAAATCGCCACAGGAGCGCGTTTCTTTTTCAGTTTTTTTTTTTGGTTTTCCTTACTCGGTATCGTTGATACTATCGATCGTCATACCACAAAAGTGTCCCAGATTTTATTATGTAAGTAAGTTTGTTTTTCCTGTGCGTCACGTCCATATAATACTAAAAATACTGCAGACAAAAATCTGACGATCTGGAATGGAATATTTGGGACACTTTGTATGAGGATTGATAACATCAACGATTATGAGTAAGAAAAACCAAAATAAAACGAATTCTGAAAAAAAAGTTAATGACCTACACGTTTTTTGAAAAACGCCCAGTAACCTTTGCCAGGATGTGCCTTTAATAGATAAATACAATTGATATACCCCATAAATTCCATATACTTACACCCATGCGCCATCAAGTGTCACATGCTGAAACCATCGCCTACACGAGCAGACGAACGTTTACTTTTTCCCCTGTTACGGCTGTTACATGGTTCATACAATAAGCAAGAGGTGGCGCCACTAGTTTGCATGTCGGCTTACTACCGATCAATACCTGAACAACGTCAAATGAGCGTTACAAGTCCAAATAAGTACTTTTTTCACTGCAAAATTGTATTTCATCTTTTCCTTTTTTCTGTTGACTATATGAAGCTGTCAGTAATTTGTATTTAAAAGATAATTAACGTTACCTAATTATAAGTTATCTTGAATGTCATATTATAAATAATTATAATGTATTTGTGTGCTAAAAAAATCCCTAAACGGATCACGGTTAACTGCTCCCTTACAAAAGAATGAAAGTACTGTATCGTTATATTTATATTTTCGTTAAGAAAACAATTAGTAAGAAATAATATTATTATCAGAGGGGAGGCGTTGCGGCGGAAATCAAGTTGATCGAGTTACCTAATTAGTTTACCTGCCTCCACCGGATGCAATCAACGACTTAATCTTAACCAAGATTAAATGCCTGAGTATAAAAATAAATGAGAAAATATGAGGTTACACACGGTAACCTTGTTTTTGGCGTGTCTCCGTACTGTCAATGTTTTGATAGTTCTTATTACTTGACAGTAATGGCGGCCGAGTTAAACACAATACCGTAACACTTCAAAGACCACAGATTATAAGGGTTTATTTTTATTTAAAGAATTTTGGTCCTAAATTTTGCAATGTATTATGTACGTGTGGCAGGAAAAAAACGTATAAACTGAAGTAAAGTGAGGGCGGATCGCCAGTTTATCAATAATTTACAACTAACTACGTATGATAAAGATTAAATCCATGCTGCTACTGACTACTGAGAATCTCTCAAAGAACCATGCCGATTGAATAGCTACCTTTTAAAAAAAAGAGTTCAAATGTGTCTATCATCCGTTTGGGAGCTACGATACGTTAGAGCGACCTATGCATGTAAGTAAGAAAATTATAATCTATACTATACATATACTTACCTACTATAATATTATAAAGCTGAAGAGTTTGTTTGTTTGTTTGCTTGATCGCGCTAATCACATGAAATACGGGTCCGATTTGAAAAAATCTTTCAGTGTTAGATAGCCTATTTATCGAGGAAGGCTATAGGCTATATATCATACTTACATAAACCATAAACCGACGCGAAGCGAGGGCGTGTCGCTAGTGTTTCTTATAAAAGAAGACACTGACTGGGTCTTTATTCAACACGGTAAAAACCATGTCGTCTTTGACCTGTTATCGCATTGGCAACGTTTTGATAGCTCTTATTTACTTGACAGGTAATGGCGGCAGGCTTAAAAACAATAACATTCATTACAGATCTAAGACGATATGCTTTAAGACTGCACCGAGCAAACGTCGAGTGTCCAGTGGCGCCCTCATTACTATTATTGTGTTTTCTTTGATCTTCTCTGCAATCATTACGATAGAAGGGTTTGACACATTAAACTTACCACTGTTGTTTTAAAAAAACAGATGGCGAAGTGCCTCCTCGAATAAGTATTTTCGAAAATGCTTGCTATTTCATCCCGCTCGGCCACCCTCCGGGCATGAACAGTGCGAATATGCAAAAACTCTCACCCACACAACGATCGTTGGGGACAGCGGGGCGGCAGCGGGTAGCGGGGTAGGTACTCAGTCCCACAGATTATAAGGGTATGAATACAGACTCAATCCAGTGATTCAGTAAGAGTACCGGTGTGCACACATCCCACAAGTTCATCTTATTGTTATATGTGAATATCTTAGTGATTAGAATACTTATAATAAACATTAATTTATACCCAGTACCTACGGGGTACTTAAATGTGTTTTATGTGATACCTATTACTTCGTTACTACTTTGGAAAAAACTCTTATCTGATATTTGTAGATGTATGAGTATGAACTTAATTCTCTTCACGTTTAAGTTTATAATCGTACGTTACGAAATATGAGATACGAGGTTTTTTCAAAGTAATGACGATATACATGTACGATTTAGAATGGAAGAAAAAGATTATAGACGAGGAAAAAAGAAACGACTGCGTTTATCTGCAAGGCGAAAAAAGTGCCATTTTGCTCGCAAGTCAAAAGAAAAGGCTGCGAGAACTTCGAAAAACAACGGGTAGGTAACTAAATAGCCGTACCTGTTCTAAAATACCATCGTACTCAGACCTCTAGTCTCATATGAATTGTATGGAACTAGTCGTGTTTACCGATGTGGATAAAACGTGGATAAAACATCTGTCACTTTCTGACCAATAGATGCCTATGTGAGTTCGAATGTGACGGATGCTTTATCCACTGCGAGAAGGGTAACCATAATACCTACCTACTGCCGCCGCTCTAATGATAATCAATCAAATCCCAGTAAGTCGACTTTGTGTCAAAATCAAGTTAACTACATATTCTTCATCGTGAAATTGAGATCTATCGCACTAGATATAAGGTTTATTTTTATTACTCAAATGTCAGTAGACTACTATCCTTAGCATAGACACTGTTGGCTACTTAAAATACCTATGATACTATTTAGGCCATCACTAATACAAAAAATACCGTAATCTTATTCATAATCATTTCATCAACATTACCTCGATTCTTTCCAAATTTTGTTTAATTTACATAATTAGGTACTTACTTACTGTGGTTATTGTTTGCGCGGAAATACAATTGCGCGGGTTATACTTACTGGTAATGTTTATCTCATAAACTTGTAAACGTAGATACATTATTAATAAAAAAAAACTTAAGTAGTTGTCTTCTCTTATTTGCTTAGTTCTAAATTAAGGTGCATCCACATGCTTGTCATAAACACTGCAGGGTCCCTATATAAATATAGTGATAAAGTTTGGATAAGGCATTCGTCACCTTCTGACACGTAAATAATTACGAGAGTGACGGATGCTTTATCCACATTTGACACGCGATATAGACGCAGCCATACTAGGCCCGCAGGACGCAACTGTACGTTAGAATGAGATAGAAATATATCGTGCTCACTTTAATATAGGTATAGCTGCGCGGCATAAGAAAGCACGCCCTTAAATGTTGTTTGTAGGTACAGTCAAGGACTTTAATTGTTAAGCCACTATGGAACCCTGTCGCATAACGTTGATCATTAATTTTAGCGTAATTTCTTTCATATGGTTTGACGCTGTCATTATGACAGGGTTCCATAGTGGCTTAACAATTAAAGTCCTTGACTGTACTCAGGTACACTCTGACGGGACAACCTAAACTCGGTGGTTAATAATTAGTCCGTCGAGTTCAATTTAATCAATTCCTGGTTATGATCAATTATGATTTAAAATGTCACAGCACATATTAACTATACAATATTATACCAGATGCATGCTTGTGTGTTTATACTTCAATAGTTTTTACCTTACGGGGATTGGGTATGGGTTACTCAAACTAATTTATAAAATGTTACATGTCAATAAGTTTCTGTCAAAAAAATCATTTTTGGGACAAGCTTTTATTGCCGACTGTACCTTTTTTGCATCGGATCACTTCGTTTACCCGAATTTCATTTGCCATAATTGTCTCACTTGCCATAATGTTAATTTGCCATAAAGGCATTTTTTCTGAAACTGTAAACCTTTCAGGTATTTTTTACATGCCATCGTATAGAGCCCAATAGGTTAGGTGAGGTTTGTTTTATAACAATTCTGAATAGTTCACGATTTCAGAAAAAATGCCTTTATGGCGAATGAATATTATGGCAAGTGATAGAATTATGGCAAATGACTTTCTGGCAAACGACAGAGAACCTTTTTGCATAGTCGTCATCTACAGTTTGTCAAGGCGATTCTAACAAGCCCGAACACGACGGGCTTATCGTGTGTAATTAACTAATTAAGGAGTTCCTATGGCCACCCTGAGTCTCCGGCATCAGACCAGCTCGATGGTATTATATTATTGTATTGTCATCAGAACTGAAGACGTATGCAAATTTTCAGCTTCATCGGAAACCGGGAAGTACGACAAATTTAACTTGCAAGATTTGATCCTTGCATACGTCATAATATGTATATGCATACATTGCAAGTTAAATAAAAGCTTTTAAAATGAAATTAAAGATTGTAACATTAAAAGTGCAAAACACACACATTTGGTCATTGTATGTATCATATTACATACATAATATACATATAAATTGGCTTTAATCTAAATGATCATGTCACCTTATTATTTGAATAAAATAAAATCATTAAAATCAGAAAAAAATGTCTCAAATACCCATTTCTGTAATCAATTTTGGAATGCTAATTGATGTTTTTTTAGGTGGGAGGTAGTCTGTTATAGACCAGACCAAGTCCCAAAATATGCAACTTTTTGGTAGACATGGTCAGTCTGGTTTGGAGCTTGCCGTTAGTAGTCGATTTGTAGATCCCAATAGTGGATTAAAGTAATCTATTGGTTTATTTTATAAGGATTATAAAGAGAAGATCAAATATTACTCAAAGTATGACTTGTTCTTTAATTTGTTTTCCAGTGCCGCTGTCCCTATGCAATGCAAGGTGCAACCATCGGGCACGGCTGATTTATCCCCTGCGTTTACTATGCAAGGACAATCTACTGAAGATGGCATCAGAGTGACATCTATTGAAGAAATTCAAAGCGAATACAATAAATCGTCTACTGACACTATTACTAAACCGTTCGTAGAGATAATGATTGAACCTGAAATGATTAAGATAGAGGTGATCCAACCAGATGGGTCGGAAGGAGAATTGTAGAAATTTAACATGTATTTGACAGTATTAAAATATAGGAATACTCTTAACTGCAATTTGAATCATTTAAAATATGCAAAGAACCCAGATCCACAACGGTTAACTATTTAGGGTCAAAAGATACAACTCTTTAAGGACAGGACCCTAAATAGTCGAAATTTGGTAAAATTTGTACAAAGCGGTAAATCGCGTCATGCTTATCACCAATAAAATGTATGCTCAATAAGTAAATTTTACTCTTCTTAGTTGTTGCTTCCTGCGTCTCTTTCATCACAGAATGTTTAGAATTATTGTGTTGACTGCTTTAGCCAGAGCAGAGGCACCAAAGCACTTTGTCCGTTCCGTCCACTCTATGACATTTTATGCTATACAGGCTTCTGCCCGCGACTCCGTCCACGTGGAACTCGTTTATATCGTAGCTCTATACAAATTTTCACTCTATTTCACCCCCCTAGGGGATGAATTTCGGGAAAAAGACTACCTTATGTCCTTTCCCAGGATTCAAACTATATTTGCACTAAATTTCACCTAAATCGGTTCAGCGGTTTAAGCGTGAAGAGGTAACAAACAGACAGACACACTTTCGCATTTATAATATTAGTATGGATATGGATACTAATAAATAAATAAATAAATAAATAAATAAATATCAGGGGACAATGTCACACCAATTGACCTAGTCCCAAACTAAGCTCAAGGCTTGTATTATGGGTACTAGACAACGATATAAATACTTATATAGAGAAATACATACTTAAATATATAGAAAACATCCATGACTCAGGAACAAATATTCGCGCTCATCACACTAATATGCCCTTACCGGGATTTGAACCCAGGACCGCTAGCTTCGTAGGCAGGGTCACTACCAACTAGGCCAGCGCGTCGTCTGTTGAGAGTTGAGAATAATAGTTGAGTTGTACTATTTGTACTGCAACACTTTGAGGATGCATCTTTGAGTGTTTTGGTGTAGCCAAAATATCCTAATGACAAGACACACAACACACCCTAGGCGCCAGTTGCAATTGGGATATTTTTACAACGTTATTTATTACGTCATATAATAACTATATCAAGGAATATGTAGACAGGTATAGCTCGGTTCGCAATAACTGTCACGAATGGAACATCTTATCTTACCTTGTACAGATGGCAAAAACCCCATCTGTACAAGGTCAATAAAAGGATCCAATTTTGTTCATGAGCTACAGCCTGGTGACAGACAGACGTCCCTTGAGGGTTAAGTTATCGTCTAACAAATAATGAAATATTTATTTTACCATTTAGTTTTTCACATTTTTAGAGAGTTCAATGCGTCAGAGCTTTGCTAAATATTATTTAAAAAAAAGTCGTAGATTTGACAAATGGATACCTACAGTTAGTTTCACAACATGTAGCATGCTTTCAGATCAGATCACATACATGTCTGCAAATGCTTGCCGTATGTGATTTGGTGAAAGATTAGCAAGGTGGCTCACAAACAAAAATAACAAATGCAAGCGTTTTTTCTTGGACAAAAGCAAGAGCGTGTGTGCATGCTTCGGCGATGACGTCACGAGTGCACGCACGTACCGCCGAGTCACGCCATACGTTGAGCGTCTGCCGAGTTTCCCGCATTTCTTCAACAAGAGAATACCTACCTACCACTCGAGATAACAAGTCTGGCAGTATTTTCCAAATACAGGGCTCATTCTGCTGGGTAAAACTATATTGTCTTTGACGTGTCATCGTACCTACTGTATTTAACTCGGCCGCCATCACCTACTGTCAATTAAATTAGACTCGTCTTCTAAACGTTGACAACACGATAAAATGTTAAAAGCAATATGGTTTTACCAAGAATAATAGTGGAACAATTGTTTTCATTTTGTATGCAGACAAGCCTTAGATTTTCAAAATGAAAACGGTTGCGATTGCGAGTGCGTTAGCCAATCTGCCCTCCTTAGATAAAAGGGCGTATGTCTCATAGAATCACATAAGTATTAGTGACCTTATTTCTTAAGAAAGGGGGTTAAATATACTTTGACTATCAAATTGCACATGCGTCCTTTTTATTTAGGAGGGCAGCAATAGCCCCTCGTCAAGGAAGCGGTTCGCTTGGTCGGTAGCTAGTGCCTACGAGGTTAGCGGTTCTGGGTTCAATTCAGGGAAAGGGCAAATTATGATGAGCGCGAGTATTTGTTATGTTCATTATATGTTTGTCTACTCGTAGTACCTTCTCAAGCTACATAAGACTAGGCTAGAGTTTGGTTTGGAACTAGGTCAATTTGTGTAAGATTATTATTTAGTTTCTAATTGTCATTCTATGTATAGGTTTTACTGTTGATAAAAAAATGTAGATTAGTTGTTATTTGATAAATAATAGCGAAGTGAAGTACCTACCGCCATAACAATAAATATTAGCCTCAATAAACTAGTGATATAGCGTAACATTTGAACTCAATCAAAGATATCATTATGAAATACATAGGTAATCGTTTTGTTTTAGTGGAAACTGTTTACTTTTACATTTTTATTCGAAAGAGCAGCATTTTCTAAGGATCTAAATTGAAGCATTTCATGATTAAAAGTGTTATTGCTAAAATAATTTATTATATAAAAGTACAATAAAGCCTCGCCTATTTATGACAAAATGGCGGAGTTATCAAAGTCATTCAAGCATTCAAACATGGCTTATTACTTCTATTAATACAACACTTTCTGCATGACCCTTGTTTCTAGACTACTTAGATTTACTTAACACAATCACATTAAAGTTGTTGAAAAGGCGGATTCCAAACTTCCAATCATGAGTTTCTACAAAACATGTTGATGCCGTTTTGAACCTCTTAAAAAACCTCACCACAAAAATTATTAACATTTTTCACACATAACATAACCCAAAGAGTACGTTAATGGTCTCATTAATATATTTATTCCATCATAGGAACTACAGTCAAGTTCAAGTTCAATTCTTTGTTAAATGGCTACTGTCCAGTGGAAAATTTAACCAGTGTCAAGTTTGAAAGTTACACGTGATCGGTGAAAATGCTTTTCCAGAAACAGATGCTGATTAATCAGTTGGAGAATCTAAAAATAAAATAAATTATATGTATACATTACCTAGAACTACAAATAAAAAAAAATTAAAACTTACAACTGAATACTAAAATCATTAATATAATAGCTAAAATATAGATTTCAATTCAATTCAATTTTTTATTTCAGACATGTGTCCATTTACCTACAGTCAATTTGAAAACCAATAATTTTGACATGACAACAGCTGTCTTCGAATACGATGACACGTCAAAAGAGATAATGTTTTACCGTGTTGAATTAGAGGCCCAGCATGATAGAAGGCCCCCAAACAACAATAGTACATTACTGCAGAGGACGTAAAGTAAGGGATTGCTGGACGAGTTTGGGGTAGATGGCCGAGTCGTAGAAGGGGCCGTATAAAACGAGTCCTGCAATCACTGTTCCGGCCGAGGATTGTATAGGTATAGTGCTTTTCTCAAGTTATGTGAGAAAATTGTAAATTGTACATTACTAATATCTTACGATGGCAATCTCAAAACTGAAATGTAACGATGAAAATCTCAAGACTGCAATATTACAATGGCAATCTCAAAACTGCAATATTACGATAGCAATCTCAAAACTGCAATCTTACGATGGCAATCTCAAGTCTGCAATATCACGATGGCAATCTCAAAACTGCAACCTAATAATAAAAATTATTGAATTTGGCGCTTTTTTTATTTTTTAAACATACCATTTGAATCAAGCTACCTATTCGAGCACCATGTTCAACCGCACATAAATATAGTACCATAGTTTTTTTTTTTTATGTTGTAAGTCGCAAGTACTTCACAGCAAAACACGCTTACAAACAATGACATCGTCCAAAGCGGGCGTAGAAAACCCTATTATTTTTCTCAGTAAATAAAAATCAAATCAATTGTATACTTTTGAGACAAACGTCTATATTATTATGCATTCTACTAATGTTAAAGACTGCATAATACAAAGGTATAATGCAATTTGATACATTTTGAGAGATTTTTAGATATGTAGTGTACGTACAGTCATTTTCTGCAGAGCGGCTCTCAAACCCTTCGGTGTTATCGAGCTGCCGCCAATGGAGATATCACTACAATGTAATATGTATAAAACTGCAGACACACTGAGAGCGCGCGCGACGCGTTGCGGTGCATTCTCATACAAAAACGTCTATTGCACGCTTTATAAACGCTTTTTAGTTTGGCAACGCACCGCAACGCGTCGCCTCCGCTTTTAGACATTTGCTATGTAAACGCTGTTCGCATCAGTGTACTGAGATCGTTGGTACGCTTAAACTCGTCTGGTAATGGCGGGTCTCCATCAGTAACGTTTTGCACAGCAATGCAAAAAAGCCAGAATAACTCGCATCAAGCCGAACAATAAGTATAATACTTAAGGTTTAACGGAATAATTAATATTAATCAATAAATGGACCAAGCAACGGTCTTTAATCTTAATCTCCTAAAACTAAAGCAACGAGAGATAGCATTATGACTGTATTGAGTACTTACCTTTATAATAAACTATAGTTTAGGTAAGTACTGACCTTATTTCTTAATAGAGGTATTTAAGACTACATACAACCTTTATTATAAAAAACATACAAGGAAATTAAAAAATAAATAAAAATGATAACTAAAACATATCAAAACCCTGCAAATCTCCCGCTCGGGGCAGCGTCCCTAAAATGCTTGCAGCATTACCCCGCTGCACGGCCATGGCTAAGCCGTTGGGCAAAAAAAGACCCGGCCCTGGGATCGCCAGAGACGCCAACCAATTTATCCGAAACTTCGTGGATTAATTTTTTAGTGTCGGACGACCACGGCCCTAAGGTTTCTATTGCAACTGCCGCAAATACGTAATCGTTTGTTAAGAAAGCGTATTTGCGGCACTTTACAGTCTGAGCGTGGTCAGCGGCAGTCCCTGGCTTACGTGCAGAGCCCTGTACGCATGACGGTGCCAACGTATCGGTGCAGGTTACGTCCCACACCAAGGGCTTGCCTAACCGCCAAGGCACTAATGTACATCCGTCAGGTCTCTTTCCGTCCGAGGCGGACATGCCTGAGGGCTCTAGGGTCGCTGGTATGGAAACAGTCCCAAGAGCCCGGCGAATTAGGTCGTTCAATGATGCATGTCTAAAAAGACGGCCAGCACTCTTCTGACAGTAAAGTCCGTGCCGGCCTAAGGCGTCAACCGAATTACTAAAGTACTTAAATACCTAATTATGGGAAATAACTATGGACGAAGAATCCCATCACGAATACTCTGTCTGACGGAAACCTTTTAGGAAAGTTGGTATAGTATTTCCGTAGAAGTTTTTAAAAGCATCCGAGACATTAACGAACATTAACATTGTTTTAGGGTAATGGGGTATCTTTTTTGCAGAAATAAATTCAGAACACATAGCTGGAAGTGTGGACGTTCCAGGAGGACTCTAACTTTAATGTAACCGAAGACCGAAAAAGGATCGATTGGGGGTTCCGAACGTTTTTTTTTTATGGCATAGAGAAGACAAACGAACACACAGGCCACCTGATGGTAAGTGGAAACTGTGACCCATAGACATTCGCATTCACAAGACTGCAAAGCAATCAAACTAAGATGGAATGCCTCTATGCTAGTCATTTCACCGGCTGTCTTATCCCCAAACCGGAACACAACAATGCGAACACTGCTGTTTGGCGGTAGGTTAATGGATAAGATGGTGGTAGCGATCCGGACGGACCCTGCACAAGGTCCTACCACCCGCAAACACGTACGGACGTACGTACTTATTCAATTTTATAGTTAGTTACACTTTAGTAACTAGTACACGGTATGGGTTTACATTACGTAGGTATTAAACAATTAAATTTCTGTTAAAAACGTAGATTTAAATTTGCGAGGATTTAAAAAAAAACTCTTCAGCGTTCATACACAGTTGAAATATTTTGTAAATAACGCATCAGAACATTCAGAACTTTATTTATGATTCCTAAAAAAAGGTCAGTTTTCAACACTTTACGCATCAGTTTCAACCTTAGTTAATGATGTGAAGCAAAATATAGAATAATCAATTTGATAACCACTTATCAATTAGTGGTTAAATTCGATAAGTTATATGAGGGCAATTGCATGAAAAAACACAAGCGTACCTACCTAATTATGTGGTCACCACTGTATACGTATACTTACTATTAATTAATTAAGTAGGTATATGCAGTATATGGAGTACATGGAGTATTATACTAAGAGAACAATGTTGCCAGGGTAGAATATTCATCACATCCATGTCTTCCCGTGGATGTCGTAAGAGGCGATTAAATGTATAGTCTGTGCCAATTTAAATTGGCAAAGATGTAAACACAACCAAACGAACCAATTTACCATTATTAGGTACTCGATAATCACATACATACATAAACTCACGCCTTTATTCCCAGAGTGGGGTAGGCAGAGCTACAGAATTACCAACAAATCTAAAAACTTGTTGATAATTCTGTACTTAAGCACATTTTGCACACTTAGGCTAAGATGTGTACCAGTACCAGTGTATTAGTGATAATCACGTGCTTTTAAAGATAAAGTGAGGTGTAAAGTGAGGTGTGTGTGTGTAATGATTTATACACTTGATCTTTACATTCACATTAAGTATAAGGTAAATAACAATTAATTATACGTTATTTTAAATAAAAACACGCTTGATGAATATTTGAGGTTATGTGTCAAACAGTCCTAATTTGTTTACATCTTTGGCAATTTCAATTGACACAGACTATAGTACTGTTAGGCGATGGGCTTGCAACCTGTCACTAATACACTAGTAAACATTTTAGCATAGTTGTGCAAAATATGTTTACAGAATTATCAACAAGTTTTAAGAGTGGTTGGTAATTCTTTAGCTCTGTCTACACCCCACTATGGGAATGAAGGCGTGAGTTTATGTATGTATTTATGTAAAACTTCTTGGTATACTTTTAGCTCCATGTCGCGTAAATATAGGATACATTCATTACCTAAGGCACAAGTTACATTCCTACGTTACCCTTAAGTTTCGTGTCAAGTTCATAGCATGTGAATATTCAACTCGACCAATTTGTATACAACGGTACTGCGTGACGTCAACGAAGCTCCATTGCGGCGAGGTTCGCTAACTTGATTTTCCCAGGGCTCTGTATTCAAACCGCCATTGACTTCGAAATTTGTACTACTTTTTGATGTAAAGTACCTAAATGGATCCATATTGGCTAACTTAGCTTTGACAACTTCATTTTTGCGCATAGTAATAATTTTACCTAACTCAGACTTTACTTGAATCAAAAGCCTTTTGATGAAACGAAACTAACGTTAACCAACCAAACGTTGCAACAGGAAAATACAAAAAACCGCGTAACATTACATTATGCGCAAAAAACGAGCGAAAAAGGTGCTTTGAAATCTGTGTACAGGTCTAACTCAGAAGTAGCTGTACATTTTAGTACCTTTTCGCAGTAACGTATAAGAGTAGGAGTGGTTTGAATTTAGTATATCAATAACTGCAAAAAGGTAGGTACTAAAATGTACAGTTACTTCTAAGTTCCATCATACAAATTATGTGTTTTGTGCTCCGAGTAATTTTCGGTCTACAGTCAAAACAAAGCAGACGCGTTTAAGTGAAAACGCCCAGATACTCGAATTATCTATTGGAACTTTCTCTAGTATTCATTCTTCCCTTACCGTTATGGTCCTAAGCTTTTATTCATACCTCTGTGCTTGAACATGAGCATGTCTACCTGCGAGTGAGCCATCGAGACTTTTTATCATCTCGAGCACCCTTTTCGACAGGTAGAAAATAAATCATGAGTCCATGGTCTAGGTACGAGATGTTCTCTTTTGTTGGGTTTTGTTTGAGGCATGCGTTTTATTCTGTTCATTCATTGAACTGCCATCATAAAAGTGGCTCTAATTCAGATATTGTTATCAAACATCGTCAACATAATCAATCACAAATAAATGCGTGCATTCTTAATTTTTGCGGAAAGCGTAAAAGCATCCATTAAACATTGTTATACGTGAAAGTCCCTAAATTTTGCGATGATTGTTCTGTTATAATATAATATAATATACCTCGTGGTGTTTGAACGCAGATATTTAATATGCCGCGACCAAAATCTACTAACCAGAAAATTGTGATCCGCAGATTCATACAGTTCTTACCAAATTCGTGTATTTTAACGAAGAAGTTTAGACATATAAACGCGCTCTTTGCAATCGGTACGTAAGAACCCGTATAGGTACTTATCTTGCCTGCTCATTAGGGAGAGTAGATGGCTTTTACATATGAATAAATATGTTAACAAAACAACCAGTACCTAATAAAAATGTTCATAATTTTATTCAAATTATAGGAGCATAAGTTTTGTTGGGTAGTCCCAAATCAGAACATTTATTTAAAGGACATGTAACAACACACAAATCGACATTGTCATGATCAATATTTAAGCAACTAAACAGACGAAATACATTCGCATTCGCATAATTATATGTATAAATTTCGTGGTCTATATCGGTATGCTGAACCGTTTTCTATTTGAAAATAAAATGCCGGTAAAAATGTACATTTGAAACATGTAGCGCGGTCAGAGGAAGACGTTTAAAATAATGGAGTCGAATAATAGTCAATAACATGAAAAGTTCAATATCTGAAGCTGGCATCATGGTAGCTGGTTACTAATATACCTACATATAATAGTATGCAGAGACTATTGTGCGCTGAAATACACCGGGAAGCAATTGCAACCCTAATGGTGATGAATATAAGCGAGCTTGAGGCAGCTAGCGGTGTGGTACGAAATTTAATCTGCCCCCCGTCTGCCACCCCGGCCCGCCCCGCCCGACCTAGCGCGGCATCTACCCACATAACAGATTAGATATACGTACATGGATATACCTACACCAGCCTTGTGCCGTGCACTCTCCAATAATGTATTCATTATTATGGTTAGGTAGGTTCTATCATTACTGTAATAAGGTGACCTTTTGTTTTTCAACGTTTTCATGTGATTCTATTTTGAGGCCACAATAATATGACGCATGATGGGTAGATCAAGTCATGTGATGGTTTTTTTTTCAGTAGTCTTCGTCGTCAGGATAACACACGTCAAATACTTAGGTAAATTCAAGAACAAAACGTTTTCTTTTACTTTATAGCCACACTAAGTTTTACTTTCTTGGCTTCTGTACCAATATCATATCCACCGAAAGAAGTCCTTTAATGGATACAAAACTTTTTAAAGGATCGTAATATAAGGATATTAATTTACTAACTGACAAAATGTTTAATGATCTCTAACCAATGGTTTAATGATAACCAAGTAACTCAAACATTCATCCCTTTGAACAAATATACTTAGGTTTATCCCGCACCGCCGAAAGGTACGCACGCTGTTCTTTATAATGTTAGTGACTGTTTCATTAAGAAACAGACAGAAGTACAGATGTAGTGAATAATCCTTTCCCATCGTTTTTACTCGGATAACATCGTATTTATCTTGCTTTCTCAGTTGGCTTATTGATGGGTACTGAAGCTAATTGAGAAAGCTAGATAAATACGAACTAATCCGACAAAAAACGATGGGAAAGGATTACTCACTACATCTGTATCTGTTCTAATACAATTAAACTGATGACAGGCTAAAAGCGGCCGCGTAATTGTTGGTCTGTACCCATAAGGCCTAAACGATTAAAAATTCGTTGATTTCATTGGATTTAGAAAAACTAAAACATTTAATTCAAACTACATTGAGTTGTGAACACTTCACTGACTACAATAACCCATAGACCATAATGTATTTAATAGGTTCACGTTCCAATTTTGGGACGTTGGCCTCACAGTTACACCTAGTAACCTTTGTAGCAATTTAGGAGTAGGTATAAAATACGTGATATATATTATTGAATGTTTTATTTCCAAGCAGGCAAGACAAAAAATCGTATTTTACTAGGATCCAAAACACAAATTACACTCGAACTATAGAAACCTTTACTAATAATTGCTCTTGTGTTACTAACCGCGTAACCCCTTGGATCAATCTGCTATAATGTCAAATGTGACTGATAGTAGTAAGTACAGGTTGAAACCCGATGGCTTAGCACGTAAATATTGGTAAACCCGAGCAGATCCGCTCACCAACAGCACTTGTGCTAGATTGCATAGGGAAATCACGCTCTCCTCCCGGGCTGCCGGCGGCGACGACGCCACACATAGGCAGGTACTTACGTCGGCGTGCGCACACAGGCGCAGCAAAGCATACCGTTGCGAAAGAGATAAAAAACATTGTTATTTTGATAACTAACGGAGCTTTCTGTTTGAGTTAGTAAAAGCTCTTCTCCATCTTCTGTTCAAGTTTTGCATTCAAAAATAGCATCTACATTAATTTCGCGTAATATTAACGTATCATTAACGTGCTCATTAAACATTACTTATTTATTTTCACTAAAATATTATGCTGTTACAAGTATAGCTAAAGCAATCAAGAATCCAACGTCAGAAAATGTTCGTTGGAGCTTTTTCGCGTGTGCTACGTAAATTACAGGAGGGAGCGAGAAGGGCGCTATGCAAGCGTCGCTTTCGCCCTCCGCGAAAGCCTCCTGAAAATATCTATTGATTATCGTATACGTGCGCGGAACGTATAGACTGCCTCCTCGCCCCGCGGTACGTAGGGACTCTAGGTGCCGTGGAGTGCCAATTTATTTGAAGTACATTCTTGTGTAGTAAGGCGAGCGGACTAACTATCGCTGCTGCAGTGACGACGGCAAACGTCATAACCTCCCACGAGCGCGCTTGCGTTAAAAATAGTTTCCGTGACGGTGAAAAATAGCATCATTGCTTCAATTTGGCACGAAGTGATTAGCTTTTAGCAATAATAACAAGTTTGAATACCTACGCTTGAGTAACTACTTGGCTTTAGGGGTTCTTGTTCCAGAAACATATTTTTAGTTTACAGAACTTGAGACTGTACACGTAGATATACTACGTATTCATGTCATGTATGTATAGTTTTTGTGTTGCATTAGTAACTCGAATCTATTCCAACAGTGGCTTTGCGCTTTATCTTAAAGCTTCAGGGAGTGAAAGGGATAAAGTTATAGCAGTCACATAGTTCTGTCCCTTTCACTGTCTGGATCGTCTAACCTTTAAAGTACAGTACTTTACAATACTTTATAGCCTTATCACTGTTTGAATCCTTTTTGATTAACGTACATCTGTGTTTGCTTTTATTTAAACAATTTTTAAAATAATGTCCGTTATAGTAGAGTTTTTATAATGCGTTTGACGTTTTATCGTATTGTAATCGTTACGATGGCTCTTATCTTGTAATGACCGTGGAGGGAAAAACAATGCGATAACACGTCGAAGGCAATATGGTTTTACCCAGTGGAATAGAGGCCCAGGTTTTTTTTAAATCAATATTTACTGTCGGTCTGGAAATTTTGCGCTAACGATGTTTTTTTGCGGTTTTTCCTGAGACAATTCGTATTGCTGTACACACCTTAAACCCTCGCCCCACCCTTATTAGTGAGACTTACAACAAATAGAAACCCAGGTGCCCATTAAGTGTAATGTAATGAGCTACTTTCTGAAAAGCTTTTCAGAGTTTCAGCCTACGTGACGTGATATGTCCAATTCGGATCCGAGAATAATGATGATGATAATTCGAAATCACAGATCGGGTGGTGATTGGTTGGTTTAGGCGCTCCTTCCCTGCATGGCCACCATTTGTTATGCCAACGATAACATGGTGGCCGTGCGGCGACGTGAGTTGGAGAAGGCCCTCCGGAGGGCGGCGTTGGCGGCAGACCTGGTTGTCGGCCGCATCCGACAACTGGACTTCACACCATAGGGGCACTCCTCCCGTCGATGGACCACTGGTTATGGGTAGAAGGTACGGTACCGTCACGTACCGTCTTGTGCAGGTGATGACCGGGCATGGATGCTTCGGTCATTACATGCACAAGATTAGGAGAGAGCCTAGTCCGGTTTGCCATGAGTGCGGCGATCCGGACGACATGGCCCAGCATACCCTAGAGGTGTGCTCGAAGTGGGATCCGGAGCGCCGCACTCTGGTTGCGGACACGGGGCTCTCCGATCTCTCACTGCACAGCGTGGTGTCGGCCATGCTGAGCAGTGAGAGATCGTGGTTGGCGGTCGTCTCCTTCTGCGAGAGCATCATCTCGCAGAAGGAGGCGGCGGAGCGGGAGCGCGAGGCGGAGGTGGATGCGCACCCGCTCCGGCGTAGACGTGTAGGGCGAAGGCGGAGGCAGTTTGCCGCCCGCCTGAACCCCTATTAGGACCGTGGGGATAGGGTCCCACAACATGGTTCTACATGTCTGAGGGAGGGTTCGGAATGTTAACCGAACCCTCCCTCCATTGGCGCAGGTGCCCCAGCGGCTGCCCAGGGGCTGGGGCGGCTGGGGGGCACCCAGTGGTGGCATAGTCATCAGCTCACGGTGCCCCCGCTAACAGCCTTTGGAGATTAACACCGGAGAGGTTTTAGACGGTAGGCTTCCACCTCAGCTCCTCGGCTGAGGTGGTTGAGGGTCCGTCTTACCCCCCCCCATTAGGCTACCCTAGCTGCCGGGGGGGACTGTCTTTTGTCTTATTCTTGCTTTGCCCCAAAAGATAATAAACAAAGGAAACACTTAAAATGTTTGATAGATACATTCGGGAAAATATTACTGATCTTGTTAAGAACATTGTGAAGCTAAAAAAATCCATACAAAATGCGATAAAGTTTTACTTCTCTTAAACCTAGTCCGATTTTTAGAATTTTTAAATATGTTGTAGATATCATGAAAGACTAGTCTGTATTCCTTTACACAAAAATATTTCTTACAATACCTACCTAGCTCTTTATAATAACTACAACATAGGTATTCAAAAATCGTTGAATCCGGACTTGATTTGGGGGGTGAGAAACGTTATCGCCCGGAGTTAAATTAGTATTGTTTTTTTTTTGACACCTACACGATTTTAGCGGCCCTTTACAAATGTTTTGGTTCAAGGCTCTAGCATAGATTAACAAAATAGGCCTTCGAACATTTTAAAAAACGAACGTATATATACAATGAGAGTTTAATTTCTATGGAGTGAGAAGCATCTAAGCACCTACCCGTTACTACATGTCAACATTTATAGTCATAGATAGACATAATAGAATCGACTTCTCACGGCGGCGGCGTCTGCGTTACCTACCTACCTTGCTCGAAGAGATGAATGTCTCTGAAAATCGAGCTCAGTGGCCTATACTACTCTTACACCACTATACTTTAGCGTAAAAAACGGTATGTTTTTCATTTAAGTAAAAAATAACCCGTCCTTATTCAGAAGTTAATAGGTATTCGAAATTACGTCAGCCCTCTTCTTTATCTCGATGCTATCCTAAATGCAAAGCGAATGGACATAACGACTAAAATTTGTTAGTGTTTTAGTGAATTGACTCAATAGAACTCCGGGTTACTACAAAACAATCTGAAGCAAGAAACTTAGAAAGCTCTGTCCCTTTCACGCTTTATTTTAGAGCCCCTAGAGGAACAGGGCTTACTAAACTTCGATCTTTGATTTCAGAAGTTAAGCTGGGTAGTGATTCTCCCAACAACGACGAACAAAACGTATTTTACCGCTTGCATTTTCAATTTAGCAGCATTGTTTCTGCCGGTGGATCAAACGTATAAGGCTGCTTAATTGAAAATGCACGCGCTAAGATGTGTTTTGTTCGCTCTGACGACGGGACTACTTAAAGTCGCCGCTGCGATTTCGCTCGTCCGTCCGACCGTCCGTTGTGTTTGAGAGAATGACACCCCAGTTCCTACGTGTTTGTAATTTTAATAAGGGTATTTTTGTAAACTTCTTTGCCAATAATACATGTACTGATACTCTTTTCTAGTATGATTAGATTACCTAACGCTAGATATCGTATTATATATAGCATCTGGTTTCAGGCGCTGAAATTATTGAGCAAATTAAGAGATTTAAAACCTCATAATGAACCCATATTTATGCCATACCCTCTATCTCATGCTGTGTGCATCTAAGCATCTAAGGGACATCGAAACGCTGATTGTTACCATATTTAAGTAAAATTTTACAACATGTGGTCAGACTTCTATCATAGTCTTATCCAACGGATACATAAAATATTTTAGTCAGTTTATTATTATTATAAGTAAGAGGTAAGTAGTCGATCTCCTTTTAAATTTCACCACTTAACATTTGCCAAATGCCTCGCAATCGTTCGGCTCGGGTGTTATCAGAATGACGAAGTACCTACTACGTCATCGAGAAATGGCGATGGTGTCAACTTACGTGAGTAAAGACTTGTGCCTTGTGTGAGAAAGAAGAGAGGACAAATTAAAAGTTAAAATATGTATCGTCATCTATGACCTACCTATAGGTATAACATAGCATATGAAATGATGATGAAGTGGCTGGCAGGATGCGAGTGGAGTATGTTTATGTTGAGTTCGCCCAGGCAAGTAAGAGCAAAAGGTTGTGAGCGACTGTTACCGGGGTTGCCATCTTTTAATTTCCACGCTCTGAGGGTAAAACTCAAGTCATGATTCCGGTTACAGGTCATATTATAAACAAGTTACATGTTTCTTTGAAATAAACATATAAATTATTACCACTACTACCACTTTTGATTCACGTTGGTTGCGAGACTGGTAAGCGTTTAAAATTTCGAATTGCGGCTGACACAGGGATTTTCCCATATTGATCGAATTACACTAATCGGTGAGTATCTTAGAATCTTGTAAGTACAATAATTTATAGTATTGCAATCGCAGATAAGAAAAATACTTGAGTATAGATAAATTTCACCTATCAAACAAAGAAATACCTACTTTCTGATAACAACGCAATCTATGTTAATTACAAAAACGTTGCAAAACGAAACAAAACTATCACATGATCACATGCAATCAAATCAAATTAATTCAAATCTTAAAATACTACGGGAATGTATATTTAGCAGATGGTATCACAGAATTCGTAAGAAACGGAACGCGCTTGCGCGATCCCAACGGTGAACGCAGAGCGGCGCGGAGGGTCGCAAGGCCGGGGTGCGGGGCGCGCGGCGGGGCGGGGCAACGTCACGTCGAACAACGAACGAATATTACTAATTTCAAAGTGTCTACCGCGCGCTCCGGCAGCCATGTTTAAAGACCTCCGCAATTTAGTAGGGTAAATACTTGCCTGCGTCGTTCGTCCGATCCGCCCGCTGGCTGAGTCGTCCAACGCGATTAGGCGAGGTGGGAACAACGCGATCAGTGTAGTAAAAGTAGCTGGCTCTGTGCTGTGTTGATTGATGTCTAAACGCGCTCAAAAAAGCAAATCCACTACTGCTTTACCCAGATAGAAGACGAGGATACAATTCGATGGCTGAAAATATGGCTCAGCTGCCATAAAACGAACAGAAGGTGGCCGTCAAAATAGGCGGAAAATAAATAAATAGGGTTAAAAACTCACATCGCTAACTCATTCGTGATAAAAAGTGAACCTTATTGTGTTGCCGTTTAAAGTGAATTTTGGACAAAGGAAATGACGTTTGTGACCGAGTTATGAAAATAAATATTATATATAAATTGTCAAAAACATTGACGTTGGTTTGAAAATGTCGAACGGTGATGAGAAGTGAACAGTGTCATCGCTAGCGTGTCCGAGCGTTATCACCATGGACTGGAGGATTCGAAGGCAAAGCCACCAATACCGGTGAAGCTCGTCGAGGCCGCTGCCTTTTGAAACAGGTACCGGTTTTGAATTATCATTTTGTTTGATTTATAATGTTGCTGAGTTCGGCCGAGTGCAAGGTTCCTTGGTGCACTTTATCACCATCACATTTTTCAGTACTACCGTAATGTTTGACTAAATACGTAATAAATCAATTTTAGCTAAGTACTTTTGGTTAGTTAGCTATCGATTTACTCGCTTATCAATTCGACCAACGAGATGTTCTATGAATTTGTAATTAAATGTAGCCAGCGAGTTTGTCCGTGTATTTATTGTTATTCCCCCGGGAACTACCAAAGTACCAATCAATGTCTTCATAGAGTTAGGTTTTATCCTGAACAGTGCAAAAGTGAATTTAGAATAAAATCAGGCGTTTGTACGTGCTTGAGACACAATAATTGTCACATAAAATTACAAGAATTACCACCAAACGAAGTTTATGACCAAAAATTCTAAAAAAATCCTGATATAAAGATAATTACTTACATTTTACGCGAGAAATAGAACAAAGTTGTCAAACATTAGTTTTGCAGAAAATATCAAAAAACTAAAAATTTGTGTAAAAATGTAGGCTAGCCACAATTAATCTAATTGCATAGATTATAAACATCAGAACAATTTTCCAACCATATTTTATTAAATACGGAACCCTCAGTGCGCGAGTCCGACTCGCACTAGACCATTTTTTTATTTAAACATTAATTCGTAATAAGCAATTATTTCAATGTGAACATTTTATGTTGTTTCAGATTGCAATGGAAGACACTACAGCACATGCAACCAGTCATCAGGTAACAAATCCTGAAGGAACAAAGGACATTGCTGTCGTCGGAGACGTTTCAGCGACCATGGAGGCAAAACTTGAAAATCAAGATGCTTTATATGTGTTAAAAGACGGAAAAAGTAGTGAAAGTGATGTTAACAGTGACGATCTTAGCTCTAATGATGAACAAAATAATGCAGATAACCGCAGTAATTCTCAGTTTTATGAGACCACCGATAGTAAAGCAGATTATGCTCTTAAAATAGATGACAATGATACATTAAGTGACGTAGATGATATAAAGACAGACAGTGCATCAGCAGATAGCGAGGACTCAGCTCTTGGGAGTTTGCCGCCAGATAGTACCAGCAATGATCGGGATGAAGAAGTCCAAGATAGGTCTGATGGAAGTGATTCTGGGCTTGGCTTGGAAACAATAAAAGACCGAAAGTTGACCACATTTAATCTAGATCTGCCATGTTCGAGTGGACTAAACAATGCTGTAAATAATGAACATTTGGCGGATTTAAATAAGCCAAACCCTATCGAAAACAACAAGGAGAATGTGGAAGGGCTAGGAACGCAGACCCAAAAACCCATTAGGAGTAGCCTCAAAAGAAAGTGTAGTACTGACATTCAAGAAGAACAACCGATAAAAAAACCAAAGGAGGGTATTAAGTTCGATAATGTCACCGTTTACTATTTTCCCAGAACTCAAGGGTTTACATGTGTACCATCTCAAGGCGGCTCAACCTTAGGAATGGAAAAAGAACACAGTCACACGCAGAAATTTAGTTTGGCAGAACATGCTTTCGAGCAAAGAAGGTTACATCGGCAAGTTTTACAGCAGTTAAAAAGCGAGCGCCATTCATTGCAAGGAGCATCATTATCCTCTAGTGAAGACAGCGACACCGAAGAAGAAGCAAGTGACATTTCTGAATCAGAATTGGATTTAGATAGTTATTATTTTCTTCAGCCAGTCCCGACACGTCAAAGGCGCGCTCTTCTACGCGCAGCCGGAGTTCGTAAGATTGAAGGATACGAAAAAGACGAATGCAGGGACATTAGAACTTCTCGAGAGTTCTGTGGTTGCGCATGTAAAGGAGTGTGCAATCCAGAAAATTGCTCGTGTAGCTTGGCGGGCATAAAATGCCAAGTCGATAGATTAAACTTCCCATGTGGTTGTACCAGGGACGGGTGTGGAAACACGACCGGCCGAATAGAGTTTAACCCTGTAAGAGTTCGAACTCACTTTATTCATACGCTTATGAGATTAGGTCTCGAAAAGAAAAACGAAGAAAACCAAGCAGCTAAGAGGCAATGGGCTGTAGCTCACAACACCAATGCTGCTTCTTGTGTTTCAAACACTTCTTATGAGACGGAAC
The DNA here is from genome assembly GCA_963966035.1 of Acleris laterana. Taxonomy (NCBI): domain Eukaryota; kingdom Metazoa; phylum Arthropoda; class Insecta; order Lepidoptera; family Tortricidae; genus Acleris; species Acleris laterana. Next base: position 15,739,811 of record OZ014439.1, on the reverse strand, counting down.
GCTGTCTCACTCACGAAGATGGACTATTGCGTGATGTCAATTTGACTCCAAGGGTGGAGGTAGAATCGTGCGTAAACGCTGGAAGTTTCAATAATGTTCACTGCGACATGAACAATGTTTCCATTCAAAGTAGTAATATCCAGGATGACAAAAGATACAATTACTCAAATAATACACTAAACCATAGTCTTATCAACGATAACCATGTCATGCATTTTGATGAAAACCTTCACGGCAACCGGGCCGAGTCATATACGTGCAACGTACTTCAAGAAAAAGTCCCTTCTTACCCCATAGCTAACAACATGGGGTTCGACATGTCAAACAATGTTCAAAGGTTTAATAATGATCTCAATTATGCTTACGGTCAGCATACCGACAACATGCATTTCAAGGGCCTGCAAAGTTTCTCTGCTACGAGTTTCGAAGAGTTTGCCCACAATTCTCATATTTCTATGTTTAGTCATTACGGCCATATGTACGTCCCGGACTACATTCACAAACCGAGCGCGAGCGGGCACGAGCACGACATACCGTATCAGCTATCGCAGAATCATTACGGGGTGTACAAGAATACTACTGAATGTTTAAATTCCGAAAATAAGAGTGATTTACACTATACCAACATGACGCCGATGCCATATCAAGCCAGCAATAAGTTGCAAACCGGGGATAATGATGAGAATTGGTTCAGTCACAACACTCTGCTGAACCTGGACCACTCGGACCAGGCCACGCAGGACGCCTCGGACCTGCATCACCTGCCCGCAGAGCCGCCGATGGAACCAAATTCCACCGAATCCACGGATAATTTCGGTGAACTAATTAAGAAAACAATGGTAGAATCTGTTACTGTGTAGATGAATACTTGTTGTCTTTTATCATCTTAAAACTGATTATCGTGTTATTAAGTTAATTATATTGGGATATTCAAGAGACTAATTTATTATCCTTTAGTTTTAACAAAGCCCGTCCAAACTAACGTGGTTATAGCTAGGCCGAATAGGTTCGTGAACTACCAGATATTAATGAACAGTGATTGATTGTTCCTTGCAATTTTTATCTTAGCTCTAAGTAGAAAGGAAAAAGAAAGTCATACTTTATGGTTTGACAATATCGAATAACCTTTCGTGCACTACAAGACAAAGCATCAAGAATTGCCACTTCTCGTGCGTACTTATGTATGAACGCCCTTATGGCTAAGGTCATTTCTTCCAGACAACCAGCGCACCAAACGGAAAAAAAGTTAAGTTTGGTATTAAGTAATATGAAAGAAACATGCTAAAAACCATTTTAGTAAAATCTCGGTAATCGGCTATCGTGCTTTGTCCGTCAACTTATCCCTTTCCAGGCGAAATGAGATTAAACCTAAGTGTAGATTAAGCTAACGATCTGTTACAATAATGCGAACCAATCTATTGCAATATTAAAAACCGGGCAAGAGCATGTCGGACCATGCTCAGTGTAGGGTTCCGAAGCCGTAACGACAAACACAAAAAACTATCTCAAAAATCAACATGTACGAGTATGAACCAATTTTCTATTTAAAGTTATTTGGCGCTGTCTTAGATGATTTTTAGTAGGTATAAACACTTTAGTCGCCTGTATCTCAGGAACTAATCATGTCTACATAGCCGTGATAGTTTTCCTTTAAAATTCGTTATATGCACTTTCGTTCAAGATTTTTTTCAGATTTTTAGTACTTGTAGTTTTGGCTGTAGGGGGGGGGGGACACTTGACTCTAACAAAAAATAGCGCTTTAAAGCTTAATATTTCATAAACGGATCCCTTAATCGAAAAATTGTTTTCATAAACCCGCATTATTTTTGAAAGACCTATCCAACGACACCCCACACTATGGGGTAGGCAAGAAAAAAAAAAAGACATCCCCACGTTACGTGTAGGGGAGGTGCATTAAAAAAAAATATTTTTCAAAATTTTATTTTACCACTGTTCGCGTGACTAATATGTACATTCATGCCAAATTACAGCTTTCTAGTACTATGAGTCTCTGAGCTAGACTGGGGACGGACGGACGGACGGACGGACGTACATGGCGAAACTATAAGGGTTCCTAGTTTGACTACGGAACCCTAAAAAGGCAAAAATATTAGTTGGACGTAACCTCTGCAATGCTAAGTTACCACATTATTTTATTAAATTAAAACAAACTACACACACCTCATCTCCAGTAGCATGGGCTCCTTTTCAACCGACTGCTAAAAAAGAAGGGTAGTGTTTTTGACCAATACGTATGTATAGTCGACTCTAAATTATTTTATCACTTTTGAACGTTAACGTCCTTAAAATACAGCCGACAAGTGGTAACGGAGTTACCAGAGCTGTTTCTTCGTCGTTTTAACACTTTTAACCGCCGTTATTGTGGTCTTCGCATGTTACTTGCTGTGGGGTAAAATTATCACTTTCAACCATGTTTTTTCGATTTACATCAGAGCCTCTTTTCTCGTATAAATAACATGGACGCAAACGCGTTCGGAACGCTTCGCCTCGCCCGCTTGAACAGCAAGTTACACTAAAGGCTCCGAAGTTGCTGGTCATTATTACTATTTTCGTCAATAGCATATTGAAAACAGCAATTACGGCGGTAAAAATGTTCGCCCCCGAATGTTTGCCCAGATGCTGAACGGAAGGTTCAACTTTGGCAACCTTGTTTGAAGCCGTTAGATTCGTATTAGCAAAATTATGTGGATTGAAAATACATAAGTACGGTCACGAGCGTTAATTTGGGACCCATTTCAAGAAAAATATGCTTGAAGTCGTCAATGTCATTAGAGATGTCACGTCATTTGTAACTTTTAGGAAAATCAACGTTATTGTTGTAGAATGCCAGAACGACTGGACCTAAGGTGGGTACCAAATTAAATCTCGTGACTGTACATGGTTAATAAAATAATACATAGATGACAATATCATGGAATTGGGTTTATAAATTACTTCAAAAAACCGGACAAGTGTGAGTCTGACTGATACGTTTTTTGCGGCATAAACAGCCGTAACATTTTTTTACGTTAACTTAGAAGTTTGATTTTTTTAGAGCTTCAAAGGACCGTAGATCTGATCTGAGTATACGGTGTTAATTTTTAACTCGATACCTTCACACGTTCTCGAGATAAAGAGACTTGAAAAGGAGGAGGTTCTATGTTCGACTGTAGGTATGTTTTTTTAAAGCCTGCAAATGCTAGCCTTATTACTTTTTATAACTAGTTTCTTCGCCGTAGGAACTTACTAACTTAAATAATGCCATATTAACTACCAACCCCAAACACGACTCATCGTTTGCTAGTTAATTTTATGGGACAGGAAAGGTAGCATCAAGGCAGGTCAAGGTCGTGAAATTATTGGATTCTCGGAACTTTATGTAGGTACGGACGGATTTCAACTAAGTACTTCACTATCTTTAGGGCTCGCCTCGGTCCTCAATGGACAGACGACCAAAAACCTGCTAGAAACTGAACAGTATCGTCAACATAATTGGCAAAATTGTCGGGAAAAATAGAATGCGGGAGATAGGTACACTGATTCATACGCTGAAAATTGGAAACCGCGATATAGGTATAAATTTCAAAATTATTTTCATTAATATTTAGCAGTATATTAAATACTTAGTTTGGTAAAATGCGTCACACCTTTATGATCATGATGGAGGTCGATCGGTCCTCCGGTCACACCTTACCTACTCACTTTTTAGGGTTCCGTACCTAAAGGGTGGCAGGACCCCTATTACTAAGCCTCCGCTGTCCATTCATCCGTCCGTCTATCTGACAGCGGGCTGTATCTTTTGAACCGTTGTAGACAGTTGAAATTTTCAGTGTGTATTTCTATTAGACTCCTACCGCTATAACAAAAACTAATAAAATTAAATCAAAAATTAAGAATAGTGCGGAACCCTTCGTGTGCGAGTCCCAACTCGTACTTGGCCGGTCTTTTTATTAATGGTGAAGCCGTCATTGTCAAGTGCATAAAAGAAAAAGAACCATTACCTTTAGGTAGGATACGGTTCATCAAGAAGTTAAGTAAACACCCAAAAAATCAAAGTTGGAAGTTGCGAAAACTCCATCTCTTACTTTTAATTTATTCACAATCAAGGAGTGAAAAAGACGGCGCATCAGACATTTCAAGCTCCAAGTCTCATAACGTCTATCTACGAAGTCTTTTCAATCCACTTTAATACCACGTAGTTTTCTACAGCCGAAAATAACGCAAACCGTTGCTTCTTTTTATCCGCTACCAAAAAAGGATGACAATGATTCTGACCAGCATATATCTACTCGTATGTGTATGTTTATAGGTACCTACCTACCTATGTTTCTGTGTTCCTTTGTAGAGGCTAAACCGGTTCTGTGATCTGAGGGCTGAACGACTGGCCCGATTTTGTCAAAGGAGGTGAGTTTGTCGCTAGTCTCTGGGTACTTTTTAGGGTTTTGTACCCAACGGCGGCGTGAGTTGGCGAGTCATTTCAACCAAAGTAATTAGCATTGGCCAGGCAGGCGCCATAGTTTTATCAATAGCATAGTTCACCAATCCTTTTCAATTCATCCATAGAGCCTATATTAATGTTCCCATCCTTCTTAAATAGTCTTACACTAACTGGTGGTGGTCCGTGGAAGCAAACTTCTATAGTTTGAACTCAGGGGCAATCGCCGGTAGCTGTCCCATCACTTTACTAAATCAAACTTGACTAAAAGGCCTCCATGTACATGTATGTGTCTGCGTGTTGGCTTCGGCTCCATGTACGCCTTCCAAAGGTCCGGTACTCCCATAGTCCTGTAATCGGTAAAGACATAAGTACTAATAATAATATTGCGGCTTATGTCCTATCAGCAGCATACTGTGATGAATCTTAATCCTCGGGGCCGGCAACGCATTAGCAGTCTTGAGATCTTTTTAATAAAAATATTTTATGTCTCACATTACACGTACACACAACATCACACCTAACTAACCATTAAAGACAGAGCAGAGAGAAAAAGAAAGAGATGTATATATGTGTATTATGTCAACAACATACGATTCTAGTGCGACTCTCTTTCATGCAATATTTCAGATTTCTGAAGTGTATAGCTAGATGTGTTGCTGTGTGTACCATAGAAAAGGCTAGGTTAGGTTCGTTTGTTATAAATATCCTGAAAAAGTAACAGTTTCGTTAACAAATATAGGTATTATGACTTACGTAAAATATAAATTGAAAATCATAACCAGAGATCGGACAATAAATAAATAAATATACTGTGATCTTGTGAAGATCGTCGCTCCATCTAGTCTGTGGGCATCCTACACTGCGTTTACCGATCCGCGGTCAACACTCAAGAACACGATAACACCAGAGCGGTAATCCGTTCTGTGGCATATGTGGCCGGCTCACTGCCACAAGCCTCACAACACCGTCAACACCTCTTGCGGCCGCAAGGAGGGTTGTGGAAACAAGTGCAGCTACAGGAAGGCAGGGTTGAAATGCTCATCAGTCTGCAGGCAGTTCCTGTAGCTGCACGCATTCAAACAACCCTTCTTGCAGCCGCAAGAGATCATCCGCAAGAGGTGTTGTGAGGCTGCGTCTCTTTCCACTATTTTGGGGTTGAGGCCTTGTAGCGTGGATATCACCATCATAGACAAGTCTGCAAAAAATCAGAACTACCGAATTTGACGCAAGCTCTGATGTAAAAAGTTACTTGAGTATTCGTTTTAATTAAATAGCTAGGTTAATCGGGAGGCTTATTGGCTTGGGTTAAAAAAATCGGTTGAGTCGTCGTCGTCTGTGAATGTAGGGGTCGCAAGAGAGGGGAGAAACATAAAAACATCGTACCGGAATAGATCTTTATTGTCATAAATGGATCTTACACAGGCCCATACTCTATAAATATCACAAGAACTCTTAAAACAACATAATTTTATTTAAAGCAAACCATTTTGCACTCTGTGCAGAACAACAATTTAGGAAAAACTGATGAAAACAACATTTAAATTTATCACATTCCACAAATTCAGGTAAAAGTAGTAAACTTCTAATATTATGACGGACATTTAAATATTAATTAGATACAGTAAAACACAATTTATATGGCGTGTCGTGAATCTTCTTTCGCGCAGACACGAACAACGATTCCGATGATTTCCGAATACGATTAAAACCCACGATCAGACTTGTACGTAATAGTTATAAGGTGCAAATTAAATTGCATCTATTTTTTTCATCTCACTCACGCACGTTTGATGGCTGACTGAATGACACGCGGGCGCGTGTCAACATGGCGTTAATAACCGTTCTCGCGCATCGAAAAATTGTCTGCGCAGGTACATCAGTAAGCCATATCAGGTGTGTTTTACTGTATTACGATATATTTTTAGCACTGCATGGACGCCTGAAAAACATTTATAATCATTATACCTACTTATAAAGGACCTAATACAACAAATTTTGATCGAGACTTAGGTAAGTCAAATTATTATATTTTTGGATCACCTTTTTTGTTCATAGTTAACAATATTAAGGACACTAAAATACCTACATAATAGAATTATGAATTAAAACAGTGAAGTATATCGGAGATAGCGATGTCGCTCTAGTAATACTGTACTCCATAGCCCCGTATGTCAAGACATTGAGATCAGCTCCCACACCTTGACTGTTTTGTCTTTGCTAGCCGTGACCAGGGAGTTCGTGGCCGCGTCGAAAAACACGCTGTTTATCACATCTGAAACCAATTTTTTTTTTATTACATTACATTCTACGATAAAAGCTAACCACGTTTATTGACAAAAAATCTTTATTATTACCCTGCTGGACCCCAACCCAAAAACTAACGCTACCATAAAAGCCCAATGTACTTAATAAGAATTTTAGCATCGGAGTTCTGATCTTTCCGATTTCAGTTTTAAGCCAGAACTTAGTTAATTATATGGTCTAATAAGAATACATAAGTAAAGCCTACTTTAGATCAATTATTTGATCTTTACAAATTACTTACAGACGTCTTGGTTGGTCCATGGTTTGATATTTTGTGGTAAAAATATTGTTCGGTGTACGTTCCGTCGTTTAGACTATGTTTATATACGTAGAATCAGGACTTAATACATAGGTACATTTTGTTCGTTATTAAAGGATGCAGGGCTGCAGGAGGATATTGTTGCTTTTTGTAGTTAAGTAAAACATCTGCAAGAGAACACTCACGGCGCCGATGGACTACCGATAGACTACCAGATAATGAGCAACTACTTACGTCACACTGCGAGTTATTATCGATTGGTGTGGTGATTCCCCAAAAATGAGTATACTAAATTCGGACACTATGCTGAAGGGTAAACTTATCTCCATGGCACTAGCCGAAGATCTCGTCTTCGATCACACCTTATTATGTTTTCTACGTTCTAATTTATGGTCATACGTTTTTTTTAATTTAAAAAATATATCTAATCTAGATATAAATATTTAAATGCGGATACGGAATTTAATAGTTAACAAAAACAAAACTGTAAAATGGGTTATATGTTGGTCTCGAACCCTCATTTGATTGTACTATCAGAGCCCAGGCGGGCGCATTTTTAATCACCCATGACCTGCTCAAGTGTCACAAAACTAATCATCTCTCGCTACTAGAGAAACCATTCACTTCACGCTACTTAAGTATTCGCGTAATATACGCGATAAGTTTGACCAAATGTATCGTTTCTCAACCATTTCATTTACCAACCCGCTTTTTTTCTGTAACTGTAAATATTTCAGGATTTTTATATAACTAACCTAACCTAACAATAATAGGGTTTTACACGATAATACTGAAATAAATCCTTAAATATTTACAGTTACAGAAAAAAAGCGCAAATCTGCAATCATTCCCAGGACTATTATCAGATGTGTTGTGTTTGTGGTTTTTGACATCATGGGCTGGTGTAAGTAATGAGCTGGTCAAGGGGTTTGGATGGTTAGCTTGCCGGGTCGGGTTAGGCTTGTAAAGCTCACTTCGCCGAAATGTGCACTTTCTAAAAAAGTACACTTTCTGCAAAATATACACTCCCAAAAGGTACACTTGCCCAACTGGGGCACTTTCTCGAAAGGTGCACTATTTCAAAAAAGAGCACTTTTCGAAAACGCACACTTTTCCAATTGGGGCACTTTCTGGAAAGATGCCCTATTTCCATCACCACGAAGTTCACTCAGTTTTTGTCCGATGAAGATCATGAGTCATGTTGACAATATTAACGTTTTTTGACAGATATATCTAGCACCTTAAGTAAGTAATAATAATGTACTTTGAAAGTAATTAACTTTTTTCAAAGTATTTGAATAATTTGTTTTTTAATTATTAGTGGCTGAGGACTTAACTCTGGTATGATACTGGCTGATTCTATAATACAGATTTATTATAGTAGAGATAAAGAAAGTGCACCTTCTGAGAAAATGTATCTACTGAGAATGTGTTCCACCTGGGAAAATGCACTTTTTGAGAAAGTGCACATTCCGGGAAAGTGAGCTTTACAAGCCTAACCCGTCGGGTCTTGTAGTTTATTGCATGGCATTTCTTTTCTTAAGTGACTGTTGATTTTCCCGATATTCACGGAGTTCAGTATTGCGAAAATACTAAGGTGCAGCAGAGAAGATCCTAACGATGTTATTTTGGGTGAGTTGGAGGCACAGAACGTTCGAATGGCTAGCTGAAGACCTGAGCTGGGGACGTTTTCCCCAGTAGGAAGTAGGGCCACATTTCGGGCGGTACCTCGGTGCGCCGGCTGGTCGGGCAGCTGGCGCGCGCGCAGCACGTCCCAGCCCAGCGCCGCCGCGCCGCCCGCCAGCCGCAGCTGGTATATCTAGTCGACATCATCGGTACCTCGGTGCGCCGGCTGGTCGGGCAGCTGGCGCGCG
>OZ014439.1:15339397-15730736 GCA_963966035.1 Acleris laterana | reverse complement strand
CTGGTCGGGCAGCTGGCGCGCGCGCAGCACGTCCCAGCCCAGCGCCGCCGCGCCGCCCGCCATCCGCAGCTGGTATATCTAGTCGACATCATCGGTACCTCGGTGCGCCGGCTGGTCGGGCAGCTGGCGCGCGCGCAGCACGTCCCAGCCCAGCGCCGCCGCGCCGCCCGCCAGCCGCAGCTGGTATATCTAGTCGACATCATCGGTGCCTCGGTGCGCCGGCTGGTCGGGCAGCTGGCGCGCGCGCAGCACGTCCCAGCCCAGCGCCGCCGCGCCGCCCGCCATCCGCAGCTGGTATATCTAGTCGACATCATCGGTACCTCGGTGCGCCGGCTGGTCGGGCAGCTGGCGCGCGCGCAGCACGTCCCAGCCCAGCGCCGCCGCGCCGCCCGCCATCCGCAGCTGGTATATCTAGTCGACATCATCGGTACCTCGGTGCGCCGGCTGGTCGGGCAGCTGGCGCGCGCGCAGCACGTCCCAGCCCAGCGCCGCCGCGCCGCCCGCCATCCGCAGCTGGTATATCTAGTCGACATCATCGGTACCTCGGTGCGCCGGCTGGTCGGGCAGCTGGCGCGCGCGCAGCACGTCCCAGCCCAGCGCCGCCGCGCCGCCCGCCAGCCGCAGCTGGTATATCTAGTCGACATCATCGGTACCTCGGTGCGCCGGCTGGTCGGGCAGCTGGCGCGCGCGCAGCACGTCCCAGCCCAGCGCCGCCGCGCCGCCCGCCATCCGCAGCTGGTATATCTAGTCGACATCATCGGTACCTCGGTGCGCCGGCTGGTCGGGCAGCTGGCGCGCGCGCAGCACGTCCCAGCCCAGCGCCGCCGCGCCGCCCGCCAGCCGCAGCTGGTATATCTAGTCGACATCATCGGTACCTCGGTGCGCCGGCTGGTTGGGCAGCTGGCGCGCGCGCAGCACGTCCCAGCCCAGCGCCGCCGCGCCGCCCGCCATCCGCAGCTGGTATATCTAGTCGACATCATCGGTACCTCGGTGCGCCGGCTGGTCGGGCAGCTGGCGCGCGCGCAGCACGTCCCAGCCCAGCGCCGCCGCGCCGCCCGCCAGCCGCAGCTGGTATATCTAGTCGACATCATCGGTACCTCGGTGCGCCGGCTGGTCGGGCAGCTGGCGCGCGCGCAGCACGTCCCAGCCCAGCGCCGCCGCGCCGCCCGCCATCCGCAGCTGGTATATCTAGTCGACATCATCGGTACCTCGGTGCGCCGGCTGGTCGGGCAGCTGGCGCGCGCGCAGCACGTCCCAGCCCAGCGCCGCCGCGCCGCCCGCCATCCGCAGCTGGTATATCTAGTCGACATCATCGGTACCTCGGTGCGCCGGCTGGTCGGGCAGCTGGCGCGCGCGCAGCACGTCCCAGCCCAGCGCCGCCGCGCCGCCCGCCATCCGCAGCTGGTATATCTAGTCGACATCATCGGTACCTCGGTGCGCCGGCTGGTCGGGCAGCTGGCGCGCGCGCAGCACGTCCCAGCCCAGCGCCGCCGCGCCGCCCGCCATCCGCAGCTGGTATATCTAGTCGACATCATCGGTACCTCGGTGCGCCGGCTGGTCGGGCAGCTGGCGCGCGCGCAGCACGTCCCAGCCCCGCAGCGCGCCGCCCGCGCCCAGCCACACCACGCGCGCGCCGTCCCAGCCCAGCGACGCCGCGCCGCCCGCTAGCCGCAGCTGGTATATCTAGTCGACATCATCGGTAAATATTAACACTCACACTAGTTCACCGACTCCCAAAATAAACGCCAGGCTTGCTATGGATACTAAACATGATAAACATAAGCGTTTGATTTTCATGTTCTTCCTCACATTTTTTTCAGTACACATTTCCCCTTGAGACCGGAGAGCTTTTAGGACATTCCTCTGATAACTAACGCTATAAAAGCGATGAAATTTGAATTGACAGGCGTAAGGCAACATTCCCATATGAAAATTGATTTATTTTTACTTTTAAATTTGTCATGAGAGCTAGCTTTGTAGGCAGAGCCGATATCACTACAAACTAGGCCAACCACGTGGTCAATTTTGACCGATTAGACGTCGCGCTTGCTAAATCTCGAGCTTTAAAGATGCTTAGATACCGAGTCGCAGACGCCGAGGTCGGTGACACTCATGCCGTCGTCGCCGACGGACACGAGCCGGTCCCCGGGCAACACGCAGAGCGCGGCCGCGGCGCCCGCGTGCACCGCCAGCTTGCTGAGCAGCTCCCGGCCCGCCAGGCCCCAGATGAACACCTCGCCGTCACCGGTGCCGGCGATCACGTCGACGTCGTGCCGGCGACGTCTGGAAACAAATCATACGGGATTTTAAAGCGGGTCACATAGCTTACGTTATATTATATCCGCGTTACGAGTAGGCAAAACTGAGCACTGTGCAGTTAACCTTTTGAACGCCTGTACGTCGAATTCAGAATATGTCACTCACACGCCAAACATGTTTGCTATGCTATGACAAGTTTGATGAACCAAAGTCTCTTTTAATCTTGAACTTGTGACTGTTGTAGTCGTCCTGGCGACAGTGGCACGACTTTCAGTTGACGACGGCTAGAGCCGTCTGTTGCGTTCGAAAGGTTAAATCGAAATATCTACTTGATGTAGAAGGCACAGCAGATTGCCTTTGGTGACACAAACAAAGGGTCATTAGTTTAATTAATTTAATTTGTTTGTGTCTCGAATTCGTGGGGTTTTTTGCCTTCAGTTTCTGTCTTAAGTCTTAAGTGATACTTTGATGTGATTAAGCAAGGTTAGGATAAAATGAGGAAAAAAACAGTTTCACTATCAAATAAACTTTAATCTTAAAAACTAAAATCAATTACTATTCTCTTCTAGCTGCAGCGGCGTCTCCATCGCAGAGTCCGTAACAATAAACGATATCTGCGTATTCTTCGAATTGGTAAGCAGCCATTTGAGAAAGAAACTTAATTATCAATATCGTCCGAATTGAAAAGAAAGTTGAAACTAACTGATTACGTAGGTCACTCAAAAACTTTGAGGTGCTCGAAATTTGAAAATGGAACGCACTTTGTTTTTAAAAAGCATCATTATTTAAAAATAGAACGTCGTAAGACATTAGCTGAATTTAAAAAAGAGAACGATTTGAGATGCTCTAAATTTAAAAATGGAACGCACCTTAGGTTTTTAAAAAGAAAATTTATTTAAAAATAGGACACTAAGCCCATAGCTGAATTTTAAAAAAAGAACTGTGTTCTAAATTCATTTTACTACAACGCTTCCCGTGTTTTTTGGTTGAAACGATGGAGCTTATAACCGCAAACATTTCTGCTATTATTGTTAATTGTAAATTTTTAAATAAAATTAATATTAAAATGTCATAAATTATTATTGTACCTTTTTAGAAAGCTTATAAATTAAGCAAATTATTCCTGTAATTTGTACGCGAAGTGTCATACTTTTTTTTTTAATTATGCTTTAAAATGTTACAAAATTTGGAAAATAATTACTTGAACTTCTAACTTCAAATCCTTTTATTTGCAAAACTTTGCATTTTTTTGTAAAAAATTTTTATTTTTCGTAATCAGTGGTTCATTAAACTAATGACCCTTTGTTTGTGTCACCAAAGGCAATCTGCTGTGCCTTCTACATCAAGTAGATAAGTTAAGATAAGAAACAGAACACAAAGTAAGCCCTCGGAGAATCTAAAACGACACAAACAAACCCATTAGAGTCAAGTACGCTAAGTAAAGTCTTCTAGCTGTTCTGCTATTATTATTATTAATTGTATTTTTTTTGTATTAAAATGTCATAAATTGTACCTTTTTAGAAAGCTTATAAATTAAGCAAATTATTCCTGTAATTTGTACGCGAAGTGTCATACTTTTTTTTTTAATTATGCTTTAAAATGTTACAAAATTTGGAAAATAATTACTTGAACTTCTAACTTCAAATCCTTTTATTTGCAAAACTTTGCATTTTTTTGTAATTTTTTTTTTTTTTTCGTAATCAGTGGTTCATTGGCTATTCGAAAAATACTTTTTTTTATTTCTAAACTAGCGACCCGCCCTCGCTTTGCTTCGGTTTATGTGAGTTTTCTGTAACACCCGTACATGAAACAGAATTTATTATACATAAAAACCTTCCTCTTGAAACACTATCTATTAATAAAAACCGCATTAAAATCCGTTGCGTAGTTTTAAAGATCTAAGCATACATAGGGACAGACAGCGGAAAGCGACTTTGTTTTATACTATGTAGTGATGACGAAGTTTTTACAAAATTACTAGTTTTAGGTCGAAAAGAGGGTATTTAAAAAAAAAACTATAAACGTGAATAACTCGAAAACCAATGAGTTTTGACCCCTGGTTAACTGGACTTAAATCATTACAAATGAGCTGTAGAATAACCCCTTTCAAGGAATACGGCGAATTTCCTGTCACCCTGTATATAAAAATCGTGGAAATTGGACTTAATTTTGGGGTTGAGAAACGTTATCGTCCGGAACAAAATTAGGAGGAATCATTTTTGACAGCGTCGCGATTCAAGCGTCGTTTCACAAACCTCTTAAGGGGTAGCACGTATTTATTGTTCTTGCGTTCTACATAAGAAACTATAGTACATTACTTAACAAGGGCTGTAAAAGAAAGAAAGCCCGAAATCGCAGGTATTTGAGACCCGAGCCGTAGGCGAGGTTTGTAAATATGCGATAGAGGGCTTTCTTTTTTACTGCCCGTGATGAGTACACAATTTTACGTCTTCACCTGGCTACAATGCGAGTTTTACCGTGCGCGCAGCGTGCGATAAAACTCACATTATGGCCAGGTGTTACGTAAAAACTCTTACCAATTTAATTGGAGAGGTTTATTAATCGGATGTCTCTTCTGTACGAGTGCTAAACTACTTCCGGCATTTTTTTTATGGCAGAGAAAGCAACCGAGCACACAGGCCACCTGGATGGTACCTACGTGAGATGTGAGACCATAGACCTTTCCATTCTCAAGACTACAATCTTAAGACTGCAATCCTAAGACTACTTGTGCGTTGCGCATCCTAATGACTAAGATGGAAACCCTTTTTGCTAGTAATTTCACCGGTAGTCTTATCCCCTCACCGGAACACGACAATGCGAACACTTTTGCTTGGCGGAAGATCAATGATTAGGGGTGGTAGCGATTAGAACGGACCCTACACCCTAGTGTAGTTGTTCGTATTACCTTTCCTACCAACCTAACTCTTCTCAACACTAAACTCACGACTTGTAAACTGTAACCCAGTATATACCTGAAAGTAACTGCACAAATCTTGCCATCATGGTCGAACTCTGCCCTCAGTCCCCGCAGAGCTTGCCCCGTTCTCCCCACGTTGCCCCACACCCGCACCACGCCGTCGTAGCCCCCCGATATAAGCAGACGTTCTATAATAAAAATATACATTCATATAATTATGGGTATTATGGCTGTCGGCGGGCGAAAGAGTGAATGGTAAATTTCTTATTTCTTACCTTTATCCAACCACGATAAACAACTGACGCAATCATCATGAGCTCTGAAGCTTTCCACTACTCGACCGTAGTCAACGTCATATAAATATCTGAAAATAAAGCAATAAAAACGTATTATACTCAATTCCTCATTATCTTCTTGCTAATTAATTATAACATCTAAAAAAAAACCATCACATCACATTGATTTGTACGACACATAAAAAACTAACTCATGTTTAGCAAATAAATCTATCTTTGTCGTTATCACTAATAAATTATTTTAATAACTTTGACTTGAAATAAAAGAAATAACCTACATTTCATTGTCCCACGAGCCAGCTGCGACAATATTTTCATCCACCATTACACAAGAGCTGAGCGGCGTCGCGGTAAGTATGACGCTTCTTATTTGTTTTTTGAGCAATGTGTCATAAACTTTCAAGGTCCCATCTTTACCCACAGAAATAACTTTCGAGCCTTGTCTCAGAGCCCAAGTAACCTCCTCCTTATGCAGCTGTATACTATCGGTACATTCTATCCTGTAAGAGACTTCATCTTCTTCTAACTCTTCATTTATACTTTGGGGTATTTGATGCGTGACTCGCCGGACGTGGGGCCTGGTGAACAGTTGCTTTGGTACTTGACCAAATTCCATAATTTGCACTTCTAATGCATGTCTATCATTCATGTCATAAACATCATCGAGATCAATAGAGCCTTCATAGCACACATGGTGAAAAACTGTAAAATTGACAAATTATAATTACCCTCGACATACATAATAGATTAGACATACATAAATCAATATATTATTATCCTAAAGATAACCCAGGATCATTTGAAAATAAGAAACAAACCGTTATTAGCCTTAATTGCTTCTTCTCCCTTTTGTTTGTAACCAAAAATAAGATCAATCCACAAGTGTAAATGCCTAGAGACATATTCAGACTCCAACGCCTCTCTTAGTTTCATCACAAAGTTTTCCGGCGAGTCGGCCCACGGCGGCAGCGCAACATTATTTACTTTGGTCCCGTCGTGTCGATCCCCGAAATTTATTTGGTATTTGTTCACCAGAAAATCCCCTTTGGTATTCGTATCATAGAACTCTGGAACAAGTTCCTGAAATGTATTTACAGTTCGTTTTATATCCTTGTTCAGCTTAATTATTGAAACTTTAATGTTAAATAGTTTACCTTAAAATCCGACATATTACGTAAACAGTTATTATAAACGTCTTTTACTGAATTAAACATTCTATCTGGATGATCAAATCTGCCATTTTGAAGACAAAGCATATATTCCGGATATTTTCTGACCTGAAATAAAAAAAAAATACTGCAAAATTATGCAAAACAATATTATACAGTAAAATTCAAAATTTATTTTCTATTACAACTTACTAGATAAAATAGCACCAACCCTGGGGCCGAATAGTGAGATCCATACATAAATTTTGGATCTGACATTTCATAATACCTTTCTTTTAACTTTTCCAATCTATCTGGATTTAGAGCACCCATTGGCTTTGATAAATCTCGGAATACATCAACATTGCTTAAATCTAAATCTGTTGATGTGTAATCGGATATTACCCAAGGGAAAACGGGATACTGTGTGAGATCATTTTTGCTTCTATCTGCAAGACTGAAAGAAATTAAACATTTATTAAATAATTATGCTCTATTATTGCTAACTGGGACAAAAGTATTGAAACCAAAAACTACATCTCATTACCAGTTTAAATGCATTAGGTAGTCATAATTAGAGACAATCCCATTCTGCCACCGTAGGGTTGTTTCTTGAGCATGAATGTTTTCCAAGCATACATTTGAAGACAGTTCCAAAATATTATATATTCTGTCTCTATCTTCCTGGGATTGGAAGGTCAAGTAAATATGGGCTATAGAGCTCTCTTCGGCACTGTAGATTTCGAGGCCCTGTAACAGAATTTAAAGTCATCATACTCTGAGAAATACCTCTGCATATTACATATTAAGTTGAAAAGCACAATATAACATATTTTCGTATAATCATTTATTACAAAAGATATATATAGGAAGTGATGCAACCTATTGAAATAACAGCCTCGAATTGTGAACAATCCAAACTCAATCGCAAGTTACAATGAGTGACCATGAAGGTCATAGGCCAGTAAAGAAATTAAAAGTGAAGCAACAAGCATGCTTATATTAAAAGTAGAAGCAGCTTATATACTAAATAGAGATTTTTGTTTGAATAATGAGTAGGAAATCTTTTTTTTTGCTTACAACATAGCGCATGCTTTATCTAGCCAGATGGCAGTATGTTAACAAGTTTGAAGAAAAAGCTGAGCTACACTGCGGTGTGTCTATTTACTTCAGTCTTGTGTCATTCATTAGTGTAATATTTTGTACTTTGTACATAATTGTATTAGCTTTTAATAACTGTGTTATGAATACATGTATTTTATAGAATCAAAACTGATTTCAGGTGGATAGTAATAACCACACTAAAATAAAGGTAGTCAGAGACAATGTCTAGATTTCGAAAATAGTAGAAACAAAGTTAAGTTGAATCAGTTATTTAGACTACACAGGACAAAACAAATATGAATCAACTTTCCTCTAACAGTTTAATTATAAAATTATGAATTATGATTCACCAGGATGTTGCAATGATAGTGATGAGTAAAATGCACAAATATATTGAATTGAATAATAACAAAACAAAATTGACAGATACATACAACTTGCCTTAGTAAGAATCGGCGCTTGTACAGCCTCTTCAACTGACTGAGCTTCAATTTCAAGATGTGACTCTGAAAATTATTTAAAAAAGTAATATATTAACATTTTTATAGATTTTATGGGTAACTTTAATTTAAAAAAAAAATGTAAATTTAAATTTTACATTCTTTTTTTTCACTTTCATTGCTAAGGCCTCTGATTTTCATACAAAACGGACCCGCCTAGGCCTAGCGGGTTGGTGGCCGTCAGTGTTAAATACATTTGTACACTTGCTCTCTTGTTGTGTAACAACCCTTCACTCTTCTCAATCTCTCAAGTGTTCTTGGAAGAGATATCTTAAAGGGATATGTTTGTCTTTGTTCATTCCGGTTTTTATTTTCATTGTATTGTTTGTTTCTTAACCTGTTACTAATACACTGGTAATGGTATCTCTAACCTTGACTTGGTTGGTAATTCTGGGCTCCGACTACCCCACTCTGGGAATAAAGGTGTAACCTTGTCTGTTTTTTTCTTTTCTACAATAAAGTGCTTACATACATACATACATACTTAATGAGTATTACTTACTTTTTAATAATATTATGGTACTAACTAGATTAGATGTTTGCAGTATCAACAACAAAACTTGCTATGAATTAAAACATTTGACTAAGATAAGATAATAAAAATATGATTCACAATATCATACTCACTTTCTCCACATTGCTAAATGGTTGGAAATATAGGGTGGTAGGAGTGAGGGCCAACTTGCCCTGGTGCCTCACTAGCGGAGATATCTTCTCAGCCTGCAGCTCACAAACAATTTCTTCCGTAAAGTCATCCATCATCACAGGATCAAACATCATCCGCATGTACCTAGAGTGTAAAATGGTAGCCACCATGCTGTTGTGTTCAGGCGCATTCAATGTAGAGGCTCTTAACAACTGCTGCATCTGACCAAGGGTTTCTTCAGCAGAGGCAAAATCAAGAAATATATAAAAGGTTTTTTCTTCATATTTAAATGTATATGGGGCTAAGATATTTTCTTCCAGCATTTCTGCATACTGTTTTATTTCTATTTTAAAGACATTCTGTGGACTCTCAGTAGTTTTAGGCTGTATGACAGCAATATTTACACAGTCCCTAAAATGTAATTTGATTAACGGATAGGCCCAGTCTCTCGGCTCAAAAACTAGGGACTTTGAACAAAGTTTGAGCCTCCCTTGTCTGGAGACACCTTCATTTAAAGATTCTAAATCACTTAAAACACATGAATAATCTTCAAAGTATATTTCCCCAGGTTCTAAAAGAAGCATAGAAAACCTGAAAACAAAATTGAGTATAAACAATAAGTACTTATGATTAATCATAATAACATAATAAGGTCACGTTTAAAAGTTTTACACATATTAAGTATAAGGGCACTCTGTAATACCTTGCTTTATCCATTGTATACTTGTCTTGTTATGAAAAGGGACGTAACTATCTTGAACTTTTCTCCTAAATGTTACCAAACAATTTACAAGTTTCATGTAGCCACAAATTAACTTGTAAGTTCTTCGTTTACGATAATTTAGTAATAAAAATCTGGTTCCTTTGTTTGAAACCTTGCTGTTATTCCATGAATTTATTTACTGGTGTTTGTTGAAACGAAAATGAAAAATGAAAGGCTAGGTACTAAACTAACTAACCATTGGTTAGTAACCAACCACAGATTGTAAGGGTATGTCTATATCTATACTGTCAAACAGAATGCAATCTGAGTGCTGCCAGATGAAATTTGAACCAATTATTATACGAGAAGTTAAAATGAATTACTATTGGGGGAAAAATCAGTAGATTAATTTGGACTTGGTGACAGGAGATGCGAAGTAAAATCAAGAGATTCTTTGAAATGCCACCCTCTATGCAAACGGCCGTCATGCATCAAGCATGCGATGACTGACAGTGTATATAGGCTTCTAATCCGTGGTTGCAACTTCTTTTAGTAGTCTGTGACCATTATTAAAAAAAGAGGGAAATATAAAATGGCAAATGGCGCAAATATTTAATTATATTTTCATATTTTAATTGAATAAGTTTGTCATAAGTCTTGGAGCATAAAATGGAAGATGACAAGAGTGGAATTTTTCAAATGCGATTTCCTCAGAAACTTTGGTATTTACTTAATTTACGCACAGATGCAATTTTGTGGGGAGGGACAGGACAGACGATTCTATTGAATTATCGAATATTACACAAATATTTGCAATGTGACCATTCGGTTTTTAAAACAACGAACATTTCAAGCTTTGTAAGACAATTAAATCTGTATGGATTTAGAAAAGTGACTTCACATCTTCAGGATCCTTTGTGCAACTCGAGTAATCCATACATGCATGAATACGTTCACGATTATTTTCAATTTGGTAGGCCCGAGTTGTTAAATAAAATAACAAGAAAGGCATTAACAATTAAGAAAAGTTTTAAGCCCAAGGTATGTTGGAAGGCAGGTAATTACTAAGTAATTTGCAAGTTTCCAAAAATATCGAAACAACAGTTAAGTAATTCTATTTAATCATCGACGGGATTCGGTAAGCAATCCTACTCAATTGTGTCCATCATATCAGTCTGTCCTATAATATAGAGAAACGCTTCGAGGGATAATTTATCCTTTTCACTCTTGATATATCACGCATTACTATTTTATCTATAGGTGATTTCCAGGTCACTTAGGGTTTCTGATTTTAGGGTCTGTATAGTAATGCTGAACAAGCCCTCCTTTTGACGCCACTGCAAAAGGCACGTCGAGCCTTACGTCTGGCTTTAAAGAAAGCTGCTCAGGATTTATATATACAACACTCACCGAATCAGTTGTGTAATCTTAACTTCGGCTGTAATGGTATGGCATGCACTCTTTTGGATTCGGTAAAATTTACCTAAATAAGTAATAGATAAAACTAACTCATAATTATTTTTGTAGAAGAATCTCCAGACGATTACGCTGAGGGAGAAGAGAACATAGAGTTTGACTGGCTACTTCCAAAGAATGAAATGGCAGAAAAAGAACCCCCACTGCCAGGTCTACCCATTCACAAACCCCCTATCATAATTTCCTTGTTTACTTGTACCTATTTCCTTTTACTAAATTTCCTATTGAGGTGTCATTCCGCAGCCGACCGCAGACGGCAACAGCAGAAGTGAGAAGTGAGTGAGTGTGAGTCTGTATGTATTTCTATGAAGCACCTTCCGTAGCAAGCGTCACGACACCTGCTGCTTGACCACAACCGCACGCGTCCATGACGCCCGACCGCAGACCCAGTAGTGACGCCGACCGCAGACGAAAGCAGCAGACTGCAACGGCAGGTGTTACTACTGGTTTCTATGTATTTCTATGAAATACCTTCCGTAGCCAACCGCAGAGGGCAGTAGCAGACGGCAACGGCAGGTGTCGCTAACGCCCGACCGCAGTCACAGACGTCCGAAGATTGCTCGAGTGCGTAATAACGACCGCAGACGGCAACCGCAGACGGCAGCAGCAATTGTCAGACGCTTCCCGTTACCGTCTGCGGTCGGATGCGGAATGACACCTTCGTCCTAACCCCTACATCCTTTTTACCTTATTATCCTTCAATAGCCATTGAAGAAAGAACTGAAAATGAAAGCGCATGCATCATTACTACTGAAAGAAATGATAATTATGGGTAAGTGTGCAAGTTCATCAGTAACATTTATTATAAAGAAAGGGGAATGTTATAAGTTATTAACGCAATCTTCGTTTTCCTTTAAATCACGAGTGACAATAATACTGTAGTTGCGAGTGCAAGTGTGATAGCCAGCCGAACGATATTAAGAAGCTGAAAGTACAGCCGGCCTTATAAGTAGCTGGACACTTTAGTGCTTTGTTAATTTAACTACTGCACTAATGTCAAAGGCGTTATAACGACAAGGTACAAAAGTGTGCAAATTCTTATAAGGTCGACTGTGTTACCTATTTTTGCCAAAACTGTTGTTACGTAGTTAATTCTGTTCATTTGACTGCACGAAATTAGTCTACCGGTCAAGTGCGAGTACTTATAGGGTTGATTGGTATTTGTTTGTTTAATTGTCATGTAGGTGTATACAAAAATTAAATACTTTCTTTACCTATATCGTGGGAATTCTCCGCCTTAAAGGTAAACAAGTAACACATTTTGTAAAAACAAAGACGGTTCCTTTACTATTTTTAACGGTTCAATATAGAACACTTATAACAAATTAAGGATGGTCGGACAGACTACGTAGGCCAAAGAAAAAAAAAAGAAAAAAGATGTTTATTCAGTACTTTTTACATACTTTAGTATAAGCAAAGCAGGCTTTAGTCATAATAATAAGGTCCCGTCCTTAAAAAGGAGCTCTTATAATGAGATTTTGGTGGTCATCTGTTTGTCGCTTAACGTACTTCCCTTGCTTTTTGATATCACCACTCGTAGAAAGAACTTTGTTTCCCGTTTGCCCTAGAGTAGGTAACTACCTACATTACACTACACATAATCTGCTAGGTATGAAAATAGGTTATTTTAGTTGAAAATGAGGACCGAAATAGGTCTGTCTAATTTTAAAAGACGAAGCTAATTAGTTCTACTTGTAGTCAAATAGCAGGTACTACCGTTTTTTAATTATTTTTCGGTAATTGTTTTATTTTATTTGATATTATACCTACAGTTTCTGACTTATTTTAAAAGTATGACCAATCTCACGAAAGCGGTTTGCCATTAGTACCTATTTGAACTTGTAATACGTGTAGACTGAGCTTTAGGCGCGTAACAGATGATCAAACCTTTATAAGTTACAATGACATATTCGATGCTATTATAATTAAACGTTTTTCGACTTTCACCGAGAGCCTTGACGTGCGTTATAAGTCGGTATGCGTACTTTGTTTAAAAAATATATTTGCTACACCTGAGGAAGTGGGTTATACTTACCTACCGACTTGGAGAGTAAGTCAATGTCCGCCAGTGTTACACTTACCGTGTGTGGTGACCCTAATGTCATCTTAACAGTTTTTTCGAAGCACCGCCACTTTTCTCAGTAACTCAGAAACATCATTTGCTATTATAGCGAACGCAACCGTTCTGCGGGAAGCTGACGGGGACGAGGCATCCAAGGAATGTAACGGGGGATGGGCAACGTCACCCGCGGTACGATAGATAGACCCCGTTATCAAGCGGGCAGTTTGGTCGCTACCTAACATTTGTAACCCAAAAATCATCAATTATAGGATTAGGAGCATATTTTTATTCATAATGGAAATATTTTTTTTCAATTTGCAGAGATTCTAATCAAGAAAGTTTGATAACATTTAATGACGTACCTTGTCAGCAAAATAATGATCAATTCCCAAACCAATTCCTGTCCATGCCTGACCTTGATGATCAAGGGCCGTCTCAAGTCAATTCTGGTGTGGAACTACTAGCAGAATTTGATATTGACAATGACAATGACCAAGGCATAATAACCAAGAAAGATAAGGAGAATGACTTGAACTCTTTAAATTGTGTCCTTCCATCTATAAGTAATGATCCTATAGATGATGTATCTATGGCAGGGGTAAGATTTGTTTGGAATATTTTATAACATAAACATTTACCAAGAAAATAATGTTATGTTTTTGCACTTACAGAAAGATGATGATGATGATGATGATGCAGGCCATTACCATGGAGAGTGGGACCAAATGTTCAATGATATTATCAGTAACAAGAGCTCCAGTCATGACTGTGGTTCTGACATGAAAGAACTCTATTCCCAGATCTCAAGAACTATAGATTTACTTAACTCTTAAATGATAAAAAACACATTTTATTTCAAGTGTATTGCTTAAACCATAATAATATTGTAAGAAAAAATATTATTTTCTTATTCACTTCTTTTGCTTTTTCTTTTCTGCTTCCTCTTCTTTTTCCTTTTCAATCACTGACACATAAGAGTTGATTGTGTCTGGATCCAGCATTTGCATAGGCTGCCCCCTCCTCATGACAGCAATTTCAAGATTCTTTTGCCCAGACTGCACTACCTCCAAAAGTGCACGAATAGCAAGCTGAAAGTTAATAAAAAAAAAAGTAACATCAAGTGCTATCTTTGCCTCGACTTACTCAGAGAGAACCTTCAGGATTTTTTACAACGGCCTTAAACGTCACTGTATACTATACACAAAGTAGACCACCCACCGCTATAACAAAACTCCTGGGCCTCTATTTGGCAGCAGATGGTACTGAAATTATAGCACACAAGGGACCTGCAACCTGTTTCTTTTTTTATGATATGGAGAAGGCAAACAAGCACACCTGATGAAGAAGAGCATTGAATGTTTTGTAAAAGTAATTACCCAGATTTATTTCAAATGAATCCTTTATTTTAATTAATAGGGTTCACAGTTTTCATAGAATGGTATGCAGGATATTGAGTTGACATTAATATTAAAACTTACACCATACTTATGAAAACTATGAACTCTTGCTTACATACAAGTATGATTGTATGAGATTGTGATTGTGGTTGAGAGGGTTTAAAACAAAGGTGTTTTCATAGAATGGTATGCAGGATATTGAGTTGACATTAATATTAAAACTTACACCATACTTATGAAAACTATGAACTCTTGCTTACATACTTTCTTGTTTTATTGTTTTATTGTACAAGTATGATTGTATGTAAGCAAGAGTTCATAGTTTTCATAAGTATGGTGTAAGTTTTAATATTAATGTCAACTCAATATCCTGCATACCATTCTATGAAAACACCTTTGTTTTAAACCCTCTTGCTTTCAAAACCATACTTAATGTTTATATTGTTATAGTAACAAAAAGGCCTCCTTTACTGTCATGTGAATAAGAGCAACCATAGCATTAACAATCACTACATAGTATAAAACAAAGTCGCTTCCCGCTGTCTGTCCCTATGTATGCTTAGATCTTTAAAACTACGCAACGGATCTTGATGCGGTTTTTTTTAAAAGATAGAGTGATTCAAAAGGAAGGTTTACATGTATAATAAATGATTTTTTTATGAACGGGTGTTACAGAAAACTCACATAAACCGAAGCGAAGCGAGGGCGGGTCGCTAGTATGAAATATAACAACATTGTTATAGACAAAATAAATATAGAGATCCAGAACTAAATAAATGAGATGCAAAAAGTCTTCACTATTTTATGACCACTGTTTATAATGTGTTTAGGAGGTCCATGGTTGGTTAACAACTTTAATATATGAAAAAGTATTATAAAATAATTACCTTCACTGCACCATTTTCATTGGCAACCACCTCATCATTGTTATAGTTCTTCTCCAAGAATTCACGAACTGTTTTGGCAGATCTACCTGTTGCATTAGCCTTCCATTCATAATAAATACCTGATGGCTCAGTTTGGAACAAATGAGGTTTACCATCATAGTCAAACCCTCCAATCAGGCAAGAAATCCCAAAAGGTCTGCGGCCATTGCTCTGGGTGTATTTTTGCTTAAGGCCAGCAATGTATCTGGTTATGTACTCTAATGTCACAGGATCTTCAACAGTCAGCTTATGAGATTGGCATTCAATTTGTGCACGGTTGATCAAGATGCGAGCATCTGCAGTCAAACCTGCAAATGCCATGACAACATGATCATCAAGAAGGCAGATTTTCCTTACAGTTCTTTCTTCCTGCAGTTTCGCAACAGATTTCTTTTCAACGCCCAGTACAACTACATCGGCACCCCTGACGCCAACCTAAAAATTTATAATTGTTATTACAATTTACAACTCGTGGACTACTGTTGAAAGCTTTTGGATAAGAAATTTGTACAGAAGAGCATACTCCAAACAATATTTACAACCGCAGGTATATCTATTACGAAGGCAAAAAGATGAGGCGATGAGACAATACTTACAGCAGTAGAACCCTTGCGAACGGCTTCTTGAGCGTATTCAACTTGAAGTAGATGGCCATCCGGCGAAAATACTGTAATAGCTCTATCGTATCTTGCCGACATTTTAAGTAAAAATTCTAAATTATTCTGATTCTTTATACAACAAAACCTGTAACTTCGTATGACGAAGATGACAACGAGAAATTCGAAGCAAGCTAGCTTTTTGACGTTCGTAAGTACCACGTTCTGAATACCTCTGAATCCTTTAATTTTTTAGTAACTGTGTAATGTGAGGGAGTTCCAGAGTTGCAAGTAACTATTGTTTTTAATTCATTATAAGACAATTATATTTTGTAGAGTTTCTGCTAATTATTTAATTAAAAATATCAGTGACATTTGGCTGGCACATATGTTATAAAGTTAAATTGACCGTAAAAAGTAACATTTTGAACGCTATTTTATTATCTCTTCTACTGTTCGCGTTTTAGTTTAAAACGCTTCAACGACGTAAAAATCTTTTTATTGACAAGGTTGACATTTTAGGATTTGACAGATTAGCAATATGGCGGCAGCGGTAAGCGACTTCGAGCCGTGGCTTAACGATAAATTAAAGTCTCTTAAAACCGACGAAGGGGTTTTTGGGTCATACATATCGGGTATTTTAGAAAGCGAAGATAGCACTGATGAGAAAAGAGATGCCCTGGAGGGTCTTCTGTCGGAGATTGTGGTAAGTCATGGACTTCAACTTCTCAAGGGTTATTTCGGCTAATTCAATGAATTCACATCTCAATTGAGTTGTAAAATGATCAACAGGAACGCGATATATCCATTCATGTTACCGAGATATTAGAGAAATGGGAATCATGTCGTCCCTTGGAAGAAATTCCAAAAGGTGCAGCGGACGTCGACATTCAGCTGACCAAATTGTTGGAATCTCAGTCGCTCGCCACAACCACGCGACGTGAATATACAGATGAGGAAAAGAAAATCCGAGAAGCTATACTTTCTCAATATAGTCAGTTGTCCGACAACGAGGTAAGTGTGTTCTGTTGTGTGTTGATCATAGTTGTAATTTGATAAAAAAATGGTTTGGAAATATAATATACCTAAATTATATTGTGTCATTTAATTATGTTTTAGGCTGATCAAGAAAATGTGGAAGTGCCTGACAGTCCTGATTTAGTTAAGAACACAAATGCCTTAGATGTAGCAGCTGCAGCCAGGGAGCGGCGCGAGCAGGCGCGGCTCGATGCTCAGCGCAAGAAAGATAAAGATAAAGAAGACAGGTAAACTAGTGTCTATAGCTTGATCAAAAGAGTTCCATGTGGCGACAAATTGTCAAATAATTTTCATTTTTAATTATTACCCACATAACTCCTAAGGGGCTCACTTTATTACTATTTTATTATTCTTCATAGTCTCCATGAAGGTCCATGCAGTTGGTCCACCTCGCCTCCAACTTCATTATCCTATAAAAAAAAATATGGTGCACCCATGTCTCATCCATAGTCATGAAACAATCCCCAGGGTCACAGTGAAACATGTCCAAGCAATGTTGCGAACATGTCCTTGTTTGTTCTCGCCTGGAAGCATTCTAGGCTCCCACCTGGCTGACACCTTGAAAAATCCAAAAGCATCAGTGATGATATTCTGTTACCACTCATAAGAAATACCAATTGCTTCTACTATCTCCATAATCTTCAATCGCCTGTCATGAATTATTGCATCAAATATTTTATTAACACTTTGATCCATATAGTAGCCGCCAACAGCCGCCCACTTCTAGGCTTGTAGGTCTTATCAGGAACAGTCTCCAGGCAAAGTTTGAAATCAAAACCAATCTTTTTATGGTACTATATGATGGAGCGGATTGCCTTAATATTTGATTAATATCTTCAAAAATATGAGTTTTGGAGCAGTTCAAGCATAAAATGTGAAATTGTGAAAGGAGAAAAACCAAAGATATATGACACTTTTATCTGCCAGTTTTTCTTTAATTTTATTCAACCTTAGGCTCAAAACTTTTCCTATACCTTTCAGAGAAAAACAAAAACAACTAAAAGAAGAAAAGAAGGAGAAGCGCAAGACACAGAAGGGTGAGAGAAAAAGGTAGCAACTTATCATGATGTTTGGTGAGCAGTTAAAAAAGTCCTTTAAATTATATAGTAATATAACAGCTAGGAATAAAAATATCCTAGGACTGAAAATACTGTTTCAACATTGAATGGTATGCCCCAGCCAACAACTAGGTTTTTGCGGCATGAAAAATAATCTTTTTTAATGTTATACTAATTCAATTGTAAATACTCTGTATAACTTTAAATTTTTTCTGCAATGCTCACCTTAAATTAAAGAATAAAAAGTGTTGTATTATGGTTTTTCAATATCATTGACATGATACAGCATAGATTTTTTCACTAATGACTAATGACAGTTATTAGTGTAATGAGTAATTTTTTCATTACCAATCAATTTTCATTACCAGAGCCCGGATTTTTGCGGCAAAACAAAACACTAGCTAGATTGCGACAGTCTTTTGATTTGCCGCGAAAATTCCGGGTTCTGGTAATGACACTAATGATGACACATCAATCTGCCCTTGGATACTTTACACTACTTTGAAAATTTGTGTTGTTTAGATATCATTGGTGTGAAAATTGTGTCATTTTTATTTACATGTCGCTAAAAAGCTAAAAGGTTTAAAAGTTGTAATTTTCAAATCATGATGATCCTAAAAACATTATTGGTAATACTTTTTTAACTTAATGGCAATGTCTTGTTATTTATAGACATTCCCATGGGCTTATAAAATAAATAAGTCCATGGATAACACACAAGAGGATAATTATTTTGTTAAAGAGTATTTTCTGTTGTGGACTTGACAGAAGCACATGGGCTTACTTCCATGCAGTCACAGGACAACGACACGACGCTTAACTACACCCTCTCTGTTTAGTGTGTGACCTTTAAATAAAAAGGAGGTGGGCCTCTTGCATATTGGTAAAAACACATCATATAGTAAGGATGTGTTTTGATTGACTGAATCATGTTGTGATACCAAAGTTCAGGTCAAATGTAATGTTTTAACAAGTTTATTTTTTGCTTATGTTATGCCTGCATTGACCAATGCCTCAGTGTAGGCCAATGCACTTTGCCAAGTCAGTAAGGTGTTTAAACCTTATTAATATAATTGTCAATAGGACTATACAATTTAAATTTAACCCATTCAAAGACATTGGGGAAAAAATGACAATAACAATGTTGTACAGTCAAGTTCATAAATATGTGTACACTACAGTACCTTGTCTCTTTAACCGCTGTGATAATTTATATACGGCATTAAATAGATACATGACATTAAGTATACAAGATACTGAAGTGTACACATATTTATGAACTCGACTGTACCAGGTGAGCAGGGAGTAACTATTCTGTATGTAAGGGGCACCATAGACTAATCGATTACCTCCATTCCCAAGTGTGTCAGGCTACCTGACAGTCCAAAATCAATGGAGCGCACACATTAAACGATTTATGCCTTGCCGGTAAAATTCGTACTGCCGGCTTTAAAACTGTCACTCGCCTGTCACACGTTATCAGTATTCAAACGACTGTCAGCCTACCTAACGACGATTGTCAGGCCGCCTGCCGGTCACCCGCTAATGTATTGGTTGTCCGTGAGTCGTCGGACTATTACGGGCCGGATCGCTGCGCGCGCCCCGCTTGCAGTTCGATAAAATAGTCAGGCCAATATCGGCCGACGGACTGTTTGTCTGTGGTACCCTTTAAACATATTAATCAAATTATATTAAAGTTACGACAACGATTAACTTCAGCGTTAAGGGTAGCACAAGTTGTATTTTCTCGTTCTTGTCGTGCGTCTCTATCGTTACTGGCTAGGTAGACAATAAAAAGGGAGATCCGAGCGACAACCAAGTCGCGGGCAACTTGTTCTAGCCGCACTACAGAGTTCGGTAGTGGCGCGAATTGTTGTGCAATCAAAAATATATTTGTTTTTATATAAACACAGTTATGCATATATAGGCCGTTCTTAACAATGCAGTGAATCACCAATCAGGTCGCTCAAAATAAGTTTTATTTTTATCCATTAAACTTAATCTTTAAAATTATAATTTGTTTGAATTTTTACTCACTGTAAATACACATTTACCATGCAGTTGCACGACGATTCGCTGCATTATAAACACTAAAGTCCATATACAATCTAATCTAATCAAACATTACTTATGATTGTCTCTGAATACGTTGAAAATGATTTTTCAATAGGGATTCTTTATGCAAACACACTTCGGCATGGCATCGACGTCAGTACTACTTTGTCAAAAAGAGAATTTGAGATCATGTACACTGGGCCTCTACTCTATGTCTACTGGGTTTTTACTCTTACTAGCAATCATATTGTTGTTAACTTGACTGTCAAGTTAACAACAATACCATAAAAATAAGTGTAAAGATGAGGAATAAGGGCCCAGCACTTAAAAATACTTTATCTACATCCATATCATAACTTCCCTACAATATGTTCAGAAATGATAAGCAAAAGGCCTTTATTAAGAAACCTGTATCTGTTGTTGTACTTTAATGTTAACATTAAAGTATTACATGTCATTAAAGTATCAGTTATCGATGTAGTTGCATTTGATGTTCACCTTAAAGTATCAGTCACCAATACTTTAATGAAAACATTAAGATACAGGGCACCAACAGACACAGGTTTCTCACATATTATAGAAAACTTGTGATATGCATGTAGATAAAGTTATGTATGCGACTGTGTGTTTTAATGCATAATTAGGCATACCACTCGTGTGATCTTACTATGAAACTCACCTTTCGGATCTTTTCATAAAACCAGACTTGTGTATTAATGCCTCTCATTATGCCCCAGTCACATGAACAACTATATGGTAACATAGGTACCCTTAGAATATTTACTAATGTTAATTATAGGTAATTCAAGTATTTTTAGAAGTTCTTTGATTCAGTTACAGTATAAAATATTAATATGAGAAATCATCTAGTGATATTCCGGAGGTAGACCAGGGTCGATAATTTTTAAAACCAAAAAAAAAAATAGTAGGATGAAACCCATTAGAAAAGGAGGAGAATATTATAAAAATAAAAGGAAAAATAATTTACGGGCGATCTGAGGTCGGGAAGGGGGTGGGGGTGAGTTTTTAAGGGTAAAAAACGGCTTTTCTCGATTTCCGGCAAAACTAAAAGTCCTATCGAAAAAAATCAAATGGCAAAGTTGTAGGTAATAAAAAGATCTAAAACTTTTGTATTTACACTTTTTTCACATAACCTCAAAATTTATGTGAAAAATCCAAAAAACCAAGTTTTTGGTTTTTTATTTTTATCTTTTACAAACATTATTTTTTTTTAACGAAATTTGGTGAAAACTTACCTTTTTATGTCCCAAATACGCTGTAATTTATTTGACTAAAAATATTTATTTTTTCACCTTATTTTGAATTAATATCGAAAAAACACCCTAATTTTCAATCGATAATTCACCCGTCAAAATATCAGCTTTTTTCAAAAAGTTGGTATGGTTTCTGTTCGTTGAAATCTCTACTTTACGATGGTGAAAAAAAAAATATATGTTACTACAGTAAATCTTCTCAGAAAATGTAATCATCCATACTGATAATCTGAAAAGACAAAATCGAATTAATAATGCCTTCACTATTTTATCGTGAATAAACACCCATGAAAAAAAAAATATTAAAGAAATAAATGTCAAAATGTATAAAAAATATATTATTATTATAAATCTATTAAAAATGTATAAAATATATATGGAAATCGGCCAAAAGTTTGTTATTAAAAATATATCGAATACTGGTTAGGCTAACGGTTGTAACAGCTGCTACGAAATATATAGTATATAATAGTAGGTATGTATGTAGTAAGACCCAGACCCGCCTAGCCCCTTCCCCACTTCTCCACGAAATACCGTGTATATATATATAATAATAAATATATTATATGCGTTGATGCCTATTTATAACTATTTTAAGATAAATTATATATACCTGAGTAGATATACCTGAGTGACCTACGAAAAATTGTAGCCCATCAAAAGGTATTTCGTGGAGAAGTGGGGAAGAGGCTAGGCGGGTCTGGGTCGTACTACATACATACCTACTATTATATACTATATATTTCGTAGCAGCTGTTACAACCGTTAGCCTAACCAGTATTCGATATATTTTTAATAATAAACTTTTGGCCGATTTCCATATATATTTTATACATTTTTAATAGATTTATAATAATAATATATTTTTTATACATTTTGACATTTATTTCTTTAATTTTTTTTTTCATGGGAGTTTATTCACGATAAAATAGTGAAGGCATTATTAATTCGATTTTGTCTTTTCAGATTATCAGTATGGATGATTGCATTTTCTGAGAAGATTTACTGTAGTAACATATATATTTTTTTTCACCATCGTAAAGTAGAGATTTCAACGAACAGAAACCATACCAACTTTTTGAAAAAAGCTGATATTTTGACGGGTGAATTTTCGATTGAAAATTAGGGTGTTTTTTCGATATTAATTCAAAATAAGGTGAAAAAATAAATATTTTTAATCAAATAAATTACAGCGTATTTGGGACATAAAAAGGTAAGTTTTCACCAAATTTCGTTAAAAAAAAATAATGTTTGTAAAAGATAAAAATTAATATTCTCCTCCTTTTCCAATGGGTTTCATCCTACTATTATTTTTTTTCACTTTTTATTATTTTTAAAGGCTTCTACCCTGGTCTAAGGTGTTTGAGGGGTGTTTAATAAGTTCAGAAAATTTATATGAAAAGTTGATACTGTCATTCATTAAATATATCAAAAGATACTGTCATTCAATAACATAAACAAACTTGTACTAAGTTGGTAGCTTTCTTTAACAGTAATTATTTTGTGTCATTCTGTTCTATATACCTACAAAAAATACGATAAAGTAAAGCAATAATCGAGATTACAAAAATAAAATATAGCAAATACATTGTCTTTTATATACCAATTCTCAGATAAGAACTTATTGACCACTCCTCGTCTTGAAGATGCACATACAATGCATTTGTAATTCAAGCCTGGCCAGCAGAAAAATAAAATGAAACAACTTTGCGGCTTTGTAGATGCGCGGAGACACAAACCTACTCAATGCCCGCCCATTCCTAATGGTGCTAATATATAGATTTGAGCACATTCGCTAGAATGTTTGAGCAAATTGCTGAGCAATGTCCTTACTACTTACTCCATGCAGCATCTTAATACTATGGAGTATTCTTACTGTTGTTCTACTTATGTTATGAGTGTTATTACCTAGTAGCCATCTTCAAAGCCGCAACGTGTTAATACTCATAAAAACATAGCTTGTATTTACTAAATAAATATTGATGTAGTTAAACGAAATCACATAATAATTTGTTACTTTTGACATGGATGATTCATTACGTTCATTAGTTTGCACATTGTCAAATGGATAGAAAAATGTCTGACGTTGCGAGTCATTCACTGCCATAGACTCAGTTTTCTAAATAGGAATAGGGGCTGTTGCTGTTGCTCAATGTGTGACTAAAGTACATATATTATGTATCTGCAGGTAATATTTTTATAGGGGGGTCTACACAGAGCGATCAGCCTCGCGAGGTAATGGCCGCGCGAAGCAGCTCCAGTCCATGTGGACGTGCCGCGCACACGGCCGATCTGTCCGCTGTCGGTTTTTGTCTATAGTCAAATGCGCCTCGGCGGCCGTTTGCCGCGACAGCAAAATGGTGTCACATTTACGCACAATCCAGTTATGTTAAGCTTGCATTCCTTAAATTTAACAAAAAGCAATTAAAAATATTATTACGCCGCCATATTGGGTCTATTCCCACTAGTTCCACCGACAGTTCTACTGGTGGAACTAGTAGGAATTTTTATTCCCACTAGTTCTATTATTCAACGGACTTTAGATAGTAGAACTAGTGGGACTGAATTTTGGTCTATTCCCACTAGTTCCACCGACAGTTCTACTGGTGGAACTAGTGGGAATTTTTATTCCCACTAGTTACTGTTCTATTATTCAGATAGTAGAACTAGTGGGACTGATTTTTTCCCAGTAGTTCAAATGGAATTTAATTGATATAATAATTTAGTCTCACGAAAACAGTTAATGAAAAAATTGCATTTAATAATAAGTTAATAACATTTAGGCGGAAGGAGCAGTTTTCTTAGGAAGTAACTTTCCAGTGTAGATCATTAATTCTTAAGATATATGACCAGTGATCGGAATAGGTAGAGCTAATTTGCCTAAACTTGATGCACCTTCATTCAATAATGTATTCCCATTTCACTCACGCATGAATGAATATGCCTCAAGTTTAGGCAAATTAGCTATACTAATTCCGATCACTGGTCATATCTCTTAAGAATTAATGATCTACACTGGAAAGTTACTTCCTAAGAAAATTGCTCGTTCCGCCTAAATGTTATTATTAAATGCAATTTTTTCATTAACTGTTTTCGTGAGACTAAATTATTATATCAATTAAATTCCATTTGAACTACTGGGAAAAAAACAGTCCCACTAGTTCTACTATCTGAATAATAGAACTAGTGGGAAATACTGGTGGAACTAGTGGGAATAGACCCCATATTGCATTTTCTGTCTATGGGCTTGCCACGCGCGGCATTCGGTGTACGAATGTCCGAAAATCTGACCGAGACTGCCCCTCGCGGCACGGGCCAGTTTCCTCTTGCGGCAATTGCAGAGGCTGCTCGCTTTGTGTGGACTCCCCTTATAATTATAAAAAATTTGATCAAAGTATTCAAGTTGTTATGAGCTTACAACTCTTGATAGTCCAGTTTTTAGAAAAAATAGTAATTAGTCTGTCATACGACGGATAAAAGTAATCATGTAAATTACAGTATTTGTACCTCTTAATGCTTCTATGTTGAAATAGTGAAAAATATATCATTGAAATGTAGTGCTTTTTGTTAATCAAAATAGTTGTTATTTATTACATGCTAATAGATAGATATGTGCAATATTTTGTATTAAAAGATGTTTTTTAAATACAATTTTATTTATTCCAATAGTTTGTAATGTCATCTTGTAAGGTAGGTATTTATTATAAAATCAAGTGTTGATTAATTGTCTACATGAAAACAGTCGTTTTACTGGATCAGGCTTCTAATGCTACAAGAAATATGGACATTAAAACTAATTAAACAATTAGGAGATAAATATTAAATTCACATTTAAGTAACATCAATAATTATGCAATGTAGCACCACTGGTTCAATACTTTTTATCAAAATCCAAGTTGACTAGAGATATAGTGTGAACGGTTATTCCCACCTGTTAGCACCACATAAATTTTTATTTTCAGTTCATTTAAAAATACATAAGCGATAGAACAAAAACATTTTTATTAACGTACACTGCTCTTCATCTAAACAAAAATATTTCAATACTTTAGTTGTTAATATACCCAAAAAAATATTTTAAAACATTATAATAAGCAACAAACAACTTTAATTAAAAGTTTGATTCACCCGAAGTTTGTTCATTTCCAACTTAAACCTATTACAAAATATTGAAATAATTTTGTTCAGATTCAGAGCTAGTTTATTCTCAACATAATTAAAAAAACGTTCTATTCTATTCCATATTTATGGAGATATTTTATCGCGATATTTTTTCCCAAATATTCCTAGTTGTTACCGCTGAGTACTTTAGCGGTTAGGGGAAAATAAAACCCAGCTGTTACCACTGATAACAAATTGGTGGTAACAGATGGGATTAACCCGTGTGAACTTTCACCATCATTCACTTAAGGGACTAACCATAGCAAGCGCCCGAGGCACGCGTTCCGGGCGCTGCGTATCAAAACGCTAAAATGATAGGACAGTGCGCCCAATTGCTCAATATGATTCGTCAAATAGAATCCTGTACAAACTTGCTCAGAAGGAGCGCGCTTTTCAACGGCCGCGGATCGGGCGCTAGCTATGTTTTGTCACCAACAACTTGATACAAAATTGCATGATTAACGCCTCGAGCGCTTAGCATTCAATTTTGGTTAGGCCCTAAAAGCTATGCTCTTGATCATAGAGTAATTTCCATTCTTTAACATACAGATATAGTACAACTCCTACTTTATCCTTTGATTTGACTAGGTAAGTTCTACTTTTTCCCTTCAATTATCATCTTACTGTACTCGTCATGCTGTAGCTAGCTTCAACTTTATTCATTATCAAATACTATGATTTGAGTTCTGCATCCTCTTCCACTAGTTGTTTATTATCTTCAATATAAATGAAGTTATGTGCTCCACCTGCGTATATTTGAGTGACTCTATTACCAAGTTGCAAGTCCAATGAAACCTGTGTTGGCTGAAACACATGCTCACCACTGTCGGTTCCAGTGTTGGCATGCTCATTCCAACCCCAAGCCCATAAGGTGTTGTCTGTAGCCAAACAGATTGTATGTTCTGATCCTAGTGCTATGTCCTGAACAACTCTGTTATCTGAAATCAATGAATAAAATACAGCAGTAGGAATAAATGCATTAGATATCTCAATGAAGTATTACAAGAGGCTGGATAGACACTGCAATGAACTCGCCCAGAACCTGTTCAGGGACCAATGTCTAAGTCGTCTGAAGAGGCGACTCCTAATGCTTGCCAGGGATAAATAATGAAGAATCTGCAGCCACTGGACTTCAGATCTCCAATATGACAATAAGCTCACAGAGAAGATTTACCTATAGTCCTTGTACTGATTGCAAATGAACCAGGAAAAAAAAGATATCTCAATTGCTTTACTTAGTAAGAAGTGTAACATACCTGGTAAGCAGACTTTAATGATTTTTCCCACAAATGATTCCTCTGTTCCAAGTTGACCATAACTGTTACGTCCCCAACAAAGCATCATGCCGTCTTCTAGCCACAACAGTATGTTGGTCCAGCCACTTAAAAGCTTTTTGATTCCTTGTTTGACATCTATGTCAATTTTTTGTGGGTTATATATTTTTTTATACTTGTCAGTACTGAGGAGAAGTTGCCCATGCTTGTTGTCACCCCAAACATACAAGGCCTTTTCATCTGTACACCAAGCAACAGTATGATTTTGACCACAAGCAATATGAGTAATTTTTCCAATTTTCTCCACTTTTTGAAATCTATCTGAGCTCAATGTTCCTTCACCCAGTCCCAGCTGCCCATGTCTACCACAGCCTGTTACCCAAACTTCACCCTTTGAATTAACCACAGCAGTATGTCTTAAACCCATAGATATTGCACAAGCATTAACATGTAACCTGATTGGTTTTATGACTTGGTTAAAATGTTCTTTTGGCAGACCGAGTTGTCCATTGCTGTTAGATCCCCAGACTAACAGAAAGTGGTCGTCTGTTACAGCACAGCTGAAGTCCCATCCACAAGCAACATTGGAAAAATTTATGCCACTCAATTTCCACACTCTTTCAAATACTTGCGTTTCGGTGTCTTTTCCTAGCTGAAGCTTTGAATTCCAGCCACATGAAAATAGTTTCCCCTCTCGATCAAGAAGCAGGGAATGACCACCTCCACAAGCAATTTGTTTTACTCCGTCACAGTTACAAAAATCAAACACGATTTTAGAAGGAAATTTGACCTGCTCATTAACGACACCTAGACTCAACTGTCCGTGGGAGTTAGCACCCTGCAAAAAAAAATATTTTTAATATTGGGGTTATGTTTATCATCATAATAAAAAAACATAACAATTTACTTGCCCATGACCACACTGACATGGCTAATAAAACAGATAAGTTAAGCAAGTAGAATGAGTTTTATTAATATACATTACACATAAGTCGCGAACATTACTTTATATTGCTTTGTTGATTATATTATAATGTTAATAGAAACTAAGAATGTCAATGTCACTTGTCACTCTTGTCAGCTTGTCACTTAAGCAGTATAGATATACTCAAGCCGCTTGCGTCAAATAGAAACACTTGACTTGAGTCGGTTCAAGTCGTCGAGAGAGCAAAAATAAATAAATGCAATATTATCGTGCAAAATGGTACAATATTTTGTTGTTAAGATGTAGTACAAAAGGAAATGCAAGGGGTACCAAAGTCATAAGTCATAACGCATGTTTCATGTTTTTTAAAGGCTCCCCCACACAGGTACGTTATTATAGGTCGATAATATCGCATGCGGTATTGCGATAATGCGTCCCGATATTACGATAATGTTTCACACAGCTGCGTTTTTATCGTCCAATATTTCTTACGAGAGAGCGAACGTTATTATCGCAGGTGTGTGTACGGTCGTATGCGTCCTGATACAAAACATTCTAGAACTCATACCTAGTCCTACTTCCATTGCGGCGTTATTATCGCAGCAGTGTGTAACTAGATGACCATCCTAATACAAAATGTACTGAAAACAGATAACGCAATAACGCATGCGATATTATCGACCTATAATAACGTGCCTGTGTGGGGGAGCCTTAAAAGTGGTAGTTGAAATAGTTGAGCATAGCCAATCGGCAGAACGTAGTGAATTATATTCCTTTTGCAATAGCTCTAAAAAGGGGATGGTCGAGCTTTAAAATCGTGATCTTAAAGTTCGGGAACTTACTCGACTCGGGTTACTGACAGAGAGACTTTTCCAAGTAGAGTGAGATCCCAGTCACCCCAGACTTACGTGATTTAAGGAAAGATGATTTTTTTAGGATTGCTAGTATAATTTAGATGAATACGCTCAATCTATATCAATATAATAGTGTCTGTAATCAACAAGGTAAGTTATTGGATCTCGTTTTGTCGAGTGATGTCGTGAGTGTTGATGAATGTACCGGACCTCTAGTGCCAATTGACCCCTATCATAAAGCCTTAACTATTTCAATTCAATACGCTACAATAAATTACATTAAACCGGCTCCTTTAATTAAATATTTCTACAATAAAGGGGATTTTATATCTATCAATGAGGAAATATCTAAAATTAATTGGGACAAGGAATTTTCTCAACGCCGCCTGGATGAGTGTATAAGCTATTTTTATGACACTTTTATACGGCTTAGGAATAAATTCATTCCATACAAAAAACTTAATAGTGACTCATTTCCTAAGTGGTACTCTCTCTCTCTTAAAAAAGCAATTAAAGAGAAGTCCAAATATTTAAGAAAAATTAAAATCTATGGTAACATAGCCGACGTTATTTCATTTAATGTTCTGAGAGAGAGGGTAAAAAGGTTGGAACATGACTGCTTTGCTAATTACATGAACCGCATAGAAGGCAACATTATTGAGAACCCTAAGCAGTTTTGGTCGTTTGTAAAGTCTCGCTCGAACTCTCATGGCGTGCCCAGCAGTATGCAATACGGTGATAGGTCGGTCAACTCGGCCGCCGAAATCTGCGATGCTTTCTCTGACTATTTTCAAAGTACTTTTTTAACACCGAGTTGCTCTGATCAACAACCAATCGATATGCTGGATTCTACCTGTAGCGCCACATCTCATATAACCAGAATCGAAATTATCCCGCATGAAATCACTAAATTATTGTTAAAACTTGACCCTTCCAAATCCGCTGGCCCTGATGATTTGCCAGCCCAATTTTTAATTAACTGTGCGAAAACCCTTGCAATGCCAATTTCGATTATGTTTAGACGCTCATTCTTAGAGTGTTCGGTTCCTCCTATTTGGAAATCGGCTTTTGTAACGCCAGTTCACAAGAAAGGGCCTAAAACAAAGATCACTAATTATAGACCAATTTCCAAGTTGTGTATTTTGTCTAAGGTAATGGAAAGGATTGTTCATACTCAAGTTTATGGCGCTGTTAAGAATTCATTCAGCTGCACTCAACATGGTTTCCTTCAACGCAGATCGACAGTGTCCAATCTAGTACTATTTAATGATTACGTCACTGAAGCTATGAGTAGTGGAAGCCAAGTAGACGTTATCTATACCGACTATAGTAAGGCTTTCGACAGAATAGATCATAGTTTGCTTATTTCTAAATTATATCGGATGGGTATTAGCGGTGATTTGCTGCGCTGGTTTTCATCATATATCTCTAATAGATCGCAGGCTATTGTCATTAACAACTACATATCAGGATGGGTAACTGTACCAAGTGGGGTCCCCCAGGGATCCTTGCTCGGACCGTTGCTATTTAATGTATTTGTTAATGACATCAGTGACTGCTTTTTCTCTTCAAGACTCCTTTGCTTTGCTGATGATATGAAGATTTTTGCCAAAGTTAAAAGTGCTCAGGACTCCGAACTTATTCAAGCCGATCTCTCACGACTTGATTCTTATTGTGTGGACAATAAACTGGACCTTAACCCATCTAAATGTTTCACGCTGACCTTTTCGCGTCAGAACAATCCAATTGTCTACTCTTATAAAATTAAGGATCAGCTTCTCAGTAGAGTATCATTCATGAAAGATTTGGGGGTCACACATGACTCTAAACTAATATTTGACGTCCATATTGACAAAATTGTGGCAAGTGCTTCTAGATCGTTAGGCTTTATAATGCGTAACTCTAGACACTTTACCCAAATTAAAACCATTAAGGTTCTATATTGCTCATATGTTAGGAGTAAACTCGAATACGCTTCGCAAATTTGGAACCCATGCTATCAGACATATGTAGATAGAATTGAAAGAATTCAAAGAAAATTCGTTAGGTATTTGTGTTTTAAGCTAAGAATCCCTTATGATTCATCTAATTATGTTGACTTGTGTAGGACGCATCACCTCCTTCCACTTTTCAAACGTCGGGAAATTGCCGACATCATTTACATCCTTAACATTACTAATGGTAACGTTGACTGCGATGAGCTTCTCTCTAACCTATCTTTCACTGTCCCTACCAGGACCAAAAGGCATCTTCCTCCAATTTCTGTTCCTTATTGTCCGCGTAAATATAGACGTAACACTTTTCTTAGGCGTGCAAGTATAAATTTAAACAAGTTGTCTAAAAATATGCATTTTGATATTTTCAATAGCAAAATTCCCCGTGTAAGACGCAATTTGACTTGTGACTATTTCAAATAATGGTAATTGTAATTAATTTTAATTGAAAGTAACATTCCATAAAATCTATAGTTTACATTAATTTTGTAATTAACTCTTTCCTTTTTTGTGCTGATATTTAAATTTTGGTAATTTAAATTTTCTTTTTCTTTTGATAATTGTGTGATTTCTCGCATGTAATGCAAATTCTTCTAGTAAGTGTTTTTCTTTATTCCTTACTTATTAGTCTGCTTCTATCTGTGAAAACCTGTAATTGGCTTTATGTGTCCTAAGTTTATGTTTAGTGTAATTTATCAGCTGTTGGTTTTCCTATATTAAATAAATAAATAAATAAATAAATAAATAATCTAAACTTAGAAAGGAATGGATACTCGCTACGCTGAAAACGGTGCCGTTTTATAGGTAGCCGGTATCAAAGGTGGAAAAAAAAATCATGCCAACTTACGTCAAAGTTGGAAGGCTGGCTTTTTCATATTTCATATATTATTATGATATTGTTTAAATTATGATTTTGACACTTTAAAGTTTTTAAAAAATGTTGCAACTTACGTCATTTTAGGAAGGCTGAATTTTATAAATATTATTAAGTATAATATTCGACTTGACAGAAGCGCGTGGAGCTAACCCCATGTGCTACTGTTTAGTCCATTGGAGAAAATTCTCTTTTACCGAACAATTGATTTATTGCTCTAATAAGTCCATGGGAGTGTCTATAAATAACCTGACATTGGCGAAGTACACCTGAACAGGAGTGAAAGCCATTACTTAACACGTTGCCTGTGCATGCCCCATATATATATACATGCTCAAACGTGCAAACAGTTTTTTTTTGTAAGTATGTTAGTTCATACGTGCAATCATATTAGAATGCTTTAGCTCACACGTGCATATTTTTATAACCCTTCAAGTTTGCAAAGGGCTATGCCTCACATGTGATACACTCACGTGTCGTTGTACCCACAAAATGCATCATATATGGGGCATGCACAGAGAAGGTGTTAAAATAAAAATAAAAAGTATAATATTCAAAAATATTTCGAAATGAGCCGGAAAAAATCTGACGGGCCAAACATCCCCCAGACTCCATAAAAGTTTCGCTATGCGAGGGAGCGCGAGAGCATTATTCAAGCGCATAAGTACAAGTGAGATGCACTCTGACGCATGAATATCTCTCTCTTACAACT
The DNA here is from genome assembly GCA_963966035.1 of Acleris laterana. NCBI lineage: Eukaryota > Metazoa > Arthropoda > Insecta > Lepidoptera > Tortricidae > Acleris > Acleris laterana. The sequence goes on along the minus strand of OZ014439.1, from coordinate 15,698,484 downwards.
CGTGGCTACTCTGATTTAGTGTGTTGTTAGTTTTTGGTCTATAATCAATCACTGTCATACATCTGATGTTTCGGCACAACAACAAACAGTTTATCAAACTTATTGGAACGGTAAAAATAATTTCATCATGTTTATCGCTTTATCGCGACAAATTTACTTCAAAACGCATTTCATTTCAAGCAAGCGCTTTTTTTCGTAGCTGGAACAAACTGAACAAGGTGGTTATTCCAAAATTCCCAACTAAGATTCGAAACAATTCGTCGATCTGGTTCACTCTACAATCTAGCTGGCGGTGAAAATGAGATAGAGCTATTATTTTCGATTTCGATTTTGGGAGTAGCACTCGTTGTGTGTGTGAGTGAGGTTCAACAAAGCAAAGAATAATTTAAGTTTACTTAGCAATATAAAATATTATTTAAAGAAAACGTATTGTTTTAAACAACCAACAAGACCTGCGGATCTTTACAGAGTGTTTATTTACTGAAAGTATAATTTGTGATGTTTTAATATAGTTATACGTGAGGAGTGATCCGAGTGATCATAGTAAGTATCCCGTTTTACGATTACTATGCCGTCCATCAGTTTATTGTAACACTATCACTGAAATAATTGAACAACATTTTGCAACGACCTTTAATATATCTTCAACGGACATTAAACTGAATAAGTAACCATTCAAGGTCCCGTTCGTTCTTGAAAAAGGAGTAAAAATGGATCAATCGAAAAGACATGCTACCGCAAATCAAGTGACAGCATTGATGGAATATATGCAGGTACACTCGGATGTGGCCAAGGGGTTAATGAGCTCAGGCCTCGAAAAAGAAGACATCGACTCTCAGTGGCGCGATCTCACAGCAATGCTCAACTCTATGGGCGGAGCTGTCAAATCCACCGAAAAGTGGAAACAGGTATATAAATGCTCAGATAAAAAATGTATTGATTAACTCTCTTCTTACTACTCCTCTTTGTAATAACATCAATATTTTAAAATTTTCATCATTGCAGACTTGGAGGGATCTGAAGTCAAACACAAAGAAAAGGGCCTTATTAAAACAGCAACAATCTCTGTGTGACACTAGTGGCATGGATAATTCACAGGGCTCTGACCCACAGAATAATGATAGTGATTATTTACCACCCAAAAAAAGATTTGGTAAGTTTTTCAAGTTGTAAACAAGTGTGTTTGTTGTGAGTTATGTTACCAATTAAACCTAATGGCTAATATATTTTTTCTTCTTATTCCAGCCTCCTTTGATGAAGAAATTCTAAGAATTGAAAGGGACAAGCTGGAAGTGGATAGAGATTACAAGGTGCAGAAAATAGAAGTTCTTAGCAGGTAAGCACTTCACAGTTTAAAATCAATCTACTATTTATGATTTTTATGTAGGCAGGTTTTCCCCAAATTATATGCTTGTATGGTTCAATTTTGTAAACTTAAAAAAATATGGTAAAATATGGCACTGTTTTTAAATATAAGAGGATGTTAATCAGATATAAACTGTGATTTAACTATAGGGTGGCAGAGCGGGCAAAATGGTACGGAAACCCCGGCCTGTTAGTGGCCCGTGCTCTAACCTAATCTAATATTTATTTCATTTTTAATAAAAGTGAAAGGAAGGGCCCTATATTACAAAATTGCCACATGCCTTAGTTGGTAGGTATAGGTATGCCATTGGGCATAATCAATATCCAGAAAATAATACTGGCATAGGTGTTACTAGGTTGCTACTGCTCAGATGCCTAGAAATTTATTTTTACTATATCAATATCATCCTTCACTCATATAGTCTTTATCATTTAAATTCAAATATTATGCCTACAATATATGGAAGCAAAACCTCAGTTACAAAATTATTTTCTGTTAGAACAGAAACATGCATAACATAACATATTTGTTATTGTATGTTAGACTCAGTGCAGTGTTCACCAACAGTTAAACAGACGGTTAGCAGTTTGACGGTTGTCAAATGTGTTGACTAACAGCTAGGGCATGCAATATCGGACGGTTTTCAATTCCGGAACTGATTTTCGAGATTAGCCTTCAATTCCGGAATTGATGATTTCATTACTTTTTTTGCGATTCTTTCAATGTAGGGCAAAATAAAACTAAAAATTGGAATCTACATTTATGTACTAATAATTAACAGACGTAATCAGTTGTTTTTATCCTAAAACAAAAGTAATAATCACAGTAAACATTATCACTCAAACAAAACATATAGTTATTACAATAATTTACATGAAAATGTTGGCCAAAAACACAGTGTTAAGGAACGACCTGGTTGAGTATGACTATAAATTGTTAGATTCACTAGACAAAGTGGAGCAGCTGCAGACCCTGGTAGATAACTTCAACCAGTGTGCTTCTACCCATGAAGTGGCACTTAACCGTATAATTAACCTTGAAGAAGAACTGGGTGCTGCTAATGAAGAGTTAAATTACCTTCGGAAAGAACGTGAGTGTTATGACAGTTCAATTACACAAAATTTGTATCAGGAGATGATCGGTAATAAGGACAATAAGGACAGTAACATTAAGAACTTAATATTTTTTAACAGTAGCAATAAGTTAAAAAAGTATGTGAGAATTAACAAATACATAAGGCGTACTCAAAAGCTCATAAAAAGTCAAAAATGTATAAAAAACTATTCCAAAATTAAATTAGAGTTATCAGTTATGAAAAATAGGGTGCAAAAATGCAATCAACAATTAGATTTAGATATGACTAACCATGATTTAAGTGTTAAGAAATTAGATGCTGAGATAATTAGATTAAGACATAAACTTGAGGATATTTCATTAAAATACTCAACGGCTCAAGGCGAGATCAAGGAGCACATGCTGGCATTCACACAATTGCTGGAGAGCAGTAGATATAATGAGGACCGTTTTAATTCTCTAATTAATAATGGAATTGATAATTGTACATGTTTAGGAACTTCACCAACTGCTGTGGTTCAGCCAGATGTGGCTCTTGATACTTCTGTGCTATGTTCTCCAAAAGTAGTCTTAGATAAGTCCCCTAGACAAATTAGTAATACTAAAACTATTATTTATTCAGATCAGATAGGGTCTGGAATGGGCTCCATGCTAAGAAATAAATTGACACAAAATGTAACAAATTACTGTTATCATAATGCAAGTCTTATGCAATTATGTGACTTAATATCAAAGGGAAGTTATGACAGTTCTACTACTCTAGTGATTTTAGTAGGAAACAGTATAGGCATAGATAAGGCTAGTGTAGATAGATTAATGTCAATATTAAACGTTATTGAAGAGGCCGGGATTGGTAAAATTATACTTTGTGCATTACCATATTCACAAAATATGCCATATAATTATAATAATAAAATCGCAAATTTAAATTCTTTAATGTATAATGCTATTTGCTGTAATGGTAAATATCATTTCTTCGACTTAAATAAATTCATAAAGCGCCTCACGCTAACTTCTGAAAAAATTCATTTGGCAAAGAAATATATTTTGACTTTGGTAGAACTATTAGCCTTTAATATAGAACCAAATAAGTACAATAGTGGCACAAATGCCATTCCTAATCATTTAAACTAAAGTATAGGACAGCGGAAACACCTTTGAGTATAAATATAATTCACCAAAATATTCAAGGGTTTTCCAGCAAAGAATTAGAAGTAGGATTATTTTTAGATACTGAAAATGTTCAAATTATGTGTGTTACAGAACATTGGCTTAGACCGGATCAATTAATTTTTGATTTTATAAATTTCAGATTAGTTAGTTTTTTTGCTAGAAAATCCGCCATTCATGGTGGTTCTTTAATAATTGCTAAAAGTACCGTTAAGTCCAAAGAAAGGAAAGATATTGTTAGGCTATCCATAGAGAGGCTTATAGAAATCTCTTGCATAGAACTAGAAAATTACATAATTATTTGTGTTTATAGACCACCATCAGCTGATTTCAGCACATTTGAATCTACAATGGAAAATGTGTTAAAATTAGCATGTAAAACTCAAAAGCATGTTGTTGTCTGTGGAGACTTTAATGTTAACTTACTAGAAACGTCAAATAATACTATTAAGATCTTAAGTTTATTTAAATCTTTTAATTTAGGTAATTTGTTCTTTGAACCTACACGGATAGGTGTTTCAAGTGCTACCTGCTTAGACAATATTTTTTGTAATTGTGAATGTTTGGATAAGGAAATATTTAACTGCTTTAATTCAGATCATAGTGGTCAAAAGGCTTCTTTTCTAAATGATTTTAATCAGGAACCACAGACAATAACATACAGACACATAACTTGCAATCGTTTAGAACTATTTAAAAATAAAGTTCAGAGTAATCTCTGTGGGTTATCCTTTTCGCATAATGATTCTAATAGTATTTATAAAGATTTGTTTGGTGTAATTCTTCATCAATTTAATAATCATTTTAAGATGAAAACTATTTCTAGGTCAAAAACTAAGTTTAGTGAATGGGCTACTGTAGGCATTCATAAAAGTAGAAATAGGCTTTACGAACTTTACAGAGAGAGGGAAGAGAACAAGAACGCTGACTTCTTAGTTTACGTTAAGAATTATTCAAAGACCTTCAAGCAAGTGTGCTTGACTGCTAAGTCAAACTTTCTAAGTCTTAAACTCAAAGCTTCTGACAATAAGGTAAAAACTGTGTGGAAGATAATAAATAGAGAAACAGGTAAATCAAAAACTCGTGATAATAAAATCGCTCTAAACAATGGTGACAAACAAATCACCTCAAACAAAGACGTGGCCTTAGCGTTCGAAGATTATTTCTCCACCATAGCCATTAATACCACGAAATGTCTTCAATCATCTGCGATTGAAGCTCATAAATCACTTTGTGCTAATGTTACTAAATGTAATGTTAGCTTTGATTTTAGCTATGTAGATTCAGCTAATATTGTTAAGGTATTTAAATCGCTCAGTTTAAAAAAAACTGAGGATTTATGGGGAACTTCAGTTAAAGTCATCCATCATGTCATAGATATAATTGCACCTCACTTAGCTTTAATCTACAATAATTGCATTTCAGAGGGGGTCTTTCCAAATCTTATGAAATATAGTAAAGTCATACCACTTTTTAAATCAGGTGAGATGAGTGATTTAACGAATTTCCGTCCCATTTCTATTCTACCTGTTTTAAGTAAAGTTTTTGAGAAGTTAATGTTAAATGATATGTTAGGTCACTTCAATAGAAATAAACTGCTTAACAGTAATCAGTTCGGCTTCACCAGAGGACGATCCACAACTGATGCAGCATCTGTACTCATTAAATATATATACAATATTTGGGAGAAATCTTGTGATGCAATAGGAATTTTTTGTGACCTTTCCAAAGCTTTCGATTGCGTAGATCATGCGACTCTTATATTAAAATTAGAACATTATGGTTTGACTAATAATTCTCTAAATCTCATGTCCTCATATCTTAGTGATAGGACACAAACGGTTGTTGTAAACAGAACACAGTCCATTGGAGCAGCTGTTAAATTAGGTGTGCCTCAGGGCTCCATATTAGGTCCTTTCTTATTTTTGGTTTACATTAATGACTTACCACCCATGATAGAGAATCTTTGTGATATTGTGCTATTTGCTGATGATACATCATTGATTTTCAAGGTAGACCGAAAATCCGTCAATTACACTAGGATAAACGCCACGCTAGGTAAAGTACTTAATTGGTTTACTAGTAACAATTTGCTACTCAATGCTAGGAAAACTAAATGTGTTAGGTTCGCTTTGCCTAATGTTAGACCGGTAGAATCTAGTATATTTCTAAATGGCGAGTGTTTGGAAATGGTAGATAAGGCGCTTTTCTTAGGGATAACTATAGACAAAAACTTGCAATGGAGTCCCCACATAGCAGTACTAGCAGGTAAATTAAGTTCTGCAGCTTATGCTGTTAGGAAAATCAGGCAACTTACGAATGTTGAGACAGCTCGCTTAGTTTATTATAGTTATTTTCATAGTGTTATGTTATACGGTATTCTGGTTTGGGGAAAAGCTGCTGACATACAGACTATATTCGTGTTACAAAAAAGAGCCATCCGTTCTATATATAACCTAAACTCCCGTGATTCTTTAAGATTACTATTTAAAGAAATTAGTATTTTGACAGTAGCGTCACAATTTATTTATGAGAATATTATTTATGTCATTAAAAATCAGGACTCTTTTATTAAGAATTGTGATATACATAATTTTAATACAAGAAATAAAAATAAAATAGCTATTAAAAAATTTCGTGTTCGTAAGGTTTTTAAATCATTTGTAGGTCAATGCATCCATTTCTATAATAAATTACCTGACGAAGTTTTAAAGTTACCATTTCCAGTACTTAAAACTTACTTGAAAAAGTCGCTGATGTCTAAAGCTTACTATAGGGTCGAGGACTATCTATCAGATAAAAGTGCTTGGCCTAAACTAAACACCCAAATAACTTAATAATAACTTAATCGTAAGAAATATGTACTTAAACATTGTATATTGTCTAGGGGACACGGTTTCTGTAGGAGAATGTATCGAAACTTTTTATGTAGTTGTATTACACCATCATAATTAAGTATAATTTTTATAATTATTTTCTATTACTTACTACTAATTAGTTCTGGAGAAAATTCAGAGTTTTGACACATTTTCCTGCTCAACTACGCGTGAATACATTTATTTCTTATCGTATGTTATATTCATTGTTTTATATAAGTAATGCTAGGTTAAGTTTTATAATTGTATATTTAAAAAACGACTAACTGTTGAGTTTCTTGCGGCGCTTCTTCTCAGCAGTGGTCTCTTGCGAAGCGCTGGTAGATTTTTGACGTGTAAAAGTGCCCGTGCGGCCTACTTACTGAATAAACATCTTTTATCTTTTTTTTTTACAAAAGTGTTAATGTTAGGCAATAGTAATCAACATAATTACGGTTAGGCGAAGGCTAGAAAATATAATTAATGAACTCAAAGATAGACTGTCTTGTTCAAAAAAGTTAATAATCCTATATTAGCTCAAACCTGTTTTGTCATTATCTGTCATAGTGAGATGTGCATTTGACAGAACGGGTCAAAGCATATTTGAGCTAATAAACGTTTACTTATTATGAATGCGGCAACGATACTCTAGGTTAACATAGTATACATTATTTAAGTGAATGTTAAGACATTACCTGAACACTGAGCGGAGCCGACGAAGATAAGAATATTTGCAATTGAACTACTCGCACTTTTTGTCGTGGTTATTTCATAAAATAATAATTTTAAATAAACATCTAATACAATTAAAAGTATTAAAACTGTATTTGTTCAATTCCGGAATTACGATATTGAGTGTACCTCAATTCCGGAATTGAAATATCGAAAAAAGATCCAAAATTCCGGTATTTCAAAATTCCGGAATTTCGGAATTCGAGCCCTACTAACAGCTGATTAAGAATTAACGGTCTGTTAAATTGGTTGATGAACTCGACCCTCATTGTTTTGTATAATTCCAGGTTAAGTTTTATAATTGTATATGTATAAAACGACTGACTGTTGAGTTTCTTGCGGCGATTCTTCTCAGCAGTGGTCTCTTGCGAAGTGCTGGTTGATTTTTGACATGTAAAAGTGCCCGTGCGGCCTACTTACTCAATAAACACTGAATATTCATGTTACCAGTAATTATAATATTTAATTTGTTGTAGGATATCAGGACAAAAAGTATCCTACCATTACCATCATACCATGACCAGGGGTGTTATTCTCTTAACATCGGCATTTGGTCGGTTAAATGAGTGAACGAGTGAAGGCTGTATAGCTTATATAAACTCGCCGATTTATATAAACTGCGCCGCGTTCAGTTGTTCACTCCTTCAACCGACCGAATGCCCTTATTAAAAGAATAACACCCTAGGGCATGGGTGTTTGGTTGGCCGTAAAACTAAAAAAGAAACATTTTTGCATTCATAATTTTAGCTAGGTTTTTATTATGTACAATTGTTTTTGTCAAATATTGTTAACATTTTTGCATGTTATATCAATGGAATTAGCTAAAAAAATGTTCACGGTGACCATACAGTCAACAATCAACTACTTAGTTAGTTATTAATAACATTAACCACCTTTTCTTTTGCCTTCAGGATAGCTGCTGCATTAGAAGAGTTAGCAAGAAAGAAATGAACCTATTGTCAATATCAATATCTTAATCCTGATTTAAAGTAGGTGTTTAGGGTTGATAATATTGTGTAAGGTCTCGTTGTCTTCTCACTGTAAATCTCTTCGAGGAGTGTTACATTATACACTGGAAGAGCTGTTGTATTGACTTCTGTTGTGATGATATTATAATGCAAAATGTTAGTGTGCCTACTCAGGTTATTTTTTTAATTTATAGCTGAAACAATTTTACAGTAAAATTTGTAGCAAAATCTTCCATATTGGTCGTTAAAGTGGCAAATTTACTTAAAGCAAAATGAACTAGCCAATTATTATAATAAAATGTTTTATCTCTAAATTATTTAGCCAAAAATTATCTGTTAAGGTAAGAAGGAATCCCTAGCTGGTAATAATTGTAAATTTTGCTGACTATTTTAAGAATTACTTACTTGATGTATGATTAAGTTACAATGTTACATTGTGTATGTTACTTGTCATGAGTAAACTGAAGTTGGACATTTTACTAGATTGTTTATATTTTTGGTAGAGGTACCATCAATAATTTTTAAAGCAAACCAAACAAAACCCCCGACGTCGAATACAAAATTTGACAGTTACACGCCAAACATGTTTGCTATATGCAAATTACAACTTAATTGATACGAAACAAAGTTTCTTTTGATCTTGAACTTGTGACGGCTGTAGCCGTCGTGGTTTCAGTGGCACAACTTTCAGTTGACGGCTAGAGCCGTTTGTGACGTTCAAACAGTAAAAGTAAGTTACAATACAAGGTAATAAAGTAATAAATAATACTTATTAAGAACTAACCCAAATTAGATAATTTCAAATGTAACTTTATAATTAATGACTAGGAGACCTAGGATTAAATTTACGTGCAAAAGGGCCTAAGAAGTCATTTACAGTAGGTATCTCTGAGTATAATATGCGTTACCCAGCATCACAGAGGCGAGAGGATGTGTCGCCGTGTCACATACGTGTGTGTGTTCTCTATACTGCCGTAATACCAAAGAAGGCGGTCAACTGCAATGTAGTACTCAAAGCATTCTTTACTCTATTGGTTACCACATTAAATTGAAAATGCTTTTACTATTACTATGAAGTTGGCCAAAATATTTTTGGTCAAATTTATTTTTATTATTTTGCTAAAAGTTGTTTCCCATCGCAGTTGATTGATTTTTTAGGGTAATTCCCATCTGTTACCACCAATTTGTTACCACTGGTAACAGCTGCGATTTTTTTTCCCACCTGTTACCACTAAACTAATAAACTTTTTTCCCCAGTAGTTATCACCAAATATTTTAGTGGTAACAAATGGGAAAAATATTCCCACTTAGTACCACCGAGTAATTTAGTGGTAACAGGTGGGAAAAAAAAACCCAGCTGTGTGACAAAGAAAAATATTGCCAAACGGCAGGCTTCGGTATTACAGCAGAAAATAGGTAGGATGTAGATTCTCTCCACGTTACGTACTTGTAAACTAGGCCTGGGGGGTTATAGCTATGCAGTTCGTTTTACACTGAGAGAAAAGGACGGAGCTATATAACTGCTATAGCTCTGTCCTTTACACTGGCCGTAAAATAACTGCATGGTTATGTCATAATAACCCCCCGGTGGCCCTAACATGGCTGCGTTTGTCGCGTGGCAAACTTTGGATAAGGCATCCCTCATCTTCTGACACGTAAATAAATAGGAGAGTGACGGATGCTTTATCCACATTTGACATTTGATATAGACGCAGCCATACTAGGCCCGCTGATGAGGCCAATAACTTATTTGATTGAAATGCAACGTCGCCCTTCACGTGACCAAGAACACTAGTGGGCGATTTGGGGTCACGTCCCGATGTCTAGATAAACCAACTAAACCGGGCTATTCCCAGTAGTTCGCACTGCGAACTAATGGGATTTTTTTCCCCAGTAGTCCGCAGCGCGAACTACTGGGAATAAAAATTCCCACTAGTCCGCACCTTCGGCAAGTGGTGCGAACTACTGGGAATTTTTATTCCCAGTAGTTCGCACTGCGGACAAATGGGAAAATCAAAATCCCAGTAGTTCGCACTGTTCAATTCAACATAACTGTGTTCAATTTCATATGGTATTATAGGAGCAGGAATATAAAAAAGTAATTTTTATTTAACACATTTATTTAAAATTAGACTGACAATTTAAAAAAGTGTTACATTTTTCGTAAAATTAATGTTTTTTTTTAAATTGTCAGTCTCATTTTAAATAAATGTGTTAAATTAAAATTACTTTTTTATATTCCTGCTCCTATGAAATTGAACACAATTATGTTGAATTGAACAGTGCGAACTACGGGGTGCGGACTACTGGGAATAGCCCACTAAACCTCGCAATGTGTTTCGCGAAGCCGAAACCGAAGACCGAAAAAGGATCGATTTGGGGGTTCCGTAGGTATTAAATTTTATAGTTAGTTACACTTAAGTAACTAGTACACGGTATGGGTTTACATTACGTAGGTATTTACTATTATATTTCTGTTAAAATCGTAGATTTCAATTTGTAGGGATAAAAAAAAACTGTTCAGCGTTCATACACAGTTGAAATATTTTGTAAATAACCCATCAGAACATCACAACTTTATTTATGAATCCCAAAAAAAAAGAATCGTTTTCAACAGTGGGTCACTGTCCCAGGTCATCAGTTTCAACCTTAGTTAATGACATGAAACAAAATATAGAATAATCAATTTGTGAATCACTATTCATACATACCTACATACACACATAAACTCACGCCTTTATTCTCAAAGTGGGGTGGGCAGAGCTACAGAATTTCCAACAACTCTAAAAACTAGTTGATAATTCTGTAACCACATTTTGCAAACTTAGGCTAAGATGCTTACCCGTGTATTAGTGACATGTTGCAAGCCCATCACCTAACAGTACTACACGCCTTTATTCCCTTAGTCGGCTTTTACGACATCCACTCAACAAACTTGAAAAAAAAAAGACAAGTGTAGTTTATTCACAATTAGACACAAACCTTAGAATCAATAAATAAGTAATCATAATCACTAATCTATTTAAGTGTTTGAAATTGCAAAGTGCGGCTGTCACGAAGATCATCTTTCATTGACCGAGTTATACCTACCTAATACCTATTCCAAATTTTATTTCCGCCGTTTCGGAAAAAAATGCTTTTGATATTGTCAGATCAGAGAAACAGAAAGAGCGAAATATGGATCCAGTTTTTAACTAGGTATGTATTTATATAGGTACCTACACTTTAAAGTTGCCACGGGATTTTACTCTTCGTGATACCAGATGAAGTAATATTTTCGAATGAAACATTTTCAATTTCCATCGAGTAACGTAGCTGATACGGCGGAACAAGGAATATTTCCCTTTCAGTTTCGGTTGGGCGAGCAATATTTTAAAATTAAATTTTAGTTGCCGTGCCGCGCCATCGCTCGCAGTCATTTGCTTCAGCAATAAAATTGGCAAATTTATGTTACTAGCCTATTTTATAAAGCTTTTAGTGACAATTTCACTACCCAGTAAAAAGCATCAACTTTTCTATCATTTGTATTGAATACATGATCGGTGTTCAAATTTGAGGTGTTGTTGTATTATAGTTAGGTGTACTTACAAGAAAAACGGACTGTGACAGAGTTGTACTAAATCATAATGTTAGTGAGCGCTACTCAATTAATTATTAGGCTTGTTAATATTAATGTGTGGTAGTAATGTGTTTAATAATAACGTATTATAAACCCGAGACTGGAGCACCCATTCCAAGCAACATCAAAGTCACACATTGCAGAAAAATACTTTAGGTGAGCACCATTTCGGAAAATGTAGGTATGAATGCACGGTGCAGGCTAGAGGCAATGTGGGTATCATAATATCAAGAAAACCGCTCCATAACGAAATTCTAGACCTGTCATTGAAGCAGGCTGGCGCAGTCAGTGTGTAATTTAAGCAGATAACAGATCGCATCGATCGACGTCTTATGTCCAACCCCACCCTCTGTTTGTGTGTCTTATGTGAATGTCCTCTTGTGTCTCTGTTGTCCTGTTATGTCAACTGCGTACATTTCGAATCGATACAAAACAGAAACGTTAGCAACTTTTGCATCTTGGTTGGGCTCTGTTCTATCAACTACACAAGTCCGCATCCAAACTGTAAACTTGCGGCTGGATTGCAGTTTAATAGCATATCGTCCGTGCTGTAACAGCTTTAAGTGACAATTACGCGCACGGAGTGACCCGTGCAGGGTAAACGACGTGACTGCCTCGGGCCGGGCGCCTAAATGCAATAACCGGGGCTCCGGGGGCGTCATCAGCCCTGCAACGTGTTACTTAATCACTGCGCGACCATGGCACGAAGCTGTTTTATAATGCTAGGTTATTACGATTACGATAGTTGAAGTGACAATCAACTCGAATCTGAAGCGGAGCTTTTATCTTACCTATGCTGAATTCTGAGTGCGTGTTACTTATAGAAAGCCTGTGCAAAATAACGATCACTTATTCTAATCTATATGTATAAAAATGAATGTTTGTCTGTATGTCCTTTATAGAATCGTAAACTATGCATTTGATCATGTGATGATTTTCAGCAAAGTGTTGTGCATGTGTCTACGAAGGTTTTTGGTGCGACGTAGCAACGCGCGCAGGGTAGAGCTAGTCTATATATTATATAAAAAATGAATGTTTGATTGTATGTCCTTTATAGAATCGTAAACTATGCATTTGATCATGTGATGATCTTCAGTAAAGTGTTGTCCATGACTCTACAAAGGTTTCTGAGTTCGTAACAACGGGCGAAGGGTACCTACAGCTATCTTAAATAAAAACGAAGTGCCTGCCTGTAACCAGTAGGGTAGACAATGTTAGCTAAAAAAAATTATAAAATTTTCCTTTCTTGGCGCTATTTGATGTAGGTACTAAGTAAATTAAAACCATTCTCAGTTTATCACGTCACTGTCACTGCGACGGTACTATTATGTACAGCGCTACCTATAAGTTAGACTTTATTTACTGCTATATTTTGTTATACTTCAATATTTTCGTTTAAATAAACTTCCTTCAAACATTGAAAAAAAAATTATGTTTACGGTTTAGCTTTATCTTTGACTTGCATCCAAACTAATGATTGGCTTTTTGCGACAGGGTTCTTAAGTGCCCTAAGTTGTGAAGTTATTGGCTAACCATAGCTGCTGAATGGTTTTCACGTGGCTGTTATATCAAAAAGTTTGTGAAGTCCTAAATCCACGGGATGTAGACACTACGCCAACGAAAACTTTAAGCACTTTAGTGCATTTTTCATAGTAAACTTCAGACAGAACATCAAATTACACGCATGATAATGACAATGAAATGTGCAGTGAAAAGGTTCTAAGTACCTATGCTCACCGTACAACGTTGCTTATATATACATATATATATATATATATATATATATATATATATATATATATATTTATTTATTTATGTTAAGGAAATCGAACAGCTATACAATATGGAATAATAGACAGAATAGGAAACCGTTAGCCAATTACAGGATCTCACTAATAGATAAAGAAAAAAACGCTAAATGCGTACAATACACAGAACGACACAAACTTAAATTTAAATATAAATTAATAAAATTTGACAGCTATGATTCGCAAACACATGCTAGTTTCACTCACTCAAAGCACCTCGCCGACAATTTTTGTCTCACGGATTGAGCCTTGCAGTTAAATATATCTAGGTCCAGCTCTCTTGCTTGATATACTTGACATTTGCAAAATTACCGTAAAATGTTCCTACTTTGCTCCTTTATGGGTAACTATGCTCCATAGTGACTATTTCGTTTGTTACATTATAAAGTCAAGTCTATGGCAAAGTTGCTGAAAAGAATTGATGTATACATCCAGCCACGAAGTGAATGAAAGCAATAGAATGATTTACAGTACAGATTACCTTAATATAACCATGGAGCATAATTCCCCGTGGGGGAGCAAAGTAGGAATATTTTACGGTACGTTATTATGTAGACGCCATTAAATAAATAAATAATAATAAGTATGCTCAACATTTTTATAGGTTGACTGTACCTAGTCGTGGACGAATTCTATAATGGCTTTTACACCCTGAAGCTGGTTACTTAGTACAATCTGTGACTAATGGCAGCATGCGCTTAGGACACACGACACTAATGCGCATTGTAATGAAATTACCCCACGAGTTTCGGAGCTCCATGCAATGCATACAATTTGATACGCTATTAATTTTTAAAAGTGATTAATTATCTAGAATTTTTGTGCTATATACTGGGTATTTCTAATTTAATTATTAACTTATCCTGCCATGCGAGATATAAAATAAAGCACTCACTTAGGTATAACCTTACAAATAGCATTGACCAATAAGAATGGGTAAGTAAAGCAACTATGTAGTACTATTACTATTGAACACAATCCCAAAGTGTCTCTTAAAGTATTTTAATTGAAATAAAAACTTCTTACGGGTATAATTGCCTACATCGATCTTTAAAAGTACGGAGTGCGTAATAAAGGTAGGTAAATTAGTTCGGAGGTAAGACCATTTCTATTGACTAGGGAATGCAAATAACTGGTTAGAACCGGTTTTCACTGGTTATTTTCATACAAAAACGGTATATAACCAGTTAAATTGGATTCCCTACTATTGATGTACACATGTAATGCATGGACGATTCCTTCCGAAGATTCCTTGTCGACACAGATGTGGTAATTTACTGCTCAGGGGTGTTATTCTCTCAAAAACACGGGCGGACGAACGAGCGAAATCGCAGCGGAGAGTTTAAGTAGTCCCGTCAGAGCGAACAAAACACGTTTTGCAGTGCGTGCATTTTCAATTAGGTAAGCAGCCTTATACGTTCGATCAATCGGCAGAAACCATGCTGCTTCGTCCGCCCGTCCGTTGTTTTTGAGAGAATAACACCCCTGATCATTTACTATTGAGTCTATTAAATAGATAAAAACCCATTATAATAGCGACCCTTACTTTCAGACCAGCAGGCTTATTGCCTAACATACTCGCAATCGCAATCGTTTTCATTTTGAAAATCGAAGGCTTGTTTGCATACGAAATTAAAACAATAGTTCCACTTTGAAACCGATTGCGATTGCAAATGCGTTAGGCAATAGCGACCCAGATCTAAATAAGTTCATCCGCTTGGGAGCAACAGAATCACAGACAGATAGATACGCATGTAAAACATCCGTATTTTTGCATCGAGGTTAAAAAAACCATCAAAGGTCAGTGAATTACGTAGGTAAGTCTTTTAATCGCAAATCTGCTAAGTTCTACTTATTGATTCATCTGATCGATGTAGCATGTTTGAAACACAGATACTCGTACCCCGTTAGGTTAGCGACTAGGGATTCTTCCATCGGGGTTGCATCACAGGCCCGTGCCCAATAGCTCGCATGATTGGGTTAGGAGCCCTCTCCGCTCAGTTGCCGCTTCACTCACTCAACGGTAATCGGGATTGCGATATTGCACATCCCATCGTACCTATACTTCGCTTAGTTGTGCAGTTTTAGCAAAAGTTACCTTGGTTTTTTATGTTAATTGATGACGTGGAGAACACAGGCCACATGATGTAAGTGAAATCTGTGACCCATACACATTTTCATTCTCAAGACTGCAATCTTAAGACTGCAATCGTAACAACGCAAATGCGTAGCCAAGCCAAGGACTAAGAGTCTAAGATGGAATGCCCTATACTAGTAATTTCACCAGTTGCCTTAGAGACGACGGTGGTAGCGATCCGCATGGACCATGAACAAAGTCCTACCACCACTAAAACACAAATTGGTCAGACAAAGTGAAATGTCCTATCATCACCCACGTAGGGCTATGTTCACCGGTGTCAAACATGAATAGGAACACTCAGGGTTACCATTTAGGAATCGGAAATCTGACAAAAAGCCTGACATTTCAATAAAAGTCCGGACTTTTTGGTCACAAAATTGAAACATTACTCATGTGTAGTTTTTTTACTCATAATATAGGTACATAATTTTAAAAAATTCGGACAATTTAAAGAGCCGGACAAAGTCACAAGAGTCAAAAAATCTGGACGAATGGTAACCATAAATATTTATTTATATACACATCACTATCCTTACAGGCTATACTATAGAGAGTAGGTATAAGCGTTATAAAGGAAACTACCGATAAACCGTTGTCTAAACCATACACTTGGCTATTATTCCCTAGGTGCAGGCACGAGTACATCTCCGTATGCAAGTATAATCCACGTCCCGTCGCCCATGTAGATAGGTAGTGTGCTCTGTAGACTAGACATGTCCCAAGGCGTTGTTTCGTTAGGTATACGTTCTAGTAGAATGGTGTCTGAGCCGGTCTCGGTATTATTACAGCTCACTGATTCTCCAAGTCGAGATAAACAAAGTTGCAAGATATGCAAATGTAAGCTTTGGTCGAATACTTCATTTTTGAGACAGTCCTTTTATTTCTTTATTCCAGATACTTACTAACGCTCACTCAATCGTATTGTCAACGTTATGACAGTTCTTGTTTACTTAACAGTAATGACGACTGAATAAAAACAATACGGGTAGATTCTCTTGGACTACTTATACCTACTGACTCCACCATTGGCACCAGAAATATGGAGTCCTCAGTTTAAAAGGGATTCAAACTAAGCCATCAAATAGATATAACATGATTTTTAAATTATGCCACTTAATAAACTAAATACCTAGTGGATATTTCCCAAGTTTCTATGGATGTTCGCCCGTCTTTTTTTTATGCGACCACCATTTTAACTCAACTTGGTTTTAAACCATATTCTTATCATCACTACATAGTACCTACTTATTTATCTAGTCGCTTCCCGCTGTCTGTCTGTCCCTATGTATATGTATGTCAGTATGCTTAGATCTTTAAAACTACGCATCGGATTTTGATGCGGTTTTTTTAATAGATAGAGTGAGGTTTGAGTTGAAGTCAAGAGGAAGGTTTTATAGTAGGTATAATAAATTCTGTTTTATGTGCGGGTGTTACAGAAAACTCACATAAACCGAAGCGAAGCGAGGGCGGGTCGCTAGTACAGTTATAAATCTTTGTGGTGCTCTTCACTTGAAAGTTAAGGTGACCGTGACCTAAAAAAACATCGAAAACAGGGTTGGTTCAAACAAAGTGGATTGAGGCCCTGGTTCTTGTTTATTTCACCTTTTATATTATTATTTATTTATTTATTATAACATATTAACAAACTTAGTTTTACAACAACGTCCCGCAAAACGGTTTTCACAGTTTGACTGTGGGATCCAATTACGTTAATTACAATACAATACAATACAAAACACTTTATTGTACACCAAACAAAAACATTACAGAGAAACAGCACAATTAAAAACAACACAGGTAAACAACAGGCGGTCTTATCGCTGATTAGCGATCTCTTCCAGACAACCTTACTAGGGATAAGGTGTCAAATTAGAATATTTCACGAGGTAGGTGGTATAGACTTCACGCGAGCAATAACAAGAAACTATGTAAGTTATTAAACATGAGTATTAAAAATAATAATAGAAAAAGTGATAAATATACGCTTACTATACTAATAAATAGATAAGAAAATAATACATAAACAAATAAATACAATATATATATGACTTACATAAATAAACAGATAAATATATATAAATACATAAATGAATATCAATACATCCACAACAGGGAAAATAATAAAAAAGACAGCTACACGACAGAGAAATTAACTGAGACAGTACAATTATGACTGCGACAAAAAATGCTCATGAAGAAGTTTCTTAAAAATAGGCAAAGACCAAAAAAGCCAACTAAATAAACTGTGACACTAATAAATAATAAAAAACCTTAATTAAAAATAAGTTATTGAAGTAGTTAGGCAAAAACAGGAGCTATCAGGAAGTGCCTCACGTGCGGTAATCAATGCGATAGCGAACATATTTTCAGTTCAACTTGCTTAATTATTTTATTTGACTATTAATGAGAAATTTAATGGAATGCCCTAAATACGTTTTCTTTTAAGTATTTGTTTGAAGTACTTATACTTAGGTAACTTTTGAATTGTATTTCTTAAACTTGGTATTTTTTTGAGTAAAATTTTGACAACCGCACTCTTTATATTTTATATTTATATGAAGTATTTGTTTTAGGTTTTTACGATGCTACAAAGCCGTCATTGGCATTTTATACACGCCGTAAAACGAGTTGAGCGCCACAAAATACGTCATTTTGCGTATCATTCAGTTTATGTCTTTTTTAAGCAGATTCGTAAAAGGCACCTCAGTCGGAATTACTATCGATTTATGCTCGAAGCAATAATAAAATAGCTATAAATAAATAGGTCGGTACACGAGCATGACGTCACATCGTAAGTTAGTAAGTCATGTCTTGATATGTTCACTATGGGAGTAATAGTGGCTGCGAAGGTATCGCCTCGTCTCGGTGGTCGTTAGTAAATATTTGAGCGGGGGCGCAGTGCGCAGGGCCTTAAATAAAACATGCCTGCCGACCGGACTGAATATTTCAGGCGAGCTGGTGGCCCTCGACTGAATCCACGAGTAGACTTCGACTCGAATCTAGTGGCTTACGGGTGACGTGTAATTGACTTACCGCTTGCGGCTTCATTTGTTAGTGATTATTCTATCATAAGTATCTATTCCATGTTACATTTAAACAGACAGTAACACTTAAGATGTACAGTGCTATAACATCTTGTTTTATTTTATCCTTAGCGTAATACCTAAGAGCGGTATTCCCAGACTCCCCCCTGTGAAACATTCCGGCTCGCTGGTAAAGCGTCGGTTTTATCGTAATGTGTGTAAAGCTACGTTTCCCAATGCGCTTCTGCCACTCTTTAAGCGGCGATTTGCATTATTTTACGCGGACTTAAAATAAGGAGTACGTAAAATGTAAATTCGGCTCTCTCCTGCATGCAAAGTTCACGCTTGATTTTATTTCCATGGACCGAACGCGCGTTGAATTTAAGAAATCCATAATGAGACTTAATGAAATTTCATAGGTTCGTTTGTAGGTACCTAGGCAGGTAGCTATTGAGTTAAGATGTAAATGGAAGAAATTCAAAATGTTTACCAATAAACTGTTTAAGCAGCGTTCTGGAATTCGCTTTTTTCCATCTTTTAACAGCAGTCCTCAGATTATGTCATCTTTGGCTACAAAAAGGCCATTCAGCATAAGTTAACTCCACGTCAATCACATAAATTCAGAAAATAAAACTCACACCAACAAGTAACATAAATATTTCATTTTGTAACCTTTTGTGAGCGAGCAGTTAAGAGGGCTGTTTACTGGAGTAGGATGAAAGCATTTGCTCCCGATCCGACTTTCGCATCCAACTCGCTCAATGCGTTGTGAGGATTGAATATCTTACTCTAAACTGCGACCGTCTTCATTCAACAACTTTTTATTATTTGTGGATGGCGTTTTTCTTTCATATCATTTAATATTTTCGAAAGTAAAATTTGCCAGAGTACCTACGGTTTCACTTCGCCTCTACAACAATAAACGAGAGCATTTTTGTCAGAACAATCCTTTTGGGCTTTTGAAAATGACTAAAGAATTTAGGGACTAAAGGAAGTAGTAATGGTGTAGTTATAATGTAACTTTATTGAATTAACCGTGTTGAAGTGTTGCATTAGCTTTTTATTATTTAAAATTCAATTTATGAGATGTCATGGAACGGCGACCGATTGTTTTGTCAAGCACAGCTAGCAATTCTACTTTGTATAAAAGTTAAAGAAAAATTTAAAGCATATACAGGGTGTTAGGTACAGTCAAGGGCAAAAATATGTATACACTTTAGTACCTTGTCTAATTGTCGTCATATTTGAACTGCCATATATGAACTGTCACAGTGGTTAAAGTGACAAGGTACTAAAGTGTATACATATTATTGCCCTTGACTGTACGCGATTTATGTACGTGATAGCAACACTATTAAACAATATTAAACTCAAAAAATAATTTAGAAAATCATCTTCGTACACTAACCATGACGAAAAACTCGAGTAAGGGTGTCAATTTAAAAAAAAACAAAAATGTTCAAATACTTCGAAAACCGTGCGACATTTACTAAACCTATTTTAGCTTTTTCGTAACGTCCTAAGTGCCCTCTTTCCGTAGTTCAAGGATTATTTACTCATTACCTAACTGTATAAATTAAGTCTACGTTTCCATCCTTTATAGTAGCAGGTAGGTACCTACTGACAAATCTAAAACAATCTAAATAGTGATAACTATGTGTAAGAAAATGAACATTTAAAAAGTATAAAACATAACAACCGCATTCTGCTTTCTAAAACATGATTTACAGCATTGATAAAGAAACTTGGCTTTAATGTAATTTTTCAAGCAGTGTTGCAGATACATATGGAGTCTGCCTTGTAGTGGTACCGGGTCCGCCGCCCGGCCCCCGCGGCGCTTCAAGTCTAGGATAACGTCTCGCTGCGTCCGCGCGTGCCTCTCCACTCGAGCACCTTTACAAACATCTGCCTCTTCGCGTTCCTCGCCTCCCTTACTGCCACAATTTTTATTAGCGTAATTTTATTTTAACGCTATTTAAATATGGGCTTAGGTTACAGTTATACAGTTTGTAGGCGAATAGACAACTAATAACATTGATAATGTTTTTGGTTTTTTTATACAAAGTGAGTAGATAGTTCAATTAGAAAGCTTTTTGAAATGTCGGATTAACATGTTTCTAATTATATGTTAAATATTGATTTACTTGACCCGTTGGTATGGTGTACCTATCTACCGCTGACCAATTAATCAACCAAAACAAAACATAACATTATGTTAGTAAAATTAATTGTTAAGTAGTTCAGGTGCGCCACGATAACAACAGAGACTAATTAATTACCTGCGCTTTTTAAGTCCGTGAAATTGCAACTCTACCATCTACACCCTAAAACCAAATCCTTCCTACATTATGCACGCAAACTTCACAAATTAAATTATTATCCTTGGAGCAAAACGATGCTCAATTTTGTGCGAAATAACAATTTAATATCAAACTTATAAAAGCCGCAACTCCGCGAGTTGGTCAGAACTTGCTAAGTGTATATCACAGAACCTCGTACAGAGACCACATCTATCCTTCCCGTGTAGCCCCTTTTACGAGACGGGTTCCGAAATAATTACCCTTTGTCATTTAGGCCCATTTAATCAATTTGTAAAACTTCGTATAAAAAGTACGGTTGGGAACAAAAGAACATTTTGACTCATTTTCATGCTTTTGTCACGAGAGGGAAATTTAATTTCATAATTGCTGTGCCGATATAGGCACGGTAATTCCGATTTTAAGTTGGTTACTCTTTCGGTAATTGGTAGACATTATAATAAGAGTATGTATTGACAAAATGACCGACTTTAAACGGCTTTAATTTGCAGCCAAGAACCAGATGCGTCAAAAGGAATATAGTTTGAAAACTAGTTTTTTCTAAAGCTTCACCCTCCGGAAAATCGCGCAGTCCCAAAATAATCACACTTACATAGATTAGGTACCTAAACACATTTAACAAAAAGTTTGTAATAAATTAAATTTACTAACTAATGTATGTGGTTCGAAGTAAGAGTGGTTAAATGTATAGCATAAGTATCTATTTATTTGGGATCTGAATTTAATAAAGGTGGGGCTCTCGTAGCGGGTCCTTTGTCGGAAGCTCGATTCCAGTACAACACTCGACGCGAGAGACTCTAGAGTGGCAATATATTTGCGGAGGCGAGGGCTCTCCCCAAATATAAATAAATAGAGATCGTTCCATCTAGATTTATTTAATAAAATTCATTTCCTATTACTTCAACTGTTTACACAAGTAGGTAGGTACATATTTTAGTTTAGTGCCTTCTCTGTGTGATGCCCGGTGACATTATTTAGGCCTCAGGCTTCCTCTTATGGCGATGTCCCTACACTGTGCTTGTGCAGTAGAAAAGGTAATGTAAAAGAAACTATATTTTAAAAGGCCGTTACTTATTGATTCAATCTATTTATTACCGCTGTCACTGTGGATCATTAGGCCACGGTTTGATCATTAGATCGGTTAAAAAAACGATAAGTTTCGCATGAACATCGCTATTCTAAGGTCCATAGACACAGCGGAACATAAACTCTTCAAAGTTGTTTTTACGTTTTTAATACCTGATAACATTAATTTAGTCGCGCTCCCACTGTGCCAGGACAATCGGAAACGTCCCCAAATTGTTTTAAGAGGATTTATGAACATTACCATTTAATTCCAGCGAATGTTTCCTGCCGTTTGTTTGCGCGGCCTGAACGTTTATTTCAAACACAATGTTAAAGCAATTATGCTAATGTGTCAAACAAGCACAACGCTGATAGACACCCCATTAAATAAACATTTATGTGACAAATTTCAATTTGTGTTAAGAAACAAAAAACATTCTAACTGCTAATGGATTATTGCGCTACAAAAATCTCTTACTTAAAGACCTTTATAAGACGTTTTAAAAAGCGTTGGGTTAAATGAATCATTTGTTTATTACTTACTAGAAATTATAAGATCTCAGAAACGTATTTATTTATTAGTGCTCTCTCGACGAATAAATGCAAACCTAGTCTTACATTAACCTATGTTTCACGATTTGTAATTGTCATTTCGGTGTCGCGATGAAACCCTGTAACAGCATTAAGTACTCATGAGTGAAATTTAACTTTTATTGTGACCTACTAAACTCCGGGGCAAGCAACGCTGCTTTAACGAATTTAAATTAACGTCTTATGAAGGATCACGTAGGCACACGTTGCTACGTGCTTCCGAACTGAACCCGACGTAGATTGTGTTTCGCGGCGTCTCTGCCGCGGAGTAACGAAGCCAGCAAACGCGGGCATTCACATAATTGGAATGGCTTTCTTCTAATTGGTTGGGTATTTTACTACCGCCAAGTAATACCGCGACGTGTTCTCTTGATTGATGTGCTAATTGTTTTTTATCGATTTGCTTTCAACCTCGAGTCGAGACCTATCGACGTATGTCCAATGACTAGTACTTAGTAATTACGTAATGTTAACAATGCTTTTCTGCAATGTTAATAAATTAATAGTGTACTTAGTAGTTCTTGGTTTGATTACATGCTATGACTTAAAATACGAGTCAGACAAATACGACATGATTGAAAGTTTTATCCATCATAAACGATTGGGACCGAAGAAGAGTAAGTACTTTCGACTGGTGAAAATAATACCTTTGTGTTAGTGATGTTTTCGACTGCTGAGTTATTTATTATATATGCTAAACTTTCTAAATTCGACTTCATACTTAATTAACTAAGTCTGCTCCCAGCTTCGTTTATCACTTTATCGACCGGAGATACCAATTTTGTGGAAAAAATACTGTCTCGGTCTTTTAGTATTCCAGTAGCAACATATAGCAAGACTAAGAAAACAAAGTTATACGTAATTTTCCAGCCCGCATCCAATAAGCCTAACTGTATATTTCAGAAGAAAGCCTGTTAACGAAGTGCTTAGGGCGGCAGGGCGTGTGCATGCCGAGTCGCGTGTGCCCCTTGCAGAAGGTCCTGGAGGATCGGAGCGATTCCTGCATGCTGGGCGAGGGCCGGGACTCCATCTGCTGCAGGGTGTCCAGAGTGCGGATGGTCAGCGACTTCTTCCTCTTTTATTAACCTGACACTGCTTCTCGCCGTTTTTGACATGGTGTAGTTGAAAGCTGTAGGTATATCCGATAATCGTCGTCAAATTTAGCGTTTAGCGTGTGATAATTTAATAGTTTGTCAGGTCTATGTTGCCTAAGGCGTCGTAAGTCAAAAAATCTTAACTGCTATGTATAAGTTAAGGTCTTTACATAAAATACATAAAGGTAAGTGAATTTTCTTAGCGCGGAAGTAAAAAGGGTTTTATTTGAATCGTTAATGCACTTACAATTTAATTATTCCGGTACAGTTTATGGCCCCTGCGTGCGCAGGAAAACTAGACAGCGTGTACTAAAAGTACAGAACTTGTGTACAAGATTTAGTAAACGCGAGCGCATCAATCAGCCGAGGTGCATTACGCTAACTAGGTTTTCTATTCGTTTCGTTTTTAAACCAATCGCGTCTCATAAATGACGGTATCCGAAGAGTCACGTGATCTGCCTACCAGTGAGGCAATTGGTTTAAAAGAAAAATAAATATAAACGCTAGTTAGCGCAAAAGGCCAGGACTCATATTTCAGGCACTCATGCAGCAGTTGTCGCGCGCTGCGAAACGAGCGGCGCTCGAGCCACAGTATAAAAAGTCGATTATGTTAAAATAAAGGTATATATAGTAGTATAGGTAGGCCTTGACCGTACGCGCTGCGAGCCCCCAAGAGCGAACTCATACGGACTGAGCCGAAACGGGGCTACGGCTTCACGTCGTCGCGTTTGGCTGCTTATAGAGCGACGCGCATCGACGCAAACCTTGCACCCGAGCGGCGATAGGTAACAGAAACTCCTAATGGGCCGCGGAGACGAGCTAATTTTCTATTTCGCTGCTTATATACCAAAGCGACACAAATAAAATGTGTTCGTGTTACTTAAATTCGGAATGCCATTTAGGTACTTGAAGTTTTAAATCAAACTATATTTATTTTTGATTTGTGGCGCTTTAGTAGAATTTGTACCGTGCGCGTGTGTTGCTACCGGAGCCGACGCACCACAATACCGCTTTTAGGGTGTCGTTCCGATTCACGGCCAGCAAGTGTGGGATTGATATTCGTCCGCCATTGCCTAGGGCAAAGAGTATTCAGCTGTTGAATTCGAAATCTTTTCCATAAAATGAGCCAGCTAGGGGATGCTGATGTAAGAGTAAAGATTATTATTAATAATAATTATATTTGGTACGTGTCCCCCGTGTGGTTGCCGGGTTAGAATAGTGCCACTCCATATCTTCCCGTGGATGTCGTAAGAGACGGCTAAGGGAATAAAGGCGTATAATACTGTTAGGCGATGGGCTTGCAACCTGTCACTAAATACACTGGTAAACATCTTAGCCTAAAAGTGCAAAATGTGGTTAAGTACAGAATTATTAACAAGTTTTTAGACTTGTTGGTAATTCTGTAGCTCTGCCTACCTCACTCTGGGAATAAAGGCGTGAGTTTATGTAAGTATGTATGTATGTATGTATTTGGTACGAAATATTCCGGTGATAAAATTGATAAATAATTACCTACAATGTGAAAGTTTTAATTTAAGTACCTACCTATTCATCCGACATCCGACCTGTTATTGCACGTTATTAATTACCTAACCCGAAACTGAGTCATTAATAATTTGTAAAATTGCAAAGTTGTTTGTCTAGGGGACACCGTTGATGTAAGAAAGCATATCAAACTTTTATTTGGTTGTCCTGTTTTTTTTCCTCTTTTTTTTTCCTTTTCTCTCGTAATATTTTTGATATGTTTTCCTGCTGAACTACGCATCCTTTGATATTATATTTAATTTAATATTTATAGCTTTATAAATATAATGCTAGACTAAGTAGTATCATTGTAGTATTAAATATGGTTAAAAAACGACTGACTGTTAAGTTTCTTGCGGCGTTTCTTCTCGGCAGTGGTCTCCTCTTGGGAAGCGCTGGTAGATTCTTGACGTGTAAAAGTGCCCGTGCGGCCTACTTACTGAATAAATATATTTTATCTTTTTTTATCTTTAGGTATTTACCATATTGTAACATTATGAAATTGTGTAATACAATGAATAAATAAATAATTTGAATTTGAATCTGGAGACAGCTACTGTTGCCGGCTATAAACTCCAGAAAATGTAGCCGTTTAGAAGCCGCTTTAAATGTCAGTGATGAACAAACTATATTTTCAAGGACTTTATGTCAAGGGCTCATTATGTCCAATGATATTGCGTAACGATTCCGCCTATGCTACCATGTTGTTGAGTCAAGCAATGTCTATAGAGGCTCAAGGGGGTTATTATGACATGGCCATGCTATTCATTTTACGGCGAATGAGACCGGGGTTGGAAGTCACATTTTTTTTCTTTTGCATTTTTAGTACTATTGTTCTAAGATAAGAATAGGCAAATGATATATAGATGGATAGGTTATTTATTCTAGTTTATATATAAATACGTTTTTTTTCGCTAACGCTACGTGCGGACGAAATATTAGTTTTTTTATGAAAAAAGAGAAGTGTGACATTTAACCCCGTGTCAGGGATGGTTGTCACAGGTGTTGGGGTAGGTAGTCACATAGTAAAATAAGGGAGAAAAATAATAATTAAAACCTATTTATATCAGATCAGTTTTTTATTGAAGATATAAATGTTGTACGTAACTAATTGTACCCAGGAAAATCACAAATGTCTTATTAATATTAAAATAAGAAAACAAAAACATAATTTGCTTTTAGCGATAAATGAGCTCAAAATTCTGGTAACAAAAATATAATCTAAATTAGTAACTAATCCCTATGGACGTCATATTTTGTATTTAAAATTATCTAACGAAACGAATTATATTTAGTCAGTCTAAATCTGGAAAGTCTTAGGTACTCGTAATTAAAAATAGAGAAAACAAAAACATAATTCGCTTTCAGCGATTAACTTCTATAAACTAAAAGATCTTAGAGTTATAGTAACAAAAATGTAATCCAAGTTAGGCACTTAATCTCTTTGGTCGTAATATTATGTAATTAAAATTAGGTAACTTAATTTAATCAGTCTAAAAAAATCAGTCTGAATATTCAGAATCACAATTCTGGCAAGTGTAACTAGGTAGCCCAGGTGTGCATGCTTCGTGAGCCCACAACTTGCATTCCTGGCACTGAATCCAGACTTCCCTAGACTTGCTAGCAGAGTATGGAGATAAGCAGACCAAGCAAAATACTTCATCCTCTTCCTCATCGTCGTAATTGACAGATGACTTCTTTTTTTTTCCTTTAGAAACAATTTTCTTTTCCTTATTTGCAATTAATGTACGTTCCAGTACTTTCTTCTTCTTCGCTTTCTGCTCTTTTTCGTCTTCCAGCACACGTTTTGTTACTTTCTTTTTCTTAGCTTCTTGTTCCTTTTTTTTTCTCTTCCAAACAGTTAAGGTGCGATAATTGATTCCATAATCCTTTGCTACAGATCGTATTGATTTCCCGTACATTCTCACTTCTCTTGCTGCACGCAGCATTACTGCTGGTAAAACAAGTCCACGAGTCGACTTTCTTTTGTGTTGTCTTGGCATTGTACTAGCTCTGAAAAAAAAATGCATTTATATAGCAAAACCCCAAGCAGCCGAAAAATTCAAGGCAGCAGACATGCGTGGGGTTGGTTGTCACATGTGACTACCAGCCCCCGTCGACCTGTGACAACCTGCCCCAAATCACGTTTACGCAAATAACCTTCAAAAATAAATTCAAATCAATGTTTGCCCCAAAAACCTAATAATATAAATATGAAACACATATTTAACATTAAGAATACACTAACAATCATATTAATATACAAAATTTGAGTATACTTACGAGATTTGTCACAGATGCACCAAAAAATACTTTAACTGGCGGGAAAAAATAAGCGCACGTGGCTCCGTCACGGCATTCTGGAGCGGACTGAGGTGAAGTGGGGAGGGAGATATAGCGCTCGCGGTCTTTCGACACCGGTCAATGAACTCATTCGTTCGTTCAGTTTTCTGTTATGGCTGCTGTGACAACCAACCCGTGTGACTTCCAACCCCGGTCTCCCCAGAGAGCTATAGCAGTTATATAGCTCTGTCATTTTCTCTCAGCGTAAACTGAACTGCATAGCTGTATAATAACCCCACAGAACCTTATATCAGAACGCCAGCCCCTTTTCTTCTTATTTCTTAAGATCAAATTACTAAGGAGTTCCTTTCTTTTGCATAGATCTCATGTTTGCATTTTAATGAAACTTGAATGGGACTATCATTGAGATTTCATGTTACATCTAATAAAAAAAAATATATTCAAATCACTCCACAACTGGTGAAAATACCTTTCAAATAAAAGTAAAGTAGTTTTTTCAAGCCGATTAAAAAGTAAAACAAACCATACCATTGGCCCTTTATTTGGGCCATATAAAAGATTCGTGACCTCAATCCTCTTTGATTTTGAATCATCAAAAAAAAGACCAAAAAAAACAACGAATGAACGAACACGGTCAAATTTAAATATTAAATATATTATAGTATTTTGTATATATTTTCATAACTAGATTCTCGATTATAGATAGGGAGATAGGCCCAGCTTGATCTTATTTTTTTATAGATAATTGGACAAATTTCACGATGCCCAAATTCTACCTAGGCTGATTATGGCGACCATAAAAATTGTATATATACAAATTTACGTACACCGCCATCATCCGTCTTTATTACTTCTGGGTCCGCATTATGGTCGCCTTTGTCGCGGTGAACAAACGTGAATAAAGTATCCGTCACTCTCCCACTTACGAACGTCAAAAAGGGACAGATGCTTTAACCACGCTCATCCCCTTCGGTTACGACCGTAATTGGCCCGCAGATTGTACTTTACCTTCCAGTCTTAAAAGCGTACAACTTGTTTGGATTAATATTAAAGTACTGACAATAAATATTGGATATCATTATCAGTGTTTGCTACGGCTCCTTTGGACTAGTGGTCGGAATGACGCCATTTTGTTTGTAACCTCATTTTTTTTCCAAGACGTAGAAAAGACGATGTGGCGGTTAAGCTCTTTAGCCACTAGCAGTTTTTTTTTCTCAATAATTAATAAACAATTTAAAAAATATATGCTTAGGGACAAACACTTTTAATCATGATTTTCCGAATAACTTTTAAAATAGTTCCTACTGTCAATTGTTACTCGAGGTACAGCGTCAAGGACAGACAAGTGGAATCAGGGTTTCTATTCTTGGCGGTAAAAACATATAGTCTTTGACCTTAGTATTGCCTAACGCACTCGCAATCTCAATTGGCTTCAAAGCGGAACAATTGTTTTCATTTTGTATGCAGACAAGCCTTCGATTTTCAAAATGAAAACCATTGCGGTTGCGAGCGTGGTAAGCAATTGCCCCTCTGTTATGGTATTATTTTTATCTCGGCCGCCATTACTATCAATTAAATAAGAGCTATCAAAACGTTGACAATACTATAACAGGTTAAAGACGATATGATTTTTACCGCCTAGAATCAGGCCCCAGGCCACATCCCATGAGCAACTGCGGTAGATGCGGAGTTCGTTAATCATTGCCTAGTGGTGTTCCGGCGCGCGAGTTGGTACACATTGGGCTAATGATTGTGTTTGTATATGGCAATACTAACGACTTGATCCGACGTCGCACTGTTATCCAAACTTGACTAATGAAGTTAAGTTAAGCCGGCTCGTGCGATCCAATCTCCCGCCAGGCCTAATCCCCGGGATATATCGAACCTGCGTCTGGATGTGCTTTTATTAACGTGAAAATATAACGTATTATAAAAATACTTATAAATAAATGTCAAGGAACAATGTCACAAAAATTTACTTTGTCCTAAACTAAGCTCTATACAAACTTCTATGTATAATGGGTACTAGACAACGGAAAATATACTGATAATTTAACCTCCAAAATCAAGAACAAATATTCGTGCTCATCACACAAATGTAAACTGGTTAAAGTGGTTATGTTATTTCAGTAAGTCATTTTTTTAAATGGCGTGCTCCTTTGTCCTGTCCTCCTAACGTTTGGTTTACTTATTTTCGTAAGGACAAGTACGTTACTCACGTTCGAGATTTGAGATTGAGAGCGTTGGGTATCGATGGCAATGAAAAAGTTCGTAATAATAATAAAGTCTAGTTGCAGTGACAACGCTTGCCTTTTCTCATCTATCAGGTCGACCGGCACAATCATCCAGCGCCTTATCATCTGCGTTGATTAAAGCAGGTAGAAAATGTCGATGTCGTTTCCAGCCGGCGGCTAATTCAGCCGGTCGGATATTGCAATTTCCATCCAGCTCACACCAGTGCGCTTCTCCCTCCCATTTCGTTTCGTATCTCGCTCCACTATAACAACGTTTGACATTTATAAAGCAATTTTCCCAGGTATTCCGCGATGCACCGCGTCATCTGTTTTGCCCGAGAAATCGAGTTCATGTTACGTAGCCAGCTTTATTTGTTGAGTTAGTGTTGTATCCCGACTTTTATTTTATCTGTATTATTTTAGGACAGTTAGCAGCCAGGGGGGTTATTATGACTTGCCTATGCATTTCATTTTACGGCAAGGGTAAAGGAAAGAGCTACAAATCTCTGTCGTTTTCTCTCAGTGTAAACAGAACTGCATTGCTATGTCATAATAACCCCCTGACCAAAAAAAAACAAATGGATCTGTATTATGTAAGTTGTAACGGAAAATATAATTATGTACCTTATTTATTGCGAGGTTTTTATTCCTCGTAAACTTTAAAAAAACAATGCTTGAATGTTAAATGACTTCGACGTACGAGTATAGGTACAGTCTCATTAATATATTATCCAATATTGTGTTCAAAAGCATCTTACGTGTTTATATTACAGAGGCATAAGAGCGGGTGGTGTCATATATTGTTCTGCGCAATGTTGAATAATATATTATTGCTCGTGACTGTACACAACATTAATTTTTAAATAATTCAAACGTACTCTGGGGCTAGCTATATTAGGATATGGCTGTGTTTATCGCGTGAAGAATTTTGGATAAGGCATCCGTCACCTTCTGACACGTAAATAAGTACGAGAGTGACGGATGCTTTATCCACATTTCGTCGACGTGGTGTAATGACCTCCTATCTAAATAAATATATTTTTACAGGAAATGAAAAAAACGTCTTCGTAAATGAACTTAGGAGCTATTTTTTTTATATCTCACTAAATAATACTAAATCCAATTTGGTGGTCTTGCTAGTGAATGCGATATAATATTTTAAGCCCGCATATACATAAGAGTCACAAAAATGACAAAATGTCAGTGATTTGACATGCTATATAGACGCAGCCATGCTAGGCCCGCTGGTTACAGTAGAATGACATGCCTTAACAGATTATTCAAAAAAGTAACATTTGTCCTCTTATTACACTATACTAGAGCCAAACAAGCATGGTTAGATAAAGTAGCATTAGTTATAAGAATTTTGTCGGTTCATTTCCGCTCAGTTTCCGCAGTAAATAATGTTTTATTCCGCCCAAGATGAAATATACAGTCGTACACGAGCCATTTGGTATGGAAGTTTCTCATGAGCCGATTCGATTATCGTGCAAGACAAATATTTGTGTTTGAGCGAGTGTCTCGGGGCGTTTTCGGTCTGCTGCCGTTTCCAATCGTGGCGTGTTTAGAGCCCGAGTTTCATTTATGGGTATTAAGATATGATAGATGAGATAATTTATTTAATTAAACGTACTTATAAATATATATATTTTTTCTTATTACACTATTTATTCGTTTAGCGTACCGTCCGTCTGTTACTCTCGGAGCTGGCTGAAAATCAGCGCGGCAGGTGGGTAAGGCCGCCAAAATTGCCATTTATAACACAGAAGTAACACAAAAACTTTTGTGTCACCGTAACGCAAATGTAACACAAAAGTAACGCTTTTTTTTATAAAGCTCGTTTCATATTAGGGTTAAAAAGTGGGTAAGAAAAAAAAATTATAAAAATACTCACTCATCATTTGACACAAGATTTTATTAATGATCAGGTAAATAAAAACTCATTTTTGTATTCAAAGTTATTTGTTATTTGTTGTTATTTGAAGTAACATAATAGGATCAAAGCTTATTCGTTAGATGGCGCCCGAATTAAAGCTGTCGTCGTCGGGCCGAATGAGCAAGGTCAAATTGCCCTACCCGTCGTCGCCTTAATTGTAACGCGTATAGATAGACACGAATACAACGGTGACGCATAGCTTACACAAGTATGGCCCACCGGTGTTCGTGAGATAAAACAACTGTATAAATGCCCGGTTCCAATATTTAAGAAACGAATGGTTTTCCTGACGACGCGCTGGCCTAGTGGGTAGTGACCCTGCCTACGATGCTAGCGGTCCTGGGTTCGAATCCCGGTAAGGGCATATATTTGTGTGATAAGCGCGAATATTTGTTCCTGAGTCATGGATGTTTTCTATGTATTTAAGTATATATTTCTCTATATAAGTATTTATATCGTTGTCTAGTACCCATAGTACAAGCCTAGAGCTTAGTTTGGGACTAGGTCAATTGGTGTGAGATTGTCCCCTTATATTTATTTATTTATTATTTATTTACGTCTCGTTAAAATTTGACACATTTTGTACGTAGCAAATGTCAAATTTTAACGAGACGTAAGGAAAACGATTCGTTTCTTGAATATTGGAACCGGGCATAAGACCTTATTTCGGTTTGGTCGAATGCGGCCGTATATTGCTATAAGGTTGTACATAATGTACCATTTACCATTCAGTTCAAAATTTCAATAAATTTCACAGTAATATAAAAAAAAACAAATATCATAGGTAATCCCAATCTGCATGAACCTTTACAATTATTTTGTGTGACGAAACACAAAATTTGTGTTATGGATAACACAAAAGTGACACAAAAGCACAAAATATGTAACACAAAACCACGTTTTTACAAAAGTTTTAGTTTATAAAACGGAAAATAAGCTAAACTAGACGCAAATTCACATTACACTTTACTCTTTCAACGTAAACACATACAATTATAGTGGAGTGAACTTTAAAAACGATTACTTACTTGAGAAATCACGTAACACAAGTTTTTGATAATTTATGACGAAAACGGCCCGCTCACTTTCAACGTTACTCACAGACAAACTATACATGTCAGTTTTTTTTCTTTAATTGCGTTGACACCTTACGGTGTTGCTGTATCAAAACACGTTTTTCCCTTACTTTTTTATTAATGTTTAGGGGAAATTACTTGTAACACAAAAAATAGTTACACAAAAGTGAAATTTCTATCAACGAATCTAAAGATCAATAAAATACTCAGTTAAGAGTATTTAAACACCGTAATTACTTCAAACAGAGGGTAATAATCTGGTTTTTCAAACGTATTAATGTTTTTTTGTATATGTTTAAAAAAATAAAAGTTACATAGTTTTTAAGTAGCGGTAAAAAAAAAGGACACGGCAATTTTGACCAAAATTAGGGGGGTTTGGTGAACATAATTAAATAAATTTTAAAGAAACAAACCACTTTTATTCCGTTTGTGTTATGGGCAAACAAGCTCAATAGTTGCTTTATAGAATCAAATAACTACGAGGGCTGTAATGCTTATAGTTTAGTTGAAATCAACCTGGAAAATTTGGTTCGGACAAAAAGTAACAATTTTGGCGGCCTTACCCAGGTGCTAAACACCTCAGCCTTATGCTGAGCCAGTGTCCGATTCACTGCCGCGAGAACACACTATCTAATTGTTTATTGCTGTTTTCTGTTTTTACTTTCTTTTTTTTAATTACAAAAATAGAACACCCAAGCTTATCTTAAGGTTTAACCGTATATCGTGGATTCTTAATCGCGGTGCTTATTATTTCGCTCATGACGCATCTACTTGCCGTATTAAGATCTAGAGGGTTGTTGTTATTGAATTATCCTAATTATCCTAATTAATATTCAGTTATTTGTTTAATTTTCTGTAAATTTGGTTTTTTTAAATAAATATTCAAATATGAAAGTAAAATAACAATACTAATGCAAAACAAACATTATAAAAAACATAACCTACGAGTGCCGCCGGCAGCGGGGCAGGGCTCAAGCTAGCAATGGTTAGGGTTGTTAATTATTATTATTATTATTATGCTTACTCGTATACCATATTTTTGTGAAGTATTGGTAGTTAAAACCCATTAGGGGGAAAATATCTTCAGAATCTCATTATCCAATTCTAAAATAATACTTCATCAGATAGTAGATAATACCAAAATATTTATTAAAATATAAATAGTGTCGTCCCTTTCTATAACATTTGAGTTTTGATTCATTACATTACATACATACATACATAAGCTCACGCGTTTATTCCCACAGTGGGGTAGGCAGAGCTACATAATTACTAACAACTCTAAAAACTTGTTAATAATTCTGTAACCACATTTTGCACACTTAGGCTAAGATGTTTACCAGTGTATTAGTGACAGGTTGCAACTGTTGCAAGCCCATCGCCTAACAGTACTACACAGCCTTGATTCATTACGTATAGGTAATAACTGAAATATGCTGAATATGGTGATGGAGATATGCGGTGATTAATTAATATGCATTTATAATCTATGACTATCTACTTTGAACGAAAATGTAGTTTACTTACTTATAATGATCCTTTGTATATAATAAAATCAAATAACTTATTCAATACATGGCAATTATATTAACATTAATATGATCCATCTTTAAGTATAGTCACGGTAAAGAAAGGTCACTTTGAACGCTTTTGAGGTCCAAAAGTGACGAACCTTTTCTTACCGTGACTATATCAATAGTCACTTAATCATCAATATCGAGCATAATAACTTGACCTTTTTTTCAAAATAGGTATTACTGTTTATGTGACCCCATTCATATTTTGAAATCAATGTGCTACGGCGTAGCAGCGCAGCGTTTCCTGCTACGTGCTACGCTAAAGTGTGAGGGGCGAACCACGTACCGTGCCTACTTGTAACACAGAATACCTAAAAGCCTCGCATACTAAAAGTTCGGCCACCGCCAGCCCCGACACATTTTAGCCAAGCGGCGAGCTTAAGTAATCCCGTCAGTGCGAACAAAACATATTTTAGCGCGTGCATTTTCAATTAAGCAGCCTTATACGTTCGATCCATCGGCAGAAACTATGCTGCTAAATTGAAAATGCACGTGCTAAAATATGTTTTGTTCGCACTGACGGGACTACTTAAACTCGCCGCTTAGACATTCACTCGTTCGTCCGTCCGATCGTCGTTGTTGAGAGAATCACTATCGTGGCCCGAGCGGGCACTATCCCGCGCCGACAAGCCCCTATTTACATATCCAAAGTAAACAAACATTAATCTCCGTAGAGCCATGGGCCCTTTTCCTAAAATGTGGATACTTTATATATTTTTAATTTTATTCACAATCCGTGTATTGTTCTGGTGCGGAAGGGTCGGCCAGCGGCCCCGCTGCTGTAATATTCAGCGCCACAATGTTTTATTTAACCCGCGGCAGCTTCAATATTCATCACTTTACTTCAAGCTCTCTTAACCGCTGAATAAAACACTAGAAATATTCAGACAGCGACTCCTAAAAATATTAAATGCAACGCTGCTTCACCTAGATGCAAATGAAAACGGTATTTCCGAGAGTATTTGTAAATCCTATAGTGAGTATCGTGTGGTAGGTATCGATAAAGATTTTTTGGATTGAACCGTAAAAATCTCTTCCCGTTGCGTTGCCATTGTTACAATCGCCCTCTTTTTGCATCAACGAATAAAGGGTTCATTTTAGATAGCTCAGTGGAAAATTGCTATCTTTTTTTCATCTGTATTTTACTAAAAGGCTACTGCGAAAATAGCGAAATACAAAATGTAGTTTCCAAACAGAAAAAAGAGCTAAGTCTGTAAAATAGGGCAATTAGGAAGCAAGCAAATGTGGTACAAAAGTAATAAAACCCCGCGAGGAGCGCCCGCGCCGCATACTAAGTCGATTAACCTCCATCCCGCTGCAGTGTTCCACGGACCGGGAACTGTGTTAAAAACTATAAAGGGGGAATTTCACAAAGGCTACATCGAGCCGCTTAGTGGGGAACTTATGTGAAGGAGGGTAGCGAGCAAAATGGATATTTGCCGAGTTAGGAAGCCGCGAGTCTTTAGCGCGTCGCGAGGACGTGACCGCACTATTTAAGTTATGCCGCTTTTACATCTTCACTGGAAATTAAAACATGCCGAAGGGACTATATAGCTGTGTGTTCGGTGTTGCCCGGGATGCCTTTGTTTAAAGGTTAAATAAAACGAAAAAGGTTTTCGGCTTTTCGGAATTTCATCGTAGATAAACAACAACCGACAAGACACGACAAGAGACTAATAAAATAAATTATGGTGCGAGATTTAGTTCCAAGTATAAGTTTCCAGTTCAATAGCAACATTTGAATAAACAAGAAGAATTAAAACCATAATTAGTGTTTTCCTTTTGATTCTTGGGCATATTTTCATGGTAATTAAATAGTAATCTTTACACGAAAAACTGAAAATAGAAAGGTTGGTCATATTCAACCAACTTGCACTACCACTCACACTCTTATTAATAGGTAGGTATGTAGCCGTTTTCGGCTTTACCAGGAAATTTTATTCGGTTGATTGTAGGCTTGCTGGCACATAACGAAAGAAACAGAAACTGCGTACAGTATCCATTGTATGGCCGCTCCATCCAAGTATATGGCAAGTATTAATTCACCAACGTTTTTCCTAATAGCACAGCAGCCTTAGTCCTTCTCGCTGAAATATTGGTGCCAGTGGCAGTCCACCGCGAGCGTCGCGGGCGCCCGCTAAGCGCCATTAGCATCAAAGTGTCAGCTCGGCCGAGATGCCGCTACCCGCAACCATCTAAAGCTGGCATTCATAATCATGTTTATTTTATCGATCAACGGTTCATTTTATTTAATCAGGTTTTCAGAAATCAAATGGGATGGAACTCTTCTTGTTATTTATCAGTTGATTAGTTGTTGCACGCGAATCTGTCCACGTGGGAGTCGCGTATCGGTCTTCCCTCAGGAACCGTTCATTTTAAAAATAACTATAAAACTTAGCCTATCCACTCCTTATTTATTCCAGACTATAATTCACCTCTGTGCCGAATTTCATCCAGATCCGCTCAGCCGTTCTGGCGTGATTAAGTAACAAACATCCTCGCACTTATAATATTAGTAACATAAGATTTAAAGAAAGCTAATGACATAAGTCATCATCAAACAATCCAATTAGTTTACAAAAACAATTCTATGTAAGTAAATGGCATTCGAAGAACCGAAAAACAAAAACTTTACCACGTAATTCATGTAAAAATATTTATCACGGGCAAAATAGGTAAAACGGTATTCACTGCGCAAACTAATTAATGGTCACAGAATAAAAATAAGATTCCGAGGGAAATGTGAAAAATTTTCCTCGTTAATCCCTGGGGCGGCCGGGGTAATCGCCGCCACGAAAGGTTCAACTTCCCCGGATTACCCACATCGAACAGTTTACCCTCGATAATTATCTAAACAGCGTTCATTTAAAGGCTTGTGAACAAAATATTTGTCCAATTAAACACTAACCTGGGCCAAAAGCGCCTGGGAGTTTAATTACATTTAATAACGGCTAACGGTGTTTTGCCGTCCGCTGCAGGCGCGGGGACAAAGTAAGTAATAAGCACGTTTACAAACTGGAGTTTGTCGAAGATTTAACACATTTTACCGGCACTAAAACACTGAGGAGTTACTTTTAAAAGAAAATGAAGCGTTTAAGCAATATTATAATGACATGACCACATAATTTTCCAAGTTTAAAGCCTTGGTAGTAACTTTAGGAATGTAGAGCACCTTTAAAGTATTATAGAAGGAAATATAAAAGAGAATGTTAAGTTGACAGAAGAGCTTGGCTTGAATACAGAGAGAGAGAGAGAGAGAATGAGAGGAAGCACCTCACCTAAATTAAGTAGGCTTAGCCTTAAAAGCCTAAGAAATGGAACGCTAAGTGTGTAAACTCCTCCCTAAATCTCCTTGGGTGTATCTAAACGAGGTGACTGTCAGCCTGACCGCAGCGCCGGCTGACGCGGCGACGTGCCTTTGTAAGATTCGAGACTGTCTGCAACTTGTTCGCCAACTCGCTAACACCACGAAAATACCGACTAATAGGAATTTGTAACATTCCCGTGACTCCGTGCGCGTTGACTTTGTCGTTTCTCAGTTGGGGGACAATTAAAACCTAACTTAACAGACGCAGGTGCAGTCCAACTATTCTAAAGCGCTAAATTTGCAAGTGTTAGCCGTGTGCCAGAAATGTTTGCATTTTGTATTACAACTTACTACGTATTATTGTTCGTGTTTATCTTTCGTTTTTAAAAACACTGTTAATATATAGCAATGCCACAGGCAATACAATACGTTCCCTTTTTGGTTTTGATGTATTGTGGAAAAAGGACGTGGTATCAGATCGATGAGTAACCCGCCAACTTGATTGAACGGATCCCGAAATCACATTCGCACTTCGCAGCGTGTATTTACACGCAAGAAAAGATTGGTAAAAGGTGAAAGGCGGGAGTGCTGAAAGTACCTATACATTTAGTCGAAGATCAAAAGAGCGGGCACAAAGAGGAGGAGGACACGCGCGAGCGTTTGAGGTCTTTCAATCGGCGCTGTATAGGCGGTATTGCGGCGATCGGCGCTTTCTCGAACCAATCGACGATTCTCGCGTGAAAGGAAATATGTCAAGTTTAATCTCGAGTTACGATATTTTGCCCTTTTGAGACTTATTGCTTTAAGAACACATTCTACATACACACACACATATAGCACGGTGGATGGTATAATCACACCGTAGCCAGACATTTGTTGGTTTGACACGGATGCGTCTCTCTAACAGAGCATACACGAGACTTATGGAAGAAAGTAGTCAGTCACTGTTCCTAGCCAGTGAGTGTCGGATACCTAATTTACCTTTCAGTTGTACTCGTAGCCGACAACGCTCATGTTACGTCTGATATTGCAAACGCTTATAGCCTCCAATAACAATAAGTAATAGTGGGCCATGTGTTCTGTTGAGAAGTACTTAGCCTTACCGCTGTGTTTTCAACGAAATATATTAAGCGAAAACAAACGAAAAATATCTGGGTCTCTACACCGAATACAATTTTGATATTCTATTGTTTGTCCAAGGGGTCCAATGTTTTTTATGGAACTTTCGAAACGCTTGGTCGAGGAAACTAGTGACTAGTGACTAAAGAGCCGCTTCCTCGCGCAACGTATCTATTAGCGTTGCTATTCAGCGGGAAATGCTGCCAGCATCTTTGGCACTATGCCACGAGGACCCATTTAGATCTTATCTTAACTATTATACTTAATTTTTATTTAATTTATCTAATAACCACGGTTAGGTACGTGGGTCATACACAGATTTAGGTTCCCGTCTTTCCTGTGGACATACCCGAAGTTAACGTGTTTAAGCCCTGATTTTCTGGCTGAACCCACATCCGCATAAACGGCGTCACGTCTACTTTAGTCCTATCAAATAAAAACATAACTTATATGCACACAAACCCTTAACTATTGACCACAGGAAAGACAACTTTTGTTTTTGTGGTTGTGTATGACCCACGTACTTTGTAAATAAATTTCATAAAGCCTTTCATAACATTGTAAATATTGTTTACAAAATAGTAGTTCCCAGCACTCGCGGTGTCACCGAGGCCGGTCGCACATAATCCCGGCGCCCATGAATCACTGCGAATACCACAATTTATCGCCGGCGGCCGCGCAGCGCACGCATCCAGCCTTTTTATTATCTCACTAGCCACGCGACACGACCTGAATAATACCTCGCCGGCTAATTATACGGGCTGTCCACTGATATAGACAAAAAGAGGTATTTTTGCATGGAGTGCATATCGATATGACGGGAGGTCGTTGTGCTGTGAAAAGGGCCGCGAAATAAGATAGTTCAGCTTTTATGATTGTTGAATGGCTGGTGTATCAACAGAGTTATTAGTTGTACATTTTGTTTATTTATTTTCTCCTATCCCTAACGGCATTCTCTACCCAGTCGCACAAATAAAATATTTTTATGTTTTATTTAAGAGCCTATAATGTCCCACTGCTGGGATAAAATAAAATAATCAATCAAGAATTTAAGGTTTTGTGCGGTTGGATTACACACGGCCCGATGCTGGGCCTTAGCCTCCTCTTGCGATGAAAGTGCGAGTCAAGTGCGAGACTCACTCGAGCACGAGAGTGATATATGAGAGACCTATAAAGTTCCACTTCTTTGTGTCATTATCTTTTAGAAGCCACGATGTGGACATTTATCTTCAGCTCTTTTATGTAAACTGAAACTGCCAATAATTGAAAGTAATATTTATTTTTAATATATTATTTAATTGTTTAAGTAAGGATTATTTATGTATAATAGGTAAATATAATTATAACTGCTTGAGGTAGTTTTTCTGTGCGTTACATCTTATTTTCCCAAATATCTCGAAAATAAGAGTAGGGACACTCGACGGTTCCAGTGTAACCAACCGCGACACGAGCACTGCAAACCAACTAAAGTGCGCTTAGTGAAGTGATCGCAGCTGGAAATCTGTCAGACTGCATCCGACGGATGAACTTCATCAGGTCTTCCACTGTAACAGAGTGATGCAGGCAGGACTCATAGAGGTTCGGTGGGACTACCCGTAGGGCGGAATTCACTTACGGGACTTTAAGCTTGACGTTAGAAGCAAATCATCGATGATTATTGTACCATTAACATTCCAATATGTTTAGAATTCAAGAAATTACTATGAACTTTGTCGAAAACATTTGCGAGCATTAAGAATGTTCTTTTTCCATGCAGAAAAAAGAATATTCAAAGAAATTACCACGAATTTCTTA
The DNA here is from genome assembly GCA_963966035.1 of Acleris laterana. Classification (NCBI taxonomy): domain Eukaryota; kingdom Metazoa; phylum Arthropoda; class Insecta; order Lepidoptera; family Tortricidae; genus Acleris; species Acleris laterana. The sequence goes on along the minus strand of OZ014439.1, from coordinate 15,657,790 downwards.
CAAGAATCTTTCACAATTTGAGAACTTTCTCATTGGTACAATGCTTAGCTTAATGTGTCTGATACCTTATTTATGTGAAATCTCAGCCTATATTCGATGTACACGTTTTGTGCGTAATGAGTTTCTGACAAAAAAATCATTTTTGGGACAAACTTTTATTGCCGACTACTTTTTTTGTACAGTCGTTATCTACTTGTCAATACGATTTTAACAAGCCCTAACACGATGGGTTTATCATGTGTAATTTAGGAGTTCCTATGGCCTCTTTGAGTCTCCATCATCAGACAATATTATTGTATTGTCATCAGAACTAAAGGCGTATGCAAATTTTCAGCTTCATCGGAGACCGGAAAATGGGTCAGATTTAACTTGCAAGATTTGACCCTTACAGACATACATACATACCTACGTTGCAAGTTAAATAAAAGCTTTTAAAATTGTGCAAGATAGCTACTTATATTAAAACACATGAATTAAGCTATAACAAAAACGCTTCGTAATGTCCAGATTTACTCTACGTTTAAAGAATAAAGCCCTAGCGCGTTAAGGTGGATTCAAAGTGTCTCGACGATAAAGCCTGTTTAGGCATTACCTCTTTTACGAGTTTCCTGAAATTATCGCCTATAGAAGCCCGTTTACGGACAGACACCCGCGGGAATCGTTCTGCTCTAAACTTGCTCCATAAACTCTTGCTTATCTAGATAGAATAGATAACGAAAGCAAATATATGCGCGCATGGGGGAGGCCTGCCTACATAATCGTCTTTCTGTCTTATTATTTGCACGGGTGGTCCCAAATCTCTTGGATTGCCCTTCCGCTCAAAACTGCGTACAAAACTGAAATGGGTCTTTGTATATTATTAAGATATAGTACTTCGTACCTATTACATAGAACTTTCACTTCTTTTTGTTTTGTAAATCAATTATTTCCTTTTCGAATGGGAATGGAGCAATTTCTCTGCCTTGCTGCCCAGAACGTAGACATTATCAACGTTATATCATACAAGGGAACCGTAGATGAAAATTATTCATCTACGTCTAAAAATTCAAGAAACTGTCTCTTGTTTTACCGACAAACTTTATTATCAAATGTACCAAATTCCACTTCTTGTTATGAAATCAGTGTCGAGAAAACAAGAGTAAAACTACAGGAACGCTGAAATAATAATTACCTAAACGTAGATAAACATTTTCGGTTGAAGCGCAGTTTTTGTACATATGGACTATGTCTGACCACTAATATACCCCAGGGACGCCGGTGGCGTTTCATGTAGACAGGCAGAAGAGTCACGTGTAATTTTTTGCGTTATCTTAACTTTTTAAATACAGCAAAACGACGGCGCTTCGTTGTTTTTACTTCAAATAAAAACTTAATTTATTTTAAACAGCGCTAAGAGCTGATGATGGCTCGCATCACCTGAAACCACAACACTGAATATTCTAAGAAGTATTTTTATGCAATTTTTAGCTGTTTTTATGCTACATTAAATTTAAACATTTTAATTATTCGTTGCAGGCCGGTCATTCACGTTTAATGCCGGGCGAATGGTTAGTGCAGCGAGCTCCTCTCGACTTGTTTTAACAACCCGCTGGCTCGCTCATTCAAAATTTTTCTAATTGCGCGCCGGCACCCGGCTGGAACAAAAAACTGGGCCGAGTCAAGTATGGGGAATTACTGCCTTGAAAATTAAACCATATTATTTTTAATTACATTTTTCTTGTGAAATGTTAACGTCGCTTTACATTTCTTCTCTTTCAGCTTTTGCTCGCAAAAATGGTGAATGTGGAAAGGACTAACGTAATTTTTTCATTCAGGTATTTGGGTACCTACATGGGAGTAGCTTAATACCGACAAGTAACTTTTGAAATTAATTAAGAAAGATTCTTAAAAAAAAATCTCGGTGACTTGTAATAATACTCTTAATTTTCTTTTCGTAAATTCCAATGATTCGAAAAATGAGTATAAACGTAATCTATAATTTAAAATAAAGTTCCTCATACCATCCCAATATATAAACCTTCATTTAGGAGCTACTCGTTCAAAGTAATGAAAGGAGATATCACGTTGTTTCGCCGGGCGCTCGGTCCTAAGAGCGCGGACATTTTTGCCGAGGGCGCGAGGAATAACAATGACTCGTGTAAATACGGGTAGCTGCAGTAATGTGGCCGGTCGTACCAGCCAAGCACCATGAGTGCACTCCACACTGCATATTAGGACGCATTACAACAACGACCATACTACTAATGTTGTTTTTAATGTAAGTGGCAGCAGATGCTTCAAGAAGCCTACTTTCAAGCGGATGCCTCCTAAGCATCTACTGCCTTAACTATCCGTTTTTATTGTCGAAGGTTTAGTAAAATTATTATTCGGTGGATGGGATATCAAACCAACACAAAGTTTTGACTTTTATGCACTCAAGTAACAATTCGGATGCACATGTTGCTTCCATGCGCGAGCTTGAAATAAATGTGTCTCAGAAGCTTAAATAATATAACTATACTCTTCTAGATTCCTCATTTGCAACATAACATACAAAGAGACAAAATCTTAAGTGCCTTGTTTACAAACTGTTGTAACGACACTATGCTTTTGGTTTGTTCCTGATTCGTCGTCTTCCTGTTTCGTCGAATTCCTGTTTCGTCGGATTCCTTATTCGTCGTATTCTTGTTTCGTCGGAATTATATACATATAATTAATACGTCGAGCAGTAAACCACTATTTACTAAATATGAAGATTTAATGTGACACGTATGACGGCAAATATGTTGAGTTGGGGCTAAAGGGTTATTGGACTTATTGGGTAAATACGCAAAGCAATATAGACATGCAAAAATATCAGCAAGAAAGAGCTATTGTCAAGGACTTAATTGAAAAAAAAAAATACAATTTTAGATTGCTTGAATAGGCTCTGTACATTGATTTGATTAGCGTTTGTGTGTATACGTTTGCTGTTAAGTTTTGTTTGAATTTTTCGTTTGTAAATATATTTTCAATTGATATTAAACACAAAGGTGAAGTCACGGTAATTGCATAGTTTCATTTCATATTGACATTTCGACGAATCAGGAATCCGACGAAACAGGAATACGACAAAACAGGAATACGACGAATCAGGAACAAACCATGCTTTTGAGATATAAAACTGTTATAATACAACTTATACGACACATGCTTCGCAAGAGATAACGGTCGGTTTTCACGGAGTTTGAGAACCTAGTACTTGGCGGAACAGTATATTCTCTTAATAATGCCGCTTATTTCCTTCTTAATAATGCCGCCAAAACACAAGACACTGCGCTGGGAACTTTTCCTTTGTAGCATCTGTTTTGCTGGAATTTCCATGTTGATCTACGTCTAGGTTCTTTTTAATCAAAGTAATTCCATCGTAGGCAACTATGGACGCCATTTAGAAATTCTCTTATATAAACTGTTTTACTCCTCAAAAACTTGACCAATTTATTTCTTATCAAGCATCTAAAATCGTATAAGTAACCTTTATTTGAAGTTGTAGCAGTATTTCGCGTTTAGTACATGGAGATATATTTCCTATATTTCCCAAACATTTCAATCTACCACAATCATTACAATTTGCAAATCTACCACTGTTATGTTGATGATTGTTCATATCTTACAGCCATGTTTATTGTTTTATGTAAAACATTGTATGTGGATGGTACTCGTATTGTGTCGTCGGCATTCGCGCATCGGTTTCACGAAGCTCTCTGACGACCGCGAGTGTTTCGTCACACGTGACATCACTTCGCAAATGGAACCATGTTTGCTCGTAACCAGGTACGGAATGCATGACTCCCCCTCTATTGATCTTACCATAATCACTTAACCCTTTCAATGATTATACGAGTATGATCATGATCCTAGTAAAAAAAAGGTTAAAGGTTAAAGGTTAGGTTAAGTGTCGTCTAGTAATACCACACTTTACCACTCTGAATACCATAACATCAAAATGTTAGTTGAATAATCTCACAAATATTACCTACCTTTTTGCTTCTTCATTACTAATATGTATTTACAAGTAGAAACTATTTAATTTATTCGACTGTTTTGAGAAGTAGGTATATTTCGGTAATATTAATTCCGTGCCTAGTCAACTTTTCAAGACTCAAATATACGCCAGCGATGTTTCCGGCGGGCACTCTAATGAATAGCTTTTTTCTTTTCCGTTATTGCCTCATGTTCGTAAGGAAATTACAGGAGGAATGCGAAAATCTAAATGTCATTCGTATTTAAAATGTTGGCTGTAAAATGTCTGGAAATATGGCGGGAAATGTTAATGCTATTTGTATAAGTGCGCGTGGTTTTTCAGATGTTCCTTTACTACAGGTTTTTTGTACGTAAACTTTTTTATAGTTCGATCCTGTGACGGCGACCCTGGCTATTTTAAGTATCCAACTTTTTTCTAGCGTGAGCCCTAATGTTTCTCGCTCGACCAAACGTAATCTTAAATATTCCATGCAGAGAGTTGACCTTGCGTGTTGTAAGTATAGGTATAGGAGGCATAGTCTTTTTTCTTTGAAATGTTAGTGATTTAATTATCTACGCTTTGCTACCTACAATGGGTAATACAAAGAAATAAGGGGTATTTAAGTATCAGTATTATCATTTGTAAGGCGAAAATTACCACGCAAGAGCTTTTTTAGGAAGTCTTGAAAAGTAGGTACCATATCCGTGTGTTATATATTTTTTTACTCAAATTAGAAAAGAACGCAAACATAGTAACAAAACAATTTATACGAAGCAAAATAGTTTCATAAAACCGGCTAATAAAAAGGAAACATGAATAAAAAACGAAATGCTCCAAATGGGCGGTGGGAAAGAGAATATCCGATGGAAATATAAGCTGTCCTTTAATCTAAGTAAAATATTACGTTTGTGATAAATTTGTGAACATCAAGGTCCATTTATTTTCTTTCGTTTATAGAAAAAGGAAGCCGTGTTATTAAAAGGATGTAATTATTTAGCTTCTTCTCCAAATATTGAGGAAATGATTCTTAGTTTCTTTTGGGGAGATATTGCGGCAACAATCTTCATTATGTTTTGGTTGACGCTGTAACTATCTGTACCAATGTACTTTACATATATGCTAGGTACATGTGTAGTAAATACGTTACATCCAGGTGATTGAGTTGCCAGCTGACTTGGAAAACTTTAAGTTGTACTTAAGCGGAAATGGTTACGGTACCGGTTACGGTTATTTTCGTCATAATTAAATTGTGAAATTGTTCTACTTTGACTAGTTCTAGTTTGACTTATACATATTATATAGCGCCTTAGACATAATACGCTAAACATGAGATCCAAAGTAAGTGTAATGCTAACGGACGATTCAGACGGCTTCTGTAGCGTGTGAAGGATCAACGTAGTTTGTAGATACTCTCCTGTGGTAGGTAAGTATCCTGACAGCGTTCGGCGTTATGCCGTTCCAACCATGAACCAAGATGCTTAACGATTTTCGAATAGTTACAGTCAAAATGTATGGAATTGAAACAAGTGCTCAACGCGACTTTCCGGCAATTGCTGGCGGTTTTCGATAGGTAACGATAACGTTCGTCGATTGCATCTTGTCTAGCTAGGACCTTCAATTTGAATCCGAGGATTTTGTGTATCCGAAGCAGCAGCTGTAGGTACGAGTAGTATTTAGTAAAACTTGTAGAGGAAGCAAAAATTTTACTTTGCTTCCTCTACACGTAACGTGGGGAAGAAATTTTTTCGATTCAGGGATCAGTTTATGAAATATTAAGCTTTAAAGCGCTAATTTTTGTTAGAGTCAATTGTCCCCCCTCCCTACAGTCAAAACTTCAACCACTAAAAATCTGAAAAAGCTTCAATAAAAGCGCATATAACGAATTTAAAAGGAAAACTATCACGACTTAGGTAAACTTAATTAGTTGCTGAGATACAGGCGACCAACTGCCGCACTCAGAGACGTCAATTAAATTTAATGCTTGATTAAAGTTACTGCTGTCACATTCTTTGTTATAGCAATAGAATAAGACAAAACGTCACTAAACAAGCATTAAATTTAATTTACGTTTCTGAGTGCGGCAGTAAAGTGTTTATACCCACTAAAAATCATCTATCCATATAACTTGAAATTATAATTTTTTCATACATGTTGATTTTTGAGATAAGGCTTTTTTTGTCGTAGCGGCTTCGGAACCCTACACTGATCATGGTCCGATATGCCCGGTTTTTTGAATGCGAATGATTTCGATGCGGTCGTACGCTAATAAGTTCAACGCATTTGCTGCCATCCGCTCGGCTTACCCCGATCTTTCCCCAGGTGCCGCATCATTTATTTTAAACGTAGCTCGCATGCCGTAAAAACGAACATATGCGTTTAAGACACTGCTGGGCGAAAATCAGGCAAACGCAGCAGTGAATAGGTGAAAAGATATAAGAATGAACTGTCCTGGCAGACATGCGTTCACACTGGCCACGGCATTGTAAGTGCACTCTGGAATTAAATTAGGTAAGTTATTTTACGGTAAATAAATGTTAACCCAATTAAAATGTAAGCGAAAGCCTACTTAACCCGCCATCAGTGTTAAATGGGCGAAAAAAGGATAGCCGAGTTTTTAATGTGCGGGTTTCATAGCACTCTTCCCATTCTGGAGAAAATTGAGATGAAGTCCCATGTGAAACATGACAAAATTGTATGCAGTAGACATTTAATCTGGAACAAAGCTTCATCTCTATTGGCACGAAATGTTGGTTGGAGCGATTCGAAAACTGGAGCGGCGCAGTGGACTTATGTAGGTATGTTTCTTGATTAAAAATGTTGCTTTGAATGGAATAAAGGGTAACGAAACTGAACTGTTTATATAATTAAACATTAACTGCTGTTATAAAGAATTAAAACTAACAGGGATAGATCTACTGATATACCAAGCTAAAACATGAAATAGTAAAGAAGCTTAATCACCCCCCCCCCCCCCCCCCCCGTGTGGTTGCCGAGTTAGAATAGTGCCACTCCATAGGCGATGGGCTTCCAACCTGTCACTAATACACTGGTAAACATCTTAGCCTTATAAACAGGTAAACAAAAAAATTAGGCATGAATATTATCAACATAGAATAACAATATTGGAAAAACACCTGGCTACAACAGGAAGCACAAAAAGAGCATATAAAGAGCTAAATAAAAGAAAAAAATGGATATCAAAATTAAAATCAAACTCTAAATTTAAAGAAAATAGACAAGACATACAAGAAATTGCAACCAAATTCTATCAAGACCTATATAAAAGAAGAACACCCGCTTTCCTTGAAAACCACCAAATAACAGACGAAATAGAACAACACATAGAAGTTGAAAACTTTGATGAAATCGAAATTCTACAGCTTATACAAAAATTAAAAACAAGTAAAAGCCCCGGACCGGATGGTATAACCAACGACCTACTGAAAGCTGGCTACCCTTATATACTCACACCCCTAACGATACTATTTAACAAAATTATACACGAAAAAAGAGTACCACGTGATTGGACTGAATCAAACATAACGATTATCTACAAAAAAGGAGATCCGACTGATATTACAAATTATCGTCCAATAAGCTTAATGTCCAGTCTCTATAAACTATTTTCAGCAGGCCTTCAGTCAAGGATATCACCGAAAGTGGAAGCCTTCCTAGGAGTAGAGCAGGCGGGCTTTAGAAAAGGCTTCAGTACCACTGACCACCTGCAAGTAGTAGAACAGCTTATAGAAAAATACACAGAATTTAGAAAACCACTCCACCTTGCATTTATTGATTATCAAAAGACGTTCGACTCAATAGAACATTTAGCAATCTGGAAATCCCTAACAGCAGCAAAAGTCCACCCTACGTACATAACTGTAATAAAGAATATTTACGAAAATTGCAAGAGTAGAGTCAGACTCGAAAGTACCGGACCTGAAATCAAAATAGAAAGAGGAGTAAGGCAGGGGGACCCACTGTCTCCAACCTTATTTGTAACAGTACTAGAGCACATAATGAGAGCTTTACAATGGAAAGGTAGAGGCATAGCTATGTCAACAAAAAATCTGACACATCTCTGCTTTGCAGACGATATAGTGCTCATTTCTGCATCCTGCTGCAATTTATGCTAACATCTCTAAATAGTTAGCAAGGAGATAGGTCTTGAAATTAGCCTACAAAAAACAAAGTTGATGACTAACTACAAGGAAACACCGATCTTTATAGAAGATACCATAATAGAGTACGTTGAAAACTTCGTGTATTTAGGTAAAGAACTATCTTTTAACCCATCAAACAGCTTAGAGGAGATCGACAGAAGAATAAAGAAAACCTGGAATAAATTTTGGAGCATGAAAGAAATTCTAAAAAGTCGACTCCCCCTTAAGCTGAAAAAGAAAGTGATAGACTCATGCCTGCTCCCAACCATGACATACGGCAGCCAAACCTGGAAATACACGCAGACAGCGAAGCATAAGATCAGGACATGTCAAAGAGCTATAGAGCGGAACATCATGAAAATAAAACTGAAAGAAAAGATACGGCATAGCGATATTAGAGCGAAAACTAAAATAATTGATGCTTTGGAATATAGTCTCAAGTCAAAATGGAAATGGGCGGGCCATGTAGCAAGGATGCACGCGGAGAGGTGGACAAAAATCGCCACGATCTGGACGGGCCCAAGTGGCAAAAGAAGAGTCGGCAGACCCAACACAAGATGGTCAGATGACCTCCATAAAATAGACGCCGACTGGCAAAACGCGGCAAAAAACAGAGAAAAATGGCAAGAGCTGGAGGAGGCCTTTACCCGAGAGGGGTCCAATCCAAATTAGTTTTATAAGGAATGTAAATAAACCTCCTGGAACCAGCAGGTTTGCATAGAGACGATGGCAAGCGACCAGACGGAGCTACTTTAGTGCCGTGGAAACTGGGTAGGGCACTGGTGTGGGACGCGACATGTGTTGACACATTCGCCCTGTCCCACGTACAGTCAACCCGTAATCGAGCCGGTGCAGCAGCTGATCAGGCCCAAACCATCAAGCGCCGCAAATATTCATCTTTATTAAATAATTACGAATTTATGGCGCTTGCAGTAGAGACTATGGGACCTTGGTCAGCCGATATGAAAAGTTTTATAAAGGCCCTATCATCCCGGCTCATAGACGCCTCCGGAGATCCTAGAGCTGGTTCTTACCTCTCCCAAAGGATTGGGCTAGCTATCCAGAGAGGTAATGCAGCCAGTGTTATAGGGACTATGCCGCGCGCGGACCTGCTAGAGGGGGTATTCTTTTTGTAGTGGTGATTTTTATTTTAATCTTTAATTTTGCAGTAGCTTAGTTTTATTTTAATTAAAATAAGTTTAGTTTTTAACTTTGAATTGTAGATACGATTGTATTGTAGTATTACACATAAATAAATCATATTTTTTACTAGGAATGTAATATTTTTTTATTTTTTTTTAATTATCTTTAATTTATTACTTTTGGTGTTGGAATAAATGGGCTTTTTTATTTTATTTTATTTTATTTTATCATCTTAGCCTAAGTGTGCAAAATGTGGTTACAGAATTATCAACAAATTGTTAGAGTTGTTGGTAATTCTGTGTAGCTCTGCCTACCCACTATAGGAATGAAGGCGTGAAGGTATGTATGTATGTAAAGCTTAATCATAATCCGAATAGTTACATGCTAGCAAAATGCCTCAATAGAATTAAGGTATTCCGTTCTTGATTCGTATTAGCTCATCCCTTATCGTCCCACTGTAATTTAAAACATTTACAGTTGACCGAAAGACTGGCTGACTCATGGCTGACAATTTGTCCCCGGAATTCCGTTGAGGAAAACATTGAAAAGAAAAATGCATGAGACATCATTTCTCGTCGCCTGTAAATTGTCCGGGGACGATGAGATGGGTATTCACAGTAGGCATGCTGGCGTACGTCGCCGGCTAATTTAAAATGTATGTAAGCTGAGGTAATTTCTCTGTTCTTTGTGTATTTTTGGAAAGCTTTGTGTATTTAGAAAAAACATTTTGTTTGGTTTATTTTGAAGAGGCTATACCTATACTACTCGGAACAAATTATGGAAAAGGTAGGTAAATATCGTCTGGTAGAGAGTTGCGGAACCTGGCAGAAAGAAACAGGGTTTGGAAATTACTCCACCAAAAACCGAACCGAATCTCTTCTTGTTAAATTGAGAGAGACGGACAGAGAGAGGATTGGTTTTGCTTCAAGATCTTCAATATATCGGTATCTACTTAGAACCCAAAACAGTGGTTTAGAGTGTCAGAGTATGATGTTAAGGTACCAATTACAAGTCCCCGTGGTAGCAATATCCTATTTTTTTATAACTTACGTAATCACTATCCAATGCTCTTACGGTGTGTACTGTAAACTTGACCAGCTGAGTGTGCCCCCTCAAGTTACCTATAGACTTATGTAAGTATGACCTATGTATATGTATAACTTACAATTGTATGAACACATTCCGTTGAAACGTCTACGCTGGGCTTGGGGGTTAATTATTTAGAATATGCTAGAGCTTTAAATGCAATTCCCATCAAGACATTACGACGTCGACTAAATTACTTGGTTCGAGTGGCGCACTAGAGGGCGGAAAATAGGCAATGGAAACACGCCCTGCGGTTGGAATCATTGCTTTAGTACAGTCACGAGATTTAATTTGGTCCACCTTCGGTCCAAAGTCAATCTGCCATTCTACAAAAATAAGTGTGAGTTTCTTAAAAGTTAATAATGACATGATATCTCTAATGACATTGACGACTTCAAGCATATTTTTCTTGAAATGGGTCCCTAATTAACGCTCGTGACCGTACCTTACTGGTTTGCTAAGTCCTATACTACTAAACGAGCAATATTTGTAGGTATGTATTGTATATAGCTACATACAATTGCAATCCGGGTCTAGGACGCTCGGTCTTCTGAGTAGGTACTATTTTATTTATTGAGGCAATAATTTGAATACATTCATTTAATGATTCCTTGGTGTGTAGTTAAAAAGATAACGGCACACTTAGAGAGCGTTCATTTTTAAATTTCACCTAATCAATGACCTACTTAAGAAGAAAACTTGGGAAAAGAACAAAATCCGTTAAGATACAACTTTACTAAAAATAAGATACTTACATCATAAAAGAAAACTTGGTTAAATAAATGCATTTAACTGAACGATTCTCATGAAGGCTATATTTGCCCGATTGATGTATGTGTTGTACTCGTACGATGCAATTCGCACCTTTAGAATTATAGTGACCTAATTCAAAATTTTCAGCATTCGACTTCGAGTCATAAATTTATTACTGTAGAGACCTAACTCGAAAACCAAAATTTGCTAATGGGTCACTATAATTCTAAAGATGCGGCATATTGCCTCTAAATATTAAGGTAAGGATAAAGTCTACTCAATCTCGTTTTTAATAAATTATACTTAGGTGTTTATTTAGTACCAACCAGAGGGCCAAGACGAGATGCATTACGGTAACTATCGTTTCTATTCGTTAAACCAACCACTTCACTCTCAGATCACGTGACTTTTCGTATCACGTCATCTACCAGTGACATGATTGGTTTATTAAAAACTAAATAAACTAAGAGAAACGCTTGCTAGCGTAGTGCATCTTGTCAGGGCCCACTGTTTAATGGAGCGAGATAAAAAACACCATTACCTCGTTACCGGGCGTTTTTTTTTTTGGGAATTAGTTATGATAAGGCGTTTAACCGCGAAGACGGAACAATGCCACTGTGTGGCATTTTTACATTTATAAAAATCGAAAGAAGCGTAACTGTGCAAATTGAGCATAGTTGAACTGGCCAGATATAAATTGATAAAGCAGTTGCGTGTGCCGAACCCCGGGCCCGTATTACAGTCGCCTTTATGTGGCGGTGGATAAAGAATCTGTCACTTTCGCACTTACGTACTGGTCAAAAAGTGACAGATGTTTTGTTCACGATCATCCATATCAATAAACGCGATTAGATAGGCCCACTGCACAATAGCTAATAGCCTTTGGTAATCCGAGTCACAGCGCGGCCGGACGCGGCTCAATCGACCGGAGGTTCCACGGGAAGCCACTACCGGAAATGGAAGTGGTTTACCTTCCGCAGAGCTAAGGCTTAGGAGACAGATATACTATTATCTAAGAAAACAAACGCTTTCCGTATTTGCATAAAGAAGCCAGAAATCAAAGGAAAACAAGATAACCATAAACACCAGAAAGGAAAACAAGACTGGGTAAAATATTTCCTTTTATACGAGGAAAACGAATAATGACAAAATGAAAATCTTCTACGCACTGCCTTAACCTTTGTTAAGAACCGTAAAACGGGGTGAGAAGGGATTAAGGGGTGAGTAGGGACACAATCCAAAATAAGTAATAACTTGTCACAAATAAGAACAAAATTATTAAGGGACAATCAATTGGAAAAAAAATCTTCATCATGCTTCATTTTAGGTTGTGTCCCTCCCTACTCACCCCTTAATCCTTACTCACCCCGTTTTACGGTACAGTACTTATATTGCAATCGAGTCGATTTATTTCTCGCGCCTATTTAGGTAATAGCATAGTAATAGGTATACAAATTATGTTACAGATTTCAGTGGCGTTAGTGCCTTACATAATCAAATCTGATAGGCGATTTTATCGCCCTCTACGGCGAATTAGCCTAGCAATGTGCAAGTTGCAGAACATCCACAGGAGATTGAATTTTTTTTAAGAAATTACCAAAAACAATTGGATTCAAATGTATTGCATTGAGATATTATCTTTTTACATAAAAAATACGAATATTCTCAGAAATTACCGAGAATTTCTCACAGACAAAATTTGAGAACTGTTTCATTGATATAATGCTATTACTTACTTAAAATATGAGATACATTTTACATTAGTTTATTATAAATACATCAATGCCATGTTTTCTCGACATAAAACAACCCTACAAAACAAATAAGATACATAATTAAGCATAAAGTTATTATAATAGAGAAATTATAATTGAAAAATAATTGAAACGAGTTACTGAAACGTAATTAAAAAATTCCGAGCCGCAGTAATTCGCTGCCCGTGCCCGTGCACTGTGGGCAGGCGGCGGCGGGCGCTAATGAAACAAAAACAATCCCAAATGCATTAAAATTATTACGGAGCGCGGCCATACTCACAATGCACTCTGTTGTGCTAAATGGTAATTTTATTATAATGTTATGCTTTTAGTACCTGAATATAAGTGTACTTTATCTAACGCATTAGTTACCATTTGGATAAGTACACCATATTTATATATATAATCCATAGTTATTTGAACACTGGCGTTTATTATCTTTTCGATAGACCTTTGAGGTTTATACAGGGTGTCCCAGTACTTGACGTAAACATTAGCGGTGTAAGTATTGGTGACGGAGGCAAAGGCGTACCTCAAGGCAGCATACTTTGCCAGTGTCATTAAAACCTTAATAACTCCTAAACTTATAAACAGATTGAAAAGTTAAAACTATTTTCTGGACCGGTAAGAAATGGGCTTTCTTCCTCGTAACCCGAGCACGAACTTTCACCTTCTATCGAGTAAGTAACGTCTACGTATCTTCATGGAAAAATTATAGTGATTAGTATCAGCGCCCTGTGTCCGTATTTAGTAGGTATTCAAATTAGCACGTGATTTACGGTGACTTTCGTATTGTCTTGACATATAAGTACGTAAAATAATGTATGAAAATATGAGTTTGATTTACGGGTTCGTGCGGTATAGGTAGGTTCGGAACGTGATGACGTTTGCGAATAGTAAAGGTTTTGTCATGAAAGCGAATGGGCCGGTATTAGGTTCGCCTTCATCGTGGTGGATAAAGTATCCCGTCACTCTCGCACTTGCCAACTGGTCAGAAAGTAACAGATGTTTTATTGACATCGATAAACGCGGTCATAATAAACCCGCTGAACACCGAACAAATATGCTCATACGATACGTGTCCTATTCTATTAATTTAAAGTTCTCGAAGTAAAATAGTCATAGTGAACCCTTCCTTGCGTAAGGCTGCGGCTCCACTGAGGCGGAGACGAGCGGAGCTGTATAAGGCGCATGCGGTCACGTCGAGCGCGCCTTGCGCACGTTAGTTCAGATTCTATTGGTTAATATTGGCACAGCTCCGCTCCACTCGGCTCATCTCCGCCTCAGTGGAGCCGCAGCCTAATACCTAATACCGTGACACAAGATCCGACATGGTGACGTAATAAATATTATTAAAGTGACCGCAGAACCCCGACAGGCTACGTGATACCAGGTAATCCGCTCGCGCATTACCTAACTTTTAATCTCCTTGACCTGGAGTTAAGGCAACTAATGGACTGACGAATTAGGCAGAAGTCTCTCAAATATGTACTCCATAATTCGCACCACCGAAAACGTAAATTCTTAATGTAGGAGAGCAGAGAAAGTTGATTTTAAGTAAGTAAGTATATAAACTTCAGAGTTTCGTTTATTTAGGGCGTCTTTTCAAACACTTTTTGAACTTTAAATGACGTATATAAGATTCCGATTTCAACTAGCTAACTTTGCAGCGAGGGTTACGAGAGACTAAATTACTCTGCAGGTTATAGTCGATCTTTCGATTTTAACCAAAAAAAAGTTGGCCACGCTAACTCAATCAATTAAATTTTCTATGAAACTTTTCCGTTGTGACACGAAAATTAGCCATAGGTACAATTTTAGGGATACTTTTCGTCGCACAATGGAACTTTTTTCGTCTTCGTTGTTTGTATGGTTAAGTGCGCTTAACTGTGGTCCAACTTTTTGGTCCTCGGTCCTCACCCACCAAGTATGAAGCAAGCTGGATCATGCATGAACCATTAAGGGAATCAAGACTTGAAGTTTAATTTGATATAGCCCGCTCAAATTAATTGTTCATCTTGCTGGTATACCGCAACACCGGCGCAGGGAGCACAGTTGAGCACACTCAACTGAAATGAGAACAACATTCTCTCGTACGGAATATATTTAGTGAATTTCAAATTGGAGCACACGAAACCCCATTCCTGAAACAGTTCTAACACTTCTAACTCAATTGCTCGTTTATTGTAAGTGCGCGATACAATCAGGTAGGTATTTAGATCTTAATCCGTTTTCAGTGGTTGAAATGAAATTAATCAGATACAATGGCTACCAGGCGAGCAGAACGGGGGCGGGTAATGAGCGTATTGTCTTTGTTCGCCTTAGCTTCGGCGTGTCGTGAAGGGTTTCTATTCATCGAAATGGCTGATCGCGGTGTCGTTACGGTTTATATCAGGGTTATATGTATATGTACGAGTATGTAAGCAGTTAATCGGATTCCACGGCTTAATTGTTTCAATACAGCCACGCAGTTCCTTCGTATTTAGTCAGTTAAACATACCTTATAACTTAACGGTTCCTATCTTACTTTTTTATAATAAATAAAAGTTACAGATCGTAAGTTAAATCCAACAATGATATTATGCAAAAAGAATTCATTAAAAAAATATTATTTTACTCACTATCGTATTTTGACTTACCAAATTTGTTTACCTACCTACTGCTTAATGGGGCTAATTTGAATCGGTGGTCTCTAATTAAAAATAAATGTAAACCTAAATTTATAAACGTCAAATGTGATTAAAGTCTAACAAGGGAAGAGCTTAAAGTTAATAAATTTAGATTAACAGATATTTAGTATTAGAGAACACTAATTCCAATTGGACCCATTATCCCCTTGAGTCCACCACCAGCTCGACTCACTACTTGGTACGTTATAGACGGTATCATATTTACTACTTACTACTCCAAGTAACCTTATGGACTGGGCTTTATGTTTAAAGATATAGGGTGAGTGTATAATGACGGCCCCGCATCAGGCTGGATCATCTAATTGTGTCCGGTTCACCGCCGCCGGCCACTCACGCGCCTCGCCGCGCAGCACGCTTTGTGCTCCCCTGCCGCCGCTCTCGGCCTATATTCGCATAAATCCGCGCGAACATAACTTCCACGCCTAAGCCTTTATTTTAGATACTTACGAGCCTTTTATTACGGCCATTGACGTTATGGGGATACGTAAAATCGCAAACGACCAAACCTAAACAAACTTCAATAAGAAAGCGGATACTTAAGGACATCATTATTTTTAGTGAATTTGCGGAACCTGCTGTTTATGTGATTATGGTGGGTTTCAGTGGTTTGAGTAAAATAAACGCCTGAGATTTTTGTGACCAAAACCCTGATGATGCTTTAAGATAAATGTTCAATATTCATGTTGTTTAAGTACCTTCGAGCCAGTCCTAGGATCAACATAATTATTAACAAGGTAAATCCAGCACTTTCCAGAGTTTTCTTAAGTGAATTCCGACTAAGCGGCCGCTCAACGTCTCGGCTGGAACATAATCTTTATTATAAGTGTACAAAGGGGAGCCTGTAAAATCGAATTTACTTGTAACTTGAATTATATAAAAGCATCACTTAATAAAAAAGCTATAAATTATTTTTGATGAAACATTTCCCACTGTTCATTGACTCTCCTCAGTAAGTATAACTGACGGCAGGGCCATCAATCCATTTTATTTGATGAATATACGACACAATTTTTTTTTTAATTTCCCATTTCCATTTCGTATTTATTATTTGGGTAACCAATAACCTGACAAGAGGTTTAGGTAAATAGCAATGGTTGTCAGATAGAATTTAATAATAAATATTTATTAGAAAGCTTTGATCGTACCTGTTTCGGCGTGTAAAGCTAGCATACATTAAAGCGTCCATGGTTTAGCAGTATTCATAAGAAATATTGTAAATTCGGTGGCATCATCGTATGAACCTTAATGACATAATATTTGTATATGGCCGAAAAACCGGCTTATTTTTTACCTTGTGCAAAGTAAAAATAGCTACAGACTGCACAAGAGATAACGCACATTTGGCCCTTAGGTATACATTTTATCATGGCCTATGAGACTCGCACGTACAGTCACGAGATTTAATTTGGTACCCACCTTAGGTCCAAAGTCAAACTGACATTCTACAACAATAAGGTTGAGTTTTCTATAAGTTACTGATGACTTGACATCTCTAATGACATTGACGACTTCAAGCATATTTTTCTTGAAATGGGTCCCAAATTAACGCTCGTGACCGTACATAACAGAATTACATAGGACACCCCATTACAAATCGGTCAAATAGTTCATAAAACTCAGTCATTACCTTTATTTTGGTTTCGAGTTGACACGGGGATGAATGGATAAGCAACTCTTAATAAATTTAAATTATCCGTTGATTTATGAATAACAACATGAAACAACTTTACTGCAGAGCCGCTTTCGTTCTCTCAAATAAAACAAGCCAAAATAAACGCGGACAAACGAACATAACTACGTGTATTGTGTATGTGTGTATAATGAAGATTTTTGGCAGACTTTTTCGTATCCGTTAGACATGATGGATGAACGATAGAACGATGCCTGAGATATGTTTTTTATTGCTAAGGATTGTGTCTCACATTTTGTCGCCGCAATGACGGATGTTGGGGCGCGAAATTCTGCCGTAAAACACAAGATGTGCCGAAGAACACTATAATATTTGTTATATGTACCTATGTACGTAGCCCGTACAATGTTAAGATACAAGTACCAATATCACTACCGCAAGCCAGAGGGAAATTTTATTGGAAAATACGTGCTGTTCGAATAATGAACGACATTTTGAACAGGGCTCCAGTAACATAATTCTACTTAGTTTGGCCTATCTTGGATTCATTTACATTTATAGTAATAATTTTGCCGACGTTAACAAAGCTGATGAGATGATTACAGTATACCTAAAAGCAAAATGGGCTAAAACAGATTGCAACAGACCCCAGTGTTAGTTATTTTTATAGTGCAACTTTAAACTATTTCTGCGTTAAAAGCAGAGTCTACCAAGTCCAATTAAATTATAGAACGGTGTGATGTTGTAGAAACACCACCTCTACGAGGTAGCCTGCAGCAGTCACATAGTTTATATAAAACCGACCAAAAACAAAACAGGAACATTTGAAAAAAATCTACTTACGTCCATAGTAGTCGTTTTCATAACCTCAAAGTTCGGATGTAAGTACTTTTGTAACACAAGCGAATTGTATTAACATTGAGCAGAGCCCGCGTTTTCAGAGTCGCGCTACGTTGCCGGTCGTACTGAAATCACACAAGTTTCTCGTTTGAAATCAGATTCAGCGCGCACCTTGGAAAGACGACCATTTTCCCGAGCGTGAACTCAGGGGTCGATTTGAAGTTTAAATCGAGTCTACATTCATATACCTACAAATAAAACATTCTTATTCAACACTGGGGCCCTAATATGGCTGCGTTTCGCGTGACAAAGTTTGGATATGGCATCCGTCACCTTCTGACACGTAAATAAGTACGAGAGTGACGGATGCTTTATCCACGTTTGACACGCGATAAACGCAGTCATACTAGGCCTGCTGAAATCGAATGATCGATAATGGTCTAAGAAAATTTAATGTTTTATACTTTTCATCACACTTGCTCGTAAATAGTGTCCTAACATGCTAGAAAAATCGACCGTAAATCCAAAATAATACCCGCGGGCCTTTTTTTACCATTACGCTTCTAACGTACGTAATAGCTTTTTTTTTAAATATTACACGTGGACTCAAACTATCACAATACGTCAGGACCCCAATTCTTGTGCCATTCGATATGAAGTTTCATTCGAGATGAAATGTCAGTAGCATACAATTTCCTAAAAATCTCGCATATAAACTATTGATCTCGACTGTCACTAGAATCGGACTCCGAACCCGTTTGACATTAGCTGTGGTAAGTCACAGACAATGATGTAGGTAGTCTGCCGAGAAGTATCCTATAATCTGTGGTCTGCCGCTAATAAGTTAAAAATATGATCTTTTGTCTGATTTTATTTCATTTCCTCGCAATTGTGATGAAAAACATTGTATGTTACACGGGTGGTAAAATAAATACAAATCTCGAGTCATTAAAGCCCTCAGCCTTCGGCTTCGGGCTTCTAACAGACTCTCGTTTGTAATTCTTTCTTTACCACCCTTAATACACAATGTACTATTATAGCAATTTTTATACATACCTAGTTATAAGAATCGTAATATTGTACTTACCTAAGTATTATAATTGCGAAAGTGTTTTTTTTGTTTCTTCGGTCTTCACGGTTTCAAAACATTCGATGTAAAATTTGACGGACCTCTAAGCGGAAGGATTATTAGTTTTTTAATGTAAAAATCAAAACGCTTTTATACACGTCGTAGAATCGCTTTGTCTTTGTGTTTGCATATGATCTACTTGTGTGTTAGCGGTTTGCGCCACGTAGATAACTATTTATTATACAATCACCATACCATACTTCATACTATTATCAAACTGCATGGTGGCTATCTAATTTGGTTATCTTCATGGCAGAAGCCATTAAAACAGATGACAATCAGAGTGTCGTTTATGCATTGATTATCGTGTTTGTGTTACCAGAGCGGGCTTAGTATGGTCGCGTTTATCGCGTGCCATAATGTGGATGAAGCATCCGTCACTCTTGTACTTATTTACGTGTCAGAAAATGACGGATATTTAATCCAAATCTTGTCACGCGATAAACGCAGCCATATAAGGACTACGCTTTTTGACGCGTTTATACCTATAAATACGAGAGTGACGGATGCTTTATCCACATTTGCTGGTTATGCAGTTATTTTTACGGCGAGCGTTAAGGGCAGAACTATACATAATATAACTGCTATAGCTTTGTCCTAAACTGAACTGCATATCTATGTCATAATCATAACGACCCCCAATAAATAGGTTCATACCACCATATCCGAAGAACGGCACTTTTATAGTAGTTTATGCAATAGTTGTATAAGAGAGGTCAAAATATATGAGTGACGTGAGTTACGATGTGAGCCGAAGGCGAACATCGTAAAGGAAAGCGCCACGAGTGTTTTTTGACTTAGTTATACACCGTTGCATACAATACTTTTTCTACGACTAGGTTTCAAATGAAATGCAAAATTAAGCGAAAAAACTTACAAACGAACGAACGAAGTAAAGAACAACAAACGAGCGGGAAACGAGAAAATGACAAAATATGTGTCTATGGTTTACTTTGTTTTTAAATTGACGGAATGGAAATTTACAATTCCAAAACATTTTAATTTGACCAATCAGAATACTTCACTAAATTAAATCCACCAATCACAATACACATCGACTGTCAAACGGAACGATAGGTTCTTTTAGGTACGTGTTTCTCTTTAACTAATTTAAATCTTTTAAAAAAACTTTGTAATTCGTATCAACCAATCAGAATACAGCTATTTTAAAATCGACCAATCAGATAACTGAAATCATTTCTCAAAACATTAGGTGTTTTATAGTCCCTATTTCACAATCGTTAAAATATGATTAACAGGCTACACTTAGTAATCTGTGGCGTATCGTTAGGGCGACTTTACGACACCGAGAGCTGTTATGGGGAATAGAGTTATAGACTTTTCTGAAGTCATATTATCTATGTTCTTATAATAGTGTTCGTGACTATGTAAAAGACTAATAAAAGTACAGGAGTAGAAAAAATATTTTACTTATTCCTAACCCCTATTTACTTTATTAAAACAAAGAGTTTTTGCCAAATAATTGTCCAACTCGAGAATAGCCATGTTTTAAAGAAGCAGTTAACGTAGTTACGTGAGGCGAACGACACGTAGTGAGCGCCGACTCAGCAAACCGGGGTGATATTCCGGCTCTCGCGGGCTGCGGAAACCAGTGCCAAAGACACAAATCTCCGATCGATTCTAAAGCGAGTAAGGATCTAGAAAGGCTAGTTCATTTCAGTGAATTGGGTTTTGTAGTGAAGGAGAATAGCACCTCGGAAAGTGTTCGTCATCGGAAAAACTGCGGGACTGCTGACGCGGCCGGCTCGTGATGAATTGAACACGTCGCGGCGTGCCTCCTTCGCCAGGCGACTGCTCATTTGTTCTCGCTACTTATGTGTTCTTAGTATAGACGTATAGTACCGTGCAGCTCTGACTGAAGTTGATACGTAAGGACCACCACACGACGCACTAAAATCAAGCGAGCCTTACTACATACCTACTCATATTAGATACAACAACAAAGAGAATATTATGTTAGTTGAATTAAAAAAATCTTGCTGTTTTATCTAGCTTTGGTTAACATTACTAATTTATTTGTTTTGTTTATGCCAACTAAGAGTAAATCTCTATTGGTGCCCATTGTTTTTGAATGGCTGTTTTTAAGGAACAGATTTGCTACTAGTATACTAAATATAAATAGGTAAATATAAATAGAAACTACTGTTTTCCTTGCATTCCATCTATTCTATCTATCTTATCATCTAGTATATGTACCTCCTTCAGTATTACAATTGTTTAAACACATCTTTCAACAAAAGGGTACCGTTGCTCGTTATGATTGTAAGTCCACATGCGAACAGGAATAAATAAAAATGCCGAGAATAGAGTCAATGTAAGCGAGAATTCAAGAACACCTCTGTCGGGACTTGTTATTACGAGTTGATTATGCAGCTGACAAAGAGTAGGCGAGGCACAAAGAAAAATCTCGAAAAATCCGGTTAGCCAGGTCGAATCTCGAGGCAATTATCTGTGTCTACAGTCGTAATTACTGGCGACCCGGGAGTTACAGCGAGATAAGCGGCCGAAGAGGAATTTACATAAACCCCAGCCTCGCGCTTCTTACATAATTAGTATTGTGGGAACGTTATGACAAGGATACGTCGCCTTTTGTTGGTAAACCAACCCCAGCACGGATTCACTCGCAAAATATTATACTTGAAGCCATTTTAGATAAATGGCGAAAACGTGAGACTCCATACAGCGTGAGAAAGTTCACTATACAGTTAGCCGACAGCTTCTATCAATTCACGTCAAAGAAAATCCGCGGACAGATTGATGTGACACCGGGATGCCTCCGAGGAGGAGAATTAGGTAATTTGTAAGAAAATACCTTCACTGCGATGCCGAGGCAGGAAATTGCGGTGTATTATTGGAACTATTTCATGAAGAAAATACCCTTTTACTAAATCGGCACCACTTTTGCTTTGTGTGAGAAAATGTTCTTACATCATTTACACTATAGCTATTTTACTCTACGAGTTTAGACTGACTTTGAGTTGTATGAATCTTAGTGATACTACAATATCCGTCGTTTGTCTATCAAAACGAATGGACCAATTCAATTCGGGTACGTTTTGAACCAATAGTGGTGACTGGTGATACGATACTAAAAGTAAAACATTCCGAGGAACCTTGAAAGAGCACCCCTCTTGTTTAATCTACATCTTTCCATCAGCGAAATAGGTATCGATGTCATCTGTAGGTGTGTGCTGCGTGGTGTAGGTATCTCGCTCCACTCGCGACCCACTTCCGAACCGCGCGAGTCCGTTTTTCTCCGACCGGAAATGAGATTTCCCGACAGATATAATGGCTTACCACAGATTATATCACGCGCTGTTTGAATTTAGAACTTTCTCCAGAATTACTGACAATTTCGAAAGTTTATCTTATCATTAAGTATCCAAGTTTTTAATTACCTTGGGAATGTGATAACGGGAGTTTGATAGAATTAAAAGGCTTACTTTTAACGGTCCTTCGAGTTGTGATAAATAATGACGGTTTAAAATTGTTGATGAAAGACTTACTGATATTGGGGCGGCCATTGTTTAGCGAAGATGTTCGAGGTCATGTTTACATCTAGTTTGTATTATAGTTCAGCACGTGGAAGTTACCAATACTCTATAATTACTATATCAATAAAATGTTAACAAACATACCTACGTGAACGAATAACCGAATGCTTACACGACCTTCAAATTACTTCAAAGTTAAACCAAGACTTGGTAAACTTTTAGCATTGGGTTCGAGTCAGTAGACACGGTGCTGGTTGAACTATAACGGTAGACTAAACTCGAATCGCAAAGATAAATATAAACATTACTGAGTATCGTGGATGAAAACCATTTACTGGTACATAACAAGCTTTTTATATGATTTTAATTTTTATAATACTTACCTACTAACATGTTTATTGCCAACGCTACTAAAACTTGTTTTTCGTCTGTTCTATAATAGGCTAAGTAAAGTTTTTGGAAGATATGTATATTATATTTTTTATCGATAGTCGTCATCCTAAAGATCAAGAAATTGCGGCTCTTTTATTTTTATTTCCTCTAATATTTTAGAAATATTTTTTTTAGTTATGAAGTTGACATTTGTACACTTCAATGACTGACTAGCTTGTTGCCTTCGTACTTAATGAAAAAGAAAAAAAACACTTCTATATCTGTCATTGTCAAACCAAATCAAAGTAAACAAACGATTCAAATACAACGGCTATTTTCTGTTTGCTTGTGTTTCATGTGATCAGTGTTTTTAGAAATATTTTTAACGATCTCAGAACGAACTCTGGACTTTCGTTTTGCCGCTTTACTTTAAGACCTTTGCACGATATTTGGTCTAAGATTTATTTTCGAACCCTTTGGCACTTCTTCTTGGACACCGATTTCTTTCTTTTTCGACGACTCTTGCTCTGCTTTTTGATAGCCACGAAAGCACTTTTGAATTGTACAATCCACGCAATGAATTCAGGCAATCCCACACGGACTGTGGAAATGGAGTATTACAAAGATTTACTTGAATTTACTTATTTGAATTAAACCGTTTGTTTACTTTGATTTGATTTGACGTTGACAGATATAAAAGTGACAGTTTTTTTTTTCTATTTCATTAAATACGAAGGCAACAAGCTTGTCGGTCATTGAAGTGTACAAATGTCAACTTCATAACTAAAAAAAAGATTTCTAAAATATTAGAGGAAATAAAAGTAAAAGAGCCGCAGTTCTATGATCTTAAGGATGACGACTATCGAAAAAAAATATAATTTACATCTCCTCCAAAAACTTTACTTACCCAATTAGAGAATGTTACTACGCCTAGGATATTTAGAGAAATAGTTTTGCTGACCCGATTTTCGTACCCCGGCATTATTTTCTTTATCGCGAAGCATTATATAAAAAGCGTATTTAAAACTTGTATTTTCTTAGTTAGTAAATAAGTAATGAATGCTCAAGCCCGTCCTTGCTAGCATAACACGTACATTTGATTATCATTTTTGTTTAAAAGTTTTTCGAAATAAATGTGACGTATAAGTCGCGTATTTTCACTACCTAACTAAAGTTACATTAAAAATACAACCAATGCTAAAGATCTGTTTAAAATGCACCTAATTACCTCCTTGGAGCTACTTATGGTTAATTTCCCCTTACCCAATGTTAATGTAGCTCACTAATCGGTTTTTAATCACTCGCAAACGATGCTTGTACAACATCAGACCTAAATAAAATCAAGTAGCGATAACAAATGAAGTAAAGCCTAAGGGCGGCTATTAGTTGGCAGTCACTGCGACAAATGGTTTGAATAATGACGATTCCCCCCTTTTAAATGGTTCCATCTGCGGTTTTGACGCCAATAAATAATGGTCTTTAGGAGCCGTAGTTCTCTCACTGCATAAATAACCGTAGTTTAGCGAACGGCTTTGACGTAGAGGACGTTAATCGTATGAATGGAACGCGGCGAATGTTTTTGCTATATGCCAGTATTCTATTTAAATTCCTCAAAACTACGTTAGCATACGTGGCATAAGTAGCAACTAGGTCGATTATTGAAGCATGCAAGTGAGTCATGTTCTTATATTTATAAATGTAGCATAACAAGAAGCCGTGTTAATTTTTTGTTAATTAGACCAGAAACTCTGTTATAAGGTGTCAAAAGCGCCCAAATTCTAGATAGTGAACGGGACGGAAATATGAACTGCTACAGTAATGTCCCTTTTAGTACCTAATACTGCCACAGATATGTAGGTATTCATTTATCGCACGAGATTTATTACTGCCTCGCGGAAGCCATAAGATAACATTATGTACAGTGTAGGTATTTCAAACAACAAAATAATTTACTTATCAGAAAAATAAAACAAATAAAGTTAAGGTTGATTCTCTCAATGTACTATAAATTTTGCCCATTATGCTAATACAGCAATGAGTGTAGTGTGACCACAGTCGCAAGTATTTTTCAATTATTGAATACTTTACCTAAACAGACTAAGTATTTTGAGTATTTAATTATTATTTAAACTTGCATCTCATCAGCAAGCTGTATGAAAAGTTATACCTAAAATATAGTGAAAATTATTTTTGTCTCAATTTACTTAGTAACTAAAGTAGCTTAAGTGATTGATTATCGTATGTTCTCCCATTAAATTAGACTTTTTACTTGTTTGTTTTATTTATTACCTGTTTTTACCATTTACAGTCTAGATAGAGGGCGTAATGCCAATACTTTCTGATAACATCAATATCTGATGGCTTTGGCTGGGGCCGGAAGTTACGACTGTTTACATTTTTCGATACCTACCTACAGGGAACTTCAAATTGGTGAACCAGTCGGTTGCAGGCTGCATGAATAAATCGAGTGATACATTTATTCGGCTCCGCCGGTATCTCGGGCTTTACGACCGAGCCGCGCTCCTATCGACACGAGACGCCGCTATTCTCAACTCAGTCGATAAATAAACGTCTAATCAACAAAGTATGTATTTTCTTTTAGATTCAAGTTTCAACAGCACTCGAGCGAATGGAAGATAGATGACTGGTGATTAGTGTAGGTAATTATATACGTATAAAGGTATCATTGATGCATTGGTTGCGTGCTATGAGAATAAAACATAAAGAATTAGTTTAAAATGAAAATGTATTTCCATTTTACTTACTCGTGTAGTCCATAGCATTTTATTAAAATTGTCATGTTTAAAAAAAATACCCCTACGTGACAGAGGCCATTCATCGACATAAAAGTGTTACAGATGTTAGTTCTATTTTGAACTATCGCCTTTCAGAATTCCACGTGCAGTGGTAAACTCAACAAAATAATCATTCATAGCATAATTGACGAACACAGGTCACATACTTGGTTTAGAATGAATATTGGGTAGGTAGCTACGACTGTTATTGGTGTGTTTGTACATATTCAATACTATGCAAACGCAAGACATTTTTATTGTGAAGATTTTTAGGAGGAAATATGAACTCGTATACTTATTAAATGTAACGAACTTAATTGATTATAATTAACTAGAAGAATAGATATATATCTGGGGCCAATTACAGACGATACTTACTGCCACCTTAAGCTCTGTAAAGTTATATCCCCAGCGTCGACAGACTGAACTGATGAGACTCGAGATGATAGTCTAGTGGTTTCATAATAGGAGCACTCTTGAGTTTTACGAGTTTTCCTCTCTGGTACACCTACCTCGCTTGTTTCGAGCGTGGATACAACATTTGGTATTCTGGTCAAAATTCAAATAGTATAATGTACCGATTTGCATTTATCTTTTCAGCGAAATGGGTATTTCAACTTCAGCAGAACAATGCTTTGTGCCAAATATTTTTTTATAGTAGTGAACTTATTATTGTACTATTCACTAGATGTTTTAGTTTACGTAATCGATCCAAATATTTAACAATAAGAACCCGGCAATGCATATTTTAATCATTTATTTAATTGTCGTGTCACGGTGTTTGTAACAAAACTCCTCCGAAACGGCTTGACCGATCCTTATGAAATTTTGTGTTTATCTTATGTACAGTCAGCAGCAGAAGTAGCTAAGCGGCCCGCGTGTTCAAAATGACCTACACACGACTTTATTATTAAGAAGTTAAGAACGTGCGTAGTTCATTTTGAACACGCGGCCCGCTTAGCTACTTCTGCTGCTGACTGTACGTAAAGTATACCTATTTCATAAGGTTTGTATGACCAAAAAAAAAACACCTGACCAACTCCGGGCGCAGACAGCTAGTTATAGTTGTTAATCGTAGGTACCTTCAATTCTTGGTTCCGTGTCCCGTTACTCTCGATTATTGTTTATTTATTGCGCTTTTCGGTATATCTTGCGGGTGCGGTTCACATTTTGGTTGTTTGTGTTCCTGTAGTTAGATGTTTACGTTACTTATTTCACTTAATAAATCGCTCACAGTTGGATCGACCTTTGGAGACGCGTACCTATTTCGGTCTATTTTCCAATACTGCGACCGAACGAGCTTCGAGAATATTTGTATAAGTTCTTCCTTATAATCCTTGTTAAGTATTTATATTAGTAAATTTTATATTTACAATTGAAAATATTCACTTTATGTCATTACTTCATGTATGTTTCGTTCAAACTGACGATGTTGTTATTTTCGTTGTCTAGACAACGGGCAGAGACAATATCTTAGGTTTATACTGGGCCATGGAGTTAAAATGATGGTTTTCCATGGAATTAATATCTGGCACGTATAATTGAGGAATTTTATGAATTTTGAATTTGAAAATTAAAAAGTCAGATCACCAGGGTATAAAAACGGTGGCCCTGACTAGGGCAACCAGTCCAAAGACTACTATTGTACACTGAACCAGTCTTCTCTCAGTCGCAGCAGTGATAACTAGAAAACACTCCTCTCTCACTCACAGTAGTGATAACTAGAAAACAGTCTTCTCTCAGTCTCAAAAGTAAGAATTCTGGAGTTTAGCTTCCTACGGGGTCAAGATGGACCCCGAGAAGCGTCCTTCGTCGTTATGACGTAGGTAAACCAACTTTAAGTGGGGCCAAGTCGGGCTCCACGCCTTACGGATCCTCTATCCTCGTAATTCCAGCTTTTCATCGGGGACCGCTACTTTTTACTTACGGGTCCTAACTTGAACCCATCTACTGACACGCTGTGCAGCGTAAAAGTTGCCCGTGATTTGGCGATTCCGGGACCTGAGCAACTTGTCTACGGAGGAACTACTTTCAGCTTCACCACCAAAACTTTAAATTTAACCCTCGTGATATTAAGGACTTTTTTTATTTATTTTTTATCCTGTATGAAGAAAACTACGTGTTGAACCCTGACCCTAATTTACTATTTCTGTGCTTTTCTTTCAATTTCACCTCTTTCTCTCACTAAATTTTTTTAACATCTGTTACGTAGACTTTCGAGTGATCGGAAGACCACGTAACACGACATACCTAGTATAAAATAAAGTGGATAGGTAAGGTCAGGTAAGGTAAATTCAGATTAAAATGATCAATATCTCCGAAACTAGTAACAATCGCTGAACATACATACGGGTTAAATCGATAGCTTATTAACAGCTCTATCAGTTCTAGGCGGGTTGATTACGTGCAGATTTATAAAAATAAAGAAGACATAAGTGACTTTATGTCCTGCTCCTCTGTGCCAGCAGAGGCGACGTCACGCGTGCGAATAATGAACGCGAACCGAGCGTATGCTGCTGTATCTGTTCGATAACCAGCTGCCAGGCAATCAGCACGGACTCTTACTGAGAAGACGCTGGACCGCAGTAAACCCGTACGCAGGTTGCTGCTAATGATGACCCCAAAGGAGTATCACGAAGGCTACACTTGGTAGGAGAAGAAGAAACAGAAGACCGCGTCGAGGAACCAATGCGGCGTGCGACTTGCTGTGTCCTGAGTATGTACGAGCTAAGAGTGGACTCCTGAGGGTCGAGTGGTTGCAGCCTCACCATTAAGTGAATCTTAAATCTTTTGTGGTACGAGTAAGATCAAAGATCGGTCAATCTTTTAAAAAGAGGAATTCTGGCCGAGTGGTATCATATTTCGATTTCAATTCCGTGGCCGCCGGCTAGCTGACACCGTTAAAAGTATGTACCTATGTGCTCGCTTTTATTTTAATTATGTAGGTACTTATATATGTCTGTAAGGTATTTACAAATATGGGTCTCGCTGCCTGAAACAAAGGTTTTGGATTTAGGTATATATACTCACGGACAAAATAAACAAAACATACGAACCACTTTCAAACGAATTAATGTTGATGAATCCGTCAGTTTATATCACTTATTTTTATTGCACCGAAAGTATAGTACCTAATTTCTAAATTAGATGACTAATGACTATCTTATCGTATCGTTAATTAGACCTATATCGGCACATAAGTTCGTCTATGCGCTGTTAACTCCGTTCTCACATATTTCATACATATGTCAAGCTTCACACAATCCGTCCAAACGTTTTTTGGTCTTTATCTACTTACTCTTATATCCATCCACATTCATAATCATCACATCATTCTTTTAGTTGCGTTTCCTTCGTCTTTTCTAATTACATGTCCAAACCTTGTCAATTCTATAACTGCTCAATTTTTCTATGGGTGCTATTTTCAACCTTCCTCTAACGTAACGTAGGTATGCATTCCTATCTTATCTATTCTATTGACGCCCAACACCCATTGCACCTTATAAGGACTACTTATTTGTTAAAAAAACTTACGTTGTTAAACAACGTATAACGTGTTTCTAAAACATTGTGATATGGGTTATAGTACATTGTGTATTAAGGGTGGTAAAGAAAGAATTACAAACGAGAGTCTGTTAGAAGCCCGAAGCCGAAGGCTGAGGGCTTTAATGACTCGAGCTTTGTATTTCCTTTACCACCCGTGTAACATACAATGTTTTTCATCACAATTGCGAGGAAATGAAATAAAATCAGACACAAGATCATATTTTTAACTTATTAGCGGCAGACTACATCATTGTCTGTGACTTACCACAGATAATGTCAAACGTGTTCGGAGTCCGATTCTAGTGACATATGAGATCAATAGTTTATTATGCGAGATTGTTAGGAAATAGTATTCAACTGACATTTCATCTCGAATGAAACTTCATATTGAATGGCACAAGAATTGGGGTCCTGACGTATTGTGATAGTTTGAGTCCACGTATAATATTTAAAAAAAAAGCTATTACGCACTTTAGTTACGTAATGGTAAAAAAAGGCCCGCGGGTATTATTTTGGATTTACGGTCGATTTTTCTAGCATGTTAGGACACTATTTACGAGCAAGTGTGATGAAAAATCAGTTTAAGTCCGGCTCGGCTGGCGTGACGTAATCAATGTAACGGTAATTTTGATTGTTTATGACTTTCGAATAACATAGTGATTGTGGATTAGAATTTCGTCATAGTTTTCAATCGGCTCGTTGGTCTAGGGGTATGATTCTCGCTTTGGGTGCGAGAGGTCCCGGGTTCAAATCCCGGACGAGCCCGCTTTTTTGCCAAACTTACATTGATATCTGTTATTTTATATTTTGTTTGAACGTTAAGTCATAAACCTATTCCGATGATTTTAGAACCAATTGTGTGTACCTATTAAAATAGATATAATTACTGCTTCAGCTTTAAAGTATCAAGCGTTAGGTAAATTCAAAATTGTACAGAGTGGCAAGAAATCAAGTTGTTGAGAACATTGTAAGTAATAAAAACATACACCATGCATGCTCAATGTAGAAAATCAAAAAAATAACTGTGATGAATTGGTAATTTACGGCCAAAGTCCGCTTTATTAGAGCGCGTCATCGCTTAGGTCAGATAACGAGCATGTGAGCATGTGACACACAAGTAGGTAAAATATACACCATTATATCAGTGAACTCGCACAACGTAGGTATATTGTTAATATACTTAACAAAAATATCGCCTTAAAAATAAGAGTGCCTAAGTATAAACATATTCAATGAAACACAATAAAGCGAAAGACATTTCTTAGCATCGAGACATTCGTAAGGTATCGCGGTATGTGAGGTTGATTTTGAGAACTCGGCCTGACTCCACCAACTAATCGTACAACTTTCACTCGTGCGCGTACGCAGTGTTGAACGTGATCTCTATTTTCAACACTTGACTCAACCGGCTCGTTGGTCTAGGGGTATGATTTTCGCTTAGGGTGCGAGAGGTCCCGGGTTCAAATCCCGGACGAGCCCAAACATTTTTTTAAAGTTATTTTTATTAATATTGTAACAAGTTTAGTATTATTTTTGACCTAGTTGCTGTGTTAGAAGACTGCTTACAAATGAAACAGTCAATTTATCTTATATTAAACATATTATCCGAGGTGTCAGACTGTCATTCCGACATTCTTACCCACTAAGTATTTCTCTTGGCTCCGAATCCAACGCGGTGTAACTATTATGCTAATAGCGCTTGAATAAGATAAGATAAGACGTCGCACTGCTAGATCAACACCACGATCAATACCTACCTACCTACAGTATCAACTCAAAATACAACTTTATTTTAAAATCAACCTTAATAGGTACAGTACAACCGGTACCGCCTATGAACTTCAAACAATACAAGCAAGTTGTTCGAGTTGACACTGTGTTGATCTAGCAGTGCGATATTTTTAAGGAATTATTTTTGGTGATTAAAGCAAAAACAATCTAGGTCAACTGAATATTCATTTAAATACCTATCTGCTTCTAATTATTTGGAGTAGCTGATTCTAAAAGATAATCCTGACAGCTAACTAAGGAGCAAGACGACTCTCATTGAATTGCAAATTGTTTTGAGCCCCATTATGAGGCTGAATGGCTTTGTTAATAAGAGTGCCTGATTCGGAGCGGGAGTTATCTAAGTGCGGGGATTAACTTCGAAATACAAACGATTCCACAGCAAGGGCCTCGAGCCGCGATCTCGCGGATTATGCACACTGGTACGTCACTAAAGACCGAATTTATAAACTGGTATTGAGTGAAGTGCCTGATGCAACTGTTGCAAGACACGTCAAAGTGAATAAATGTAAATTCTTTGAAATCTACCATCTCAGATGCACCTGAAACGGGTTTCTCAGTTAAGAGTAGTTTATTAATAGGACCCTAAGGCAAAGAATAAGTCGATGGTTTTATGGTTGTATCTTGATTTTATGGTCAAAGTGACTGTACCAAAAACGATGGCAGTCTTATACAGGAGCACGTTTTACGCAGGCGCTTTTATAAAGGTAATGCATCTCATACAAAGACGGCGTTATGAAAACAAGCCGTTCATTTTAATCTATACTAATATTATAGAGCTAAAGAGTTTGTTTGTTTGTTTGTTTGTTAGCTTGAACGCGCTAATCTCAGGAATTACCGGCCCGATTTGAAAAATTCTTTCAGTGTTAGATAGCAAATTTATCGAGGAAGGCTATATATCATACTCACATAAACCGAAGCGAAGCGAGGGCGGGTCCCTATTTTACTTATACAAGTAGGTATTGTTAATTTTATTGGTAATTGCATGTTAGTCTGTAAGGTATTTGTAAATGTGAAACTATTAGTCCGAAATAAGTTATTCTATTCTATTAGTTTCAATAACTTCATTCTCGCTAGCGTTGCAACCACCTCGATATCCATATTTTAATTTAGTAATTAACTAGTAATAATTATAATCATGCGATTACCTACGTATCATCAACACAGCTAGTGCTTTTTTTCTAATTGTTATCATCCAAAATATCCATACACAGCGAGGTTAATCGTCGATGAGCGGTCTTGGTAGGTACTTCACCATCAGTTTTACTTTACGATAACGATATGTATTTTGATGAGAACAAATTGCTAAACCACTTTAGTAATCAAACTCATCGTCTCCCGTGAAATACTTACCATGTAGGAATTCTGATTTAATCATTTGTTCTTGAGTTATTTCGAAAATACCGAAATAGTTATATTTGTGTAGGTACTTACTTATTATTTTTCCACCAACCTATTGCTACATATTTCACAGGTGCCAGTTTATGCACGATGAAATAAAAGACTTCATAAAGTATTTGAATTCGTATCAAAATACCTGTTTCGTCTACGTCTACTAAGTTTCCTTTTCACATTTTGTAGGAACCAGTCTGTCTAATCCGCTTACCTTATTACCTAACACATGACTGGGGAAAAATAAATGTTTAAGAAGTGGGACTAAATCAAAATCTTAACCTTATGTTGGTCGTCTAACCTATGTAACATAATACATATTGTACATAACGGTACCGAAATATTCGTAACTACAATAAGATAAATATGTGGAAGAGGAACGAGTATGTGCGTGAAAGCGCTTGTGACTTTTGAGTTATGGAGGTAATATGATACAAAAATGCGCTTACGACCGCATGATGCGATGTTCGGGCAATACACGCGTTATTCCCAGTTCATTCACGGGATGAAATATCGATGGCCGCGGCGGGGCACAATCCCGGATTATGACATTGATTTGTTATGCAAAATGAAGGTTCCCGGGTCGCCGGTTTATCTATTCTGCGGCCAGTGCTCGGCTCGGGATATTACCGAATTTTAAAAAATCATCTACGCCGTATTCATACCGGAAAGCTACCTTTTAACATTTATGAATACGTATAAAAAAATCATTTTTATTTATTACGTCTATTGGAAAACGGATTATTATTCAAATCATCACACATTAATTTATTTGTTGTAGTTGTAAATCTGGGGGTTATTAAATAGCACACGTTGTTTTCTTTTTAAATAATTACTCTGAGTGCGATGCGAGTTTTTGACGTAGGTATATGTATAAGCTAGTTGGTTCAATGGTGGAGGCTGTACGGCTATAGTACTAATTTACTTGTTTATTAAGTAACAGGTAAGATAGGTACTATAAAAGTTACAAGATACTGAAGCGGTATCGATCGTTATTTGTTCTTACGTCACGAGTGTCGATTTCGCGTAGTCCACCTTCTGAAGCTTCCTTGATTATAGAAATTTGATCTTCGTGTAGTTATCGGAAGAGAGTGACTTATAAGCCTTTAAAAACAGATTCCGAACGTCAAAACTTAAACATAAACACAACCCTCAGAGCAACTAACTAGTAGGTACGTACTACGCGTTGAAAAATGTCTTCATCGACCTATTTCCCCTTTGCACAATGTAAAAGCTAGTCGGAATAAGTCAAGCAGCGAGGGCAGGACATGTCAATTTGTCCACGTCACTCGCCGATGGAATTGATGCCGGCCCGGCGACAGCCCGCCACATACACAAACACAATTACACAAACGAGCTCAATACGAGTTCCGGAACCATCACATGTCCAGTTGTACACCTACGAGCGCCTATGTAGAACAGTGATCACATTTCGGACGGCACTGCGGAAAAAAAGCGGAATGTTTTATAAGTACATGTAGGTATTTGTATTTATATTTTTACCTAGCTGTTGTGATATTTGATTGGCTTCTTTTTTTTAAGTGGTTTTGGATGTGTAATTGCTAAAAGTAATACAGGCTGGAGAATATTAAAAAAAACACACGTATAGGTTAATTCTACGAGAAGGAGAAAGTTAAATTAAATTCTAAAGTATAATCGCAACGAACCAACAATAGCAACGGATTTCGAATGGTGCTTTGTGAAAAATGGCGGGAAGCTAATTTGGCTCCGAACATTTTGTAAATAAAGTTTTGTAGTATAAATAACAATATGCCCTCGTGTCCGGAAGACTACCATAAGATGGAATGCTTTAATTTCAACACTTGTTTAGATTAAAAAAGCATCAAATTAGTTTTACAATTTAGGTAATTATATAAAGTAGGTAGTTAAAATGCTTACGTCCTGTACTCCTGAACTCGTGTTTTCTTATACGGTATAGGTATTATGGGGATATTTTGGACCTTGGGCAAGTAAATGAATAAGTACTAAACGGTATGAGAATCTGGCATCATTTTAAAAGTCGTCGATACATAATATTTATTATTTTGTTAACAAAATGTTACAGAATTATTAACAAGTTTTTTTATTTTATTTACAAAATGTTACAGAATTATCAACAAGTCAACTAGTTGTTGATAATTTTGTAGCTCTGCCTACCCCACTCTGGGAATGAAGGCGTGAGTTTATGTATGAATGCAGGGCCGGATTATCCATAAGGGGGGTTTCGCAACTGCCTAAAAATTGCGTTTTACGAAGCAAGAAAAGTTAAAGGAGCCCCCAGAATTGCACTTCTTACGGGCCCCTGACATGGTTAATCCGGCCCTGTATGTATATATTTACCTATTTACAACATTAAAAATTGAGGGCTTTGATCACGCTTGACCACGGTAGCAAAAAATTAGTTCGACTAAATTATAAAATTAAACCAACAAGATTCAGAAAAAAAGGAAAGGATTATTGTTCAAAAACCTTTACACAAAATTTTCAGCATCAGTCTGGTTCTGGTAAAATGAACTGAAACAGTTCAATGTTCATTGTGTTCCATCAAAATATTTGAGATTTAGTTTTGGTACATTTGAGAAAAAAAAAATATGGTATTGATAGGTTATTAATCGAATGTAATTAATAGCCGGAGAGATAGTGTACAAATAAATATTTTTAATGTAAGGTAGGTAAACCTGGTGTTAAAATAGAAACACCGTATCCTAAGTAGGCGCTTAAAGTAGGATTATTAGCTTTAAAAGGGGCCCAGGCGGCCATACCCCCCTCAAAAACCGTGTTCTTCTAGCAGAAAACGGAGTGGAGGCTCTAAGAAAAGGCCTCGCTTTCCCCCCAAAATTATAGGGCAGCCACTAATTACCTACTTAGTACAGGAATAACACAAAAGGCGGTGTCTGTTTTATAATTACTCAGTTATTTTTACGATACTAACTACTTTGCGACGCTCTCATATACAATGTTTCTTTAAGAATTGGGACCTTCCTTTTATTAATTTTATTTGAAGTCGTTCAAAAACACAATTGTTTGTTACAACCTGCTTCGAGAAGAAGGCGCATTGCTTGCGCAAGGTGCCTTCGACTGATAAACTTATTTTGTAATATCCGCCCGTTTTCCGACTATCTATTTAGTTTATTGCAGTATTCGCAGAACATTTGCTCGGCCCCGGGCGCAGCAATTAAACTCGCAATTTAAGCGAAAGCCTTCCATGCCGCGCCACGTCCGGCCGAATATGGCGCTC
The DNA here is from genome assembly GCA_963966035.1 of Acleris laterana. Lineage (NCBI taxonomy): Eukaryota > Metazoa > Arthropoda > Insecta > Lepidoptera > Tortricidae > Acleris > Acleris laterana. The sequence goes on along the minus strand of OZ014439.1, from coordinate 15,621,977 downwards.
AATCATTTATTCACAGACGGACAGATCCCGGAATTTCATGAACAATTTGTTACTAAAAATAACACTAGCGGTAAGTAATTAAAGGTTTTATGATTAATGAAAGCTACCTACAAAAACTGCGTTTCAGTAACACTCTTCGCCCGATGAAGTTGACTTGGCACGCTGCGGTGATGAAATGAGGCCAGTATTTTCTTAAAATGCTGTAATTTGGTAAAAGGAAATGAAAACGTTCAGCAATAAAAAATATAACATGACTGAAAAAAAAATTACAATACATGCTTAAAAGAACTGTGATGAAGAGTAGGTATGTAAAAATACCTACTTGTTTTGAAACAAAGAACTAAGGAAGGACGACATACATTTTGACACGTTTTTGTTTCGTCGCAATTACGACAGAGCGTAGACGTTGCAATTTGCAATGTTAGCCTCACTAATAGTACTTTCTTTGCGAAATAAATTTGCAACCACGTAGTCACGTAAAACGAGCGTAAATTTTCTTTGAAACGCGAGTGAATTGTTTTATACGTTTGTACAGTTGACAAAATAGGATGCATTCAGGACATGTGGGGGGCGGACGTTTCCCGGCGAGGAGCTCGGGGACGTACAGAGTAGGAGGTTGCTTCATCGCAAAGCGGATCAAGGAAGTCACAAGTATCTAAGTATAAATTACGTTGATAAATGCATGATTATTAATCATATAAGTACGTCGAAATAAATTATGAAGAAACACCACGTTTTAAATCTCAATGCAAAACGAAAAACATGACCTTTAAATTCGATTTCGTGCAGATATACCCTATCTACCTTAAACACAAAATGTAATTTAAAAAGTACCATTTTGTTGGAGCCGGGGGTTTTGATTCATTATCAAACTCTACTTCGTTTCCAAACTAGTCCCTACTCTGTACAAGTTGAGAAGCAAGCGTCTCTCTAGATCCGGGAAGCATGTTTCCATGCGAAGTGGTTGAATTTCAACTGGAAACATTGCCATGCGGCTGCAAGTGGATCAAACAATTTCAAACTTCACGCGCGGAATGCGATGTCCCGAAAGCAAATAGCCGTTTGTATGTTTTTTCTGGTAAACAACGACGCAAACAGGCTACCAGCAGACTGGCGACAAATAACGGTTTTCAGACTTTGGAACCGTTTTTAGTTAGGTATATTTGTTTATACAAACAAATAAATGGAGTTTTCATAGAGCATAGGTAGTATTAATTAAAATACAGACTTCAATAATTATGACTGTGTCCATTATTATTACTAACATGATGTCCATGTTTTTCTTTGTGTACTTAAGTCCGGAAGGTAGGTACGATGCCTTCTTAAATGTTGCATTGCGTTGCCCGACAACGAATAACTTGCTTTATGAGTTTCGGGTTTCGGCGAAAATAGAATACGTTATGATAATGTGTGTACTTTTATACAAAGGGTAATTCATGATTTTGAAGACAATATTTTCTATTTAGCAGTTGATATAATCTTAAAATATGGTCTGTAGGAATTCAAAACTATGGACCATACTCCAATCACACACCTACATTGTACATTACAAACATTATAATTCGTCTATGTTCAAAACATAGAAAAATAAAAGACAAAACGTAATTATTAAATTTATTTCTAATTATTACAACAATAAATATATTATATATTTAATAGTTATATAATGCTACCTGATCGCGTAACTTAAATAAAATATTTAAATTATATTCGAATAAACAAAGAACAATCACGAAATTTTACGCTGTTGACTGACGTTGAGGATTTATCTGGAATTATGGACGGATTCCTAATTTCCTATCTCAAAAACCATAAAAGCGAAGTAAGTATAACGAAACGTATTCACGAAAAAACCTTTACTTGGAGAGGTAGAATAGGTATCTGAAATTTTGAGCCCATCCATGCTACTTCAGAGTAACGTAAAAGTGCACTAAGAAATATTCGAAAGAAAGACAAGGGGGGGGAGAGTCGGTGCAACATTGCTTGAGAGGTCGTGGTCATCAATCATTGTCTTATATGCAGCGTCTTACACTTCTCGGACTGTTGCCGCCTCAGTACACTCGAGCGCGAGGTCCATTGTTATTTTTGTAGGAAGTGCAAATATTTTTTTGGGCTATTTCTATTACACTCGAATTGACGCAAACTTCCTTTGAATCGACCTCGGTATCGTCCTCGCCATGTTCAAGTGTTATTCACGTCTAGTCACAACTCACGAAACAAAGTAGTTTATCTGTTCCAGCAACAACGCGTTATTAAGACGGAAACAATAATAATAAGGAGTGGAGTGCGCGCAGTTGATTTTGGCGCATAAGTCGGTGTTTGTGTCAATATTTGTGACCGAGGAGGCAAACAGGCCCGCCCGGGTAAACATCCTGCTGGCTTCCATAAGACGGCTTATGGATAGAGGCAATTATGTCCCGGAGACGCCGACGTTACCCATTTCCAGGCTGGAAAACCGATTTATACCGACTTTATACTTGGAGAGCTGAAAAATCGTTTTGTAACCGGCTAAGCGACACGGTATTTTTCTTCTAGTGCCGGTTGTATAAATGGATGTGGACACAAAACCTCTTATATACCTACATTTATCATCATCAACGAGCAGTTGTAAATAATTGCGATGAAGCCGGGCGTGACGCTGGCTCCAAATGTATTGATTAACGGCCGAACCTTATATTCAAACCGCTTACAAATAAGGCTTACTTTGGGTTAAAATTTGACATTTGCCCATAAAAAATGTGTCAAATTTTAATCCACAGTAAGTGTAACTATCCGCGGTTTGCATATACGGTGCGGTCATAAGTGGTCAAGAGAAAACCTTTAAATGTCTTTATAAGCTCCCCTCTATTATTAAATTATTATACATCCCTGATGCTCCGAAGCCACAATATTTTTCATTGATCAGATACCAAAACAACAGTATTTTAGATTCATCAAAAGACTGAAGATGTCTTGATTAATGAAAAAGCTTTTTTCTCATTCATTTCATTACGTAAAAGTGATAATTACAGAACCATCTTACATTTAATTCCGGAAACGTCTTAAATGAAGTGGAATCCTTGATGTTATTAAAGCACTTTCTGTTTATCCGGTTTCTGAGCGAACTTTTTAATTTTAAGATCATTACGTGTTTCTTTTTTATGAAGTGAAACTTACTTAAGGGCTTCTAGTTAAATATGTCAGTCATTATTGAGTGTTTTGTGTTAAGTGTTTCTTTAAATGAACCTAGCATTTGGAACCACATTGAATGCTACAATAATCGTTATTTACGTTTATTTGAAGAATAGAACTTTAAACTTTTTTTAATGTCAGTTTTTTTAACTTGACAACAGACTATGTTCAGTAGGTAACCCTACGTCACGTTTTCGTATCGCCTCTAAAACAGACTCACTTTTCCATACATTATTTTACGTACCTATAATTGGCCTTTACCGCTCGATGACGACACGAAAGTCAACGTCATGAGGTCAACGTGCTGTCAAATTTTAATTCTGAATACGGACCCGGGGTGCTGACTCTAAGGCTGCTATATGATGGCACCGCTATCCTAGGAAACTAGAGCTTAATCGCCATACACAATTTCGCGATGACGTTACGTTAACGTTACTTATTCAATAGAATAGAAGGAATAAGTTCGTGCTCGAGGCACACATAATTATATTGGTGTCTGAAGAAAGACGTGGGAGGAAATAGATATATTTAATGATAATGATATACAAAACATGAAGATTTTTCTAATCTACATTAATGGATTTGCCATTTAGTGACATTTTTACAAATTTCTTCCCTAAATCCCCACAAGTATTCCCGTCTCTGGCCGGCGCACCCCCGTCAAGAATTTAGTACAAAAAGTGATCGTTAATGGCGCGCACCAGACATCATCTTGATTAACCGCCATTCTTCGCTCTGCAATCCGGATCGCGGGAAAATTCACTCTGCGTACTTTCGGGGACAAATGAAGATGATTGATTGAGATTTTAACGTCTTTAAAAATATCATTCATTTTAAGGATTAAGAAGGTTTCATTTGAAGAATCCTATTAGTGCGCAGTTCTTCACGCTTTTTTTTGAGATATGTAACAGGATACTCAAACAACAGAAATACGTTTTTGAGCAAGCACGAGTACCTACCTACCAACTACTAGCTGGACCATCTCGTAGCCAAATTACTTATCTTTTATTCTACCTACCTCTTTGAAAGCAAACGTTATCCTTTTATTTCCAAAGTAATATTATGGGTCCTCTATAAACCCGTAAAGGATGGAACTAAAAAGCGTCGGCCATATTTGCCATCCATGAGTACTCCTGAAAGCTTCTTGAACTATTTTTTCATTTCAGGTTCTGCCCTTTCAGGAACATCAAAGCTTTATCAAACAGCGTATTTACGAAATATCCATTAAACATATTAAGCGTTTGCTCGGCGCACTTACACGACACGACTACTCGTCACGGGGCTGGCGCGAGGCGTGATCACGCCCGTGACGGAGTGGCGCAGCACTAAGAGCCGTCTAAATTGCTCGCGACACAACACCGCTCCGCTCCTAGCGAGCGTTCGTATGGCGTCCCTAAGTGATATCAATTACAGGCTCAAGCGTAAACTCAGCCGGCAGATCATCGCTTCTTCATCAGTGAATATTCTAGAAAGACGTCTAGCAAAAGTTTTATAAAGCACCATTAGCGTCAGACTTTCGAAACACAAAATTTATTCAATAAAGCGAACGAAGATCAAGTGAAAACTGACGCTGAAATAAACGAGACGATAAAATCTGTTTTCAATTTCTCGGAGTAATCGTTATTATGTAATTTTCGATGGTTAAGTGTTCCCTGGAGCTTCCATAATTATACTGTTAATTGAATTAGGGCAGGCGTCGCTTTCGCTAATTAGTCCTCGAGTCAAGCAGGTGTGCCAGGCAAGCAGCGCGGGAGGGACTCTTATCCGGAACTCTAACTAGGTCTACTTAGCCGGTAGCGACGCGAGCGCGACCTCTTTGTACCTGCACCGATTGTTTGTCGCGACAAGGCTCTCTTCGTTATTCAAAGTGTTCACAATTTGGATCGCTTTCTATTTTATATAGTAGAATATGGTTACTGTCCCTAATTATAGTTGACGTGGTTGGGCTGTGGCTGTTGTAGACTTAAACCTTAATGTACCTACCTATAAAATGAGAACAAATTCAAAGAACATCATTTTATACATTTATTACACTTCATTTGGATGTATTTTAATGACAGAATTATAAATAAGACTTCAAGTAAAAAAAGCGGCTTGTTTTTTTGATATACACAAGAGAGATTAACTAGCTATTACAATTAGTGCAACTAAAGTAATATTCAACTAGTATTCTTAATTTATAATTATGTTTTCATCCTCGGGCTCGGGCGCCGCCTACTATCATCAAATCAACGCTAAAGACTTCGTTGGAGCGCGAGCAATTCCACACAAATGACTGCGCAGTATCAAAGGGAAGACACTTAATTACAAACTACTGGCATGCGCTTTTAGGTGATTAAATGTAAAGTTATGTAGGCTTGATTAATGGAGTTTTAGAGAACTTTAACCACTACAAGATCTGTTAGAGTTTCTTACGAGGATTTTGAAGCGCCGCTGATCGCGTGTCTGTCAAAAAGAAGACCATACAAATTTTGCTCCGGGCGATAACGTTTCTCATCCCCTAAATAATGTCAATTTTCCACGATTTTTTATATATCATGTAGTTTTGTGTGTATGTATGTAAACTCTTTATTGCAGAAAAAATATAAATATTACACCATTGTTATTAAAGTAGGCTCATAGGCGAACTTATCTCTAAATGGGAGCTTTCACAAAGAACTAGGTCTGTACGTTTCTGTTTTTGGTTTTTTACATTTGTTTAATTCTTAGAAATATTTTCGTGGAAAAGAAAACGTACAGACGTAGATTTCCATGATACCTACATATTCAAAAATCGTAAAAATCTAACTATTTAGGTTTAAGGGGAGAGAAACGTTATCGCTTTTCGTATGGAAATTTTTAGCTTCACAATCCTCTTAAATAAGACGTTTTATAATATTTAGTTATTATACCGTAAATTTTTCATCTTCGTCTCTAACGCGTAACGACTAAACTTGCAGCATAAGGCGTCCTATTCTATTCGGTAAAACCATATTGATTTTGACATGTTTTTGTTTTATTTTATAAGTTAACTCAGCCGCCGTTAGAGTCAAGTACATAAGACCTATCATAACTTTAACATGTCTGAATTAGTATGGATTTACCGAGCGGAATAGAGCCCCGGTATGCTCCAACATAGATCGTATCTGTTAGTGTCTGTAAGTAAGTAGTATAGAGCCCTAGGGCGACACTTTTTTTAATTTCGAATGCAAGTAAACCTTTGTTTGTGATTTGTCAATCACAAACAAATCAATTGTCTCCGAAAATTTATTCATTTTATTTTATTCAGAGTCTAGGCCTTTGGCATTTTAAATGTAAGTGAAATGTAATCGTGTATGCGCGCTTTTCAGTCTTGGATATACCTACCTGTCGGACCTTTCATTAATCATATCAATCCATAAAAAAGCAGCTAAGTAGATAAAATGAACAGTTAATATGGCTATTTGAATCTATGGCATATAATTCACCCATCAAAATACCTATAACCACATACAAACCACGCGGAATCTACAGGGCCAGCGGAGCGATAGTCGTTCGCATACATTATGTTGGTAATCCGAACAGGCTCGGGTCGTCGAAGTGCGGTCACATTTGTACCACGGGCCAACCATCAAATTTGCATAGCAGTTGTATATTACGATTATATGCGGCGTTTCGCTAATTATTGTCCTCGAATTGTGGGACCGAACATTCAGTTGCAAATTGATCCTCCGCTTTGTAGAAACCAACACTTACTTCATATATTTCGTGAAGCTCAAGGTAAAGTATAGCCGTATTACTTCAAAGAAAAGAAGGGCAATTTATTTAATAGTCTACCTACTCACATGTAATCGACTTTATCCCTTCCCTCTTTTATTGACCGGTGACCGCCATAAAATCGGCTCAGAAAGCATATCTCCTCTCTTCTGTGTCCTCTCCTTTCTCCGAGGGCCAAACAAGCCTTTGTAGTAGCATTCAGAGCACAAAAATAATAGATCACATCTTAATTAAACTTAAGTCGCTAACTTTAACCTGGCTATCTTAAAATTATATATATTTAAAGCAGGGAGATCCATCAATCTTAAAACTTCTAATCGTTTTGCTTCCGAGCGAGATAAAACTTCGAAGGACCCGCGTCTGGATCTACACTTGAACGCTGTACCCAGGATTTATATAAAAGAATTACGCAACTAAACGGGTTTTGGATTACTTTTCAGGGAAGTTTTACTATGGGTTTGTTCAGGCAGGGCCGTTGATCTAGTTTGGTTTAAGCCATGTTGCTTCGATGTCGTTATCATAATTAATGACATCGAAGTAAGAGTTGTCATAAAGTTAATAGCGCGATTATAGGACAGGTATATCATTGTGTTTACTCGTATTGTTAACGTTACGATAGCTTAGTATCTTGACGGTAAAGGCGGTCGAGTAATAATCAATGTAATTGTAATAGGGGTAAAGACAAAGTAAAATAAATGACAGAACTTCTAACGAGGCTACAGTCAAAAAAATTTGAAGAAGCTAACTTCTTCAAAACACCTAAGTGTTAGAAAAATGTGAACCAGTCTGCACGAGTCGTATTCGTATACCTACATACGAGGAGGCACATGCTCGTACATAAGTTTAGACCTAGAGCGTTACTGTGCGACAAAGCTCCGTTCAAACTAGAATGAATACTTTATTTTGCGAGAGTTGACAAGCGCAGTATCAAACCAAACCCCGGAAATTCAATTCAGCGTTTAGAATAAAATTTGGCCCGTTTCTTTCATAAAAATTGAATCATTTTACGATGAAATATTGTATAAAGAATGGAAGACCGATGGAAAATTTTGTTTGTGATCCCAAATGGAAACGTTTACGTGCTGAATTATTTAAATTAGTTCTTTCCATATTGTTTTACCGAACCAAATGCTATACAAAGAGATAGAGAGAAAGAAAAACAATTGATCCATGTTAAAATAAATATTCCATGTTAAACGAAACCAGCACAGTTTAATTATAACTATATTCTATTAATATCTGGAATTTTTCTATTACTTTACAGACTTTTTTCGAATAAAATGACTTAGTTATTAGGTTTTTACGAGTAGTCCGGTGTGTTTTATCATATCAGACCACTTCACCTGCTCTAGTATTAGGTAGATCTTTCACCAAATACCGAAGCTAGTAAGCTTTTTGGGTCATTTATTTGTTTTTTTTTTAAAACGATGTCTCTTTTAGTCAGCCCATGGCCGCATCTCCTACACAGCCTGTTGATGTTGCTTATTCTCCTTTGATAATTCAGCCTCTTGTCTCGGAAACACAATCGCGAGTTGGAACCTCCATTAATAATTACATCAGTTCTTGCAGGCGGACACGGAGACTGGTATTCCTAATAAGGACCAGGACAGCCTGACGAGGGTCCCTAAGAGGGCTTTAAATTTAACTACTGACTTAAACAATTCCGACCTTGTTGTGACAGGCCGACGACCTTCATGAATTGAAGTATTTATTGTGTAATGTAGCGAAATAAAAGGGCTACATTACCTTCCGCACTTAGTCCCGGTGTGCTCAGAGGGTACTTCGTGTGGAGTTTGTAACAGATATTTATTATAATGTGAAAGGTCTAATAATATAACTGGTCCGTAACCATTGTTGTTTTTGATGATAATTAATAAATAATAGACAATATTCAAATATATTTTTTCAGTCTGAGGTTTCCTTTTCAGATTGACCCAGCCAAATTTGCTTGTTAATTTTGGCTGGAGGAGTATTTAGTAAGGAGTATTTAGTTACCCCAATTCAGCCCTTTCACAAACGAAATGATAAAGATATTTAATAAATTCAATTCAGATAAGTAGCTTAAGACGCAAACGTTAAATGCACGATTAAGCCGCGGTCGGAAATGTCTAACATTTGCAGCTTGCTCGGAAATACGGCAGCTGTTTTAATTTATGTTAAAGGCAAGGAAGTGCACCGAACCGCAGGTGCTCTAGACCACCACTACTAACAGACTTGGTGTTTACCGGGGAAACTTTAAAATGAAACATTCAGAACAAATTATTAATTATAAGGGTACGTCGGAGTAGAGAAGCGGAAAATTGCTTGTTACTTTGAAATAGTTTGTCAGTATACATAAGCATCGTGTCCTGTGAGTTTTTGAGTTTTTACCTGTTACCTTTACCAGTATACTTAAAGAGCGCAACCCTCAAGTGGCAACCCTAAACCTGTATACATATCTACATGTCATTAAAAATCAAAAAACTGCCTTCAAATACGCTTGAAATAACTGCTTTTAAAATGGTACGTATAGGTCAGTCGAACTCAAGTCGGGTTTTAGTTAAAAATGTTATTAAATGCCGACTTCAGTAGGACTGACCTATGCCGCAAAAGGGTTACGAATAAGAACAAGTATTAAATGGACAATAACGTCACTTTATTGTATGTTATACTCATTGTTTTGTATAATGCTAGGTTACGTTTTATGCTTAATGGTATATTTAAAAAAAAGACTGACTGTTGAGTTTCTTGCGGCGTTTCTTCTCAGCAGTGGTCTCTTGCGAAGCGCTGGTAGATTGTTGACGTGTAAAAGTGTCCGTACTTACTGAATAAACCTCTTTTTTTTATCTATTGGAAATAATTTCAGTCTTATATAATTAGTAACATATGCTTCGTTTTAGATTGTGTTCCTACTCATCCCTTAATCCCTACTCACCCCGTTATACGGTATTATTTTAAAATAAGAAAGAAAGAAGAAAGAATTTATTTTTTGCGTTTTTGCACGTTATTTGTTTTTTAAAACCTTTATTTTGATTTATACTTTTTAGTAATCATTATAAGCTGTTATGTAATCCCATTTCTTTATTGATATGAATATTTAAGACTTTTCAAGCACGCCGCAAGTAACGCCGCGGGAAACTTATAGTCATGTATATTTAAACAATTAAATGTTCTTAGTTAGTTGTAGTTGCTCAACTATCTTAATCGAGATATCTTATCGCGACCCTTGGAATAGGTAGGTACCGTTGTGGAATTGCGGTGGCCGTCTGTGGTCTTCATCATCAGTTTCACATCACCAAATTATACGTTCTGAATGCAAATGATAGATTTGTTACTAAAAATACAAACATCTCCAATATGTATGCCTATATTTTTGAAGTCGGTTCAAAAGCGCAGAAACGAGTGACCGTGGCGAATAACCGTTTCCATAACTAACTATATTACGGCGCGGCGGGAGCGCTCGCTGTTGATCGCCGCTAATTAAATCTTTCCTCTCCTTTTTCTGTTTTTAATTTCCGCCCGACTGACTTCGCATTTTATTAGAATTTCAATCCCCAACTCTCTGAAAGTCAAGTAGAGCCAACTGAATGAACAAACAATCGCTTACGGACATAATGAATTGTTCAGTCGTCCCGTTTCTATATTGGATCACCGAAATACAATTTTTCATACGAAAAGTGGATCCACGTCTAATTTAAATAAATTCGTTGTTTAGGTTGATGGCTTGTCAAACGTAAAATAACTGTTTCCTTTTTCTGATCATGAGCATGACTACCAAAACTATTTTAGTGACAAGTGACTTGTGACCTTAAAACCGCTTGGCGGGAAGCCATCAATTCAATGAAGAGATTATAAAGTAACAAGGAGAACACTGAAGCTAGAAAATGTAAAACGATATCAAAGACAAAATCAAATCAGTCCCCATCTGCGGACGCGTCTAAACACCGCTAGATCAATACTGCACGGCTCGTGCTCGACACCGCCAACCCAATTATTGGGCCACTTACGCGCTCTGCTGGTATTACCTCACGCAGCAAAGGCGACTTTGCTCGGTTGACAAGGATGGTCGACTCTTAAATCTTGTCTAGTGACTAAAGCTATGGCACTGGTCCTACTGCCGGCGAGAAAGCGATTAGCTATCGACTATTTCCTCGCTCAAGAAACGAACAAAAGATATAGATCCTGAGTCAATAAAAGAGACGTATGTTAATACTTGATCGCTGGTTCTACTTGCTTCTCGGTCATTGTCTGCGGTTGGACAAGACCTATAATATCAAATAAAACTGCGCCATCCACTCACATTAATTCACCGTATCATCAGTGAGATTTATAATTCAATCCCTGGGATAATTTGAGCCGTGCTTTCGCTAGGGCAAGTGTTTGTGGTTCGTGGCACTACCGTCGAACCAGTTTCGGGTTTAGGAAGCTTTAATTCATCTCTACGAATCATTGCAAGAGCCATGCGCATGTAGGGATCAAATTTCACAAATGATTTCGATTGAACTCGCGTTTCCTAAAAGGAATAACACCACTGCATTCCGCAACTCGATAAATTCTCGGCTGTCGAGTGCTCGACTCTCTAGTGCGGGCGGTATGCGATGCGCCGCTCTAGCTCCTCGGTCCATTCTGCTGATTGACTTTAAAGGATTTTCCGCTCCCTGCTAATCCGGATCGGTTCAAAAGGCCAGGATAAACTACTTAACTACTTATCGAATTACAAATATTACGACGTTGAAAAAGGTAGTTTCATTTTGTTAATAATTATAAAAACCACTATATTGGGGCCAATTCTGATCTGTGTTCTCTTAAATATCTGTAAACCTTAATTTATAAACGTCAAACCCGGTTATATTCTAAAAATAATAGTTTGACATTTAATTTTAAATTAGAGAATACGCTGGCCTATTGCCTAACGCACTCGCAATTACAATCGACTTCAAAGAGAAACAATTGTTTTCATTTTGTATGCAGACAAGCCTTCGATTTTCAAAATGAAAACGATTGCGATTGCGAGTTCATAAGGCAATAGCCCCTCGGGTCTGATTTTGGCCCCATTACCTCTTTTTTATTTCGAGTGTTCGATTCCCAAAAATCGCATCGCTGGTCAGTAAGTTATCCACTTCATTCCGATATGTTTGATTCGTCTCTGTGTGAATGTAAACTTTTGGCGACTGCAACTTGCCAACTAGCCCTTTGTGTACTTATAGTGGAATATTTAAATACCAAGTAGAGTACGCATTCACAATTTAAATTACTTACTCCACAATTTATTCAGAATGACAATAAAGTATTTCCTGCAAAGAACTTAATGTTATTTAGAGAAAAGAGCGCTCAAAATTTAATTACGAGGTTTGAGGCTTTTTGCTTGTAGAATTCAAGTTTGAAATTGAATACGCAAAATTTTTACAGTCCATCAGTGCTGGTAGTTAGAATTTCATTTCGAAACGTGCCAGTAAATTTCAGAATGTTGGTATCGTTTTTGTCTGCTCACTATTCAACTGCATTCTGTGCAATATTGAACACAGAGCTTGGCCTATTCTAGGCGATAAAAATCATATCACATTATTGTCAAGTACATAAGAGTCATCAAAACGTTGACAATACGATAACAGGTCAAAAACGATATAGTTTTTATTGGTTCCCTTCATCTGGCATATCTAATATCGATTGTCCGAAATACATTTCGCATAACAGTTACCGCAGAAACATTTTTAGCCGAATTATACTTTAGCATAATAGTATACTTAGCATAACTGTCATAACGCATACCAATCATTTTGGTAGAATTTTGAATAGCAGAATACTAATATGGCCGACTTTGATTTCGCAGAATTTTATGTAGCAGAATATACCTTCCGCCGAATTTATTATGGCATAATTGTACCATAGCATAATAATTAGTAACGAACTGCTACGAGTAAAATAGGTTGGGTTAGGTTAGAAGTTCTATAATAACAGCGCGCGAGCCGAGCGAGCGCAGCGAGCGTGGCGCGGTAGCGGCCGGCGAAGCGCCAGGACGCATTGCAATTGGAGCAGTGGGATAAATAAGGGGTTCCCTTCATCTTACATAAAATAGATTGTCCGAAATACACAAAAAATCAAGGATGAATTACCTAGTAAAATATTATTCTGCTTTATAACTTTATGCCAACTACATAGTATGCCATACAAAATTCGGCGAAACAATTATTCTACCATAGGACTATTATTGTAATCAACGTTCCAATGTATTATTCTGCAAAAGACAATTGTGCCAAATGACAGTATGCGAAAAAAATTATGCCAAAAGTAATTATGCGAAATGATGATTCTGCCAAGGGTTGCTATGTGAAACGAAATTATGACAGTAAATTTTATGCAACATGAATGTAAACCAGTTTTTATCGCCTGCAATTTCGACCCTGTCCATTTCATCACTAGCAAATATAAAAAATATAGTACTTACGGCTTTCTATTTCTAAAGCGGCATTAAATACAAGGCCTGTCGATTAGAAACATGTAAACCAGCGGCAGCTTTGACAAGCGGTATCCGCTGAATTCGGTAGAGGCATTTGTCGACGCCTTTATCGAACGTTCGACTGCTAACGAGGAATTTAAGCGAGAAATACAAAACGTTTGAAAAAACACCTTTAGCAAATCGCCTAAGCCTGTTGGAGTTAACTCGTTTATACGTATCTTTAGGACACTAGTTTTTTTTATTCTCAACGTTGTATTATATTAGAATACTCTAAGATAATTAAAGTGTGAAATAAGTTAAGGTTTAGTAAACCTAGTAGAATTTATTGGCTTCGACAGGAAAGTCGTATGTCAAATTAGAGTAATTAACCTAATTCAGGGCATTAAAACTAAGGGAACTACTCATAATATAACTAGCTAAGTAGACAGCGGGTCCGGGGCTAATCCCCAAACAACGTTACCGCTGTAATCCCGCGAGGTAGCGCGGAGTGATTTGTGTTTAACACCCCTTAGGCCAGGAACTAGATATGCGAGCACACTTTGTTAAGGAACTAGGTACTCGGGCGCTGAACGTGTTAAGTTGAGCTGGTGCTGCAAGGCAGGACATGTAATCGTCAATTTAGCATAAAGCGTGCTCTGTACAACTAGACAAGTTGGTTTAAACTGTCATGTTTAAACATAAACTATAGAATTGTGCATCTCATTGTGGTAGTAGGCCCCCTATAAGGAGTGTTAAATATTATCTTAAAAACGGCGTTCGGTCGGTCGAACGAGTGAACGAGTTAACACATTAAACCTACACAAAAAACACTCAAGAAAAAAAAAAACTTAATATTTTAAATATTTTAAATATAATATATACACACTCTTTTGAGTAGGTTGTGTAACTGGCAATTAAGTGCACAAATGTGAAAATAAATAAATTGGAACCAAATATAATATAAGTGGACGTATCCAGAAGTCTCGTTTTCATCTTAAAAATGGGTGGAAATCTTTAATCTCCAAAGTCATTGAAAAATATTACCTTAAAGAGTGTATCTTCTTTGTAACTAAGATAATAATCTTTCGTTATCCATTTGTTAATGGGTTTTCTTTCAGGATTAACCATTTTAGTAACACGGCACGGAAATTACTTATCACAATCAAGCGACGACATATGTGACGTGGGCACGATTTATTTTGGTATGGAGATGCAGGTTGCTTATAAAAGAGGTCAAATGTTACAGAATAATCTTATAAGTCGATATGCGATAATATTCCGTAACATCGATAAGTGGAATTGTAGATAAAACAATTTGGTCATTCCTTCTGACAGTTTGATTTTTGCTATGAAGAATTCCGGTCCTTCATTATAATTATGAAATATTTGGAGTAAACTTAAGACTACACCGAGCAAAGCCGAGCCGAGCCGAGCCGAGCGTCCAGTGGCGCCCTCATTACTATTATTGTGTTTTCTAATTAACTAAAGAATTTCTTTGCAATCAGACGATACGTTTTTGTAGTGCAAGTACAAACACAATTTATGGAATACTTAACAAACTTTAATTACAGTAGTCAGCTTAACGGAAAAATGTGGCCATTTTTTTTCCGTTAAGTTGATAACTCGAAGGTGAATTATTATTAAACTATATGATATACCCTAAGGGTTTTGTTTACATTTGTAGTACAAAAACTTACCGTCCAATTTCCAGAAAATATTTTAGTTTATTAGAAAGCACAATAAAAGTAATGAGGGAACCACTGTACATACATCCGGCGTACGCTTGTCGCAGTCTTAAAGTTAGCACTGAAAAGTGTTATTTCTAATTCGCGCACGTCGCAATCTGAATGACGGAAAGTTACTCAGTGACTTTTGCTAACATCGAATCCCCAGAATCTCTCGTCGTATAGGTATGTAACTTTTCAAGCAACGTATAAGCTATCGTTATTTATTAAAGAAGTTTAGGGAGGGTCGCTCGGCTGCTCAGTTATGATTCATTCGTCTCTGATACTACGACACACGTAATAGTGACGTTGCTAAGACACGATCAAAGTGGATCCGGGTTCAGCTGACCTTCCAGGAACAAGGGTTTTGTAATAAAACGGGACTTGATACGAATGTTATACTTAGTAAACAAGCGTCTGTGTCTTTGCAAGATTGGTTTGAAACCTGGTGCAATGCTATTTTTGAAATTCCGAGGAAGCAACAAGAGTAAACATTTGCAAAACTGTTTACATTCATTTTCAACACGGTCATAGATAAGACCTTTGTTTGATCTTTGACATGCTAAAATTTCAAAATTACGATTATAACTAAATAAGTAAAAACATCGTCGAGTACACAACATGTATAAAAATCACAAGAGCTCAAATAGTTATAATATTCCTTGTGCCACATGAAGTATTGCAGAATAAAATAGCTTCCGCCCCCGGGACAGATCCCCTGCAGTCAGCGACTAAAATAATAGACATATTAAAGCTCCAATTCTTATCTGCGGAGGCTTCTAGAAGAACGGAGAGCTTAATTTGAATTTATTATTTTTGTTTCGCGGGACCGACACCGAGGACCCATTAAGAGACTTTTTGGATAACTTTTGCGCGAGCATAAAACACAGTGATCGTACTTTATAATAAAAGTTCCCTCAGATAAGACAAAACAGTCTCAACGAAGTTTGTAAATTAGACGATTTCAATCGTTCAAAATCATGGGAAAGTTGAAAACGTCCTCAGTTAGCAGAATTCTAGTGGTGTAAAAGTAGTAGGCCGACGCTGTAATTATATCTACTAGTGAACTCATAAACTGCAATTTGTTTGAAAGTTGATCTTAAGTTTGTTCGTCAGTAAGTATAGTTGTAGGTTGCAATGTCAATGACCCCTTCCTTTTCAAATTTCAGCTGAAAGATCCATATCCAATACCTACTCGTAGATGCGATGTTACTCAGGATACTAAATACCGTCCTTCGAAACATGTACACTTCAATAATACTTTCCATCATACACCTAATCTCCGTAAACCCAAACTGTGTATAAAGCCTTGGTTTAAAGAACGACCTATGCAACGATTTATGAATAATTATTTTTTAAGACTAGATACACTATTCTTTATGATCAAGGGGCAAATGTAAATGAGATAATGACGACGAGCGGAGCGAGGAATTGTGACCAATACCGAGCACGAACCGTGTTGAGGCAGCAGCCGTCGGATTCCATGTAATGTAATGGGTTTTCGGTGTTTATTTTGGTAGTCTGGGACAAACCTGCAATTGTTAATGAAATTGTAAATTGATAGGTAAATAATTTGCTGATGGAAAGTAGGTAAGTAGTTTTATATTATCTTCTTTAAAAACGACTGGTAAAAGAATACTTCGATTCCTACCATATTGCACATTGAAAGTATTAAAGAGTTATTTTAGTTTACAGATCAAAACTGTGCAAATACAGTCTATATTTGGAGGCTTACGTCAGAGGAGGCTGCGGTTGACTGACGATCAAATATTAACAACGTCGGGTGGATAAGAATTGTTCCCCGGCATCGTGTCGGGGAAATTAACGATTACGAAACACAGCTATTTTATTTGTGAGAAAAGACAAGGTACATTATTATTAAATAATTTACCCTTTCCCTTCTCTTTCTCACGTATTCCCTTGTAAACTAAACGTTCAGAATAATAATATTCATCCCTAAAGTACACGAGACAAATAGGATAAATTCCCTCGAGCAAAAAACCACAAAAAGGTAAAAGAAAAAGGAAAAGGAATTCATTGTAGTTCAGGGAAAATAGAATAGTGTTTAGCTGCAGTCAAATCGTACTCCCACGTTCAATAGGTAAATTACTTTACGTATCTTCGTATTTCAAAGTAGGACCTCTGTCCATAAAGTGCTATTGTCAACTATTAGCAATGCTTACACATGTATGCAGAGGCAAGGTTAAATCGATTTAGGTATAGAATACTTATAGTGGATCAACCTTGGCCTCGCGTGTTGGCGGGCGGGGCTGTAGGCTAGCTCGGCATTAAACCAACCGTGGCAAGACACCCCTGATCTAGTTTGCAGATGGGTGTGCTAATTCGGACTAATTATAGCCCATAATTAGGTATACTTACATATATTCCTTATCTATGGATGAACACTTTTATAAAGAATTCTACTTTCAAGTGTCTACACAGGTCTGGTCTGCATTTCAACTGCAATCTATCTGCATAATTGCAATTTGGATTCAGTTTTTGTAGTTAAAATTCGAGCTTATAACAACCGTTAAATCTGCTGACTGACTGCAGTCTTGTAGGCGTTGGTGGGTTGTGATGACGCGCTATGCACTCGGAGCGGCAAGCGGCAGTACATTAGCAGTTCCGCAGTCTAGGTCTTTAGAACGGAACCCTAAACAAGATGGTTTCACTTTAATTTGCTTATAGCGACATGTTTTTTTTTTGCATTTTTGTTAGTATTGGGTGCCTGGTTCTGATACGGGTAATATATATACGGTACGGTAAAAAGGAAGAAAGTCACATCGAATATTTTTTTATAATTTATGAGAAAAATTACTCTTATATTTATTAAAATTATTATGAAATTATCTTCCCGACTAACTACCGAATACCATTATTCGGTAGTTATATCACGTGTGGGGGTGGGACCACCGTTGAAAAGTACCAGCATAGAGGTATTCCTCCTTCTCGACATGAGTTGGCAACGCATTTGCAACATTCAGATCTAGACATTGCAAATGTATTGTCTAAATATTTCAAGGCGGTACGGTATAACACGGAGGCCAAGATTTCCCACCTTAAAAAAGTTAAACACCCGTAACTGCAATAAAATGCACCAGCAGATTGCATCAACGCTGCACTTTGCACCCTACTCACTTTAACAGGTGCGGGCTCCCAAACCCCCCCACTTTTATGGGCTTTTCGTGTACCTGCCTCGTTTATTCAGATCGTATATACTCGTATCCATTCGCGAGACATTAAGATGAATGAACACATAAAGGAAGAAAGCGGTCTGTAGCGATTGTTGAAATGTTTTATACTTACTTAGAAATAACTGCAAAACTTTTCATTGTTCTTATCGTATAGGTACAGGCAAACAAATGGCTTTCAAGGCCACTATGGAACCACGTCCAAGTGTGTAGCAGTAAATCAAATCCTAATACATAGTAGATAAACGTACAGACGTACGTTCAGTTCCGGATAATTAGGTACAAAGTTGAATGTCTGACAAAATTTTATAACGTCAATTAACACTGCGCCGAGCAAACGCCGAGCGCCCAGTGGCGCCCTCAATATTATTATTGTGTTTTTGCGCAAATAAAAACACAATTTATGAAATACTTAACAAACTTTAATAACAATTATCCTTTGAGTAGTCAGCTTAACGGGAAAGGGTGGCCACTTTTTTCCGTTAAGTGGATAACTCGAAGGTGAATAGTTATTAAACTATGTGTATACGTTGTTTTCATTTGTAGTACAAAAACGTACTGTCCAATTTCAAGAAAATACTTTAGTTTATTAGAAAACACATTAATAGTAATGAGGGCGCCACTGTACATCCGGCGTACGCTCGGCGCAGTCTTGAAAACTACGAGCACATTGAGAGATATACCTACCTATACTTGTTATGTTTGGTTGAACTTAAACATTACCCGCAACCTCCCGCAGGTGATCCTGAGTCCAATTTAATAATTACTAGCCGGTATGGATCCGTTTCTCTCCATTTCCCTTTCTTAAATTTAGCCATTTTAGGAAAATCAAATTTAATATTACTTTTCACAATAAAATAGTCGAAAGGTATATTTTCAATAAATATTCCCATGAGACTAGTTCGAGATATTGAAAGGATACGAGGAACAAGTATAAGCGTCCTTCAGGAACCCAGTTGGAGTTGGCTCGAGCGAGTTGAGTTGAGTGAGATGTCGGTGAAGTGCTCCGCAAATATTGACTGCGGCTGAGTGTCCCGAAACTTGGGGGTTACCGCAAACTTACGTCGACCTTTGCTAACTTTTGCATTAATACCTTTCGCGCAACACGTCGCGGTTTTTTTTTGTTTAATAATGAAAATTTCAAGTACTTACCTACTTGGTTGATAAATGCCTCTACATAATTTATCTTTAAGAACTAACGGTGATCGCCATATTTACTGTGTTACTTGACGGACACAAAGGTAAGCTCCATGGCACATGTTCAAAAAGGTGATGCAACACATCGATAAATAATAATATGAATTTTTCTTTTAGTTAGGCCAAAAATACAAAAACCCTACTTACACTTCCGGTGAACAAAATAACATCCCGCTTACGTGGTTTAATACCGAGATCAGTCACTTTTCGTATCACGTCATCTACCAGTGACGCGATTGGTTTAAAAACTAAACGAAGAGAAACGCTAGCTAGCGTAGTAATGTCCTCGGTGCTGTAATGACTTATCTTTATTCTATCAACTCGAATGAAACTGTAATGAGTTTCTTATATCTCTCGTATCATTTTATAATACTTAAGGTTTTTTGCAAAATCTAGAATAAATATATCGGTAGTGTGTTGACGAAATGAATGCGGGTGATTTGTATTTGCATCTAGTTTTTGTATTCATTTCGTCACTCACTATGAGTATTTGTTTAACAGTATCAGAGACCGTCTGTCACAAACGGAGCTGGCGAAATTCAAAATCAGCGCTGCAGGTGTTTAAACCCTTGGCATTATGCTGAGCCAGTGTCCGATTCACTGCCGCGAAGACACACTCACTACTCTTTTTATTGTTGCTTTCTGTTTTTACTTTTTCTGTCCGTCTTATTGTGTTGTGAATAAATGTATTTTTCTTCTTTTCTTTCTTCCTTTCAATAAAAATAATCCGAGAGAAAGCTTTGCCAAACTATGTTTCGGTTGTAGTTTGTAGCATAACGGTTGTAAGTAGTTGGTTAGGTTCCCTCAGACACTTACCTCCTGTAAATATATTACATAGGTACTTACTGGAAATTTTACATGAATCGAAATAAAAGGAGGCTATACTTTTTATTATAATTTTATTATAAAATTGTAATTATCTAAAATTACTACACATGACAAATAGACTTGAACACAAAATATAACATCATTGTGCCACGTTTCATCTATCCAGAGTGACGCCATCATAAAACTTTACCGCGCGTCAATAACGCCGCCTGCCTTTGTCTTCGCAAATTAATTAAACTGTGCACATCAATAACTTCCAAATAGATCCATAAAAATAATTTATTAAACACATAAATCCTTAACCTACATGATATGATTGTGAGTTCTGCCATAACATGAACATGATCACTGCTCGCTATGCTCGATGCCCGCGGTCCTCGTGAAAAGAATGCAACCAGTAGAGATACTACTAGTGTCTAAAAACAATATACTTACTCTCTTCACAAGGCCTGAGGCTCATCTAGGTAATATTATACTAATAAAAAATACTTCCTGCTCACTAGCTATTTACTTTAAATGGATAATTATAGTAACGTTGTGTATTTGGCAATCGTAAAGTTGTGTGTGATACGTCTCGATATACGTGACTAAATTTTGATTATTTTATACATACATGGATAATAATTAGAATTATAGCTTTGCTATAAGTTTAAAACCGTGAAATTGACTAATTATATTCTGCTATAAAATAAAACTACATTAATGTACTATAAGGGTATCACTTACTAAAACATATTCATCAGATTTCTACTACTGAACTACATAAATAAGTAAAATTGTCTAAGAGCTTCTTCGAACCGCATCCGATCTGGGTTCTTAATTTAGCCGTAGGTATTACAAGTTAAACGAGCGCGGTAGCGCATGTAATCTGAGATTCGAATTGTCATCGCCATGCAAAAGTCTCGAACCTCCAATCTGAATTTGGCCGGTGCGAAGACCCTTACTACATGGGCACTGATAGTTCAGCTTGCGCATTCGCATAGAGATAGTATGAGATAAGTGCACAATACGAGTCAGTCACCTCTGTGACTGTGTTTACATGACTAAGTCGACTAATTCAATACGGAATGTATAATTCGTTCAGTCATCAATCATACCCAGTTTTATTTGCGGCAGTCGATGTTAAGTCGTTTGCACTCTAACCTAACATGCGGAAAGGATTAAATTTCTTCATTCGGTTCGGCGTCTGAGGTCTCCTGGACCTGCTCGGGCGATGCAGCGGTTCGTTTGCGGCGGAAAGTAGTGGTGACTGGTAGTCGTCAATTTCTGATTCTTGCTGGTCTTGGTCGTCCTCAATGTGTTCTGTATGGTTTAGCATGTCGGTTTTCTCCGGTATCGTAATCGTCGGAATTTTGGTTGCCAAATGATCAGTTGTTGTAATTAATTTATTAACGTCTTCTGTTGTTATTTCATTTTCTGGCATTAATGTTGAAGCGCTTATTGCATCATTACTATCATTAGTTATTTCATGCGTCGTAACAATTTCGATTGTTGAAGAAGCAATATTGTTTTTATTTTCTACTGTAATATCACGAATGGTTAATGGTACTAAGGTTGTCAGTTCTTCTTTGGCTGGCTTGGTCACAGGCTCCGAAACCGGGGCATGGGTAGTCAAACTAGTCACGTCGGAAGCAATCTCAGTTAAGTTTTTGGTAATAATTTTGGCTGGTGTTGGATATTCACTAGTCGCTGGAGATGATTGTGTATCCTTAAATTGTACAGATTTATTGTTCAAGACGGGAATCATTGTTGAGACCTCGAATACTAATGGAGTCGAGCTTTGAGTAGTTGTTTTGTCGTTTAGTACTGTTATTTTGATTATTTCATGACTCAATGTGACCGTGGGGGTGGCTTCAGAACTTTCATCGGTCGCAGCACTAGTCGCGGAATATGGTTTATCGGTAATTGAATATTTACCTTCCGTTGCAGTAACATACACATCGGTAACGTTTATCGATGGTTCAAATTTGGGTACCCTATTTGAATGGTTTGAATAAAATATTTCTTGACCGTTTTCAGTCCCGGGCTCTTTTATTATAACCGTCAGATCTATAACAGAATCCTCTTCCGAGTCTTTTTGACTATTGTTTGGTATTTTTGTAGTAAGGTCTGCTTGTTTTGTTGTTGTACTTGTAATATGCTTAGAAGAGAGTACATCTATCTTCTCTGATTTTTGTGTTTTGTAGTCAATGGTTCTCCAAATTTTTCCTTTGAGATTGTAATTCTTATCTACATATTTCTTTGGTACACTAGACTTGACATCTTTCTTCACACTATCATTTTGAATAGATTTTACTGACGTTGCGTCTTGTTCGACTAGTACTTGCTTGTATGCAGCTAAAGGTTCATCCGTAGATGACATAACTTTTATATGTGGATAAATCGTCTGAGATGGCATTATATTCGTGTGTTCTACTAACTTATTATGTTTGTGTATACGTTGCTCAGCAATTTGCTGTGCATGCTTTTCTTGCAAAGACAGAACAGTCATATCATCGCTAATTCTTGCTTTTGCCATTACAAGTGGTGGCACAAAATGATCCGTAGGCTGCGTAAATATGGTATCCAAATTGCCAAGCCGAGTCATCTCATCATGCAGGAGCCTATGTTTATAATTGTTATCGTTCTCAATTTTCTGAAGACTTTGACTGTCTAATGGATTATCGTGAAGAGGGATATCATTGCTTATAATATTATTAGTATGAATTTGTTCTACACTTTTATCTAATGGTAATCTTATGTAATCAGTATTCAGATTTAGTTTCATCGATGTTTTAGCCTCAGACGTTGTATCAATGCTATAAGGGGCGATAGTTTGAGTAATTTGTATTCCAGTGTTGCTTGTCTCCTTAGACTCGGTAGCACCATTATCTTCAGTAGAAAGCTCTTCAGTGGTAATTTCTTGATCAGTGATGGTTGTGTCAGTTGCTGGCCATATTGTACTAGTTGGTGTCAAACTTAAAGTACTCGATGAATCATTTTCATCACTGCATGATAAATCCCTGAGAAGTTCTTCACGCTTCTGTTAAAAAAAAACGTAAACATTTAAACCTCGTTCGGCCGATTTAAGTAACAGGATAGAAATTCAGTTTTAAACCATGCTTACCACGTTGCCAGTGCATTGAACTCGCTTGACACCAGCCAAACCGCAATCAGCAGTTAGTTGCACAGCAGCGCTTTCTGGTAAATACAGCGCTGTGAGCGCTGGTAGCGCACGCACCATGCAGCCGTCATTGCCGAGGGCCCATTGCGGAACTGTCAATTAAAAAACCCTATAAATAATGCAAAGTGTTGAGAGAGAGAGTGTTGAGATCATCAGACTTATTATCAAAGAGCGGAATTATTTTAGTATAATAGTAAAGAATAAAACAGATAATACTTTTTTTTAAATGTTCTATATGAAACATCATTCAAAATTAAAAACAAATATTGCTAAGAGTAGGTAACTAATCTTCATTCAAAATAACAAAATCGAAATCTAAATCTGTACTAAATATGTTTTCTTCATCTTCCCTGTAGTAAAAGAAAATAGTCATTATTTTTTCAACATTGTCACCTTTCAAATTACTCCTTTTTTCATTGTAGATTCATTTAAGTATAAGATGAAAACGAGCGTTCTACCTCAGTTGAAGTAACAGGAGCATATTTGTAGTAGGTACTCGATAACGGTGTTTTGGCTGTAATCACTTTTTTCTATAAAATCAGCATATTTGCGTATCATGTCGTAGTCGGAATTCTATCTAGTACTTTTTCAAGTTTTATTTGCATTATGGATACCTAATGCGATATTATTCCGTAACATCGATAAGTCGATAAAACAGTTAGGTCAATCCCTCTGACAGTTTGATTTTTGCTATGAAGAATTCCGCTCTTTGCTTATTATACATCTTATTTTGTCTTGTACCCCCTTCGGACACATTTCGACGCTTTAGGATCTTTTGTGTAGCTGTTCGAATGTGCAGGTTACTTTTCGAGTATTGAGTAATGTACAGTCGAAAACAGACGTGTAGACATGTATCCTCTGTCGCAGACCTCACGAGTAGACCTAAGCCACCAATGACAGATAGAAAGTGGAAAGATTGTTGATTCGTTACCTGGAAGTTCACATATAAAGGAGGCCACAGATGGTCCACCGCAGGCCCGGGCTTCCCACCGGTAGTCGGCAGCCGGGTCCGCGGCGGCGCACAGCGGGGCGGCGCGGGCGTCGGGGGCGGCGCTCCAGTAGCCTTCGCCGCTTAACCCGCGGTAATCTCTGACAAGGATAAATGTTTCGAATTTAAAATTATTCGTGGTTATAATTATTCAATACCAGTTTTTTAGATTGGTTGTTCTAAGAAAGTGCTCTTCTACTAAGTAACTCTTCAAAGATACATGAACAAGTAAACACTTCGTGTCCTCAAGTTACCATTGTCTGAAACTTTCGTAAAGCTCCAATACTTTTTCAAATTTAACTCTTTTTAGGACAGACTCGTTAACAAAAATGAAATCTTAACTTTAAGTACGAGTATATATTTAGTTTGGCAAAAAATGGTTTAAAACGAGTAAACTTTTTTTTTTTTTTTTTTATGGCATAGAGAAGACAAACGAGCACACAGGCCACCTGATGGTAAGTGGAAACTGTGACCCATAGACATTCGCATTCACAAGACTGCAATGCAATCCTAAGACTGCAAATGCGTTGCCAACCCAGAGGACTAAGATGGAATGCCTCTATGCTAGTCATTTCACCGGCTGTCTTATCCCCAAACCGGAACACAACAATGCGAACACTGCTGTTTGGCGGTAGGTTAACTAGTTGAGAAAGTCAAACTTTTGCTAAACGGGCCATTCTACTTTTCAGTGTACATTTTTGTTATCGTCCGATAAAAAGTATACTTACCAAATTATAAATCCGCGAATAAATAAATAACATGAACTTAGAATGTTTAAGCTTAACGGTTTTCAAAAAAAAAACTCTTAAATTACTCAATTATCGCTGAAGAATCTTGGTAACTCAGTGGTAAATTGCACTTTTTCCATAGAAAAGGCGGGGACATCAACGTCCACTGCGTTACTAACTTTATAGTTATTACAAATAACTTTTTATGAATTAGATTAATTCTAAATATAAGCTTATTTACGTCCCTTTTCGAATTTCAAGTTAAAAAACGCACCACTTCACCGTTTTTTTAAATAAAAATAGTTTAGTGAGAACGTGGCTAAACGTTATGTACAACGAAAAGTAGAATGGCCCAAACTATAATATAATATGCTGTTTGTGAATAAAGATAATTTCTTCAGGATCTTAAGGATCTTGTGCAGGAGCAGTCTGGATCGCTAGCACGATAAACCCTGTATAAACGGCCACCAAGCATCAATGTGCGGGTTTAATGTGGGGTTAAGATCACCCGCAAACCCTTAGCAGGTTAGCAACGCATTCGTTGTCTTGAGAGTACAAATGTCTATGGGCCTCAGGGCCTAAAAAAAGAATCCTTACCATTATTACAAATGCAAAATTGTAAATGACTTCTGCGTCCGTCGCAGAAGCGGACAAATGCTAGTTAGTAAATAAATTAGCTCACGTCCAAGTGAAGTCCCCGTCGGGGTTGCTGCGGATGAGGCCCACCCACACGGCGCTGGCGATGTCCAGCTCCTTCAGATACGCGCGCACCGCGTCGTACTGCGCCGTCGTGTCCACTGCAACCAAACAACAATGATATCAATCATCATACAGCTGTTTTTCTTCCTTTGAAAGAGGGATTTCGGGCATGGCTAATACAATCACTACCTAGTCACTGCGGCCCCCCATACCTCTGAAGACACCCCTTATGTTATTAAGCATGTAATTTTTTCATGTTATTAAGCATTTATAAGTCTTTAGCGTAAGTTAAATATATAAACTAACTGCTAACTTTCTTGTGAACCCTGTATTGTATTGGTTGTTTTTGTACCCTTAATCTTGATGCTGGAAGAGCGGGATCTTCTGTCACAAGTATTGCCATACTTACAAGAAGGTCCCAACCCTATCCTTATTGTAAACACACTGATTGTGATCAATAAACAAATTTTCAATTTTCAATTTTCAATGTAAGCGTGAGACACCTCGACGCCGACGGGAAGTGAACGGAGCCAGTTCTGTTAGTCTCTAGTGACTTATGGCTAGAGTCTAGTATGATGAGTCTAGTTTCTAAGACTCAGAAATATATATCCGTGTTCCCAAATATTTGGCTGCACTGGGGATCGAACTCACACCCGCTACTTTCATATAGGCAGGGTCATTGATCGTGTCGTCAAAATATAGCGTTTTTCCATTTCACGTCACGGCACACCGGCATCGGCAGCCGGGAAAGCCAAAATGTATGAAAATCATGCCAACGTGTCATAGAACATATCACTCGCGCTGATTGCGCTGATCAATCGGTAATTATACTCGTAAACTACCGTTTGAGCGCGTCTGTGTCGCTCGCTCGACGTTGCTCTGCCCGTAGGTATCTAGCTCCACATAGCACACACCGGTCGATTCCGATTGAGTTGAGTGACAAAAAGTAAGAGAATAAAACACAATTCCTTTATAAAATGTTGTTTTGTTACCGGACTTTACCTAAGTACGCTCAGCAACGTAAGTAAACATCAGCTTTAGACTAATCTGCCTACTTCATAATAATATGGTTTCAGACTACGCCTACGTAAATTTGTTTGCGAACAATAACTGCGAGTTTACGCCATCGCATTTGCATGATATCATAAATTTACATCTAGAGTCTTGGTTAAGGGGTGCCCTTACATTAAAGCACCATGTTAGAAATTATAGCCGAATGCTCCCTGTTTTTCGCAATAAAACAAAATAACACAATACATGATTTTATATTTCCGCTAATGCGATTTGCAAATTTAAAACCGAATTTCTTTTGTTCATCTCTCTGAAGCCAGTTATCAAGCCGCTATTATCTCGCCGCAGCTACACGGCGCCGGACGAAAAATTGTTGGAATTTCTTTAGCATTCCGGATTTTTCACAGCCAAAAGAATAAACAGCAAGAGTGTTTCATTCCAGCGAATGTTTAATTTTGTTTCTGAAACTTCTGTTACAGATTAAAGAATTTAAATATTAACACAAATTGTTCTTCAATAAATTTGGATTATTGAAATTGTTTCTTTTGATCAACATGTTATTGGGATACTTTGATGAAGTTACCAAAGTATGCCAATAATTTTAATGCTTACGGTTAATACTTATTTGAAATAACTTTAAAAACGTGACACAATAGCTACAAACAAGAACAATAACAGCATTATAACTTTTTCGAGAATACCTATACCATACTAATTAACACCGACGTTTTGCTTGATTGGCACTCCAGCTCAGGTGCCAAACAACACGCCCTGGGTGTTGGTATGGGAGGATACGCTCTATGCAAGACGGATATTCGCATTAAGTACTGAGAGGCGTGAGGAGACGGCATACAGGCTGTACTCGTATTCAAATTAATGCCATTAATTCGGGCATACGGCTCTTAGGGGCGCCCGCAAAGCAATGTCGGATGTCGCCAGAGTCGAGCTCCCGGCACCCACGCAAAAACCTGCGGCTAAATACAAGTAAGCATTTCGTCAACTTGTTAGCTTTCATAATAATTACTTATTACGCGTCTGTAATACACGCTCGAGTTCCACGGCCAGATTAATGTTGTATTCTATCCAGTTATACCCGAAATAGCCGAGTTATACCACCCCCGAAACTCTCTGAACCTTTGATACTGTGTACACTGTTTGAAAGTGTATTACACTCTATGAAAGATCGTGAGCTGAACTAACTACCTGGCACCTATAGAAACGTAAAACCTATCGGTGTATTGATGAGTGTCCCGCCGCAGCTACCGAGCCATTGAACCTTTATTGAGCCAGCTATATGGGAAAAGAAATAAAACCCAGTAAATCCTTTCTGAACTCATAACAAAAGAGATTAACTTGGGCTGTAATAACACATTGTAGGTTTATCCGCCTGCGAAACCGCTTTTCACTTTAAAGTCTTTTTTCACACGGAATGAGGATGGAGGTACTTAATGTAATGAAATTTGGTTTGGGTTTTGCGGATAATAAGTTTGTGATTAGGATCAAACAATCTGATACGGGCCATTAGGGAACTTTGTCAACGTGACGTAGGTAATAAAGAAAATTGTAAATGTTTTTCTTTCTAGCCATTGAATATAGGTTAGGTAAACTAAGGAACCGTAAGAAATTCGGGTTCTTCACACACAAAAGTGTGGAGTTCAGAGTATTTCGATATACGGAGCGCCACCGCAGGTCACAGAGGGAACCCGAGTGGCGCCTGGCGCCGCGCCAGCCGCGAGAGGCGGCACCGCGCGAACCACCGAGTCAATATTTGTGATGCCATTTAACTGTCCCACCACACGCTACTTACGATATTAATTGCTTGCTTATCTGGTAACTTCAGCTGAGGGCGAAAGTGAATTACGGCGTATGTGCTGTTGAAAGTGTACCGTTGAAGTTGAGTACATTTGGTTCATCTTTTCAGAGTTTTTATAGGAAGTTTCAAGTCTTGATATGGATACAGAGATACGCAAAAATATTCGTTAGAAGGTCTGGTGGTAGGTAGAATGCACACTTGATTCCATTATTATACATTTTTAATCAATTATTTACGAATATAAGTATTTTTGACCAGCACAGGAAAAATAACACTGCTAACAGTGATATTTCCTGATACATCTGTTACTTTAATTAGGGAGTTAAAATAAAGGGTTGAAATTAGAAATAGGATTAGTATTTCGTGTTCTCATAAATCAAATATTGAAAGAATTTATTCAGGCATCGAAAATATATTAATTAAAACTTTAAATAAAAACGTATCTTTGTTAGATTTTCAAAATTAACTTACTTCAAAGATTACAGAAATAAAAATATCAGAAAATTACAAGTACCTACTTCCTAGAAGGTAACTAATCCATTAATCAAATTACAGAAAAATAAAATAGTTGGTCTGATATAATAGCTGTAGCCATGTCTGATATTTGTGTGGCTTCTTACTGACAGTACCACGAGCAGCAACAGGAGTTTATTAAGTTTCTAATATTTGCTCGATTTGGTGCTCGAGTCCGAATCGAACTTGACCGGATTTTCACAACAAAACCTAACTTCCTACACTAAACTCCGTACATACGTTTTTAAGAACGTAGTGACATACAAACAACTAATTAAACATGGAAACATAATTTTTATACTTAGATAAAATATTTTAGAGCTAAATAAAAGAGAAGAACCAGATGGGATTCACCGTCGCTTTCCTGTATTCTTTCCCGTGTGATATATTCTTTTGAAACCAATATCGTATCAGTACTAATATGCATGAAGGGAGCCTTACAAAACGTAGAGTGTACTGACCCAGATATGTTATTTGGAAGACGTCGCGACTCCGAGCGAAGCTAACAAAGCAGACAAATATTTTGATAATGCTGCAGCTGCAACTTTTACTGTAATTCTTGGAAACTCGGAACTGTCGAAGTTGTAGCGATGCGCGATGGTGTAATCAGATCGCGAGTCGAAGTTAAATTGAAATGGATTCTATCGATTCATTTTTTTTTAAATTTAATTGCGGATAACGAATTGGAAAATTAATGCAGCATTCGTGTAAAAACCTTACCTTGGTTAGTAAAACCTTAGTATTCGACAAACACTTTGAACGATTTTTATATGAAACTGTTTTCTCTGAGCTGTAAAACATTTTATAACCAGAAAACCATAACAATGCAAAAATATACATGCCTACAAGCATGCCATAACAATGCAAATATTATATGCATTACCTACAAACGAGGCCGCGAGAGATTCAGTATGAGGCTCCGAGAAAACTGTAACTGTTTATATCCATTTGCAGGTACACCGTCCTCTAACCCGCCAATATTTATTCTATTGCATTGTTAGAAGAGTAAACATTCTCAATATCAATAGGGAATAACCACAAAAAAAATTTTTTTGATTAGCTATAAAAATAATCAAGATATAAGCCAACAAAGATTTGTTTCTATCTCTTTCTAACAAAACAGAATTTAACAAGGAGCTTATATGACTGACCTGTTAGATGTCATCACAGTGCATATCGGATCTCTCTGTCTAATCGCTGTCTACTCGGCAGTTTAAAATGCTTGTATATATCTTCCGTATTTCTTAGCCGATTTTAATTTTAATTTCGCTTTTGGTGATTTATTTTACGTGATTTTATATTTGGTTAGATATGCGATTTAAAAATCCATGCATATTCCCTATTATTACTACTACATTTGGCTCAAACATCACCTAATTTAACATACATTACCCGTACAACGTAAATAATTGCTAATGGCGAGAAAAAGTTCTCGTGTCGGAAAACGCAACGTAGGCCCCTAAAGTGGAGTGACAACATGGTGAAAGCCGCAAATAAATCATTCAATCGATCAATCGTCAATTATTGCGGAAATCCTAGGCATATACGCAATAGTGACGATGATAATCCAACAACATCTTCTAGTACCTAATATCGACTTTATGATAGGACAAATAAAACAACACTTTACTCCATATGAGTTATATTCCATAACTTGATTGAGACACCGTTCAAGCGTGTTCAGGCCGAATATTGCCTCTATTCATACTACGGGCCACAAAACAAGGCATACACGTCAATATTGGCTTACCGCCAAGGCCCATATACAAATCGGATACAGCTGATTTGTCGAATTACTGAGGTTACGATGACTCAATGACAACGTTCCCCTTTGGTGATTATTGACATGTCAAGGGTGGATGGATGTTAGAGATTTGACCTCGTGCGTTAGAGCTGTGACCTTTTATTAGGGTATTTTCTTGAGGAGTTAAGAGCCAGCGGTGAGGAGTGAGCCCCAGATAAAGCCGTATTCAGACGTGTGTAATGCAAGATGTGTCTCAAGTAATGTAATGAAAGCGTCGGTCGAGCTTTTCTGTTCACTAATGGTGGGATCTGTTGTTCCATTTGCAAGCTTTATTGAGATCCCATTAATATACATTGCCTAACAAAGTTTGTTTAAACGTGTGACCCAGTTTAAGAGCACGTTTGAACATTCTCAAATAATAGTAAAAAGGTCAGGCCAACTCGTACGTACTTCTATGTACATAAACTCTTTTTTGCCCATACGGAAAATAACAAAGTAAATAAAATACAGAAACACAAAAGGCATGTACAAAGGTGAACTTATCCCTTAACTTAGCTTGCACTTACACAGTTGGAACACCACCTAAAAAACTGAGAAACGACCAGCGGAAGTGGTGTATTTGTCTTTTTACTAAATATTTATTAAAACGGAATACAACGGAATAGTGGTTGCATGTAATGCTCGACGTGCCACTTTCTATACACGGTACGAGTACATTACAAATATTACAATACACGACCGTGTCTGATAGCGGCTTAACCGAAGACGAGCGCCGACCGCGGGCGTCGGAGCTATTCAGCGAGCAAATCGATGCACCTCGAGATAAACCGCTGATCGATGCCTCAATAAGCGTTAGGTGTATTTGGAATCCCATAATTTACACCCGTTTTTCAGTAAGGCGAAGGTGCTTAGGATAAACATTATTATATTTTGTAACAATGACGAAGCACAATTCGTTTACCACTTTGGAATTCTGTCGCAATGACGAACCACATCACTCAAACTTGAGTGATCTGCCTACACTAGGTACACGGACAGATTACGTTAAATATACGTACAGACTATAGTCTAACTGGTCTAACTCAGTTGTACATTGTAGTACCTTGTCGCAGTAACTTATTAAAATAAGAGTCGTTAGCATTTAGGATATCAATAACTGCGAGAAGGTACTGAAAAATCTACAGCTACTCTTTAGGTTCCATCGTACCTTAAAATCAGTACTTATGATGTGTTTTTAACATACTTAAGTGGAATGAAACATATTTTTTCCGCGTATTTATTGTTTTTAGTTTGCGATCATGGTTCGAGGCTAATTATCTCTGTTTGGAATTATAACATCACAATGTACAGTAGAACTTGTTTAGGTATGGGCTAGAGGCGTGATTAGAAATGATCCTTTGATCTCTTGTGAAAAATATATACGAGAATCATACCCAATCAAACAATCCCCAAGAAATGGAGTTTCCGTAAAGTTTCCGCATAGACGCGGCCTGAGGCACTCTCCGAGCCGAACGCAAAATTAGCTGTTGAGTCGATGCGGCGCCGCGGGACATCCACTTTAATTAATTAACTGCTAATTTAAACCTGATTTATATCGACGTGTTCCGTTACTTCATCTTCTTCCAATAGACGCAAGAACCCCTTCTAATTACAGTCGGTTACAGAATAAGGGAAATAAGCTGATTTATCTCGTGCCGTAGCGTATTTATTTCCGGCATCGGCAGAAGTTAATTCACTCGTTTTGTTAGAAATGGGCAATGTGTTATTTTTCGTTAAAACTTCGAATAAGTAGATACTATTACTTACTTTATTTTATATTACCGTAATAAAACAAGGATAGGTATATAGAAATATTCGAAACATTTGTTTACCTACCGCCGGTTACCGATAAATCTCTATTTCACAGTAAAATCAACATATCCCACACCGGAAGAACAGCAAAAATGTATTTCGACTTTGCGCACTAAATTTAAGGCACTTTGGGAAGTAAGTACCTGGTAAATTTACCAGTTTCCGAAGCATGTCTCGTACTACATTGAATGTAACGACTTTTTACGACCAAAACCGTCGAGTAAAAGTTTGACGTTAGTTTGGTTTACTTTTTATGCGGGAAAGTTTCACTCGTATCGCGAAAGGGCTGCACAGGAAAACCCTGTTCCTCAATTACTCAAGTTTTTGGGTAACAATATTTTATTTTTGCTCAAACACTTTTATGATTCTTGTGGAGTTAAACCGGCGCAGCTCAATTTACCAAAAGGTTTGACGGCTTTCGTAACTTTGTTACTTTAGGTAAAGCGAAAGGGAGGTTCTTCAATCAAATGCTATTAATTTAAA
The DNA here is from genome assembly GCA_963966035.1 of Acleris laterana. NCBI lineage: Eukaryota > Metazoa > Arthropoda > Insecta > Lepidoptera > Tortricidae > Acleris > Acleris laterana. The sequence continues at coordinate 15,588,723 of OZ014439.1, read as the reverse complement.
ACTAATTTGTCAGCAGTAAATACTACGCTGTATAAATAAAACGCCCGTCCCCTTTAAAGTAATTATATAGGCTCTCAAGCCACTGAGGAAATTATTATTGCGTAATTCTGAAGCCATAGGCTTGTGTTTAAACTTAGAATATTTTTTATTTAGGTGAATGATCTAGTTTGCATAGAATTCAAAACCCAAACAATGTTATGGCAAATTAGTTGCATCCTTATTTTGGTTCACTGAAGATACTAATTAGGGTAAGTACAGTTATAATTTGTAAAGTGGGTAGCTTACTAAATAACATGTTGTTCATTGTGGGCTAAGTAAACCTGTGCCTAGGTAAACGCTCTTAAAAGCTTGCATTATTAGGTATGACCATACCTAACCTAATAATGCAACATTCTTTGAGTCTGCATCTTTGACATAATTATATGACAGTTAACTGTTTACTTTATTTAAGTTATCGCTTTCCTTAAATAGTGGGTTATCTAATCAAAAGCTACTTGTCCCTAATGTTCCCCCTCCCCTAATGCTCAAAAAAAGTTAGGCTAATAATGCCAAAAAGGTGTGTGTAAAACGACCCTTTTTCCACGAAAACCGGAGAACACAAATACTCGATTTTCAATCAGCCTTGTACTTTACTACATGTTTATTTTATTCATAGAGCTGTGGGTGCGACGCTTTCAGGGTCAATAGCGATCTACGAAAGCCAAGTCCATTTGGTAAGCACATTTTTATATCTAAAGAAAACTAAAATTCTACTCGGTATTTTTGTATTTAATTGAAAAGTCCTGAACATTAAGTTTTCTACGGAGCCTTTTAGCCTTAGATATTAAATGGTGTCTTAAAATACACATTTCATGAGTAGATGGCCTCTTCAGAGATATCATTCGAGCGCAGATCATCGTAGTAAGGGCAGGGAGGTAACGGTAATCCTTTCAACCGGGGGAGCAGGCGCGCCCGGCGGTTAGGGCCAAACGTCAAACAGCTTAAGTAGCTACTTTTAATATATATATATATATAATATGAGTCTGTAGAAAAGTTGTGTCAGTTAGACCCATTTTTTGGAATTAGGAATAAATAAGTAAGTAGGTATAAAGATATATTTGCAGTTTATGTAAATAATGTATACTTACTACAATGTAATACATGTTATTATTTGTAGCAATACACTAAAAGCAATACATATTAGTTAACTAATACGCTGGTAAACATCTTACCTGTTTGTGTAAAATGTGGTTATAGAATTAACAACAAGTTTTTAGAGTTGTTGGTAATTCTGTAGCTCTGCCTACCCCACTCTGGGAATGAAGGCGTGAGTGTATGATGATGATGATTAGTTAACACAAAGAATAATATTATCAATTAATACAAACAATAACATGTCTACTTTAAACCGACATTAGGCACCTACAGTACACATGCGTTCTAAAGATACCGCGTGATGGTAAGATGGTAACCCATCATCTTATTGAATTTCAATTCAACGATGCCGAGGAATGCCTTTCGATGAAATGAAAATTTTACGTAATGATACGTTGGTTGAAAGGTGTTTCGATAAAATAACTGATACCCGCTGCGTGACACCTTTTATTCCGATTGAATCAATATTTAAAACGCATGCGGCACACAACATGCCTTTGTTTATTAAGAATTGGTATTTCACTTTTTTAACATAAAATTTCCACAATAACATGAGCTTCCCGCCCAATGTCGATTATCCGATTAATTATCATGGAAATGAGATCGTTTGATTTAAATGCAGATTGCGGAACAAATTTTGAATTTATTGGCAGATAATTGATTTGTATATGTATGTAGTTTCCATAGTGGTAGTGGGTACGATCCGGCGGATCACCTAGGGGCAATTAAAATGGGGTTGAACGATAGCCGCAGGCGGGTCGCGGTAAACACCGCCATTAGTAATTGGTTCAACGACACTCGCCCGGGTCAATTAACACGGAAATATAAGGGTATGTACGACACGATATAGGTTACGAACGGGTCTATGAGAGTAGGTATTTAGTGTTTCACGATTCCTATCGCGTAGCTGTCTGAAGGTTCTCGTTTCTCACCACCGACATTTCCACGATTATTGAGTATGTTGTAGTTATAAATTGTAGTTTATTTATTTAGAATCAATGTATAGGTACGAGTGTGTCCGGTAATTTATGCATACCTGATACGAATACTGAGTGGAATCTCTCGAATTATTAAGCATAGGAACTTTACAAAATCGACCAACAGGATGATCATAATTATATTCTAATAGATTAAACCCCTATTCAGCCAAACTATTTAGGTAGGTACATAAGTTTAGTAAGTATACTTAAATAAAAAAGTTAAATATAAACATCGACAATTGTAACATTTAAATATAAAGTTAACTGATCCAGTTTAGTAGATTTAAACCTTAATAAACATTTATCAACACGAAAACAAGAAACACGAAACAAAGGCAAGATATTTACCTGATATACATATGAACATTTTGTAACGTCCTTTTACTGTTGTTACACAAATATAAAATATTCTGATTCTGAACAACAATTTTTCAGTGCCTAAAATAACATTTACGAAAACGACTAAATACCGTAAAAGTTACTTTCCATAATTGTATTCAGCTAGCTAATGGAATAATGAGTCCATGTTGTTCGTCCCGGGCGTCTCGTCCTGCGACGCGTGTCAGTAACAACGTATCACGCCCCGCACACTCCGTCACTTATTATAATAATGGCCTTAGCACAGACAACACGTTATAATGGCCGTATGGTATGTTACAAAAATACAATAGCCGTGAAAGGATGACTCAATCCCAGAGGTGAACATCGAATGTAGAAAGGTCGACCTTTACCGACGAATACTTTTTGTTTGTTTATTGTTTATCTGCGATTATTTTGCTGGTGAATATCGTTTCATGAAACAACGATGAAAAGTCCGTAATCAACAGTAAACCCTAAAGCTGATTAAACTCTAAAAACGTTGATGCGCAGTTTAATTTTCAATTTTACGTTCCTCCTCAGGCTTCATATGTCATATTCATACTCGTAGCTCGCGCATCCCACAATGTATAGGTAATGTAATCCCGCAATCAGGTCCCATGAGAAGTATCGCAACAATACGAGCTCGGGGCTCAGTGTTTGGCAATCCATTTTTGTTCAATTTCCATATATGCCAAAACATGTGAAATGTCTAACTCATGCGCGCTGTTCGGAAATAGGCAGCTCGAAATCAGCAGCTTCTATCTATTGAATTTTATGCAATATTCTAAAGTATTCTGTTTAAGATATATTCTGGTATATTATGTTGTGTTGTATCTACAGTCAAATTTATTTTTGGTTTGGCATGGAACTACGAGTATGTCACAGTGACGTCAGTAATAAAACAAATTATAAAAAGTTCTTAGAGTTTGATTTTGATTTTTTCACTTCGTTATAGTTTCATATAGATACGTATAGGGGTTCAGAGAATCGTACGTCTCTACTGTTACAAGGTCGTTACCTTCATGTTTGCTTTCAATAAGAACGTATTTGTAATTCAAAAAGAAAAAGAACCGTAGCAGGTTGTTTCCATAATATTTGAGTAAATTACAAATACTTGACACTCCAATGATTTATTAGCTTTCTTGAACACATTTCTCCGCGTTATATTTCCTCGTCGTTACGTTACTGGAACTCATGTTATTATTTTACCGGGAAATATTTCCTGATATTGGATCACTCAAACGAAAAATTACTAATGGATGTAGCAGAGAACTGCGTAATATTCAAATATTCAGGAATATGTAAAACTTCAATGATTCCGGAAATGCAACCTATGCAACTAATGAAAAGTAAAATGTGAATTAAATTCTGGATAGAGATAAAAGTATTTGGAAAAGATGTTTGAGAGCACAATCCTAGTGTAAATATTCCAAGCAATACAAAATACCAAGTTTCATGTACAGTCGCGGAATGAAAAGGTTCATCTCTTTTCAACTCTATTTCAAATATGTTAAGGTCCAAAAGTGACGAAGTTTTCCGCGACTATACGTCGTCGACCAAATAAATTGTCTTTCAATTTTAACACAACTTCATTTGAAATGAAATGAAAAGCCGCTAAAGTCATTCCTTCGAATGTACAAACACGTCTAATCGACCCTATTACTTTATGATGTGCAAATTAAATTAAACCTTAATGTAACTGTTCATTTTACGTAGCATCGTTAAATGCATGTAGGTGTTTAGCGATTTTGCCCAAGTCTCAACAAATTATAACTACCTACTTACTTTTGGTAAATTGTTTCGGTAATATATAAATGTGTTGTTGTACTCTTAAAATAGCATTTTACCGAACATTAGATCAATCGAACGTGGATGCGTAGGAGCGAGTTTTAAGCTACCTATTTTAGAATGCACCATTTAAAATTTTGTTTGTACGCTCTGACGGTACAACTTACACTCGAGTATTAGTATTAATAATTAATCAGAGATAAAGAGAATCCACTACCAAATGTCAGTTCAGCAGTGGTGTTGTTCTACTCGTATTACGCAACAATGGCGAACGGGAATGCAATGCTCTCATGAGCACGGAATACCTACCTACGTATGTTTTGCTAGTCGGATCTAGAGAGCAAATATCTGCTACGTAAGATAAATAAGTAGCACAGTACAGTACTGTGTTTTTAACTTTAGATACAAAATATTGTTATTAGGTATAAATAAACAGAAGGTATATTAAAAAAGAAAACATGTTCGCAACGGCGGCTCCGTCTACTTGTGGATACTAGTTCAGGCTGTGATACACAATTATTGATTTTCTCTGCAGCTTGTCTAGCGATTTAATAGTTAGCTGTGTGCACTGCGCGTCGTGTGCCTCATTAAACCTCAAACTGTGTGGTTCATTTGTATATGGAGACAATTATTTACTCTCTTAAAGTCTGGTTTGAATTCGTCGTGAAGTCAGTTCATACGACTAAGTCATGTTGTATTCTCAGCAAGTAAAAAGATCGTGCGTAGTAAAATGATGCATTCACGCCTATACGTGAACGTATTGAGATTAACCCTTAAAACACTTACGATTTTCTACGATCCCATATCCACGCTTGACAAAACACAAACATCATTAAGCCATTTTCTTAATATTTTCTCCGGCTTCTTTATCATAATCCTTTAGCTCACAGAGTTACGCAAGTGCTATCAATTTCGCGAATATCCGGAGCGCTGTTTCATTTTATTAGGTACAACCAGGAGTCGGCGCGGAGGGCGCCGGAGACGCCAGCGGGCCCTTTTTCAAATGAAGGCCCTGAAAGGGTCAAAGTAAAAAATGTAATGAAAAATTTCAAGGATCGCGCCGAGCCGGCAACCAATCAACCAGGAAGTGAAGTTTTAAATCAGTTACGCAAAAGTGATCCAATAAATGTCAAATTTAAATAGAAACTGCCGTGCAGTAGCAAAACAAATTTCAACTCAGCGCCGCCGGTGTGAACGGTTGCCGTGATCGTGAACTTTTTATTCAATTTTGGGCTGACAAATTTATGAACGGAAGCAATATAGGCCGCCGCCGCCGGACCGTGTGTCGCCTATTGTGCCTGTCACGATATGCGCTTATTGGGCCGCCCACGAAGAGTCATGAACCAATTTTACATCTTACTTTTTCGTTCTAGTCATGATATTAAAGACAATAAATTACGCAGTCACATCCACCTGATATAACACCGGACTTATTCCCCATGTTACGTTACTTGATTAAATTGTTACATTAGTTGATTAGAGATACATCATCGCCACGTTTCCTATAATACGTGTACCTACCTATTATGAATAACTATTATCATTCCTTCTAGCACTACCGAAATGGTAAAATTACCCGTTCTAGACAGAATCGGGTCATAGGCAGTTTACCTTCCGCCGCCCTCGTGCCATTATGGTGATGCATGAGCTTATCACTCAGCTGAAATTCTATTACGAGCTCTAAAGCCACAACAATGTCGGTATGATGGATTGCCCACAAACAAAGTATCGTGGCTTCCCGACCCCTCTAACTATACATACTCGCTAAACCCGAGATATGTTTTTTATACATTAAAAGCCACTTCGCTTGTTTACAGATGCCTCCGAAACAGGGTTAGGCTGTAGGCTTGCACTAGAGTGAAAGTAATTTATTTCATAACTTTTTAAATTACAAATTACAGACGTGTTTTAATTATTACGGGGTTTGGTTGACAGTGTTTTAACGAACTTGGAGAAAAACAATTAACTATCATATTTTATTGAGTATAATAATATAAACCTATGAATAAAATATTTATATTTTATTCTTGCATATAAAAACTATTTGAACACGCTTTAATTATTGAATAATCTTTTTCTTCATCATGTGTTCAAAAAACCAATGCTGTGGCTCCAGCTGTAGACCATGCTTAGCTGAGTCCTATTTGACTTCACAATACACTTTTCAAAAATTGCAGTAATCTTGCTTTGTTTAACTATTTCTGTTTTAGTCTATATTTTCCAAATATTTAAATGTTGGGTTAGAGTGTTGTCCGTGATCGAAAGCTGTTAGTAGAATGGTATTTGTATTTAACCATTTTTGTACGTCAGAACGTTTTAAAATTGATCAATTGGATGACCGAAACTCCAAACTTTTCCTGCGTGATTACTAACTACCCTTACTTTCAGGGCTGAGAACTCATTAGTGGTGCGGCCAATTAGTATAATTTTTTTTTAAAGATTAAGGACTTAAAAAAAATATATACTTTTAAACACAGCTCATCGATACAAACTCGACGTACGTGTAGGCACGGACAGAAGAATCGACAGTGACAAGTTTTGTGTTAATAAGTGAATTGAAAGTCAATCAAAGGCATAGGAACATAAGGCTGCCCAATCCGGGGCTGATAACTGAGACTATAAGGCAAAGTTACCTAAAACGCCATCCATTAAAAAAAAAAGAATTTAAAAATCCAGTTCATAATATGTCCTACGTTAACTGTGTCTTTAAAAAAACTAACAGTGCTTATCATACTGTGTTGGGAGATTGTTATTTATAATTCAGGTGTAAGCGCGGTCGGCGTAAGTGCGCCGAGGGAGATATTGTTAGTAACATCTCGCCCGGCACTTTCGTACAGTAAATTGCAATGGACCATTTCGCTGAGTAACTCTACTTTCCACGGTAAACGTTCGATACCAACAACTTAAATTAATGTTCCTTAATACGATATGGCCTAACATAAAATTTAACTTGATGAGTTTTTCATCGGCGAGATATTTTAAGCACCGAACGAGGCAAAGGTCGCTTCTTTAAACCTCATTTCCTTCTATATTGCTCCTTAGTAATAGGGTATCATCAAAAGTGCCCGAGGGGCTTCTCAATTCATGTCGTTGAATTAATGACGTATAATAACTCAGCTGAGGGTGTGCCCTCGGCGTCTGCGCTAATGAATAATAGTGTCGTTAAACATATGAGAAGGTGTTCAACCGTCTGCAGAGCTCAGTCGCATCACATGTCAATAATGTATGCGACTATTATGCGACCCTAGAAAACGGGTCTGCAGAATAAAAGGTTTTAGTAATGTTAAAGTTTACTTATCTTTCTTTAATTAAAATCGTAACCCGATATAAAACGTTATTTTAACGTTCAAAAAGTACCAGGAATAAGACATAACACACATTGAGATGCTTTTTTAAGAATGTCCGAAATACACCAACCAAAGTGAAAACCCCAACTCCACGGTATTATTTTTAAAGCCAGCGAAGTATTATTACTCACTTGAGCTCAAAGCGCTATGTAAAGTGTACAGGACGTAAATAGACACGTACAGCGATCGATATGTGGCACTGGCACACCTCCGTGGAGTGGGCAGGCTAATACAGCCGGCTAATAAAGCCACACCTCACCTTAACGGCACTAAAACAGATTATGGCTGATTTACAGACGATAAGGCCGTCGAATTATTATGGGCGTAAGACATGAAAAATTAATGGAGCATATTTATAACGAAAATAAATGTTCTTCCTGACGTCTAACTGCCTTGCCTCAAAAAAGAAATAATCAATTTTAATTATTACCTTTATCACCCTCGATGATAAGCTACTTATGGTTTAGGTCCCAAACCACTTTCATCCACTTAATCCATCATATACTCGTATATGCTTAAGTTACATTTTAAGATTTAAATCGACATCCGCATGAATTAAGAAGATTACAGCGTAATAGTATTTAACAATTACACCCTAAGGGATTAAATACAAAACTCGTCTTGAAGTTCGCAGCCACGCAACCAATTGTTACGACGGTTTACGTTCTTGACCCGTTTAAGTAGTCCAAGGGTAGGTACTAATATCAGAACAACAACTGAATTAAAAAACCAACACAAGGCGAGTCACTTGGTGTGTGTGTGTGTAGTGTTTTTACATACCTATTATCATACCTTGGAAAATATTCTATATTCTAATTTTAATTTATATTTGAGATAGCACATAAGGAATGTAAATCCCCGGGCCATTAATTGAAAAAGCAGCTCACGTGACATCGATAACCCTCGTTACACCGCGATGAACCCTTCTCCAGCCGGTGACTCGGCATGAGTGAAAGTAAACATTTTCTTTTTTCCCGAGAAGCGTACACAAATCATGCATACTATATCAGCTGTGTCCCTATTTGATGTTTTATCTGGTTTACCAATTTACTAACGTATCACCAGTATCAACACGCGTTTTTCTGTTGACTGGAGACACAGAAAATGGTTGAATTAAGATACGATATTCTGTTAAGTATTATTTTCTCTGAGTTAACCATTTTAAGACAGAAGAATGAGTTTTGGTAACACATTTAGTACAACCCTGGTGGTAAAAGGAAACACTCAACTTCAGAGTATTAGCATCGATTTACATAAACGGATTGAAGTTCCATGTCCAGCCGGATTTAAATAATAAATGGGTGTGATCCGAACTCGACGAGAATTCAGAAGTTTCTGGAAAGGGTTAGTCCAGGGCAGTGTTGTCAATTTATCTATGACTTAAAAATGTAATATAACTTTGTAGTAACGTGATCACTACTCGCCGAGGGAACACTATGTTTGTTTGGACAATCCGTTATAATATTAGCTACAATATGTATTACCTAAAAAGGTCGCGCCGTCCCCCGGCGTATTTAGGGCCCTGACCCGCGCCGCGCTGCAATAAGCAGTCTGCTAAACTGCTTGCATTTTAATGACCGACGGAGCAGGATCCTCACGTGCACGAAAGTCTGTTGTTTAAAATTTTAAACTAAAAGATAGCTCAAGCTTATTTTCCTTTTTTTATAATTAAACTATTACGGTACTATTTTTAAAGCTGGTTAGGTACAGTAGTTTTGCAGCAGGTTTAATTCTAGTTGCAATATTGCTTACTAGAGGACGGCCGTGACTTTGCATACGTAGAATTCGTTTTCCATTACTCCCTTAGGGGATGAATTTTCAAGAATCCCTTCTTATAGTGCACCCTATGATATCCAAGAAATATTCCCTCCTAATCTCAAGTCTCTAGATTCACCGGTTTCGGCGGTACGTTGATCGTTCACCCAGTCAGTTTCTTATTTTAGGTACTTATGTGTATAAAAGATAATGTACTAACTACGTATAGCGTATTGTGTTACAACGTGTTTTACGTCGTAGTTAAAAATATTTACTTTTAGGCCAATATATGAAGGATGATCACCAACTTATATCACAGTTAAATATCCTCCTGAGTCTTTTACTCGATATTAACAATCACATGAAAATCTCTATACTTAACAATTTCATGCTTGTTATGAAAATAAAAAATCTTTCAGTTGCAGGGCCTTTTAAACAAATGGCCCGAACCGCTTTGGCGCAGTTTCGGATGTAAGTTTTTGCGCCCGTCACCCGCGTCACTCGCAAGCTTGGCCGAGTTAACACTGTTTTTGATACTACAGAATTAAATTTGGAATGTTGTCAAATGTTATGAATACCTATAAAGCCCAAATTCCACCGCGCACATGGGTATAAAATTAGCTTCGTATAGAAACGTATGCACTAGATACTTCTACAGCGGTACACGGACAAAATTATGTCAGTGACACACGCCCAGAACAATAAAATTGATCCACGTGGCTGGCGCGTGCAGCGAGAATGTTTTTCATATAACAACTTTGTCTCTTCGTGCATGTGGTCTTAAAAGATAGCCCAGTTAAGCAAGATTTCAAAATCGTGTAACAAGTACTACTTAATATGCTTTCTTATATTTTAATATTTACGTCAAGTTCTGGGACACCGTGAATATAATGATAAAGCTAATTTAATCTGCGGAAATTCTATCGGAACAACTTCCTTATTACGTCATTATTAGTATATTGTTCCTATGGACGTGACTTGGCTGATCAAGTTTCGTTCGTGGAAGCAACTTAGCGAGTATCAGACAGATTGGTAGCGAAGTGAAGTTGGTTACTTGGCTTAAGTTATCCCGCCAACTAAGAGAAATATAGGACGCGAATCCTCAGGGGAAATTACGGCAAGAAAGAGTAGCTACTGAACGCTTCATGGGTATAACAATGGAGCTCGCGCGTTGCACCGTCATCTTCCCATACGGTGACTATGGCATCCTGATCAATCTGCCGTGCTGGTGCTCAGTTAATTGTAGTGCTAAATACTTTTATTGCTCGTTATATCCACAAAAAACTTATAGCCTATTTAATTTACTCGTAGGAAACAAGGAGACGAAATTTCACAGGAAGAGCTATACCATATTTACACATATTATAAACTCGAAAGTTGCTTAAAGTGTAATATACTGTTTAAAGTTGGTTGTTGCAAAACAGATGAATAACCTTGATCTTTTTAAAAAGAAGAAGATTAAGAAGCAAGTGTCCAACATCAGTCCTTGACTATTACTGGTACAGATACCTTATCGCGGGCAAAATCTAGAATTTCACATTCATTCGGATTGATTAAATTCAATTAAACTACAAAAGTCTTTCTGCTCTTATAACAAATGAAACACTGATCAAATATTTTTGTAGGAACATCCAAAAAAGTTTACGCTCTCACTTCAATCAACGAAGGCTATTTACTCTTTGAACTTAGGCTCCATTGGCTTGTAATCAATTTTATCTTTCAAAGCGATATCAAAAGAGAGTGTTATCAAAGCTGTGGGTACACAGGCTGCATTTGGGATCAATCAGCGATATGTGTGCGCGCACGTTCTGAGGCTCGTGATTTGAGTGCCTCGCTGTACGCCGCCCCGGAATAAAGGTCGGGGCTTCATCAAATGTATAAAACCTGACCTTCTATAAGTACTAACCAGCAATAATAAGCTACCCAATATTGAGATTAAAAATGTCTGACACCTCAATTACTACAAAAATTTATTTATTTATTCTGTTTAATTATCCTTACTTGAAAAAAAACATTTAGCTTAGATTAAATACTACATAACATTATTTATTTAAGCAGCTGAATATATATTGTTATTATTACTACAAGCAAAAACATTATTGTATATTGTTGGATATTATATTATTATTTTTATTAGTATCTGTAGAATCAAATGCAACTGCTGTATAAGGTTTAAATTTAGTACGGTTAAGTACCATTAGATCGAATTTCAGTTACCAACGGTTTCATTTGTCCGATTTTTCATAAGTTACTTTTTTTTCTGAAACCGTTTAACGTTTCTGGATTGTTGTAAAATATACCGAACCAAACCTACGGATTCTATAAACATTTAGAAAATGAATTTTTGGAAATTCTACGCTCAAAAAAGGCGCACTAGAAAGGGATATGAAAAAGAAAATCCAGCAAGCATGATTATTTACAATACTGAATGTATTATATAACCTAAACTAGTTTCGTGGCTTTATTGAATAAACAGTCCGGGAAAACATTAACGTACCTACATGAAATAGTTATTTATAAAAGCTAACAAGAATAAACAGTCTGGGCAAACATTAATAAAACTTGTGGCAGCGTGTCACGTCCACGTCGTCCCGGCTGGCGATCATGTTTGGGGAGTTAAGGCCGGCTCCCAAAACACACGAGCCCTATGTGACTGCCATCCAAATCGTCCAAGTATTCTACTGGTAGTCCCGACTGTCGATTTGACCTCGGTTCCCAATATTCAAACCGCAAACAGAATAAGTAAGATACTTTTTTGATAATATTTTACGCGGCAAATGTCATATTCTAACAAGAATTAACCTATGTATAATTGTATACTTGAACTATAAATCGGGACTTAATCGCGTAATAAAATACACATTTACCTCGACGTTTCGACTGTGTTACGAAAGCCGTTGTCACGAGAAGACTGAAGTGGAGGGTGTTTCGTCTGCTTGCCGTGCGAGTTTTTCGACCTACCCGCACTTGGTCTTGTTTTTCTTTATTTGGAATGTCATCATACCGACACACAACATTCAAAATCTATTCCGATAATTAACCTATATATACGTGTGAATATTGACGTCCAACATAACTGAGTATTGAGGTCATGTCAGGGTGGGCAGTATACTGAACTGTAATTTATGTATTAGTTGAAAATACAGTCCGAAATTGCATTTCCATTGGGACCGTGAAATTTAACTAGATTTATATTCATGAACATACGTCATACATATCTGCAATGAATTTGAGTTTCTGTTCGAGCCATGAGCCAATTATTTGCTTTGCGTACTTATTTAGTTTTCAATTAACTAGGTAGATTGACAAGGCAGTCATTAACAGTTGTCGATACGAAAATAAGTGGTCAAATAGTAGAGTAAATTTATACACATACACGTAAAAAAATAAAATATTTTATCAAATCCAATGAAATATTTCGCAAATTAATTTGTTATTAACTGACTGCCAACGGACCTGTATCCATGGTTCTTTGTTCCCTTGTAAAGGCTGAACGGATGACTCGATTTCGATAAGCGAGGTGTCGTTAGTTTTGTATTAACGTCGCGGATGTCACGGAGTACTATTTTAAAATACGAAAAAGGTGAAATAAAACAATTGTAAAGGTACATGATAACATTTATCAAACACTAGCGACCCGCCCTCACTTCGCTTCGGTTTTTGTGGGTATGATATATAGCCTATAGCCTTCCTCGATAAATGGGCTATCGAAACCTGAAAGATTTTTTCAAATCGGACCAGTTCTTGAGATTAGCTTGTTCAAGGAAACAAACAAACTCTTCAGCTTTATAATACTAGTATTATAGATTATATTGACGACATAAACCAAACAGCAGTTGGGCTCCTAATTAAAGCTTGGTTTTTGTTATGACATTATGATTTATGGTACCTTTGGCTGAAAACCTAACAATTGGTTAAAAGTTGTAACCTCTACGTCGTGATTGAAAATAGACAATTTTTTCGAACTATCACGGTTCGCTAAAATTAAATCTACTTCATTTTTTTGGACAACCGCAGCCGGGTAAAAGGCACCAGCCCGAGGTGACAAGACGGACCGCCTACAATAAACAAGCCTGGTGATAACGTTTCGCCACAAAACGGAAACAGCAGAAAAAAACAACTACGTAAGGGGATGAAATCTCGCCGAGTCGATATATCGCGGTGATATATGGCCGCGGTCAGCTGTCGCCTCGCCGCGGTTACAATGCCACTGCCGGAATAAAAATTCTTTACCCATTTCACAACTTTATTTTCCTCCTTTCCTCATATCTCAGCAGCCATTTGTATTAATGTCAGATTTTAGTGCAACCTTATTTCATATCAACCGAATGTCACCAAGAACCCGACTATGAATAAGCTTTATGTAGGTAGTATCTTTTAATACCCCATTTTAAGTAGTAGCAGCTTTACGGCTACCTGTCATGTTCCACGGCCATGTTTTTACGATACCTCTTCCTACCCTCATTTACCAATACTACCCCAGTCATTGCACGCGTATCTTCCACGGAAGGGAATTTAAGGTAAGGGATAATGACTCTCGTTTTCCCACTGTCATCCCAACGACGAACCTATGTTAAAAAAGTCTATCCATTAAAAAAAGGGAAATCAGGAAAATTTCTTGGATGACCTAGACAATTTAAATTACCTGAATAATTAAGCAATTAACTGTTTATTTAGGTGGTAAAATGTACCTACATACATCGAACAACAGGCCAGCATGTGGTACTTAGGTAACAGCCTAAGTAATTTAAGTTGTAAGTTATAAACTTTAACTATTTCCGCACAGACTCCGACAATGTCCGACGTTATTATATAAAAGAGTTTTAAATTTTATTGAACTTTAAATGGTTTATTTGGTGCCAATACCTCGCAGTTTTATTGATCATTTGTAAAAAGTTTGAATCAAATAAGCGCTTTTTCAAGCTTATACTACCTAAGAAAGAAGTCGTCAATCAGAGCTCACGTAATAGAAGTTTAGAAAATCTCGTCGGAGAAGTTGATCCTGGAACTTAATATTCAAACTCGGAGTGGCAATTTACACGAGAGTTTCATCCGGACGCCGGACTGCTAAGCAGCCGCTTGAATAATGTAAGCAGAGCCCCTCAAAAACACAATTCGCAAGTTAATCGTTCAATACCATGCTGGGAATACAGAAAACCTTTATCTCGGTCGTTGGTTTATAATCTACGTACAGGGCCACAATTCAAATCTGCAAAACCAGATTGCCTTTAACATTTTATAGGATTGTCAACTTTACTACCGGGGCCCATTTCTCAAAGCATATTAGTCTAATAATGTAAGTGTTTTGTCTCGTACATAGCGCTACAAAATGAGACAAAACACTAATATCATTAGGGGCGCCTGTCGTTTCGCATAACGTTTTTTGTCCTAAAAATGTTTGGTCGAGAATGTTTGGCATACTGTTGAATGACATACTACTCGTTTGTCCTAATATTTTTTGCGCATACTCATTTAACGTCCTAAAGCAAGTTTGTCCTAATATTGATAACTCTAAAGTCTAATTACCTAAAGCATAATATTCCTAACATGAATTGTCCTAATAATTATTTTGCCTATTATTAAACTGGCTACAATTACAGCATCTACCTTCAGGCAGGTCAGATTTCGGTTAGGTTAGGTACGACGACGAGCGAAGCGAGAATGAATCTTAGCCACATCAAACGATAGGACAAATAATATTTAGGACAAACAATAATAGGAGCAACAATTTCGGACAATCAAAAATATGCGGAACAAAGTGTATGCCACACGTTATTAGGACAAAAGACGTTATGCGACACAACGATAGGACTAATAATTGTATGCCATTCGATATAGACCCTATCATTAGACTAATACTTTTTGAGAAACGTGCCCCAGCTCCTGTTTACTTGACAATCATGGCGGCCGAGTTAAAAAACAATACGAAAATATGCCAAAGACAATATGGTTTTACCGAGTAGAATAAAACCAGTCACACTCTTTGGCATCTGTCAGGGCTGAGATTCTAGGCGGTAAAAACCATATCGTCTTTGACCTGTTATCGTATTGTCAACGTTTTGATAGCTCCTATTTACTTGACAGTAATGGCGGCCGACTTAAAAACAATACCGTAACAGGTCAAAGACGATATCGTTTATACCGGTTAGAATAGAGGCCCTGTATATATTTTATGCCAGATAGTGTGAAAACGAGACGAGTAAACCACCGGTTACTATTAAGGACTTGACAGAAACGCGTGGTGCTAACCCGCTTCCCGCCCGAGCTATGTGCTTCTTTTAGTCCACGAGAGAAAAAATACTCGATTGCCTAAAAAATTTCCTCACGTTTTATACCACGGGAGTGTCTAAAAAAAACTCGACATTGACAAAATACACCTAAACAGGCACTCCTCGTCAATTACAATTAGAATTATAGTACTATAAACACTCTTTTACTGTACATCATAATCATCACGTCCGCCATTAGAGCGGCCACTGTTGCTGAATACAGCGCAAGAAATACCACTTAGACACCACGTCTTTTGATTCAGAATGGCACGAGACCTCTTTGGCTCTATGGTCCACTTAAGTTTAGTTTTGTAATAGGTTTTAATACGATTTATGGTTCGATATTGTCGACGTTAAAGAAGAACCAAAAACACTTTTATACTCAGGAAAAGTAGTGAGTGTCCACCGAGTTCCTCAATTCATCAACGCTTCCTCTCGTTAGGAAACAGTCAACAATTTATGGGATAATTATCAATCCCGAAGCAATCTCCATGAAATTAGGACGTTAAGTTTCCTACTCGTGCCGAAATTGGTTTTTCATTTGCGCAATTCCCATTTCATTCGATGGGTAAATATCTTTTAATAGTAATCCGTTTTCGGTCGCTTCAGGGGGAGCGTTCGGATAACATCGTTCTCTCTTTGCTATGGAATATTTTACTGGCGGGTGTCAAGTTAATTATTTGGGCTATGTTGTTTCTAAGCTAATTAGTCTCAACAATAATGGCGAGTTACGTTACAAAGAAGCTTCCGCTAAGCTCTTCGAGTCGTAGCAATTTCAGCGAGGTTATACAGAGCAGCAAAAAAAACATTGCCTTTTAACTGCGTTAAAATTTACTGTGTACAGTCTACAGCATAAATAAGTGATCATTTATGTACCTTATGTCACTTTAACGTCGTGTTTGAAACGTTATACAAAATTGTGAAACGATTGAAAGCGATAAGGTACGGAAATGATCACTTATTTATGCTGTTGACTGTACCATTTGTTTGCAATTGGCAAAGCGAAACGATGGCATCAAACGACTTACTACTAGAGGAATCTTGTGGCTGAGTTACTTTTTTTCGTGGAATATTAATCACGAACTATTCTAAGCCAGCAACCACACGGTTATCATAAAATCTTTAGATTTATTTTACAAATTTGTAAGGTACATTTTGTACAATATTTAGGCACAATAATAAATATACACTTAAAAATAACGCTAAAGTTAGCTTAGCCTATAGGTGCCACCGGCTGCGGGGCGAGGAACGGTGTCGTCGTTCTGTACCTGACCCTTGATATAGCCATCTAATGAAAATCGCTTTAGGTTTTGGTCTAGACTCCTCGCTACGAGACCGTTCGCAAAAACTGCTATCGGGATAATAATAGTAGTAGATATTATTACTTCTAACTCAGGTCGTATTGACCTGCCTTGTATATTACATTCTATTAGTTAAGTAGCGCGGAAAAGTTCATCGATTTTTCTAATATAAAACACCAAACTTGTTTCCCCAAACTTGCGACGAATTCGTACGGTAAGAATTATGACTCATTCCCATTGGTCGATAGCCCGCATGCTTTTCGTGTTACTTTGCATCGCTGCTTTCGGCTCAAAAATGTCAAAACAAAATCCAACCGTCAATGGATTGCTACAAGCGTGCGGGTTATTGATCTATGAAACTGACCCTTTACGGAAAATTATCAGCAACCTACATCAATGAATACTATGTACCATGACCTGAAGCCCATGAACGTGTAGGTTTACTTAACAAAACGATGACGTAGTTTGATAAAGCTGTATCGGTAACTAACTATCTAACTTTTTATATATTGTCGCCAAAATGTAGTAAAAATCTGGTACATGAACGACCAAAATTAAACCTCACTCTGTAAAATTCGCCTCACAAACTTTTCTTCTTTGAACTAAACAAAAAGTATGATAGTTATACATAGTAAGATTTTGTTTAAATGTCTGAATTCACTTGGGAAGCTCCCAAGTAAATTCCGACATTAAAAAATATATTTCCGTACCTATTACTTTATTACGCTTTGACTGCAGTAGGTACCCGCTGAGCAAAGTCCCGACTATCTCGAGCTCCGCTGGTGCCGGATGCAGGCCGCGCCGCCAGAGCAACCCTAATGCCCATTAAGGTATTCATCTTATCTTCCATCAGTATCCTAAGTATATTTATTACAGACCTTCTCCATAATGTAATTTTGCAATCAGGTAATGCCGCGGAGCGTTTTTATGTTTTTGTGTCTTTGTTGGAACTGTTACTTTTTATGACGTACTAAACAAAGAAATACATTTATATCAAATGAAACACTATCTAGGAAAATCAAATCAATGTGCAAAGGTGTTATTGTTGACCGACACACATTTATGGATAATGACAGCCTCGATTATAGAAATCAATGAATGCTTGTGGTGTCAACGATGCGGTGGAATATACATTAAACTCATTTTAGCTTTAAATAGACTTATGAAAGACTTGACCTAACAAATAAACGCTTATATTTAATGTACTTTATATAAATAAGACCCAAAATCAACAAGTACTTATAGAATGTTAAATAAACGATTTTTCCATACAGATCGATATTATGATTAGATTGGAACATAAACCAGTCAACGCACCACGCAATATTTTTATCAGGAATCGTGTCCAAAAAACATGTGCCCCGTATTTATGTTTCGATATCAATAGCCTCGTTTCATTAACCGGGTATCGCCCGGTTATTTACGGCTCGTCCGGATATATTCATTTGTGACGGGTGGTATCTGGCGAGGGTCGAGGGTGCCATCAGCGTAATGGGGTCCCGCTGGATTGCGGCGATTAGGCCTAACGCCCGGCCGTATCGAGTGCTCGCCATCATACCCGGTGTTCCACTTAAGATGAAACACAACTTGCTCAAAAATAAACTAGAAAGAGGAAAAAGGTTCTTACTTCTTCGTTTTTGTTTTTCTTGCTCGATGACAATAATAAAGTAGACGTATTAATTTTCTGTTGGTATTTTGGGCTTAGCTTATTGTTGTAATACAGTGATTTAGGAGATATTTTGAATATTTTTGCTCCCGTTGTATTAAACATAATATATAATTAAGTTTGTAATATTTTAGTATTTAGCTGTTAGTAGCAAATGTATGCATTATACGAATTAAATTTAAAATTTAAAAACCCCCGACTTAAAACTGCGTAGAAAAACCTCTAAAAAGTAAAAAATAATAAGTATTAGCCCTATAAGTTTAATTAAAAGTAGGTACCTATTAATATTTTGATTTAAGCATGGTGTGGCATCGTAGCTCCCAAACGAATAAACCGATTTGAATGCGGTTTTTTTGTTTGAAAGCAGGTTTTCTAGTGGTGATTCTTAGCAAGATTTCATGAAAATTAGTTAAGTCGTTTAAGAGATATCAGCTCTTAAAGTATGTGGCGCCGTTAAATCGGGGGCTTTAGACCCCCTAAAACCTCTATATCTCAAAAACGGCTGAACCGTTTAAGAGCTACGGTGCCACAGACAGACACACACACACACACACACTGACACGTCAAACTTATAACACCCCTCTTTTTTGCGACCGGGGTTAATAAATAAGTAAATAACACAAACATATCCCTAATACATTTAATGTTAACATCTAAAAAAAAAGAAGCACAAAGGGGGCAGGGTGTTTTCCTTGAAGTTTCACGTTCAATAACCAAAAATCATGGATTTGAAAAATCCAAAATAATTATGATTACCCTATTTAACTTTAGAGCTTTGAAATTATGAATAAAAAACAAACGAAAATACTGGTGACTCCGATTTTTGCCTGCAAGAAAGTTTATGATCGAATTTTAAATGTCTAATGATGGGGCTTTGTTTTGACTAAATACTACAAATGTTCTAAGTTTCGGCTTAATGGCTTAGCTATTTCAGAGAAAAAGGGTCATGATAGACAGACGGCCAACATAGTCATTTTATAACGGTTTTCAGACTTTAGTACGAAATCCTACATTAATTAAGGCCAAATATACAATTACAACCTTCAAAAATAATAACCTTCCTTATACGTGCTCCTGATGAGGAGGGAAAAGGGGAAAAGTTTCACGGCAGACCATTTCCCATATTTCCTCGTAAGAATATTTTGCCCGCTTCTTGCGAGGTCCTTAGTGACGACCTCCGGCTGACCTCAATTAAGATATGCCTTATAATTTGTCTGACCGTTGAAATGAATGTTATGATATAGCTGCTAAGGTGGAATAGGGGCCGGGAGTAACGTCTTTACCGCTCCACTACAGTCTTGGCTTTCTCAAAGAAGCAAAGGAATTATTAACTCGCTGGGATCTTTTGTATTTGTTCACGCTATTGTGCGCCGTAATCATTGTATTCTTTGGACTTTTGCTGAGTAAGATATTTAATTATTTATGCCTATAGATACATGCCGTTTTAAGTTTACTAATATTATGAAGTTTTAAATTTTAATGATCATGCTTCCTAATAGTAATTTACGAGGAAAGTTAGCTTACGGCCGTACTCAGAGTCAGTTAGTGACTATAAATCGCCATAGTGACGATTTTTCATACACAAGTTTGAAAAAACCGGTCAAGTACGAGTCGGACTCGCGCACTGGGGGTTCCGTACCACCTCTGAGTAGGTATTATTATATTCCGACTTGAATTAAATTTTGAATCGAATCATCGCGAACCTAGCACATACTTTACCATTTTTTTGTATATATAAATATATAAAATAAAAATATTTAAAATAAAAATAGGTAGGTATGTTGAAAAAAACTGTTTTTGGATAGGAACTCCCTTTGTTATTTCACTTACGTAATTAATTATTTTTCGTTGTTAGTAAATCCGCCGTAATATCATATATTCTGAAAAAAAACAACCCGCCATCCGTTACGGTTCAAAAATACTGCGTTTTAAAGTTAGAACGGACAGACTGGAAGAGCAGGCATAATTATAGGGTTCCGTCGGGCTGCCATTGCGTACGGAACCGTAAAAAGGAACGAGTTAACTGTCTCTAAATTTTCTCCGACACGGCGGTTAGTAGCAAGTTCAAATAATGTAACAAGTATTAAAATATATTTTAACCGATTATTTATAACTCAGTTCAGACTTACCATCCGGTTCAAAATCGTTGACCTTTTTGGGAACTTAAGATAATATAGGTAAAATATTTACTGTTACATTCTTAGGGGCGACAGGTTTCATGATAGCCAAAAGTGAGCCTTTGTTGGATTTCCTTAACTTTTAGTACAAATAATATTATACTCGTATTAGTTTCAGTAACTCGAAACACTCTATATTTAAATTATTAGAAGTTCACGTCTCCCATAAATTCAATTGCCAGGTGCACCTGTATACTGTAAATTCTGTAGTATCATAATACCGAACCTGATTTAATGTCAAATAAGTTTTAGGCTTTCAATCAATCAATCAATCAATTTTGTTTTCTTTAGGGTATAAATAAATAGGCGTTAGGTAAATTCCATTGTTTCCAACATTGTGTTAAGATTCTTAAAATCGTCTTAAATAATGGAGCATACCTAACGCCTATTTATCTTAATTTAAGATGTTTCCTGTTTATCCCGTTTTGCCGGACTGACCTGTGACGAGGTTGGCATGGTGGAACTGGCAGACGGCGTCAGCCTCGTACCAGGAGATGCGGTCCCTGAAGTAGCGGTAGAACACCGGGAACCCCTCCTCGGGCAGCACCCACGTGTTGCTGATGTTCACCTGCACACAAACACACTACTGTGACTTTGACAAATTAATGAGACCTGATTAAGTGTCGCCACATACTTGCTAGTTTAACGCAACTTGTGATGGCACAGATTCGTCTACGACGAAATTATTGAATACCACGGTTCATAGGGTTTCTTAAGGTACTGGTAGGTATTCTATACACACATCCATCCATCATCTATCCATTCCATAACCATCCTATCCTTCCTAACCTATCCTATACTATCCTATCCTACTAGGTACGTATTTCGGCGAAATTTGGTATGGAGATAGCTTAAACCTCGAGAAAGGAGGTAAAGTACGTATTACCAGCGATAAACAACTTCTACGGGCAATAGCTATTGTACAATAGTACCAAAATTAAATAACGAACTTGTGCTCCTCTGATGACGGGAGTCTCCAACTTGTAACTTCACAGATATCATTTAATTGCTTCGTAAACTTCATGCATCTTCACCGAGCAACGCGTTGTAAATAAAGTAGGTATTCTATTCCGCCCACACAGATAAGTTCCGAAAAGCTCGGAAATACGTGTTGTATTTTGAACCTCCCAAGTTTTTACTTTTAGAATCGTGCCCGAACCGTTGTAAAGGTAATTAAACTGAGTTTTACATACAAATTAGACATTTGTTATTATTTGAACTAACGAGAAGGTACCTATTAAACCTATTAAGTCTAGAATATCAAACAAATTGTATACCTAACCTGCCACAAGGCCTGACCAAAAACCTAGAACCGAGTTGCAATAAAAGCAAATGGTTTTTCCAAGGTTATAAAATTGAATTGGAAATGACCGAATGTTGTATAATTATTATATTTGCAAGAGTATTTAATCAGAGTTTCCGAGAATTAATTATGAAACATTTAATACCGCGCGTCTCATTTGACGCATCACTACATAATTTCGTAATTTGAGCCTGAGCGGAATTTGTATAAAATATAAACAATGAGATAAATTTTCGTTCAGAAAACTCAAACAGCGGGGATACAAATCCCATTTTGTTTGGCGATAGAGGACAAAGTCGCCGCACTCGGTTACGTGGAGTGGCTGCGAAGGGGAAAGTTTTAAAGTCAGAGCTCCCCGGAGCGCTGATACTTATCCGGAGTTACAAGAGTCACGGGCATAACCGGCGGGACTCAAAGGGATCTATTTATTATATGTACTCAAGGAATGCGCTGGCGCCGCGGTTTCATCAACTCGCCCACCACTTTAATAAAGTGGTATTGTTGCGCTGACTCCAACTTAACTCCAGAACCCCTGGTATTTGTCTTATCTGTTTGCCCCAGCTTGTATTATATTTGCCTTATCTGTTAACTTTGACGTGATCTCTTGTAACAATCTCGAGCAAGACTCGGCGAGAACTTATAATTAGTGCTCACTTGTAAATAAGTACCTATTTCGACGAAACAACAACTCGTTCTTTATAATTAATTGGCTCAGGCCCGTTATTTGACTTTGTACTTGAAACAATCGTGTACTCCAAGAACACTGTTTATTTAGTTTAGATAATGGCTAATCAAATCTTGGTTTTAGAGAAGACAAAACACTGTTGTGTATTATAATTATATTACGACCTTTTGTTGGAATGGTATACTAGTGATGTGATAATCGAGAAAGTTTTTTTCAGGGTAGTGATTCTCTGAACAACGACGATCGGACGGACGAACGAGTGAATGTCCAAGCGGCGAGTTTAAGTAGTCCCGTCAGTGCGAACAAAACATATTTTAGCGCGTGCATTTTCAATTTAGCAGCGTGGTTTCTGCCGATAGATCGAACGTATAAGGCTGCTTAATTGAAAATGCACGCGCTAAAATGTGTTTTGTTCGCTCTGACGGGACTAACTACACTCGCCTCTGCGATTTCGCTCGTTCGTCCGCCCGTCCGTTGTTTTTGAGAGAATATAACACCCCAGGGAACAACAACAATTGGGATTGACCAAAAAAAATAACTCACGGTTTTTACTTTCCCATTCGAAAGAATAGGAAATTTTAAGACACCAATTTCATTATTTTTGTATTTGACCCAATAGTTTTGTTTTAATATCTTTATTTATTTAGCAGACATTTTATGGATAACTTGAGTATTTTAAATTTGGGATGCCATTTTCTAATAAATTACAACAATAAAATGATACCCAATCAAAAAAAGTGATTGTAATAGTGGATTAAAACATATTATTTCAAGCTGTTTTCGCCTAACCCCTAAGATACACCTGGGAGGGCTTCAAGCCGAAAACAAAAGTCAAACAAAGGTTAAATATACTTTTGTCGAAATATCCAAAATAGATAAATATTTCAAAAACTTAATAATGCAGAACGGTTTTAAAACCCTATTCCTCGAAAAGGTTTTCGAATTGGAGTAATTGTAAAAATATGAACAATCCCAATTGATGTGATTCTTTACGTTGATGTTCTTCTTGTATCAGATATTTATTAGGGTTCCGTAGGCGTAGTCAGACTAGAAACCCTCATAGTTTCGCTATGTCATAGTCAATTATTCTCAATAAAATTTAAGTTTTATACACGTAAAAATATACCACGTAAAAGTAGGACCTGGAGTAATTTGGCCACATTTCCCGCGACGCGGCAATTTTACCCCAAGCAGCGTTGATGACAGCGTTGCAAAGTTGCTTATAGACGAAGCTTGGTTAGCAATCGCCTGCGGCCACTTTACTTCTGGGGTTAATATGATTACAAGGTAATGTTACCCCACCCCCAGCGGTGCTTGCGGATGCTTCAAACCATAAAATTTAGAGCTACATTTCCAAACTCAAGCTACCCAGAGTGTTCTTTTAAAGGAAAATAAAAGAAACAAACATACCTCTAGATCCAACTTTCTAGGTCGTATTAAATTTTCACTTGTTTGATTTACAATCTGTATGCTGAGTACATTTCTGGTTGCGCTGCAGCGGCACAAAACCTTGTACAAGAACGTTATCGTTATTGAAAATGATTAGAATTGACGTAAGCTGCCGGACAGTCGCGTTGAGCGTTTAAGTCGATTCCAGACCTTTTGACAGTTTTCGAAAATCGCTTAGTTTGCGTTATGATCTTGACTAGGCCTAGGTCATGCAAATAACCGGTCATAACCGGTTCGGAAACCGGAAACGTCTAATAATTGCATTCCCTACTAGGCCCCGCGGTCTACTGTGTGACGCTTCAGCGGTGATGTACGAGTTTTTCCAACCCTTTTAACAAGAAAGTTCGTCGGTTAACCCGAGGATCTTTTAATAACATCTAAATATTTAACCTTCTACATCTGTTGAAACATCTATAACCCCTGACAAAAAGAGCGGTGTCTGTCTTTGTTATTGTAGCTCCCAATTGGATAGACCGATAACGAAGGATTTTTTTCGGAAAGTTTTTTAATCGGCGTTGTTCTTAGCTACGTTTTATAAAAATGGGTTTGACTTTTCAAGAGATATCAGTTTTAAAAGAAGGTCACTACTATATCGGGAGTTTTTTAAATCAATTAAACAGTAATTTAACAAAAAAAAATTACACTTTACTTGTTTGTTTTCCACTAGTTAAGTCAAATCTTGCAAATCAATTTTGAACAAGTTCCTGTTACTGAAATACAATTACACCCAATGCAAGACAACGGTGTCTAAGAGCTGATGGTGAAGTTGGAAGGGAGCAACAGAATCTCCGTTGAGATAAACTAAACTATTGAGCCCGATTTTGATGGTCTATAAGCATATTATGACTATGGAAAAAAACCGGGCAAGAGCATGTCGGACCATGCTCAGTGTAGGGTTCCGAAGCCGTTACGACCAACACAAAAAACTATCTCAAAAAACCACATTGTACGAGTATGAACAAATTTTAGTCGTAGATGATTTTTAGTAGGTATAAACAATTTAGTCGCGTGTATCTCAGGAACTAATTAGGTCTCCTTAGTCGTGATAGTTTTCCTTTTAAATTCATTACATGCGCTTTCATTTAAGATATTTTTCAGATTTTTAGTATCTGTAGTTTTGGCTGAATGGGGGGGGGGGGGACACTTGACTGTAACGTTGCGTGTAGGGGTGGTACATTTTACCACTTTGTCGGCGTGACTAATATGTATATTCATGCCAAATTACAGCTTTTTAGTACAAAGAGTCTCTGAGCTAGGCGGACGGACGGATGGATGGACGGACGGACCGACATGGTGACACTATAAGGGTTCGTAGTTTGACTATGGAACCCTAAAAAGTGGGTATTGTCAATAACAAAAAAACTTTTTTTTTAGTTTATTCATCCTTTGATGAACCATTGCTTTGAATCCATTTACCCTTACAAAGTCGGTGTGGACGCGTCAGAGCGAACTAAGGTCTAACTATCTGATCATGGAATACAGTTTAAAGATTTAGCACATCTTACATATCTATCTTCTTGTGGACATAAGACCTGATAGTTCTACAATCTTTCGAAATAAAAAATCTGGAATTAATCCTTCTAATTTAATTACTTATTTAATCTTTACTGCACAAGAGAATACACTTTAACGCACAAAGGGGAACGTGTAACTCATTCCATACTAGTTATTTTTTGACCAATGCAGAGATTTTAGTGGTTTTGGTTGCCAGTTAACTATTATATAGTTTCAATGTTATAGTTTCAATATCAAATCTAATATAAAAAATGTTGATCTAGGTAATATCATATATTGTCATATCAGTATATTGTGGTGCAAAATAAAAATAAGTATGGTTTGTTACAAAAATGACAAGTTGATACACTACCAATACCTCAAACTCAAAGGCAAAGTAAAATTTACCTAGATTAACTTCATACTGGATAATTATTTTCAAAATGTTAATTATTTTAAGCAATAAAATACTCTAATAGATATCTAAGTCGTAAATTCAAATGAACTGACAAGAGGCTTTCCCTACTAAAAGTGCATTTATTTCTATGTCTCATTTTTATCATTTAAATTAATTACTTATTCCTGAGATTCCACGTGTTCTTGCAAAACTTAGAAAAAACATTGTCCATAAACAATTGCTAGTTAACTGCAATGATTTCAAAAGTTATTGCCACAGTTATCGTATAATTAATAATTGACAGGCTTTAACACAAAAAGAAGTAGGTTTATAACTAGTCCTTACCGCTCGTCCTTGGGCCGAGGCGAAAAGTGCCAAAAACGTTACGGGCAACCACAACATTTCGTAGCCGCGGACGCGTAGCCTTCGTAGCGGGCGGCCGGAGAGGTCGCCGTCGCGTGACTGACGCAGGCTACGGCGCTACGGCGCTCCGGCGCTACGACGTGTCGTGCCTGCCTCGACCTCGCCGGACCTTTCTACATTATGTAAACAAAGTATTCGACACTAAAATGTAAAGGTACCCTGTTTTTGTTTGGACACAACGAAGGTCAGCGTGAGGCAAACATAAACTACTCAACTGAATTACTAGTTGACTTTACAGCGATACTCTCATTCCTTTTGTTTATTTGGCCGTATTTCTTTATAACATTGATTTGTGTGTTGGTAGAATTTATGAGACGTAAGAAATTTATTTACTCTAGTAAATGTACAACGACGGACACAAAAAGTACAACGTTGATTAAACGAATAGTTAGAATATTGTTCTATGGTCGCTAATTGCTTTTTCCAATTATTCACGAGCACGTACGAGTCTGGTTTGCTACTTTAATCCTTCAAATAGTCCACGAAATTACTTCATTAATATTGTTTGATGGGTTCTGTTTATTACAATATACGACAATATGTCCTTTATATGAAATTTTAATGAGCTTCAACTATACTATTTTTTTACAATTATCTATTTGCAAGTTTCATTTCTCTCTTTTCTTTGGTTACGTGAGAGAAAAGGAGAGAGCTTATGTGAACGGTCATATATCTTAATACGAGGTCACGTGCAAATTTCGAGGAACCTGAGAACAGTGGTTTTATTCCTTAACGCATCGCGTTTAGTCCTCGTACAGTGTGACCAAAACTACAAAAATAACTTACTTTTTTGCAATCGCATTTTGCTAAGCTACCATGCCTGTGCACGCAAATTTATTCCGACGGCACATAAAGATACTAACTATGTGGTACACCGTGCACTTGGCCAAAGCTTATTGAGCCGTGTTGCTCGTTAATGTGTCGTACGCAGTTGATCGAAAAACATGGGTGGTTAATTTTGGCCCTTATCGCTCCGTTTCAGTGAAAATAACCGACAAAATAATTACCAACCACGTTCTTCGAACTAATTGTGTATGACGCTTCGCTGGTCGATTATCTAATCAGTGTCCCTAGACAAGATGCTTAACGCTAACGCAAACAATTATCAAAAATTAACAAAATTTAGATATCCAGAAAGAAGATAGAGTCCAGAATTGACAAAGGCGCACGCGACCGTCCGCCAGTTTACGTCAATCTTATACATTTCCGATAACGATAACTTTTACCGAATGCATCTTATCTAAGGTCACTAATATATCGATTTTTCTACTCTCTGTTTCGCTTTACTTGACTGGAAACTCAATTTAAATTAAATAAAAACGATGTAGAAATCAATTTTCGACAATATCGCTTTGACAATAAGAATAAAGGTCCTGGAATTACACTTATTGTATGGTTTAAATCGATCTCGAGCTCGAGGCGGTACCGGTAGAATAATCCCACCTTCGTTCGTCTCGTTCCAATGCTCACTGAATACGTAACACGATGCAGCGTAGCAAAGACTCCGAGACGGTCAGATAGTCAGTACCTAGTCTAGTCGACTCGTTTAGTCGATGTATCGGTATTACTTTAGTTAGTATCTATTCTGTGATACAAACGAGTTCTTGCATGAAATTGAATAAAATTCATTATAAATATGTCAATTAAAACATGAAATTACCGAATTTAGAATAATGTAGATTTGAAGATGTTAAAACTAAACCTAACAACAAAATGGCAAGAGAAGACCAGCGGTAAACGAGCGATGGCCGCCTCCGCTGAACATTTGGGACTTCGAATAGCGGTCAGTGCTGTAATGGTCATAATGGCTTGGTGGGACTTAAATAGTTTGGATTTGTTATGTATCTTACCAAAATAGGAACATTCAATATTGGTTAATTATGTGTCAATCTTATATTTGATCTCAATAGACACTGCTCTGATAAATGATGAAGTTGATAAAGGTAAAGGATCTTTTGTGCTGTCAGCTTTCTATTGTGTCAATAATTATATCTTACGCTTGCACCGTATCCATAGTGAAATACCAAACTGACATAAGGACTCTGTATGAAGCTGGCATAAGGTCTCGAATATGACGTGACCTCTAATGTGCTGTGCCTCTACTAATGGAAGGATAATGCTTGTCAGTCAAAAGTTTTTGTAAATTTCGAATAAATCCGTTTTCCTATGTGAATTATTTTAAGTTTTCTTGAATCTTTAATGAAATTCCTGACGTAATCTTTGTATTTGGCCCGCGCGGCGCGGCTAGGTTAGGTTAGGTTAGGTAACTAACTAACCTAGACGTCTTTAACTGACATTTTTGTAATTTTTTTGTTAACTTACAGTCAGCCAAATAAATTGTTAAGAAACTTCGAACCTTGTCATTATAAATGAAATGTCGTTAACTAAATCGTACTTGTCATTTTATATTTTGTTTAAACTTCATTATTACAAGATACGGTCAATTATTTAATTAAAAAGCAGCTGTATCTTAGTACCTTTTCGCAGTTATTGATATACCAAATTCAAACCAATCCCACTTTAAAATTGTTACTGCGACGAGGCACTAAAACGTACAGCTACTTTTAAACTCTACTAGAGTACGCACGCTATCGTCATAACTGCAAAAAATAGCTGACCTATTTTACCCCGTTAAAGTAAATACGTGACGCTAGCAACGAGAGAAATGGTCCACTCCACACAGCGCGCTGGATCCGTAAAGCGTCTCGTGACAAAGAGCCGCCGCGGGCCCTCGCCTCCACACCTCCACGGACGATGACAGCTTACTGACGGAACATGACTACGTAAAAAGTCTCT
Source organism: Acleris laterana (assembly GCA_963966035.1). Classification (NCBI taxonomy): domain Eukaryota; kingdom Metazoa; phylum Arthropoda; class Insecta; order Lepidoptera; family Tortricidae; genus Acleris; species Acleris laterana. Next base: position 15,559,399 of record OZ014439.1, on the reverse strand, counting down.
TAGCAAGTTGTTAATCTTTTGATATCTCTTGTATACTGAGCCCCAAGTTGCACATTCAACCTAGAGCTCAAAAGCCTACAACTATAAATATTGTGAATAGATTTTATTTGGGAAAAGAGTAGAATAATGAGAATAGTTTTTTATAAGCGGATGAATACTTTTATAACGGCCGTGCACCATAACGAAGGACTCATAATGAGACCAAAACGCACCATTCCTGACTAGTAATTGACAGTTGTAACCGTTTTTTTCATGTGTGATAATATATATCTTCCGCTAGTTTAAATACATAGTAGCTTTGTATATCAAGCCACCAATTATTACCAGGTATAATCGATGTTCCTAGTAAATGTTGTCATTACAGCCTTATTAGTAGCGTATTATGTGAAGCAATCACCACACGACGCGCGATGCGGCGCGGTCGCCGGTCGCTCGACTGGGTAATTACCTGCGGCCAAATCGTGTGTAAGTACATTGCACGAATACACATGTAACCGATTCATTACGCCTAGGGTATAAATAATTCAAATATTTGTTTACATAATTGTGAATGTTATGAATGTTATATTGATGCTTAAAAAGTTGGTCGTTTGTAAATCGATTGTACGACTACGTACTCGTAAATACATATGTTATTAACGCAAAAATACAACAGAACAACAAAATCAAAAACAACAACAACAACAACAACAACAACAACAACAATTGTACTGAGGGTCTATTTTACGCGGTAAAATAATATTGGTTTTGACATGATATTGTATCGTCAACTTTACTATTACTCTTATTTACTTGACTGTGATAGCAACCGGGTTAAATAGAATACGATAACATGTCAAAAGCCACATTATATTGCCACGTAGAAAAGAGGTCTTTTTGTCGAGATTCCATCTTCGTAAGATTCCCGTTTTCATTAATGAGGAGTTGACCCAAGTTATGTAGGATTAGACCCACTACAACCACCACGGTAGTCTGCCTCGGCCCATTAAGAGTAGGTACTCGTAGCTCGGCGACCTTTACATGTATTATACGTATATACACTAGTGCTACTACACCCTTTGCCCCACCTCATCACCGGTACCTAAGCCCACTTGCACCATCATCAGCCTCTTGCATTAGTCGACCAGTAAGAGCCCCTTCAACTGACTGGGCTGATCGCGACCCGGGTCGCCCTCATTACAGGCAGAATAGAGCTCTGCTCCGTGTTTTGTTTTACAGTGTTCAACAAAGAGTTTGTTTTATCCAACCTCTGTCACCCTCAAACTAATAGGGACACAATTTGTTCTAAATTAATTAAATTTTATGCTACCTCAACCAACATTGTAATAATTTAAACATAAATCTGAAATTGTAGAAGTCGGTTTGTATAGGTACGTTTCATTGCCGTCCACCCTCCAAGTGAGTTGGACTTCAGCCTTAGTCCCTAAGCGGGACCAGTCGATTGAGGCCCTTCCCCGTATTTAATTGAATCCTAAAAGTCATATTTTTAATATAAGCAACCCATCTGGGAGGTCAACCGGAATTTCCGTTTTGCGTATCTAACTCGCTGTAACTTTTTTCATTAAATCAACCACATTTTGGTCAGCGTGAAATATTTCTGAAACAATTCCAATTACAGTTTCAGTATAAAATAAGCGACGGTTGAAATATCTGAAACATTATTATTTATGCTTAAAGTAACTTTACAAATTAAATATTACCGCGGTAGGCCCCCGGAATTTGATCGAAACGGTCGCCATTTTGTTGATTACATGCTTCTTTAGGCTACAGTCACAGTCTTTCACTGGGACCCGTTATGGAACCTTGTCGCAGACTTTCTTTGGAGGTTTGAAACATGGTCTATTAAGCGCGTGATGGGTATAATGCGTCGGAGCTATAACGCTGGTTGACACTAAAAATCCTGTGCTAACGAATTTTTAAATCATGTCTGTTTAAATTCCGGGTGAACAATTTAACAGGAACACATGTAGGCCCCTAACATACTACAAAAACATGAGAACTAAACTTCCAGTAACTTAGCTAAATAAACAGTAACAGGCCGATCAGATAGGTACCGATAGGTTCGCCGATCTGATAGGTACACGAACGTACATTATAAAAGTATACGAGTAAAAATATATTATTCGTCCTGTAACCAGCGAAAATACTTGTAAGAAGTATTTACCCAAGCTAAAACCAATTTGAGGAGTCGTACTTTGATGTCAGATAATTTTCGTCGTCTCCTTATCCCTCGTACTGAGCGGTCTGTAACCACTGCTGGCGTGAGCTGAATCCTTAATCCGACTTGAAGGAACATTACAAATATTGTCGCAGACGAAATCAGAGTATTAACCTTAGCGTTGTATTAATCTTCGTGTATGATTTCAGTTAAATATGGTAAATTACTAACGGCCTCTCAATATTCAATACAAATAATATGCAAACTTACCTACGTCGATCGTCAGTAAAAAACGTTTGAAAAAATTACCTATAGGTCGTATATTATAAGAGCTGCTATAAGTAAATGGAATAAAGGAAACTAATGTCACCCTTTAAACATAGTTCTAATTTCAAACCGAAAACTTGTAGCTAAGTATTTTAGACAAATGTATACTTCATTCAGCCATTGGGTCCATACGTGCCAGTTTACGTGAAACGACTTATACCTACAAAACGAAAATCTTCCCCGGAGACCTGATAATGTACACATATGATATAGTAGTGACGGTAGGTCGTAAGTGCTTAAATTCAACAACCCTAAAATACCTATGGAAATCCTCTACCTATTCTAAGCGATAAAAACCATATTGGCTTTCACCTGTTATCGTTTTTCCAACGTCTTGATAGCTCTTATTTACTTGACAGTAATGGCGGCCCTGCTTCGTAAAATAACTAAATAACCCGATTTCTACCGATAAGCATTGTATTAGGTAGGCAAGGTAAGGTAGGTCGGTAGAAGACATAATATTAAATTTTGGGAATATAAAGGTACCTGCGCAAACAAATAATCATACTTTAACCCTTAATGATTATGGCCTTTTGAGTGCGGTGGTGTATTTGCTGAGGGGGTCGTTGTGTACAGGTGGTCATTTTGCAAGCAAATACCACTTAGGGATTGCGACACTACTTACATGTTTGTAACGTGTCGTCGTTTTATTAGAAAGTATTAACAATCGTACAATAGCTGAACTATGTTTGAAATATGCTCTGTCCTTATCTGTCATTGTGACAAGTTCATTTGATAGAATGGGACAATTCAACTGGTTTATAGTGCAGCTATTATGAATACGAGGGTACCTTTTTTTATTACGTGTTAGTTAATTCACAGTTTTATTAGAATTTTACGAGCAACTCGGCTCCCTATGATGTTTATTTTCTGAAAACAATTACATAATTTCGTGCTGAAATGAAGTTAATAGTTCAGTGAGGTTTCCATACTTGTAACCAACTTGTAACAAACAACATACCGTAAACAGATTGATTAACGATCGCAGAGAATCGGATTCGACTGCACGTTCTTTAACAGTAAATAGCTGGATGCACAGCCTCCGTAGATAATGGACCTTTTGTCCCTTAAAGCGGCACGAGATAACAACCGGTGAAGAAGGCGAGTCCATTTCTGCGACTTCCCTTCGAAACGTGACGAGAATGCAAATCGAAAGGGCGTAGAAGGCGCACATGTCTCACCACTGCGGCAACCTTCCCGATAAAACACAACATGAATAGCTATAGGAGTCTCAGTATTGAACCTAGCTTCACTTTATTCTCAAAGAGATTTAACAGCGAAATGGAGAGAAGTTATTACTTTCAGGGAAAACCGTTAAGCTTGCAAACTCATCTTTCGCTACTACACAAAACTCTTATACGAAAATGGTAATAACGTCGTATCGGCTATTCGGACCGGCGAAGTATGATTGCAAATTTTACTCGCAAATACGAGTCCGCTTTATCGCTTTGATGGCAGTCTCGCTTTGTTTATCGCACTCGACTTTATTATTCGTGAGGCGCGATCGCTAACAAGCGGCGCTCTTCGGAACATTCGCTATTATGCGGACTCGCCCTCGGCATCCGAATTAACCCAAGTATTCGAAATTTCAGTAATACCTCACTGCAATGTTTTTGTGAGTATACATAAAATATTTTACCGGGAATCAACATGAAAGCTATAAATAAATAAGTATTCGAAATGGCAGGTACACAAATATGAGGTACTGTGGCTAACATATTTATTTAAATTGCAAATATCGGATAGTGACTCATTTGCTACAGTAGAGATCCTACGATCACCCACTGGCTCCATCATGAGATCAGCTCTGGAGTATTAACAGTACTCAGCTGTACATCGCTGTCAGTGTAAACATTTGTTATGCCAGAGTTTTACTGTACATACAAACACGTCTGAAACATGTTTCTCCTTCTTCAGCAGTCGAGTAAAACCACCAAATTAGCGCCTAGGAAATGTCGGGTTTCTTCTATACATATAATACTTAAAATAATGTTCATGGTGTCAATTACTGTTAGGGTGTCAACAATATGATGTTAATATCGTGTGGTTTTTTCAGGTTATATTACCTGTTATGCATGCACCAGGCGTGCGCCGCGAGCGCTTACCGCTTCCTGCCAGAGGTCGATGAGCACGGCGGTATCAACGTGGCTTCTTCGCACCGCATGACCGTAGTCGACATTACCCAAGTACCCTACCACGTTCTCGTATACTATCCCAAATTATTTTGCTCTGGGATTGTAATCGGGAGTAAAATTGTTCTCACCATCGCTAGCTGTTTTGAAAGTGAAGACGTGAAGGTCTCCGTTAAAGTAGGAACCAGTTCTGTCACCGATCCGGGAGGGTAAGCAGCGTTATTAGCGTTATCGTGGTGGACGTGTTGGATCGTTCTGTAGGGAGAGAGGACAATAGAGAGATCTCTGTTCTGGCGGGTATTATACCTGGGGATCAGTCCATTGGGATGAAGTTGGAAGTTGTATGTAGTCCAACTGACTGGGGAAACTTCTTCGTTAGCACGATGTTTCGCACTGTCAGATTTCGTTGCGCTGTTGGCGCTATCGAGCTGATTGTTACAAGTGGTCGTTAGATGTCGCTAGGTCGCCACAGTTCCTTCAAAACATTTTACTCTGGACCCATATTTGATGCTAGTCTCTTTAATATAGTATCCTCAATTTACGACATCCCGTCCCACTTCCTCAATGTTCATACAATCGACGCAACCGTACCATGTCAATTTGATCGTGGATTCTAAATAATATAATACAAATAAGTCTCAGTATTATTTAGACTGCGTCTATATCGCGTGTCAACTGTGAATAAAGCATCCGTCACATTTTGACACGTGTACTTATTTACCTGTGTGACGGATGCCTTATCCAAAATATGTAACGCAATAAACGCAGCCATATTAGGCCCGCAGAGTAATATTTCTACACGCCCTTTCATAAATATATCGGAACACAAACGGTGCTCAAAAATTACAGGTGCATAATAAAATACTTACAGATTGTGAAAATTCGGACAAATAATCAGTTGGAAACGAAACGACCTTGTGATATTTTAGCCAGCGTAAGCTCTAATATATTTGCTGGCCGCTGTACTTCGTGGTATTGTAATGTAGTTTTCATGTTTTCATCACACTTACACGTAAATAGTGTCCTAATATGCGAGAAAAATCGACCGTAGATCCAAAATAATACCCGTGGGCCTTTTTTTACCACTACGCTACGCCCTAATAATAATTTTATATTTAGTACATTGTGTATTAAGGGTGGTAAAGACGGAATTATAAACGAGAGTTACGTGGACTCAAACTATCATAATACGTGAGGGCCCAATTCTTGTGCCATTCGATATGAAGTTTAATTCAAGATGAAATGTCAGTTGTATACAATTTTCTAAAAATCTCGCATATAAACTATCGATCTCGACTGTTACTAGAATCGGACTCCTGATCACGTTTAACATTATCTGTGGTATGTCATAGACAATGATTCAGTCTGCGGCTAATTTATAAATACTGATTATAAACTGTGTGATTCCAATATTTGATAATTTGTCTGATTTTATTTCATTTCCTCGCAATTGTGATGAAAAGCATTGTAAGTAACACGGGTGGTAAAGGAAATACAAAGCTCGAGTGATTAAACCCTCTTCTAACAGACTATCGTTTGTAATTCTGTTTTTATCACCCTATACACAATGTAGGTACTATAGTAGGTACCTAATTAAGATTATAGCTCTGGGTGGCAATGCCAGTGAATTTCATATCTTCTTTTACAGACAGATAATACCAGTGGTGAAGGTGAAATTACATGAGTTTTTCAAGTACCGCAGTGAGCTGGATAACGACATCGCATTGTTGGTACTAGAGGTAATATCATACCTATTATAATAATAATATGATAGTATACGGGAACAAAAGTTAGTTAGCGTTAGCGTCGCCTCAGTAGGTATACTTAATATTTCTAGTGATTTTGAAAAAAAAAATGAAATCATTACGCTCAATTTTAGGTCCGACTGAATGATCTGGCTGTTTAACATTTTAACATTTTAACTTCTTAAATATTCAATTTATAGTTTTTAAATCTTTCAAAATGCGTCAAGCCTTCCTGCCTGCTTGTATCTAAATATCAGCTCTTGGACTATAATAAAAATATGTGTAAGCGTCGTCTAATGTGTCTTTCCTCTTCCTTTTCAGCGTCATGTGCAGTTTAGTAAGACCGTGGAGAAGATCCCTCTGGTGCCGCCCGACGTGGCGCTCCGCGTCGGCACCTACGTCGAGGTGTCGGGCTTCGGGGGCGATGTTCATGTACATGGCTGATTTACATTGGTCAAGCTAAAGCATGCCAGTAGAACTTCATTGCGCCGTTACTACAGCTCTCGCCTTAAACGTGAAAACCAACTCGACAATGTACTCCTGCTAGCATGCTTTTGCTGGCCCAATGTAAATCATTCATTACAACAGAACACAATTAATACGGCACGCGACAAAGCGCTTACGCCGTTGACCAAGGGTCTATTATTACTTTATCCATTTTATGATTTACCCCGGTGTACAGTGCATGTCTTAAATAAGGTTCTCTAATGCAACTTGTCGCTTTAACGTTTACCTTCAACAATAAGTACACTGTTACATAAATAATGTACATGCACACTTACAAGCTAAGCGCCTTATGAAAGCCAAATTAAAATCAAAGAGTACAAAAGGGATTATTTTCTCATGACGTTGAATATTCCTTTCCTTTCTAAGTCATGAGAATTATAATATTAAATAAACCTACTAATAATAATAATGTAGCCGTCTAGCACTAGGCGGTAAAAACCATGTCGTATTTGACCTGTTATCGTATTGTCAACGTTGTGATAGCTCTTATTTACATAACAGTAATGGAGGCAGAGTTAAAAACAAGTTAACTTGGGTTTGTTGTACAGCAACATCTAGCGAAAACCAGCAGAACCAAGTGTACTCCCTCGTGAAAACAACTAAGTGCACGCGAAATGAAGCTAGCCTACGTTGAAAAATATTTCTTGTATTGTCAGTAAGATGGCGCTGTCATCAAAATCTTGTGGCTTAACATATTTTCTTTATTTTAGGAACCAATGCTAAAGCTAATAGGGACAACAATGGTAGTATTGCAAACGACCGAGTGTTTGGAAAACTTCGGCGATCTTTTCACGAGTTCTATGTATTGCGTGAAATTCGGACCAGTAAGTTTTTTTTTTTTACTCAGCAATACTTTTTTCTTCACGGTAATTGAATCAAAACAAACATTTATATTTGAACCTTTTTTGATTTAATACTGATAAAAGTTTTATTTTTATATCTGTCTAAGGGTGCTGTAATACGCGTCTTAGTTACATAGGACCGACCGACAAACAGATAAACAATAGAGTTACAGATCTAAAATTTGAGAAGGAATTTTGTTTAGGATGTTGACCCGAAAGAGGTGTATTTATTTATACTATACTATACTTGCTGCATGTTAGTAAAAATCTCTGAAATCACTGATTAAAATTTACTTAAAACAAAATGTATATTTTTCTCTTACTGTTACGTAAGATGTTATGTCTTGGAAATATTTACTAAAAGAGAGCTATTTGTATGAGTATGATATTGAGACAACTACCACTTGGCCGATTCTGAAATTTAAAAATTGCTGTTGGTTATCTGCAGATAGAGTGCAATATAGAGTGCAAGAGAGTGATAGAAGGAAAAATACCCAAAAGCGCGATAGAATTATGTAAGTTTAGTTAGACTAGTATCTAGTTATAAGTTTGTGCTGTTTTTACTTTAGCTGTTAAGGTACAAATTTGTTTTATAAATAAATAAATATACCGATAAACAGCGATATCAGTTATGGTACAGTCTCTAGCAACGTTGCGCACATAAATATCTGGGTACGAGTAAACTTAATCGCATGTTTCAAGTTTCGACTATTAAAACCTATATTATAACCTAGGTTTTTCTTACAACAATCCTTAAAAGCTTCTAAAAAAAACACATTTTTATCTTATGAAACTTTGGAAAATTAAGCAGTTGTAAAACCAAAATACGGACTTGAGATAGATAACCAAATGTCTTACTCGGACTAATGCCTCTCATTTAATCGGCTTTAGTTTTTTGCACTTGGTTGGTAAAAAAAGAGCTTGCTTTCGCATGCTTTTTTATGCAAGCCAAGCTTGTCAGTCCGTAGAAGACGGGTCCGTCAAAAATAAGGTGCCAACGTATCCCAATTTCATTAGGGTCCCGTCCAAGAATCTGAACGACGAAATTCGGATTTCGGCCATAGATCTTTTAGTCAATCAGCTTTGAAACATTAAAAGTCGCCATAACGATGGCAACTGTTAACGAACAATCTTCTCATTTCAGGAAAGTCTTATAAAAGACAACGGTGGTCCCGCCGTGTTCGAGAGGACGTTGCTCGTTGGCATCGTGTCCTACGAAGCTAACAGAAAGGAACCCCCGTTCGTTGCGGTTTTTACCAACGTGTCGTATTTTAATAGGTGAGTCGATCGGATAAGAACAAACCATAAGAACGCTACAGAATGTTGTCCACTTTGTCAATCATCGAGCTAGAGAAGGCTTTAGGATAATACAAGGTCCCCACACGAAATAAGTTTAACATCAGGGGATGTTAATGTAGGTAAAGCAGCGCATAGACCGGGCGGTAGGACCGGGGGAACCAAGCCATCTAAACAGGTCCACAGGACTGTGAGTGAGTGGGGATGAATTCTGCCGGGCGCTCTTTTAATACGCGGCCACGAGGGTCGGCTGGTGAGAGTCGTAGTCGAATGCACCAACCACGGCGTGGAGGGAGAATCGCTGCGTTTTTAGGTGGTTCCTGCTACTCTCGGTTGGTGAGTACACTTTGCCCCCTTCCGGACCCAAAACATGATCCCAGCTTCACTAAAAATGTAGTTTTAATATTAAATGATTCCTATTATACGTTTATGACATACATTGTGCTCAAAAATATTGATGTCTATATTATTAACCCAATAATATAATTATAAAGGACAGGTATCCTCCATTTTTGGATATGTGTGACACAGGTTTATTAAAAATGTTATCGACTTGGGGTGCTGCCACGGGACAATTTTTTCATTAAGTATAATTAACATAAAGAAGATTTTGCTATAGTGCCTATAGTGACAGCCATTTTTCTTCTGTTAATTGATGTTAATATTTAAAACAGCAACGTAAACTGGAACTGGTTTCTTTCGCCGGAGAAACGCAAATCATGCCTTTTGTTGCACCAGTTTCAAACCTCCCAAAAAATAAGAGTGTTTATTAGTTTGTGTGTCTGTCTGTACCGTTTAAGAGATATTTCCTCTGAAAGGGGTCGCCATTATATTGGGGTTTTTATCTATATAGGTATAACAGTCATTACGACAAGTTGCGTATTGTCATATAACTGTGATCGTTGATCGACTCTTCATTAGACTCTTACACATTCAGTACAACTTAAACGATGCTAGCCATCATAATTCTTTCAGGAATGCATTATACTCCATATTGCTATTTAAAAGCCTTATCTTAATTTGATTATTTTGTTTATCTTTTGCAGGTGGATTGACTTGAACACGCGAAGACTCTTGCAAATACACTGCGAAGAGCGTGAAGTTAAGACCGATCTTAGTGAGGATTACGATCGCATCGCGGAGGCAGACTAGTATAACTTGGGCAGAGGTATATTCTACTTGGTAAAACCATATTACTTTTGACGGGTTACGTATTGTCAACGTTATGATACCTACTTGATTACTTGACACTAATGGCGGACGAGTTCAAAAACACTACGATACCATGTCAAATGCGATATTGTTTTCCCGAGTAGAATAGTGCTCCATAAAGGGTCAGGTGGCGAGTGCCCTTACATGGGTATTTTCTAACGGAAAGGATAAGAGAAGGAAAAATGCCCTTTGATATTATGACTTGATTTTTTTACCTACTGTTGCTTAACAACGTTCAGTGACATCGACCATTACCAGTATGACTGCCAGTACCGAGTTGTTTCTAATTTCACTTCAAAGGTGTTGTCAAGCGAAAACGAGTGCCCATATAGTATTTTCTGAGGAAAATCATAAAAATCAACACCTAAGTATGTCCTCGTTCTAGGGTAATCAAAGAAACGTGTAGTTATAATATGTAATAGTAGAGAGTAGTAGAATAATAGTAGGATTCCTTGTAAGCATGTACTAAATAAACAACTTCAAAGAAAAAATTGTCTTGAGTTTGTTGAGTTTCTTGCGGCGTTTCTTCTCATCAGTGGTCTCTTGCGAAGCGCTGGTAGATTTTTGACGTGTAAAAGTGCCCGTGCAGCCTACTTACTGAATAAACACCTTTTATCATTTTTAGACTTGACAGAAGCGAACGGAGCTAACCCCATAAGCTTCTGTTTAGTCCACAAGAGATTTTTTTACCGAACTGTTGTCCTCGCGCCTGATATCCATGGACCTATTTCTCTAATAAGTGCATGGCAGTGTCAAATACTTCTCGACAGCGGCAAAATACACCATAAAAGGAATAAAAGCCACTAAATGCATGATCCATTAAATTAAAAGTATTTATATTGATTTGCAATTAATTCTTTAATCTTCGATCTTCATCTGTATCTGGAACTGGTGGGCCATCGCAATACTTTTTTACGAATAAATTCATTTTTTTATATATCCAATCTTTGAAATACCATACGTTGGCATACACGCTCGGTTTGTCCTTCTTAGCGCATCCGTCGCCGTGCGACACCACGCCCACTATCATACTGGAAAAATAAAACAATAAACTTTTGAACTTGAACCGAAGATGCAAAAAAACTAGTCACTAAGGTTCATTGTGATTTTATTTTTGGAATGCTTGTTGATTTTCTTAAGTTCTAATACCTACACGTTTCGTAAACGATTTATTTAACGTTAGCTAAGGGTAGCGTTTATTGACTGCTTTAGCGTCTGCTATTCCGTAACGCAAACATGGCCCTGTTTATAAATTGTTTTACGTAAGACCTGGCCATAATGTGAGTTTTATCGCACGCTGCGCGCACGGCAAAACTCGCATTGTGGCCAGGTGAAGACGTAAAATTGTGTACTCATCACGGGCAGTAAAAAAGAAAGCCCTCTATCGCATATTTACAACACTCGCCTACGGCTCGGGTCTCAAATACCTGCGATTTCGGGCTTTCTTTCTTTTACAGCCCTTGTTAAGTAATGTACTATTTATAACGTATTTAAAAACTTCCAACTAAAACGAAGTACTAATTATAAACCCTTGCCCGTCTATGTCTGCATAGGATTGCCTAAGGAACTATATTATTTTTCCTTTATTAAAAGTAGTAAACAATTGTACTTATTCAAACACGGACTAGCTATATGATTTCCGCTTTCACGCGTTACTACACTTACTACTGGGATTATGCCAATGATAATCTCAACACTCTCAGAGCTATTTTGCACGCCATAAAATGTTTAAAATATTTTTCATAGATTCTTGAGTCTATTAAGTTCTCAGTCGCAGACAAAGAACAAACACTAAACTTCGCAAACGTAACCTTGACAGGCCGTTTCTCTTATAAAACTCCCTGGGATTCATCCAACATGTCGTCCCAACGACGCCCGGGGCTTAAATGGTGCGATTAGTTACCGTCACATAGATAGGTTAGGGCACGTTTTGTTGTGCCCTGCAAGCCTGGTGACTCCGTCGATGTCACCGTAAGTAAAACATCAGTCTTAAATGATGTCTGATTAAAAAAAAACATACATGCTTTTCGCTGAAAGCCGATTATAGTGGTTTGCGGGTAAAATCATAATTATGATATCGTTGGCAAGGTGATTTAAATGCTTTATATGGGCCCTGAAAGTTTTGAGAACGTTGTCGTAACGTTGAAACTTTTATTCCAAAAACTGGAAAAGGACAGTTCTACAAATTTTCGAGATAAAAAGAAGTTTTTATGCATTTTTCTGGTTTTCCACTTAGCCCCACAAAGGCCTCACATTAGTCCTCACCCCTTCCACTCCACGCCACCGCCAGAGTCACCCTTGCAGGTGTCCCGCACGCCGTCCCCGTACAGGCAGAACATGTCCTCGGACAGTCGTAAGTTGTGCAGCGCGCCGCACCTCTGGGGCGACACGTAGTGCAAATTTGTCATCATCAGTCCAAACTTAGATATCTGCCCTCCATACTAAAAAAGGGAACACAAAGTGTAAACAGGAAGATTCGTTGCGGGATTTCCTGCTACGACAGCGATCCAGTAAGCTAACGGTTTAAACCAACAATTAAACACCTAAAAGACCGAGATCTTTAAAATTTCGGACGGGCTCGCCAGTTGGTTGCCCAAGATTGAAATCGAAGAATCTTGAAATTATGCATTACCCCGTTGAGTTGCCAACACAGAGTACCAAGTAGAGTGTGATGCAGATCCAAGACGCGACAGAAAAAAAAGGATTCTGTTTAATCTTTATTTTATCTTGTCTTGAGACGGGAATATCACTCGGGTTTAATTCATTCGGACCAAGACATACCAAGATGAGGAGTCCATGAGGACGCAAGAGAAATAGTTTTTGTTTTATTTGTAAGCTTCGAATATGTGACGCCGCTGATATTTTCTAACTAATCTACATAGTTCTAATTTAAAGCGAATACCTACAGCTTTACATAGTATAAAACCAAGATAGTTAGTTTAGGTTCAGCCTAGTGTCGTAAACGTGTATTTATGTACCTCTGTCCAGCCCCACCCAGTTGCAGTGAAGTTGAGGCTGTCCGTCTCCTCCATCCACTTGTCGGTGTTGACCACAACCGCCTTCGACGTAACGTTCGAGAGGACGATGGGTCGCTTCACAAATATCATGGCGATGTCACAAGAAAAGGGTAGACTTTTATTGTAATCTTCGTGTACAACAAAATACCATAAAAGGTACCTCACAGCGGCGTGATCGTAAGTGTGCCTAACACCTAAAAAAATAAAAACACGTTGGGCTTTGCTTATTGTGATGTTAACTACCAACGATTAGCGTAAAAAAATGTTGTTGCGTTATTTCCCAATCAGTAAATAGTTCTGTTGTTAGCTTAAAAATATTCATATGGTTTAGTTTGTTGTAGTGTTTTAATCGCGTATTAATAATATAAAATATCTTTGGCATTAATCGACTTCTTATGCATTTAGTACAACAACACACCTAAAACCTTTAAAGAAACTGTTTTTCCTGTTCAACACCACCCTTTCTCACCTGCGTGTATTTCCATTTCTTCGACGTCTTTATTGTAGTCGAAGCAGTGCGCGGCCGTGAGCACGGCCCAACTGCTCAGCACGGTCCCGGCACACATCGCACCATAGTTGAAGAACTGCACGGCATACGGGTACGCCTCGAGGGGCACCGCGTCTCCCCCCACGATCTTCCCCTCTATATGTATCTTCCCATTCTCCATAGGAATATCAGGGCACACTATAACCTCAATACAAAAAAGGAACAATGCATTCCGAAGCGATATTCGATATACCATATTATGTTACTCAGTCATTGCATTTCAAACGTGTGACTCGTGCAACGTGCACTAACCTAATCAAGTTAATTAGTTTTTTGTGATATCATAAATATGGCTAGTTTCGTATTTAATCATCAACTGTGCTGAATGCTAGTCTTACTTCAGTTAATGAAAATCAAAGCGAGATTGGTAGCTAGCTATCACGAGAGTAAACATTAATAACTAACATACTTCAATCATGATGGAATCGCATCTAAGGCATGCAGAAAACACGCGTACATCTATTTGACTCCGTTAAATCCTATTGCTGTAGTTATGTTATTGTATTGTCAACATTATACTAGCTCTTATTTGCTTGACAGTAATGGCAGTCAAGTTAAAACAATACGATAACATGTCAAAAGCAATTAGGCATAAATACGCGTTAATTGATAATTGCCTAACAACCTTTGCCTCATGCCGAGTCTGGGTTTTATTGCAAGTAAGAGAGGTGCCGTGCCACACGGGCGTTTCCGGTGCGTGCATCGCTCTATATGTATCAAAATCACAGTGTTGCAACCGGCAACGCTTGTATGGCATCTCTTTAAAGGGCCTGACAGAGTAAGAAACTTAACGAATTTAGTTTTGTCATGTTAAGAATAAAGAGACGCAATAAATATCGCATATAATCTATCTTTATTAATATGTTTAAGATTTAACCAACGGTGAGAAAGTGACAGTATTGGGTTATGAGTTGGTTCATAGTGTCTCTTATCCACTGCTGGTAGTACGACACGTCGACGTAGATGCCGGGTCTCTTGGCGCAGCCACTGCCGTGGGACACGATGCCGACTACCACGCTGTAGCAACAAATGACAAATATATACATACACATATAGAACGGGTATATGAGCAACACAAATATGGGGATTACTAAGACTTAGGGCCATCTGTTTTTATACCGAAGGCCTCAATTTTGGAAAAGGAAAAAAGCATTTTCAGATTATAAAGTCATAGATAAAAAAGTCAGCAAATTGTCCTCCTTTTTTCAACATCTCGGGTTCTATCTATTTTGGACACAGAGCTCCAATGCTAATCGTTCGTCACCAATGAAATAATATTACTTACAGCAATAAAAAGATTTGTCCTTTTTTTGGGAAATATAAAGCTTAGACACCCGGTAAGTGTCCTATTCTTTTAAATTTTTATTTCCAGTTTTTTACTTTTCCAAAATCGAGGTTTTGGTACCTAAGAATAGATTATCCTGACTAGTATGGTTCCGGAATTCCTCATACTGCGCTACGCCAAGCTCATACTCTCACCAATATATTTACTTATATTTTCCCCATGTATCTTACATACTGGCCCATTCCGATTGCTCTACATTACAGGTGTTGTCACAATAGTTATGAACTGTTTTTTTTACTTAGCTCAATCACCACTCGTTTCACAAGATTTTTTGGAATTACTTACTTTTTCCACAAGATCCCTCCCCCGGAGTCGCCGCGACAAGTGTCCCGCTTGCCGTCCCCGTACAAACAGAACATTTCCGGGGTCATCTTAATACCCTGATTTACTTTAAGACATTGGTTGTTAGAGATATATCGTAAGTTAGTTTCTTGAAGTCCTTGTGCAGAAGTTTTGCCGCCGTGCTAAAATAAAACGGGAAGATATGAAAACCCGGCCAAGTGCGAGTCAAACTCGCGCTCGTACCCTCCTTGCCCCCTTTAATCTTTTAACATTAGGGTGATGGAACAAGTAATGAAAGTTTGAACAAGGACCAATAACGGACACTTGATTCTTATGTTACAGAATATAAGGGTATCTACTTATGGGTATCATTGAATTAATGTTAAGTGTCCATCATTAGTGCCTTCAGCTAAAAGTGTCCAACATTGGTGCTGTACTTAGTTTTTTTATTTATTGTTACAGGCAATAAAAATACACAGTATGTAAACATAAATGTCTACCTACAACGGTTCAAGAGATACAGCCCGCTGACTGACAGACGGACGGACGGACCGCGAATAAGGCTTAATAATAGGGTCTCGTTAGCAATATCTCCCAAAAATTGGTACACCTAAATATTAAGAAATAATACTGAAAACTGTAAGTCGGTTGACAAATGCCACCTAACAAAGAGAAACAGTACCTACCCTTGTTGGGCAACCGGGTGGAAATCAGTGGCCTACATTAGCTCTCTAAAATCAGTCGAGTAAAATGGCCACGGTTATGTATAAACAAAAGAAACGGATTGACGAGGAGATTCAAGCAAAAGAGGTTACATTAATAAATAAGGCAAGTTGAAGGCAAATGCTTCGGTAATCAAAATTAACATTAGACGATGGTGAGTGTTTTAAAAAACTGTCATTACCTATATATATATACAGGGTGTTCGGCACATGGACCGTCAAATTTTTTTGGGATATTGTTGTGGTTATTTGTTATCTTTTCGCCCTTGGACTTAGGGTCATAAGGGTCACGGTTTTGGAGATATGATTTGTTAAATGTTTTTTCTCAAATTTTCCGAAATTCCTCCTTTAAACGTTCGTAACTTTTTTATTAATGCGTGTTACAGAAAAATATGTTGTATTTAAAAATTGTTAATACATGTTAGTTCAAATACTAATAGTCTTTATTCTAATTGATAGTCTCAAAGGGACGTACGAGGTTTTTTATTTCACAAATTTAATGTTTGTGTGAAAAAAATCCAACTTCAAAATTCAATTATTAAAAACCTAAATACAATTTTGGGGTTTATTTTGTTTTAAAAAGTTCTCTAGCTTTCTAACGATGTGCTACACATTAGTAAAAAGTAAACGGGAATATCCACATTTTCAAAGAAAAGTTAGAGAGCACCTAGATAACTCGTTACCTAACTGGTGGATAGGCAGAAGCGGCCCGATTCCTTGGCCCGCAAGATCTCCAGACCTAGCGCCTTATTTGTTAAATAAAACTTCGCTTCAGTACTTGTAAAGTATTGAAATGAAGTTTTATTTAAAAAATACTTGAGAAATTGCGTAGGCACTTCCGTTACATAAACTAGTTCTTTTGCCCGTCCCCAGACAAAAGTCTAAGGGCGTTAGGTCTAGAGATCTTGCGGGCCAAAATATCGGGCCACTTCTGCCTATCCACGAGTTATCTAGGTGCTCTCGAACTTTTTTTTGAAAATGTGGATATTCTCGTTTACTTTTTATCAATGTGTAGCACACCGTTAGAAAGATAATTAGTTAGAGAAGTTTTTAAAATTTAATGAACCCCAAAATTGTATTTAGGTTTTTAATAATTGAATTTTGAAGTTGGTTTTTTTCCACACAAATAGTAAATTTGTGAAATAAAAAACCTCGTACGTCCCTTTCAGACTATCAATTAGAATAAAGACTATTAGTATTTGAACTAGCATGTATTAACAAGTTTTAAATACAACATATTTTTCTGTAACACGCATTAATAAAAAAGTTACAAACGTTTAAAGGAGGAATTTCGGAAAATTTGAGAAAAAACATTTAACAAATCATATCTCCAAAACCGTGACCCTTATGACCCTAAGTCCAAGGGCGAAAAGATAACAAATAACCACAACAATATCCCAAAAAAATTTGACGGTCCATGTGCCGAACACCCTGTATATACGTTAGGGTTTTAGTTCGGTAACGGCATAACTTATTTGATACATTTGCCACGTGCCGGCAATTTTAATGTAATTTTGACATTTAAAATAATTATGTCTATAACATTATACATGCAGTAATTAGACACAGTGCCATACCTCTGTTTCTCCCCAGCCGCTAGCCACGAACATTTTTTCGTCTTCCTGCATCCACTTTCTGCTGTTACTGAGCACGGCTACCTTAGCGTACTTGTTGAAGATAAACGAGTCATATATCAGGAGCGCAGCGATATCGTTCGAGAACATTACGGACTGGTTGTATTGCGGGTGTATCACGAAATCCCAGATGGTGTGTGCTTGTGAAGAGCGGTCGAACAGGTAACGAGCTGCTAAAATACATGTTCCAATTACCTACTTCTATTACTCAGCATTGTATGGTACTAACATGTCTAATGGTGCTTGTACACAGTGCAAGTAGCTTGCGCATTTTGAGGCACTTGCGCAGGTTATATACATCTTGTAAATAACGGTATAAAGCTTGAGCATACTGCTCGCGCAAGTAGCCTGCACCTTTACTTGCTCCAGCTATATTATTATGTACTATGCTGTGCACAAGCACGATCATTACTGATATTTTAAACTTTTACGTGTAGAACACGTATTTATATAGTTAGCATCAGGTCTTAGCGCGAAAAAAATAACAACAACAACTAAATATTAAACATATAAATTTTATTCTAGGACAGGGTTCGCCGATATATATCCGCTGATAAATATCATGATTTATATCGGCGGATATATTTATTTATTTATTTATTTACTGGTGGGAAATCCAACAGTTACAAATATAACATACGAAACAAGAATAGGAAGCACAAAACCAATTACATATTATATACACATATTATTACATATTATATTGTATTATATGTATACGTTCATATAAATCAATGGATATTTATTTTTGAAAACAGGTTTTTTTCTATCAAAGCTAGAGTAAAAAAACACTTCAATTTCTATTACTGCACTCAAGTTTCTGGGAATCACCTAGTTTCGTTAGTATTCTATTAGCTTCATATTGAATTCTAAACCTTATCGCCACGGTTTAAGATTTATAAATAAATAGGTAGTGCTTAAAAATTTAAATTCGTGTTTGATTTCAAGGATATTTGGTCTTTGTATTAAAAATAATATGCATTGATATTTATCTGATATATATCGGATATATTTATATCAAATAGCAAATAATAGAATATTTATAATAAAATAATATCGTTTTTTTTCAAACCCTGGTCTAGGAGACGGATTAAGTAATCTTCTACGTGGAGTCTATGGTTGACAAAAATATCAAACACATTTGATTTGCTGCCGGCCGACCGAGTTGATACTGACAGTGTAGTGTAGTTCCTTAACAAATTATAAAAATTATGAGGGTAGTTTAGTTTATCAAACGCCTACCGCACCGAAGATGACATCGCTGACGCCAGTCTTTCCCTGACAGATATCGTATTCAAAATTTAACTTTATCGCAATGCAGTGTTTCGGCTTCGGTCCGGTTCCGTTTCGGTTTCGCGCCCTGTGTGCTACTGGACGTGTTATCAACGAGGTAGGTGTATGGTATGTCTGTCTATCTTTTTTGTCGCGTTTGGACCCAATTCTTACTATATTACTGACTAAGTATACCCGCATATATTCTCATTTCTCCGAGGTTCCTGTTTCTGTCGAAGCAATGCGCCGCGGTTAACGCGCTCTTTCTCGTCACGATGATAGCAGAGCAGAGTCCGCCTTTGTTGAAGAACTGAGCGTTAAAAGGGAATTTTTCCAGTTTCGTGGGAATTCCACCAACTATTCTATTCTTCAAATCTAATTCAAATTCTGTAAAATTTATAGTCACTTCACCTAAATCTTTTAAATGACAAACAACTTCATCGAACGAAAAAATAATTGACATCATTAAAGCGAGTCCATTTGATTGGCAACGCATGCTGTACTACTCAGTGCGATCGCCTTGGTCGATTGCGTGCAGGCAATCACACGATGTTTATTTGCTCTCATTCCACTGATTTATGAATTTATAGCCTAGTAAATAATTTAAGTGCCTTACGAAATAACTAGTCATCAGTACTTTATGTAATGTACTGGAGAACGAAAAAAGTGCACTTCGAATTATCTTTATTCGAGGAGATGAAGATGTTTTGTAATAATAAGTCAATGTTTCAGATTTCAAAAACAGAACAAGCAGTTGGCATGCGTTAGGCAACTGATAAACACGCCGTTGCCGAATCTCGACCTGACTGTTCTAAATCCACCATAAGATAATTTTACAAAAACAGTTGCCAAGTGTGAATCAAGTTTAAATGACAGTGAAAATGTTATTGCTATCTCGATTGGTGCGTGTGTTTTATTGGGAAGAAATGAGACGGATGATTTAATTTGGAATGCGTGAGTGTGCTGGGGTCGGAGCGGGCCGCCCGCCCTCGCGCACTCAGTCGCCCAGCGCCGGCCGCCGACAGCGCCGCGCTCGGCTTCTCCGCGCACTAACATAACCTGAAACAACCAACACCATCCACAAACGAACCCCATTCCTTCAGTGCCTGTTCAATTGAATATAGGATTGAACACCCCACAAAACATGGTGACAAAGGAATAAGTAAAAATAAACAGTTTAATTCAAAAACCTTATAAATTTCCACGGTCCAAGTTACGATACCAATCAAAACAAATGTGTATATCGATTCAGCTTATACAGCTGATGCTAAAGTAGGAGTAAACATCACAGTGTCAAGATTCCCGCCACATCAAAGTTTAAAAAAGGTAAGTTATTATGTTTAGATTCGAAATTATATTGGTTTAAAAATAATACAGGCAATACAATTTTTTTTAGAATAGTTTATCCATACGTGAATCTAAACTTATTAAATGTGTACACGTACAAAGAACAGACAGGAAAAGTACCTTAGTATAGTAGCAATTTTTAAAATAAAAACTAATATTTGAATGTTCTGCCTAAATAAAGAACGAACAAAGAAATACGCTGATGACATTCGTAATCGCAACTCTGAATTCAAATTCCGCAGTGTTGTGACGCGGAGGGATTTATTTTTGGTTGTGGGTGAAGCAAGATACTGCACTTGCAACAGCAGAGCACGTCGCAGAGCACTGCAGCACGTGACGCGCGCCTGCAACACGTGAGCGTTGTCTTTGTCATTTCAGAATATCAAGCTCAGATTGATTAATGTTCCTTAAAAATGTACAAGACTGGCTAGACTTCCGCCTACCACTTCGTCAGCGGATCAGTATTAAACTTTAAACTTTAATCTGGATGGTTATTAACTTCTTAAATAAATCTAATTTCAAGAAAATCGGACGGGTACGGGTAATATCCGGGATTTTAATTAATTTATTGAGTTTTGATAACTTTTTCAAATTCAAGATATCTTTTGAATGAAATGTCTGATTTGAATTATTTGAAAAGTCATCTACAGATACTGACACAGCCCTGAATACGAATACCAAGGTACAAATGGTACAGTTTCTACCGGCGTTTCTATTAAATTTTAAATATGAAAAGTAGTTGTAGTGACTCAACTTCAATATTTGGACGAATGGTACAGCAAATCTTTGTAGATGTTGATTTCTTGTCTCAATCTGTGCTAAAAGTTTGGTCTTAAGTCAATAGTTTTTACAGCGCTCTCGATGTAAGGAATTTTATAGGTATTTTTTGGTTTTTTGTTGTTTCCTTTATAATTTAATACAGCCTATGATATATGATAACCATTGATTGTATAGCATTTTAGCATTTTTTAAATCGGTCCGGTAGTTTTTGAGTTTATTCATTATCAACAAAAGTACAAAAATACGTACGTCTTTTTTTATAACGTTAATATACATTAATAAGTTTTAGAAATAATAGTTATTTGTTCAACAAGAGAGCAAAGTTGGTTTTTGCTGCGAGTGATGATTTTGAATCCCGAGTAAGCGAAGGATTCTATTATTGAATCACGAGCGTAGCGAGTGATTCTAGGTTAGAATCCTGAGCGTAGCGAGGGATTCAAAGATACGAGACGTAAAAAACTTTGGTCTCGTGTGAGACATACAACTTTTCACCTCAGCAGCGAGAACAACACAGCGTGAAGCTGGTAGGGCCAACGCAGGTCTTCCGTTGTGACCATTTGGTGAATACACGACTAAATAACGACACGATCGCATATGCATCAATCACAAGCATTTTTGCAAAATACTAATAAAATAAAAAGTGGAAAAAATAAACATGAAACAGATAAAACCTGTCACTCAACTTGATAATGCCGTAGTGCAAACACAACTTTATACAGCTTTATGTAGTCTGTGGCTTTAAAAAAAACCTAACTAGGCCTTGTCTATGGCTATTGGCTATGGCGGACAAATTAACAAAAATTACATCGTCATTTACATTACATTACTTTTTTTTTTAAGTACAATAATCCCGCTATTTTTGAAATGCGTTCTGAAACTGCCCCCGCGGTTTATGTCACGAAATTAAAGATTGTTAAAACGATAACAAAATTATGTAGATACATAACTTCTTATTTTTCATTAATTTTGTCTTCAAAACATTAAATAAAAAAAATGATTGTACCTACTGTATAAAATAGTTATAATAAACACATTTCAAAGTTTAACAGATAGTTTTATTTGCAATTTTACGGTTATGTGTGCATCCGAACGTGCGTTTCTTTTTGTGCCTACTATGTGTGGAATTTGAAAATCGAACTTCGAATCAAGTTGTTTCTATCTCTCGCTTTTTTCCTATCGAAGTGAAAGTGACAGAACAAAGTGAAGTTCAATTTTTTCGAATGTTGTGAGTAGCCCCAGCACTGCTCACGGCATTTAAAAAAAATAATGAAATAGCTACTTTGCCTCTCGCTCGCAGCAAAATTGAATTTTGCTCACTGTTTTTAAGCAGCAAAACCTGCTTGTTTGAGCTGCTGAGGTGAAAAATACATTTAACCTTTTTTGCCATGTTAAAGAAGCAGAGCGGGTACAAAAGCAACGTAAATAATAGTTGCGGAATAGATGACTTTATCCCTAAATGTCTACAACAAGTTGCCTTTCCAGCCCGTTTACCGATTACGGCTGTTTGAGAGAGGTCCACGTTTTTCTCGCACTCGGCTTGTCGAACTTCACTCGGATCAATAGAAAATTGTTTGCAAACTTGTTCATATCTTATAGGTAGGTAGGTTTGATACGAACATTTTCCATTAGAAACTAAACACTAACTTACGCAGAAAAATACCTATATGTTACCTACTATTCGACCGCTAACTATTTTTTGATGAACGTTATCATCTAAAATCTAAAAATACAATATAAAATACCAATTATAAAGCACAAATACACTAAAATACCCACCCACGTCTTACTTTACAATTTGTATAAAATATTAGAAGCTTAATAAAATCCTTACGCATACTGCGGGCTTAGTATGGCTGCGTCTCATCATCATCATCATCATCATACTTATTTCTAACAATAACGCCGTGTGTGAACTAAAATACTAAAACTAAATTTTGGATCTAAGTCTCCTGGTCTACCAAACACTATAACTAGAATTTATAAAGGTGACTGCTCCGGATTTTTATTTAATAAAACACCATACGTAATATTTAGAACCAATCGTAGAAACCTTTACCAACATACATAGATGCGTTTTAGTTATAAATATCGTTAATTTTACTATTTTACCATTCGTAATACACAAACGAATAATCATTAGCATTCAAAGTTACTATTCTAACTTATTAAACATCTCGTCCATAACCACAAAATGCCCATGAAAAACCAATTGTGTCAAAGTATTTAACTCGGATACAAAACGTGAGCAATTTATAACAACGGTGTAAATCGGGAAAGCTATTTGTTCTCGGGCAATGACGCCGATCAGTCTCTGGCCAGCCAGCACGATCGAGTCCGACTCGACTCACTCGACTCGACGAGTCGCAAATAAATGAGTTGTAAATTCAGCCGTCGGACCACAGGAGCGAGTGCGCGCGAGCAATCAGCCGGCGGTAATCGCGTGTCGCGCTCGCTGCCTCCGCTAGGGGTGAACATGATCTTTGGAATGAGCTAAAATATACAGTTTTTTTTAGGGGATACATTTCACGAGTTATGTAGATTTCTTCAGTCACAAACTTGCTTTACATTATGAAGGGTACACGGAAAGAACCCGTGTCGCCTTAGTAACTTTTTGAGGTATCGCGGTTTAAAAGTTAGGAACTATGTAATTTCGTACGTAATTTTCGTGTAGAGGTTTGTAACAGTAAAATAAAAGTTATATTACGATTTATATCTGTAACTGTGTGGTAAATATTCCGATTACATTTAAAAAAAAACATGTCATGTTCTTTGCGTGTACCCTTCATTTAACATCTATGGAAAAAATCATAAGCTGACGTAAGAAAGAACTTAATACTTCTATTTTATTTCTATCCTTTTGAACATATTAAATATAGGTACGAGTGTGTATTCGCTAGCTTAAATCACCGCTATCTGTTTCAGACAATATACAGAAGGCTTGCGATGTAAACCTTGAACTGTAGCGCATACAAGACGTGCCACACCCTATCTGACTAATCCTCCTTTCACAAGGGATTATCTAGACAATTTAATTTGTGCGGAAAGTGCGCGCTATTAAATGTTTGTCATCGTTGTAATAAATGCTGGGCGCTGCGCTGACCTCTATTTGCATAGAATGTGGAGCGTCGGACACGAATACATAAATAATCCCACTATCCCAGCAAAGCAAATAGTCGAGGCCGAGCTATAAATACAAGCCATTAAGTGGTTATCTTTGAGATAAAAATATTCAAAACCGAGCATGTCTTGCCCACAATTTAAAAAAAATTAAGTTATTACCTACTGCACGATAAAATTTGTAAATTATCTCGTAATTTTGCATGAGGTGGATGTTGCGTTTTATATGTATGCGTGACTGGATACGATTAATAGCACACAGCAGTAAGTACTTCTAAAACTTTATTTTTATTTTTCATACATGGCAACCCTAGTCGCCGTAAATTGAGACTCTCGAGATTGACAGTGCAAACCAATTGCTTGGATATTTTATCGACATAGTTACGTGTGATTCGTCAACAATATATTAAGCTTATGCAAACAATGCCTGAGGAGTTATACAATTTCAAAGCGAGGCAGTCTAACGAAGTTACCCGAAGCCCCTTGTCACGTTGCAGCTTGTTACCGCTAATTATGTAAGATGTTATTTCTTAGACGGCTGTTATACGTAAACCTCAGAGCTATATAATTTGTAGTGTCCCAGAAAGGCATAGAAGGGGCTTTCTTATACCGTAATATTTACGTCAAGTCCTGGAAATTGGAGACAAGACGATGAATTATCGCGCATTTCGGTGTTACAGCGTGATTAAATTTTAACGGGTCTTAAGGGTCGTTAAACCCTTAATTACGAAACGATGTCATAGTTTCACTTTTTTAAAAGCTTCTCCAGTGTTCAGTTGCATTAACTATGTAGTTGAAGGTATTTCAGTCAAGTGTTAACTTAATTTCGTTTAGTTATCATCAGTGTTAGTTCAACTTTATGCAGTCCACATGCGCTATCCGAGTTTGAATTGTCCGCTTGTAAGAGTTTTTGTATTTTATTATTTTCTGAGAAAATATTTCTTTGTATGAATGTAGGTATTACATTTAAAAAAATATTATTAATAAAATAATTTATACTTTATCTTTGGCAATGCTACAGTTCACCTTCAAAATTAATGTACAAAAACAATGAGATTCCATCCAGTTTCGGTTGCCAACAAGGTGACCCGCTTGGTCCCGTCGTCTTTAGCCTAGCCATCAATTCCATTATCAAACAGCTTTCTTCAGATCTTCATATTTGGTAGGTACCTGGATGATGGCAATTGGAGGTAATGCCTCCCCGGTCCTCTCCGACCTTCATCATCAATCGTTTTTCTGATATCTTAGGTCTGTCACTAAACCACAATAAGTGCGAAATATTTATTTCATAACATCTTTCAGCCAGCGCCCAAAATGACCTTTTACACAAGATAAACCTCCTCACTCCTAACATTTCTATCCTATCGCCATCTTCACTAACACTTCTCGGCGCTCTTATTTATGACGATGCCATCCCAGAAATTATAAATTCACAATTTGATAGTTTCAGAACAGTTCCGATTTACTTTTTGAAATTAATCCGCACGTTACTATATTTTGCGACATTGTTTATTTTCCCCAAAACTCCTTCATTCTTCGTTGTGCACCGGTTTGGAAATTCCAATCTTTAACTGAAAATATCGACAACATGAAAATGACTATTAGCAAAATTCTTAACATAGCTTTTACTTCTCCAAGTTGGACCCAAGCACTTCTTCCTGTAAAATTCGGTGGCCTAGGTATAAGATCCACTAGCAGTTTGGCACTCTCCGTGTTTCTGTCATCTGTCAACAGCACGCTCACCCGCATCAGCAGTATTCTTAAAATAGCCCACACCGCTGATGTAGAAGTTTCGTGTTTTTTCGAGGCGAGATTGCCCCTCCTGACAAAAGATAAACAAAAATCTTCTGAACAACATCTCCGTCCTTTCTGAAAGAGGCAGACTGCTAGCAGTGTCTGAGCGGGAATCTGGACATTGGTTGCACGCTCTCCCTTCTCGAAACACACCACTTTTGTGGTCAACACGTAAACCCACTAGATCGGCATGGTCTCTTTTGCCACCTGTATTTTTGGGCACATTTCCCTAAATGACATTGTAAAATGTTCCCTCGGTACAGCCAATATTGCGGCAACTCTGGAGCCCTCAGGTATTTCTGCCTCGGATGGCAAAACACCAGACTGCTGCACTTTGGGCCGCCCCCTGTGCTTGGGACGTAACAAGCGTGGACACGTTAGCTCCGTCTCACGTGTCGAGGGATCCGCTCGTTGGCCTGGGTCCGCCGCTGACCGTGTCCGGACTATCAAGTGCCGCAAATATTCTTTTCTCAATGAAAATTACTTTTTTGCGGCACTTGCAATGGAAACATTGGGTCCGTGGTCTTTCGACACCAAGAAACTTATAAAAGAGGTGAGCAGAGCCAGAGCAGGATCGTTTTTGCGCAGCGGCTGAGTCTGGCTGTGCAAAGGGGGAACGTGCCCAGCATTTTTGGGTCCATGCCACGAACGGGTGAACTGCAATGGTTATTTTATTTATAGTTAGGAATTATATTAATTATTATGTTTTATGATTTTTAAATATAAATTATAAATAATACTTTAAACACGAAACTTAATACACCCAGGTCAAAACCAACAATCTTAGTCTTGCCAACTTTATAAATTACGAGGCTTAATAATTTTACAATGTTATTAACTCATTCATATAATATGTACTGTATCTGAACATTCGTTTATTTATACCTTATAAAGAGTGATAACCATTTTACCTTATCTATTAATACTTTATAAAGACTGAAAACCCAACTATCCAACAGCCAAATGCCCCAGCCCCGATCTTGACCTCCGTGCCGCAGTACAGTCGGAAAATGCGCCTAGCGATCAAATATTAGGGCACGAACCGTTTCACTTTGGTTATTGTTATATAATTAATACATTAAATTAATGAAATATCATAAATAAAATTAATTCATTAAATATCAGGGGAAAAATTATTGATTCATGACTGGTTTTCATTTCACTCTACTTGAGATGGGCAAATGCACTCTATTTGAGATAGGAAGCCCTTATGTACTCTAAACTTCATTTAAATTATAATCTAAATACCACAGATTTCATGACATAAAAATTCGTATAATGTAAAACAAACATCACGCGAAAACCAATTTTCCTGAACAAACTACTTTGACAGACCAAGTTTAAGGTTCCTAGAGAAATGTATGTGTACAATGTGTAACGCAAACTTAAAATTACAAATGAGAGCACCTAACTTACGAAAGCTAAACAGTACAATACAGAATAATGTTACTTAAAATTCGGGTGCCATTTTATTTTATCGGTTCAGTTTTTGCCGCCATTACCAAAACCGGGTAGACCCCGTGCCAAGTTTCAGCGTTGAAACCCTCAGAGGCTGGGTCTGAGTAATGTTTGTGTGTCATACAACTACGAACCTAGGGAAACGAAACAATGGAACTCGAGGTTGCATATTCCACCTTTTATTTGTCCCAATTTTAGAGCCAGTTGGTACTTCACGTATAGTGTTATGATAGAGTAGCTGTGACCAGACCATCTGGTTTTTCCATGCAGCTGTAACAAAACTAATTCAAAACCAAGACAGTTTCTTTCATATTTGGTCTGTATGATAAACAAAACCAAAGTGAGCTTCAGAATAAAAAATAAAGGCTTACTAGATAACATATGATAGAACTCTATTACCGTGACCACGTTTTTTATTGCGCTGGGCTGGAGTCGCTGAAGTGTACCAATTTCATCAGTTTAAATTGGTCCAGATGTCAAGGTAAAAGATGCAATGCATAGTTTAAGTGTTGCTTTAGCTGTTGTTACGCATGTTTTTTTATTTATGAAAAAGGGTATAATACGATTAGTTGTTAAACAGACATTACCGGTTGCGGCATCCAAAAGGTTAGGGCGCGGGCGGGCGTGACGCGGCGATTGCGGGAGGCGGGCAACGACTCTGTCAGAGCACCCGCGATCATTAATAAATTACCTTCTGGCTTCCATTGATCCATGTCATCCCTAAAAAACACATTAGCCCGATATCTCTGGAACAAATCCAAAACATGCTCGTTATAAGCCCTGACACAACATTCGAAAGTACCTAACAACTCCTACATGTTTTTGGACAAAGAAACAAAAGAACGTCTGGACTAAAGCTGGCATTGGATAGAATATTTACAAAGCTGCTATATCTCCTTTGTAGTTTTAAATGTGAGCGCTAAGCTACCGTAATGATGAGAGAAATGAAACATTTCTGAGTAATACTCGTACGTCACGTTCAGGGTTGAGATTTGAATGAACTCTACCAACTTATGCACTTTCATATAATAAGCACAATTTTAACTTGTGGGTTGTGGTAAAATAAAAAAACAAACGGAAACGTACAAACCTAGCTTTTCATAATAGGTAGCTACAACGTGTCCAAAAGTCGTGGAAATCGAACTTAATTTAGGGGGTGCGAAAAGTTACCGCCCGGAGATAAATTTAAATGGAAATTTATTGATAGCCACGCGATTTAAGCGTCGGCTCACAATCCTCTTAAGAAAACCCGACAACACTCACACTATTAATAACTCGACATTTTGAGTAACGCCACAATCTAGCAGTTTTTCTTAACAAATCTAATTTTACATCGGCGATTTTGATTGAAATCAGATCAATTTGCAAATAATTGGCAACGGGTGGCTCGATGCAGTTAGTATCGAAGCAACCTTGGGGGTCCCACAGATTAAAGTATAATTGGTCTCACTGAGACCCGTCGACCTCCTGGTGCGGCCGCTCACTAGTGATCTGATTGACAAACAAGCATCGGAATGGGGGCACGCTTATTGCCTCGAACACACAAGTCGATGGACCTCGAGCTCCTCTCAAGCCACAGAGTACATTTTGTGGCATGATGATCAATCCAAATGTGAGTACGGGAAATTGGGAAACTATAAGAGTTGATGTATTCTGTTCTTAGAAATCAAGGCCTTAATTATGAAATAAAACTTCATTGAGATCGA
The DNA here is from genome assembly GCA_963966035.1 of Acleris laterana. Taxonomy (NCBI): domain Eukaryota; kingdom Metazoa; phylum Arthropoda; class Insecta; order Lepidoptera; family Tortricidae; genus Acleris; species Acleris laterana. The sequence goes on along the minus strand of OZ014439.1, from coordinate 15,530,159 downwards.
TTGATTGATTGACTGATTTAACATGCGTACCTACTTACTGGAAATCCGCTTTATGCCTAAAATAAACCGAACCCCAAAAATATAAATATAATAAAATAGTTTCCGAATTCCACATGACCCATTTGGATTGCTCACTCTTTATGTTATCCTATCCTACGAGTATCATTTGTGTACATCATTACTTATAATCACCAACCGTAAACAGCTCTAACAATTTTCGATGAAATTTGCAATATACGAGTACTTAAGGGTTTACGGGAGCTAGAAATCAATCTGTCTGTTCAGTGGTCATCTTCGGGAAAATGCGAGCATCGCTTTTCATTCTTCTAGGTACTAATAACAGTACCTATAAGTATAGAAGCTTTTGGTAACATAATAACAGCGTTTAGGTAGGTCGGACAGGACGTGCCAACTCTGTCCTTACCTGTCTCCCGAAAAATTCGTATTAATTCTCACGCAACCCAGCCCATAAAAAGTCACCCCCGGTGACGCAAGCCGATTGTCTTGTAGCTTCGCGCCTAAACTGCGCAGTGCGGGCCTGCGCCACTATGCAAACAATATACCACTCTATACTATCCTTGCTACTGGTTTCTAAGTAGGAACTTTAATGACATTTAAGTTTATTACCAGTGTTATATTTTTATGAGGGTTTTAACAACTCACGAGCAGACTGGAAGTTCTATAACTACTTTGTTATTATTTTCTTACGCCGTGTTGTGTTTAAACTCCTCTTCCTCGCTTAGTACCTATGTTTCTGGTTTATTTGTCTTATAATAATAAGTCGTACCTACATATTGCCCCTTTGAACCCGTCATTTCAATCGTTTATATTTTTACATCGTATGACTAATATGGCGTGATATCGACTTACATAAATATCTTTGCCATAGGTACATAGTTCATGTTGTTTTAAGTTTTAGGTATTTTGATATTATCCTGACCGCACAATTACCAATGACTTTGTCATAATATTAATTTTGATATAATAATGAGTTTGGTTTCCTTTTACGTCATGTATTAGTCATCGGTGTGGTAAACTAATGAAGAGTTAGGCACACCCCGATACATAAAAATATAGATCCAAGAACAATGTAAAAGAAATAGTATCTACTGTAGTGGTACTAGCTGACGTTGCGCTATTCATTTCGTAAATTTATAAGTTATTTTCAATAAAACACTATAAATAAGTTATTTCGCTAAACGGGTAAATACCGTGCGCTCGCGCCGCGCTATGTATGACCTGCTTCTGTTTACACAGATAACACGACAATTCGGACATTTAAACGGATTGTCTGATAAGAGTGTCACCTCGCTATGATATTTAGTCGCATTATCTGACCAAGAGGAGTGTGATGTAAGGTAAACTGACAGTTACCACGCCTTCATTTCGAACGCTTTAACGAACTCGAATGAAACATACCTATTTAAACTCTGGCAGGAAATACGGATCAAAGATAAATCTAATAATTAAAACGAAGTCAGACAAAGAATCTGTCCGAGAAAACAGAATCTTAAGCCGAAATGTAGATTTATCTCTTGGTAACCATAATAATACAGTCGAGTTCATAAATATGTAGCTATCCACTTTATTACCTACCTTTGTCACTTTAATCCTGTGATAATTCGTATATAGCGGTTTGAACATGACATTAAATAGACAAGATATCCTCGTCCTGCCCAGTGTTCTTAATAAAGGACACATTCGATTTGATAGTTTTTGCCCGGGAAACCAAATTGTATATGTAAAATTGTGCTTTGTAGAGCACATTGGGCAGAAACCAGAAGTATAAATAAAAACGCTTGGGCAGCACGAGGATATATAATAAAGTGTATACATATTTATGAACTCGACTGTAAAAGCCTAGAGTTTCTAGGGACTAAGTCAGTTAGTTATTTATCTATTTGTTATCACTGGCCTACTTAAGTATATTTATAGGTATCATAAACGGGAAAAGGTTGGCTACATGTTTCGTATAGACGGCGTAGGGAGTGAACTTGGAAAGCCTTCAGCCCAATTTCCCTAATGAGACTCTCCCACGGGGAAGACGTTCCACATGCTTGTTTAACCTTCAAACGTAGGTATGTTCAAAAATAAAGGGGTGAAAAGAAGTCACTTATGTAGTTAATATGAGGTTGACAAACTTATCAATTGTTTTTGTTTAAACTACGAACCACTTCGATTCAATTATTAGATTTATGTATGAAAGATGATTTTTAGGTTTCGGTGCCCGAAGGAAGCCCAACAAAGGGACCCTATTAATATACCACCGCTGACCGTCCGTCCGTCCGTCCGTCCTAACTTTAATAAAACAGCTGTATCTCTTCTCTTGAACCGTAATTGATAGCGGGTTGATTATTATTAAAAGCTTTTACTTAACTTGCAATGTAGGTATGTATGTAACGGTCAAATCTTGCAAGTTGAATTTGACCCACTTCCCGGTTTCCGATGAAGCTGAAAATTTGCAAGTAGATGACGACTGTGTAAAAAAGAAGTACAGTCGGCAATAAAAGCTTGTCCCAAAAATGATTTTTTTGACAGAAACATACTTCAGAATATGTTTTTACTAACAAATACCTATAAAAAAATTAGGAAGTGAAATAATATAGGGCGTTCCTATACAAGAATTCGAGACGCCTGATGGTGAAGACTTGTGGGCTTCATTCCCAGTTGGGCAAACGACCTGCCATGTGTGTGTCGTTTATATCCCTCCCAGTGCCGCGGATGACGTCTACATGAGTTTCTTTCACAAAGTGGAAACGTTTATCGACTCTCTAAACGGCCTGGTGGTAATTACCGGTGATTTGAATTTGAACCCTAAGTATTCTTCAGTTAATGTCCTAAGCTATTATTGTTATTTTTCAACTGTATGTGGTTTGCAAGAGACGAATGATGTGGTGAATTTGTATGGTGGAGTATTAGATGTTGTGCTGGTGCGGGGCCAAACTACCGCGATGAAGACCTGCGAGGTTGACGGAGGAGGCCTTGTGTCACACAGGGACGCGTATCATCCCCCGCTCGAAATCTCCATATCACTCGCGAAATCCGGTCTCAATCGACTGCTACTAGAACCTAGCAATGTTGACTTGTGCTATGATTGGAATTTTAGCAAGGGTGACTATGACCTTCTATACCAGTTAATGTCTGAGGTGTCCTGGAACGATGTTCTTAGTTCTTGCAATGTCAGATCTGCTGTCTCTCTCTTTTACAATTTATTGTATGGTGTTTTTGACTCGTGCATACCGAGAAAAACTAGACCCAATAAACCGAGAAGGCGTTACCCGGTTTGGTTCACGTCTGTCCTCATCAACGACATAAAACGGAAGGCTCTTTTGCATCGGAACTGGAAGCGTACGGGAGACTTTGCTGCGTATACCGCCTTTTCCAGTCTTAGGGCTGACATTAAATCTCGTGTCTCAGTTGCCTATGACCACTATATTTGCCAGATACAGACTAAGCTTACTGCTGATCCTCGTGCTTTTTGGCAGCATATTACAAACCTTAAAACCAAGGGTGGTTTTGAGACACGAGTTACCTATGAGGGAAATGAGTACGAAGGCGGCGCGGCAGCTCAGGCTTTTACTGATTTCTTTTCTTCTGTTTTTTTGCCAAACGAGCCTCATCTGGATTTCAGAAGGGTTGTTCATGAAGACCTGACGCATGATGCCAACTATGTCCATGTTGACCATATATCTTTACTTGATGTCGAAGCTTCCATACGTCTCTTAAAACCTAGAAGCTCCCCTGGTCCTGACAACATTCCGGCATTTATTCTGAAGGGTTGCAAAGAGTGGCTTATCCCTCCCCTGCATCATATTTTTAATTTGGCTGTGCGCACGGGGGAATACCCGGATCAATGGAAAATTACGCGAGTGCGACCAATTCCTAAGACTAATAATTCGTCCCGGGTCGAGGACTATAGACCTATAGCCATTCTTTCATCCATTCCCAAGCTGTTCGAGTCCATCATGAATAGACTTGTTGCTTTTCAAATCCAGCCGTTCCTTTGTGATTCCCAGCATGGCTTTAGGCCTAAGCGCTCTGTTGAAACGAACCTCCTTACTCTGGTAGATTCAATCTCGGACCATTTGGATGCTGGAATACAGGTCGACGTGTTGTACTTCGACTTTAAAAAAGCATTCGACCGCGTAGATAATGATGTGTTGTTGAGCAAGTTGTGCAATATCGGATTTTCCCCTAAACTACTCCAGTTTTTCGGCAGTTATCTGCGCGGCCGGCGACAGTATGTGCAACACGGACACTTTGTCTCGAGGGCGTATCCGACTCGTTCGGGTGTCAGTCAGGGTTCCATACTGGGTCCGCTCCTTTTTGGCATATTAACCAATGACTTGACTTCAGTTCTTCAGTCGGCCAGGTGCTTACTCTATGCTGATGACTTAAAGTTGATTTATGGTGTACAGGGGATCGCTGATTGTGCTTCACTTCAGAATGACATTGACAGTGTTTACCAGTGGAGCTGCAATAATAGACTTGCTTTTAATGTGGCCAAATGTGCGGTCATAAGTTTTAGTAGAGCTCGCGTTCCACTGCTACATAATTACTTTTTAGGTTCCGAATCGATAGTTCGCGTCAACACCATTCGGGATCTTGGCGTCATCCTTGACTCCCACCTAAACTTTCATGACCACATGAACGCGTTGACGCTAAACAGCCACAAGAGATTGGGCTTTGTTTTAAGAAACGCTAGGGATTTTCGTGACTCCAAAGCCATAAAGCTTCTGTACACGGCTCTGGTCCGAAGTAAACTTGAAGCGGCCTCTGCTATTTGGAACCCCTACGAGGCAACTTACGTGTTGCTCCTGGAGAGAGTCCAAAAAGTATTCTTACGTTTTTTGTATAAGAAAATGTTTGGTTATTACCCTTTTCTATACCCTACGAAGTTTCTCCTAGGTGCTTTGGGCTTCAACTCTCTGGAGGTCAGGCGTAACGTCCGGCTTCTCACTCTAACCACCGAAATCTTGCGGGGGGAGCCTGGGTGTGCTGAATTGGCAGCACAACTTCTGCGTCTATCGGTTCCTTCACGATCTAGAATCGATTTTCGGCCTCGTATTCGCCATCTGCTGGCAGTTCCGACGTGTCGTACTGTGTTTCGCAGGAATTCTCCTTTGGTCCGTGCCTTGCACCTTTTAAACGGGCTTCTCGCATATGCCCCAGAGCGGGATGTATTTGCTAGCGGATGGGCTGCACTGCGAGATGAATGTTTGAGGTACTGCGAGAGTATGGATGTGCGTGTGTCGTCAATTCCTTAATTTGATATTGCTATTCTATTTTCATTGTATTTTATTGCAATTTTCGGTATTTGTAAGTATCTATAATTTCACAGTGCCTTGGTTTTGTTATACTGTTATACTGTGCAATTACTTTGTAAGAATAAATAAATAAATAAAAATAAATAAATAAAAGAAATGTTTATTTTTCAACATATTTGGGTAAGGACCAAAAAGTTGTCCACGTGGCTCGCGATGGTTCGATTTGAAATCGAATTCAAATAAGAATATTATCATAATCGATGACACGTTGCAGAAACCTCGAGTCTAACTCGCATTGTCCGGTTTTTTTTGGTACTTTTTTTATTGTTATTTTTGACATTTAACTTTGTTCGACCGGTGCCGGTGTTTTAAAGGCAGGTACTAACGCGACATTGTTGTATCTGACAGAATATTTCCAAAGAAAATTGCTGAATATATGAAATCAGATTTTATTTATCTGGTTTATTTTATTAAACTCAACAAAACTGCGCTTTTTTGTCAGTTAAAATTTTTGGAACCCATTATTTCAACGGTTAACATTTGTCTTGTGGATTATAAAATGCTATAAAATATATGCTTGATTTACTACTGTTTACTGTGGCGTTGTCCTGTAACTGGAACTTACAAAGAGGCGCAGACTGAATTTTCTTAGTTGTTTTCGACTCGTTTTGATATCTCTCCGACAAAATCAAAATCTTTTTTGTTCATAACATTATTCCAACATGACCTTCTTCAACTGAGACAGTGTCAAATACAGTTTGAATGATCTCCGTAATGTAATCCGGGTGGTAACGTTTTGCGATAGTACCTGAAACCTAAGTAGGCAGGCATATAAATAATGCTCTGCCTCTAATCTGACTGATTTCTGATTCATCACATCACTCTTATTCCATTTCTACATAATTTTACTAACAATAATTATCGTATGCCGCTGATGCCGCAGTACACAAATATTTCACAACAATGCTGTCAGCAAATATTTTCTCAAGCATTTTCCTGGTGATGTTCACTGACATGTTTTAAACTAAGTCAATCTCGGTAAATCACTCAAGTTATCATAGTTTTTGATAAAAACATCTTGGGAATCTAGAGTGTATCGATAAGATCTTCGGGCGGTTGGGGTTTCTTAAGATCAGCTATTTTTGTTGTCAGTTGTCAGTCAGTGCGAGAGGCAGCGCGAGCGCGAGTAGTCGCGGCGTCGGTCGGAGCGGTCCCTGTTGCGAACTCCACGCGGCACGAACTTACTAACAATTATTTTTGGCGCGACGTCTGACATACGCAATCTTTATAAAGAACGATTTTTGATATTCATCTTCGTTTGTCGCCGTTGGATTTATTGTGGACTGGTTTTTTTAGAAGTTTGAATACATATCGGAGAAAATATACCGCCACAAACAAATTGTAAGTATTGAGTTCAATTTCGTTTATTTTAGCTACAACCATTTTAAAAACAAATATTATTAAGTAACAAATTGGTACTCTGAACAAAATGTGTATTTTAAAAATTACAAACAATTGAAGTATTTATTTAGTTTAGTTTAGTTTAGTTTATTTATTGCATATAACAATTAGGTACATTATAAAATACATTAAAATTTACATGCATTGATCTATGTTCGTCAAAAATTAAAACAAAATAAAAGTAGAAGTCAGAACATAAATAATAAAATTTGACAAATAACAGAGAACAGGAAAACTATACTAATACTAAGTCAAGCGATACAAATACAACAACGATTTAGGGAACCCATAGTTTAATGTCAACAAATTCTTTAACTGAATAAAACGCATTTTCCATTTTTGTTCTTTAGTCGACGGTTAAATGTTAAAGTGTTGCGTTATCAAAACGGGAAGCATAACACTGTAACATAGAGTTCCTGAGACCTTGCTGTGTTGTGCCTTATTAATGTTGTTTTAGATCTCAATTACGGGAAACAAAGGGATTGTTTAGCGGGTATTGAGTCGGCGCGGGCGCGGGCGGGCTGACTCAGCGCGTAAACAAACACAATTAGGTCTGTACTCTTTTAAGAAGCTAGACGCTGCCACTCGGGCCCCTGCGGCTCACTGAACACTTAACAGTGTTGAGTCAACACACACCAAATATTTACAACATACCAGGGAAGCTCGCACTCGCTGCCTTCTATTTCGATGTACGTTTAACTCGCCCCGTTTATTAAGTTAACATAAACTACTAAATTGCCTAAACACAAATGAGGAGTAAGAGGAGCGACATACACACGCCACACCACTTTAAACATGTTAAATACAGAGCAGATGCTGAATATTCGTTTACACGCGGAATGCATGTGGAATGCGATCTTTAAATGCAATGTTAAACCACGTGTCTAAAGAACTGATTCATGGAAATTGCCATGTTTAGATAGGAATAAACCAACTAGTAAACAACCACATTATTGTCACAAAGTTATTTAATGGAAAAATATTTTAAGCTTAGAGGATTGTAAAATAACATTCATGTTATGTTGCTACTCGTTTTTATACAGTGTGTTACCGGCACGCGGGCATTTATTAAAACTGCCGATAATATGTTGCTTTAGGAATTGTTTGCAAGTATTACCAATTAAAAAATAATTAAAATAACTTCACAATGAATTTTCTTAGATACTGACCATTTTTAATGTAGTGCATGTGCTGCGTGTTCATCGTTATCAGTATTGCTGTTGCTTGGTACAAGCCATGTCGTGGTACGGGGGCAGATCATAATAATCATAGTATCCGTCGACTGTCATTTACACTTGTCAAATTGCTGTGCTTTACATTGCTGGCAATTAACATTTTGTTAGAAAGTTAACAAAGCCTGAAAAGTTGTTTATTAATTAAATTAATGTCATAGTTACGTTACAGATGTACGTTATTTAAACCTACTTTTAAAAAAGCCAGGGTGCTGGTAACACACTGTATAAAGATCGAAAGATCTTTAGTAGGAACATGCTCGAAATTCAAAAGTGCGTATGTCATTACACAGTAATAATGCGCGGTTAATTGGTTTGTTTACATGGTAACCCATTTCTATTGATTTCCTTTACAATCAACGGTCCAAAGTTCAAACAACGTCGCGCTCGTGTATTTTAGAAATCATCACGGAAATCTTTATATGGATTGATTTTATAAATCATTGACGGTTCGAGTTGCGCGCGAGTAACGGCCCACAACAACAGACCGCTCTTGTTCTGATATGAAACGTTGGCTTTCATGCTGCGTGATAAAACCGCCCGACTCACAACACGTGATAACAAATGTCCATGTGAAGCCTATTACTTACTAAATGTCACAGTATCTATCTGTTAAGTTATGTTACGAGATAGTATACGTATGCTATCAATTGCAACATGAATTGATTATTGAAAAGGAAGAAAAAAATACGAGAGAAAAAGAACATTTTATTGATAACACACCATCAACTTAATAAATAACATAATAAAAAAAAAAGGAATAATTGCAACTCAGAGTCACTCGAAGGTTAAATTGTACTGTTGTATTGTATTGTTGTTTACTTGCTGGTTGACACTTTCATCCTAGACTGTTCGCGTAGATAAAATAGCTACATTTTCATAGACTTTACAGCATTTTACAGTTTCGATTTAAGAAAAATAAGGATCTGGAGATAAATTTAAGTGAATTTAAATGTATGATGCCATGATGGGCGAATACCGGAATTTATTAAATATTCTTAAATGGTTAAAACAAAGTAGGCACGTACAGGTACTTACAACTAACAATAAGTATATTTAGGTTAATGCTTTTCTTGCGTTAGTGAATCAAAATGAAATCTATGTACTACTTGTGCCTAGGTCTAAATCAGTGATAAATCACATCAATAAAATACAGCTCCATACTTAATAAACGACCGGTTTTCATTTAATCGGTCTGAGTAAGTTGCAATTCGTACTTGTTTACAACTGTAACCAAGCGTACGAGATTAGCAAAGCAATCTTCATGAAAGGAATGAGAAGTATAAACGATTCGCAAGATTCTAAATGAAACAGCTGTTATTACAATGATTTTCCTTCAGATATTGTCAAAGAGATACGAAACACATTATTGTCTTGTTATACGACCGTAGGGTTGACCGTAGTAAAAAATATAGAAATGATTTGTTTTGGTTTCGTCTTCACAATTCAATTTCACAGGCTATGTGAGATTTGGTACAAAAATTGTTTTTAACCCAGATACGGGCATAGCACTTCGATAAATCGAACAGTTTCCGAGGGAAAAAGAATCTGCGCGGACTAAGTCCTGCGTCGTTCGCATTTAGTACTTACATACACATTTAATCAATCAAACTTAACATTGAGAAACATTCAAGCAATTCCTAACTTATTGCTTGTTGCAATATAGATGCTCGTTCGTTATATTAATGATGTACTTTGTGGCATCTGCCTGGATATCTCGAGGGACCACTCGAGCCAACTTCAGTACTTGTAGTTGTATAACTCTTATCTATTCGTTTAGTTAGAGAATGTGATTGACCACTATTGGCCTCTATTCAACTTATGATAAGGTTTAAGACTAAGTGGGAGGCCAAACTATTGTTATTCTCTGAGAAAATTACGTCGCTCATTTTGACTGCCAATGATAACTTGACCCGTGCGCTCGTAGATATTATGCAGTATTAGGAACCTTTGACCTTGACAGAGCTGCCTCAGAATGACAAATGAACACGACGAACAGTTAGACAAGTATGGCCAGTTATTTCGCCCACATGTTGGCATTGCTTTCAATAGGCGGCTTTCCATCAGGTGGCCCGTCTATGTCTGGGTGTTTGCCTTAAATAAAATAAATATAAGTAGGCAATAAAATATAAAATAAAACACGGCCTCGAGAAAAAACGTGTCATGTTATGGTGCGCTTCTGAACGCAAGTTTACTTAGATAACATTAATAACTTGTTATAACACGATTGTAATGAACGGTATAGATTGACCCGGAGTTGCGCAGCGTCGAACATGACTGATAAGGGTGTATTGTAATTATATTATAACACCGACACCGATCGATAGAGAAAAGCAACACTGAACACACCCAGTGTTACGTATAACGTTAGCACTTTCAGGAAAAAAGTGAAATAATCGGCCGACGCGATAGATCATTAAGTTAAGTCAGTCCTAAACGTATTGTGAGTTTTCGTAATTTATTTAAGACTAGCGACCCGCCCTCGCTTCGCTTCGGTTTATTGGAGTTTTCTATAACACACGTACATAAAACAAAATTTATTATACATAAAAACCTACATCTTGAATCACTCTATCTACTAAAAAAAACCGCATCAAAATCCGTTGCGTAGTTTTAAAGATCTAAGCATACATAGGGACAGACAGCGGGAAGCGACTTTGTTTTATAATATGTAGTGATTCGATAGCATTATGCATCTTGTCTACCATTTACTACGCTGTCGTTAAGTGTCGTAGAATCTGTATCAAGTTGGAATAGGGTGGCATATCTATAGCTTATCGAATAAATTCTTATGAGTAGTTAGCGTGAAATGTTCTGGGATGCCGACTTCAATTGGACTGACCTTTTATCATTTAAAAATAAGTTCTTTGGAGGCGATTCATTGTTTTTTAAAACATTTCATTTATATTTTATACTTATTGTGGTCATTATATGCTTTTATGTGGTTATTTTTCTCAATTAATAAGGAACTTTAGGATAATTCAAGCTCGCCGCAAGAACCGCTGCGTAAAAGTTATAGTGTACTTATTACATACTAACGACCCGCTCGGGCTTCGCATGGATATCGCTACAAAATTTAACAGGATCGCTCCCTGAGCTAATCTGAATTTTGACGGTTAATTTCATCAAAATCGGTTCAGCTATTTTGGAGTCCATTCCATATACCTACAGGGACATACCCATATGTATCATTTCGGCTTCATCGTAGGAAGTCGCTTATATTAACTGTATTAATCGAAATATCTTATCGCCACCCTTGAAATACGTATTGAGATGTTTCGGCAGCCAATCTATGATTTAAAATCGGTCCACAGTTGACGGATAAATCCCACATGGACATGGATGTTGGACATCAAAAAATCAAAAAATCAAAATTTCATTTATTGTCAGATCACAGGTATACAAGGTGTTACAATATTTAAGGTGATCTAGTCCATGACCTACCATATTAATGGTGTACAATAATTATATGTCCTTGAGTCTAATAATATTGAGTAGAGCAAGCATTAAAATAAATGTATACAAATGTCAACTTACAGTTATACTCATAATATAATACAATAATGTTTAATATAACGTCAGCAGCATAAGATTTAAAACTACAGTTTTCCTTTATTATTTAAAAATTCATCTATGGAGTAAAACATCTTATTTAATAGCCAATTATTTAGAGATTTCTTGAAATGAACTTCTTCTAGAGATTTAAATATGTCAGGAATATTATTGAATATCTTAATACTCATACCGTGTATACTATTTTTATAAAAAACAGAATGGGAGCGATAAGTGTGTATTAATTTATGATTATTCCTCAAATTGAGGTTGTATTTACCAACGGTATTAAAAAGATTTATGTTTTTTTTGGTAAAAACAGACACTTCCTTAATGTAGAGGCAGGGAAGTGACAGTATATTAAACCTTTTGAATAGTGGTCTGCAAGAGTCTGTTTGTGAGGCATTAGACAAGGCACGAACACATTTTTTTTGCATTTTAAAGGCTTCATGCCAATTGGTAGAATTTCCCCAAAACATAATTCCGTAACTTAAACTAGATTGTACATAACCAAAATATGCCATTTTTGCTGCTTCCATTGAGGAATAATGCCTTAACCTGCGCAGAGCATATATAAATTTTGATAATTTGGAACATAACTCTCCAATATGTTGTTTCCAATTACAGTTGCAATCAATTGTTAGACCAAGAAACTTCGTATACTTAACTTCATTTACGGTGTCAGCATGGTATGCGATATTAATTGGCAAAGGTTCTCTACGACTACTGTGAAATTGAATAATGTTAGTTTTCGATATATTAATATTTAGTTCATTTCCAGTTAGCCACTCAATTATATCTGTAAGAGTGTTATTTATTTCTAGTTCATATTGAGCCAAAGATGCCGTACATTTTATCAGTGCGGTGCTATCATCAGCAAAAAGCACCATTTGATTGTTTGTTTGTTTCGGCAGGTCATTAACATAGAACAAGAAAAGTAGAGGCCCTAATATGCTCCCCTGGGGCACGCCTCTATTATTTACTTTACAATCAGACTTGGTAGTTTTTATACATTTAGTTCTTTCACAATAAAAAATTAATTCTGTGTATTGTCGTCTGTTACTAAGATAGCACCCCAACCACTCTAGAGCTAACCCTCGTACACCATAGCGATCCAATTTACCTAACAGTATATCATGGTTTACGCAATCAAATGCTTTAGTCATATCAGTAAATAAGGCTGAAACATGGACTCTCTTATCAATACTTTCGTGAATAGATTGGAAGAGTTGAAATATAGCGTAATTTGTTGACCTATTCTTACGAAAACCACACTGCTCATTAGCTATGATGTTAAATTTATTTGAAAAATTTACAATTCTGTTGTACATGAGGCGTTCAAGTAATTTAGAAAAAATTGGGATATGTGTAATAGGTCTATAGTTTATTAAACTATCTTTTGCTCCTTTTTTAAACACCGGCCTCACTATTGAAGTTTTGAGCTTTTCAGGAAATATGCCCGTTTGAAATGATAGATTTATTATGTGCCAATGGAGTGGCTATCTCTACCGAAGAATATTTAATGATCTCAGTAGTAATATCATCCCAACCAACTGACTTTGTATTTCTAAGAAGTTTAATAGCCTTTATTATCTCATCAGCACAAACAGGTTGAATAAAAAAACTAGACTGACATCGTTCCACATTTTTAAATAAATTCTGAGATGCAATTTGTTTTGGTATTGGCAAAGAGTCAATAATAGTACATTGTGTATTAAGGGTGGTAAAGAAAGAATTACAAACGAGAGTCTGTTAGAAGCCCGAAGCCGAAGGCTGAGGGCTTTAATGACTCGAGCTTTGTATTTCCTTTACCACCCGTGTAACATACAATGTTTTTCATCACAATTGCGAGGAAATGAAATAAAATCAGACAAAAGATCATATTTTTAACTTATTAGCGGCAGACTACATCATTGTCTGTGACTTACCACAGATTTGCATTACGCATTTGCAGTCTTAGGATTGCATTGTAGTCTTGTGAATGCGAATGTCTATGGGTCACAGTTTCCACTTACCATCAGGTGGCCTGTGTGCTCGTTTGTCTACTCGAAGCCATAAAAAAAAAAATAAGATAATGTCAAACGTGTTCAGAGTCCGATTCTAGTGACATATGAGATCAATAGTTTATTATGCGAGATTGTTAGGAAATAGTATTCAACTGACATTTCATCTCGAATGAAACTTCATATCGAATGGCACAAGAATTGGGGTCCTGACGTATTGTGATAGTTTGAGTCCACGTATAATATTTAAAAAAAAAAAGCTATTACGCACTTTAGTTACGTAATGGTAAAAAAAGGCCCGCGGGTATTATTTTGGATTTACGGTCGATTTTTCTAGCATCTTAGGACACTATTTACGAGCAAGTGTGATGAAAAATAATTATTGAATAATGTAACGATAGTCTGAGCATTTTTTATGATGACGCCTCCTTCATTAATACTATTAATGAATGGGGGCATGACATTGCCATCTGTGTACTTTTTAACAATTTTCCATGACGCTTTACACTTGTTACTTGATTTTTCTATTACTCTATGACTCGACTGTTTTATTGAAGTTTTAATACATCTTTTTAATAAAGCAGAATACTTCCTGTATTTTACCTGTTTACATTTGAACATACATATTTACAGCCGAACATAGAACCTCCTCATTTCTTAAAGTCTGTTAGCAAACAGATCTTAAGCCTGGTTGGACCTCTATTCCGCACTGTATTAGAGCCCTTCATGCTTCGATATTAGTAATCATATAGTTTACGTGATGACAACTCTGATTCACTTGACTGAGAGCTTGTTATAGCGTCAACAGTGCGATTACGATGCGGGCCGGTGTTAGATAATCGTCTACGTATAGACCAGGGAGATATAAATAATGACTGCCAAGTTATTCTTATCAGCTGACATTCATTTGCGAACTTTACACCGTCCAAGGCTCAAATTTAGTTTACTGTATGTACCTAGACCACATAAATCATATTAACACTTACTTGTTTTAGAGGGCAATTAGGCAGGATCCGCTTCGCTTCCGTGACTATTTATTACGCATTCTGTATCATTTTGATACATGTCGTAATAAGCCTAGGATATCGCAGGTAAAGGATAAATATTTCTTAACGAATTCTTAAACAGTTACGTAAACGAATAGTTTCATGAACACGCTGATAGCGCAGGGAAAATACTTATAATTCATGCTAAATATTTAGGTTACTAACAAATCAAAAGTAAATACTTTTTTGTACTCGTCGATTAAAATGTGTGTATTACGATTTCATAGAGAATACTGTAACGTCACTCTTTTCATCGTTGAATAGTCTAGATGTTACTTCCGAAACAACCGAAATAACTATTTCGATACGCTCTAGACAACCGAAATAACTATTTCGATACGCTCTAGACAACCGAAAAAAAATTGAAAATAGAACTTCGGATTTCCATATAATATGTGTCCTTGTTTAAGGAGCCTCGATCCGATACAAAATTGCCAATCTGTGTCGTTTCGGAACGTAGCAGCGTCGCATCATCTGTCAAAAATCTACTTTTAGTTTTCTTATATACTCGTATTAATGACTTACATTATTAATTTTAATGAACTCGTACAAAAAGTATTGTTCACAATAGTGTCATAATTAAGCTTTTTAATCTCGTACCTTACTTAGGCCACTCAGCAAGCTTCGTGGCCTAAACACGGTACTCGACTAAAAAGCTCTCTATTATAACACGATTACGAAAAATACTATTTTAAAGGTTCTATATCTATACCTAGTCAAACTAGTTTCGCTTTGTCCGTCTGACTGTTTGTCTGTTTGGGAGACGTCCGTCAGTATTTCAGTGCGCTATGCTGTCGTAGCCTTTTCGCTAAAAGTTCGTGTCCTATTCGCTAGAGTTACTTGTGTCCCTACAGTCAAAACTACGAATACTTACTTAAAATACTGGAAAGTTTCTTAAATTAAAGCACATACGGGTATAACGAATTAATAAAGAACTACGACGACTATGCCCGGTTTCTGAAGTCACCAGTTAAACCTTTAATAGCTATTGATCCGTTAAAGTTATGTTTAGGTTAAACGTCGTTTAACTTTTTGTGCGTTTCTGATGCCCGGTTTCTGAGGTACTTTTATCGGTGGTTTATCTGTCCATTATAGCTATTGGTCCGTTAACTTTGACATCTGCGTTTCCGAACACTGTTCGTAGAGCACTCAAACGCACAAAAAGTTAAACGACGTTTAACCTAAACATAACTTTAACGGATCAATAGCTATGAAAGGTTTAACTGGTGACTTCAGAAACCGGGCATTAATTGGTAAGGTTCACTTACTAAAAACCATATAAAATAGCACTAAAAAAAAATATAATTGTTTGTATGACCGGCGACGGCACCCATGCAGAGGTGTATGTTTTGACAAGAACTTGTCCTGTTTCCTGTTTTGTATGGTCGGCCTTATAATTAGCTGAGCAGTTTAGTGCTGTATCACTTTAACGTCATGTTTAAACTGCTGCACTAATCTGTCAACGGCGTTAAAACGACAAGAGACAAAAGTGTGCAGCTACCTGTGAGGCCTACCTACCTACGGTCGACGTCAAAGATTTGTTTACATTATTGTTCAACTTATTCCAAACAAAACAAACAAACATATCGTTGACGTCGACAGTACCTACTTAAGTAAGAACCATAAATTCGGGCTTATTGATCAGGGCGTAACTTTCACGGGGATGATTTATATGGTCAGAAATAGAGTTTATTTGTTATTATAATTTACCAAAAATAAAACCCATACCTATTTAATACTCAAAAATTCTTGAAAACGCTCAACTAAGCTTAACCACAAAACCGTATTTAAAATAAATGTAAGCGTCAGTTATTCAAATGATTCAGGAACAAAGGGTGGACAAAGATAATCCTTTGAGACTTACCCGAGATGAGGAGGTACCTAATCCTTGATTTTGTTTTTTATTTAGTTACAATAATTACATCGAGTTCAAAATGTATTTTAGACATTACAGTAGTTTCACCTTAGCCAGGTCGTCAGTCCACCTTTTTAAAGGGTAAACGCTGCGGCCTACTGTCTAACAGATGCATGCCAGTTGCGCAGTACCGGGTGGCAACATTGGGGCAGGTTTTTTTTTTATGGCATAGACACATGTAATTCTACATCAACTGGCAATATGGCCTTGGTAAAAAAGGGAAATCTTATTCATCAACATCCTCACATCGCACAACTCCCTATTAAAGAGGACTCTTCCGTTCCCTTCAGAAATACTCGCAAGCAGTCGACGCCTCGTCCTGGCGTCGGGTATCTCTCAAAGACGGATTATTGGCTCAATCACGCTCGAACGAAGAGGAACCTTTTTTGCCTGTTGACAATTGAGCTTCAAAGGTTCTATGTGCCCCAAAAAACAAAAGCTGAAATTTAACAATTGAACAAGATACTGAATAAGAGTGGTGCTGCCATGTCCGCCGTCTCCGTCCGTCTTCGGAACAGAGAGGTAATTTATCGCTAATCCCTCACGATTGGTCCAATGTTTCGGTATAAAAAGGCTTTATATACGGCTGCCGAAATACCTGTTGAAATGTATGGCTCGACATAGTTATACGATAACACGGCTTAAGCCAACACTACATTTTAAAAAAATGCGTTGACAAGATTGTGATTGTTATGAAGCATATTGATTCCCTAAAAGACTAACAAGACCCTGGCTGGACACATTCACAAAGATGTAAGGTAAATCACAACTTACTGTTGTTAGTGTTGTTACAATCACCTGTCGAAACTCTTATCATAGCAATTTTATTGTATTTGTTACAAAGAAAAGTTAATCTTTTCGAGGACTGAATTTTTCGAGTGTTTGGCCTACAAATTATTTGATTTCTGCAATCGATTTTATTCATGAAATATCGCTTGTCTATACGGCCAATATGGTAGTGTCGCAGACCGCTTGATACTCGCTTAAAATCACATTACCCAGAACTCATATTTCGTTTATTGTAAATATGTACCGACTCAATGACGGCAAATAACATACGAATGAGTTTTATTTGATCAAACTCTTCTGCCTTCTACTGTTTATAAAGTACTATAGGAGTAGAATGCTTATTCCTGATATTTAGAACGTGGATACATTTGCTTACTTCGGTTAATGTTTGACATTTGTCACAATAATATATGCCAATGTTATTGGAAATCTTTATTATTTACTTGACTAAAGCGACTGGTACTAACCCTTCGCGCTTTTGTCTAGTCCACAAGAGAAAATACTCTTTAACCGATTAATCGTACTGGTGTTATATTCACGTATTTTTCTATTAACTCTATGCCATCGCGCATCGTGATAATCCATAAGTCTATACTTTGGCGAATTACCTACACCTTGCTGCATAAAAAACAAAAGCCATTAGTTAAGTAAAAAAAATACTACTTATCTACATGAGACATGATATTTGTTAGCAACATAGCAATAGTTACCCGACAGATGTGGATATTAATAGATTTACGAATAACCCAAAAGACCTACCCGATAAATGTTATCTACAAATCACAGTGGTGTAAGTAAATCGGACATATAGCTGTTATCGGGTTATCGCAACCGAATCGACAAGCTACTAGCTGTTATAATCAATCATTATCGATTCTATTCATGTTTGACTTATTTCCGGGTACCTATCCAAATCAAGAAACATAATATAGAGACAGTTATAAACAATTTCTCAGTAGTTACCTGCAGAATCCACAGCCATTAATTCCCATTGGAACACCATGGAACACCATGGCGATTTACCTTTTGTTTTTTAAGTTAACTCTGTATGAAATGTGTGAAATCGTACAACGCCATGTTTGTTCTTTACTTGCATCATCTAATAAAAATAAAGTAGGTTCGTTAATATATTCGTTTGTTCACTTCTGCGGCTAATTCTTTTGTTTTGTATTATCATATTTAGAGACAATACTAACACTTATATAATGCTTTAATAGTACATTGTGTATTAAGGGTGGTAAAGAAAGAATTACAAACGAGAGTCTGTTAGAAGCCCGAAGCCGAAGGCTGAGGGCTTTAATGACTCGAGCTTTGTATTTCCTTTACCACCCGTGTAACATACAATGTTTTTCATCACAATTGCGAGGAAATGAAATAAAATCAGACAAAAGATCATATTTTTAACTTATTAGCGGCAGACTACATCATTGTCTGTGACTTACCACAGATAATGTCAAACGTGTTCGGAGTCCGATTCTAGTGACATATGAGATCAATAGTTTATTATGCGAGATTGTTAGGAAATAGTATTCAACTGACATTTCATCTCGAATGAAACTTCATATCGAATAGCACAAGAATTGGGGTCCTGACGTATTGTGATAGTTTGAGTCCACGTATAATATTAAAAAAAAAAGCTATTACGCACTTTAGTTACGTAATGGTAAAAAAAGGCCCGCGGGTATTATTTTGGAT
Source organism: Acleris laterana (assembly GCA_963966035.1). Taxonomy (NCBI): domain Eukaryota; kingdom Metazoa; phylum Arthropoda; class Insecta; order Lepidoptera; family Tortricidae; genus Acleris; species Acleris laterana. Next base: position 15,511,199 of record OZ014439.1, on the reverse strand, counting down.
TTACGGTCGATTTTTCTAGCATGTTAGGACACTATTTACGAGCAAGTGTGATGAAAAAATAATTACCATAGTCATAAATGTTTGTACCTAAGTATGTAATATGTTTTAACATTGACCGATTGTTGGGATTCTTGCGGCGCTTCTTCTCAGCAGTTATCTTTCCCTCTTGGGAAGCGCTCTGGGAGAATTGGGAGATTTCGGTGGATAGCTGCTAGAGGATATTGTCATCTCCGGAATTCGCAAGCTTAGTCTTTCAGTCGGTTCACTCCCGTGGGAACGCGGATGGATCCGCAATTTTACAGAAACCGATACTATGTAATTTTAGCACGAAATCTCAGTTTTCATACTAATAATCATGTTCGTACATGAAAAAACCATAATCCAATGTATATTGCAACATTCATGTTTTAATTGTGAAGTGCCAAGTTCAATTGTTTTAATCCCTTACTAAAAACTAAACAAGCAAAGTAAACGAGGCTTAATTGTACGCTAATTATGTATAATAATCATATTATAATACTCGCACGATAAGCAAAAGCAAAAATTTGATGCATGTTAAATGATAACACAATTTATTTAGAGTGGCGTACATTGCATATGCAAATATGTTTATGCAAGTAAGTAGGTCTAACGTAAGTGACGTGATTGCACAGGTGCAATGTAGCAAAATAATGTAGAAGTCCTGTATTTTACAATTCAGGTTATACTTCTACATTATTGAGTGATAAATAATTCATATCATGAATCGCAACCTTTCGGTGCAAATGTTACTGGGTGTAAAAATAATTCGGAACTTGACATAATCCCGTTACCTATGTATTTGCAGAAACTAACATTAACTTAACCGCAATGTACATTATGTACGAGTATACCGTTAGTGTATGTTATGTGACATAAACCATGGTTAGAGAAATATTTTTCGTATATCGTAACTTACAATATATATTAATGTGTTTTTTCATTTGTTGCAGCACTCGCGCGCAACTGGGACCAACCATGTTCTGTTTGCGCCGGCGATCGCGGGCCCAGAACACAGAGTTTATCCTGAACCACAGATAGGCCTTACAATGATTTATCAACATAGATAAGGCTTGTAGATACCCATTATTTTACAACCGTCGCTCCTTATTTCTTGTACAAAGATTTCTGTGCTTCCTGGAATATTTTTACAATTCGCATTTATTTATCAAAGAAATATATTTTATATATCGATAGTATCCCGCTGTGAAACGTTCTACAATAAGCTACAATACAATATATACCTACTTAGATAAAATATACACATATTGCATTTTTGGAATCATATCAGAAATTGAGTTGCCTTATACGTCGATAAGTTAGTTAGAAGTGGTGCCAAACGGAGCCATGTCGCACGGCGGGGTGAAGGGTGCGAGCAACGGGAAGGGCGCGCACGCGCAGGGCGCGGAGGCGACGTCGCGGGGCAGCTCGGAGAGCCCGGCGCCGCCGCCCGACGGCGGCTGGGGCTGGGTGGTCGTCTTCGCCTCCTTCATGATACATGTCGTCAGTGAGTACCTGTGCCAGATACCTTACTCGTGCATTCTCTTAACCCTTTGAACGCCGCACTCGGCAAGGAATTTTGTGGCAATAAGCACGCATTCGCAGGGTCACTTATCAGTGAGCTATTCTACGCTTTATACATTTGCGTTGGCATATGATATTCCGGAGTCTAGAGCACCTAAAGTTGCAGTTGAAAGTAGCGTTGAAAAGGTTAAAAGACGTCACATTTTAGAATGCAATAATTCTTCCACTATTAGGTACTGGAGGAACGCATCGTCACTTGTACTACGTGTATTATTATATTTTGTGACACGGCTTTAATAAAAATCAGCGTCCGAAAGGTAAAAAAATAAAGGTTAAAAATAATTATCCGCAAAAAGTTGCAAAAACATATACACATAGACCTTATTGCCGTAGTAATAAGGTTTATCGGTGACCTTGACTCTAGAGGTAATGAATAAGCCACTTTCTTTCACAATCCATTGATTCATTGTTACAGCTATTGTTGCTGGATATAAATTGCCATGAAAATAATTGCTTATGTTACTGCGCCATTAGTTACAACTCAATCATACGGTAGAATATGATTTAGTGTTTACGAGTAATACGCGATTATAGTCTTGGGTAAACCGCGTGTATTGTCTAATGGCCGGTTCCTATATTCAAACCGCGGCGCGCGGACAGATAGACTTACTTTGGATTAAAATTTGACATATTTTGTATGGGCAAATGTCAAATTTTAACCCGAAGTAAGCCTTATCTATCCGCGGTTTGAATATAGGAACCCGACATAAATAGCAAACATCACTAATGAGTGTAAGTAACATATCTAATGAGAATTAATTTCAGGTTTAAGAGTTTAAAAAAAATTGTGTTAAAAAAGTTTTGCAATTGTTAATTAGTTCTTATACATACACGAATCAATGCAGTACAAAGTGCAATTCCTTATCAATGCGAGGGCGTTATCTCTGGAGTTAGTTAAATAGTCACGGCTCACAGGACGCCCACTCGATTGGCCTCAACTTCTGAGTTTGTGCTAAAACTTACTTTATTATACATAGGTACCTCAAAATATTAAGTAGCTATCTTGAAATTTAATCGTTTTACAAGTAGCTAGTTTAGTTTATTTCAACATAATGTATTAAATACGTCTCGTTCTCCGGTGCGCGGTGCTCGCCGGTGCCGGTTCCGCGCGATTTAATAGAAAATGTCCTCGTTCAAGCCATGACTCTGTGGATTAACCTTTTAGAAATACCCCAACGACGAATTTTTGCGCCATAATGAAAACTTTTGGTAATTGAAAAGTCAATGATTCACGTTAATAAAAAGTTAGCATTCAAGATTGGCAGATTTTTCATTGAAACGAAAACTATATCTCGATTACAAAATTAAACAGAGTTATGACATATTTTGAAATTGTCGAGTTATGTTGAATAATAATATGCAAACTGACCTGGGATCCGGCTCAAGTTTATTTAAACACTAGCTGCTGTCCGTAATTTTGTCCGCACATATTCTCGTTTTTTCGTGAATTAACGGGAAACAAACGTTTAATTTATTAATCGCATCGTAATACAGGGTGATTTGTTATTTGATACATTCCTTTTGAGGGCATTACAGAGCTTATGCGCAGCATGAAAAGCTATTTTAACCGTAAATTATGTTTTTAATCTCATTTAAGAACTAGTAAACTAAGATAGTAGATTGCTCAACGAGGGACTAAAATCAGCCATAATGACACGAGATGTTTAGCCACACGAGCTAAGCGAGGGTGGCTATAGTTCGAGTGTCATTATGGTTGTTTAGCCTCGCGTTAAACACTCTACTTTTCACTTTGAATACTAGAAAGAAATACGACGTTCCATACGAAATTATAATACTTATGAAAACAAAGTTTCTTACAAATTTTGTTCCGGGGTTGTAAAGTGACACTTTAAATGCTTGCATATTTAGCCATCAGATTCAAACTTGAAAACTTGTAAAACGAATCGGACCATGCATATCAAAATGAATTCATTCTTAATATACAAAATAAATAGATTAAGTAATATTCGTAATCATTAATCGTGTTTCAGGTTATTTCCACGCCCTAAAAATTTACTATACACAATCACTGAAAATGGCGATAATCCACCATTCACAAAAATCGTGATTGGTGGTATACCTACTTTAATCCCTTAATAACGAGCCGCAGTCCCGATATGCAGAGACTAAAGTACATTTTAAGAGCATTTACTTATATAAATTAGTTTTTATTCAAAAACCACGTTTAAGTAGGCACTGAGCTGACCTTTTTTGCTGCAAATGATGTCTACTGCAACCTCCTAAAAATAATGTATCGAATAGACAATCCCTTGTTTAATAAAGAAGAGTAGTAAGCATTTCTCGTCCCAAGTACAAGGTGCTCGTTACAGGTTCATATAGATCATTTAACATTCGAGTAGGTACGAAACGATATCTTTCTGGCAATATTTGTCCTTGCCGCCATTTTAAGGTATTGTTACAGTTGAGCAAACACCGAGTGCAGCTATCACATTAGCGTGATGCTTTAATTCTATTTGACATGTGTATTCGCAAACGTTTAATTACTTCGACCGTTTACTTAATAAACGTTCTTTGTGACTTTGATCCGTTCTAAGATAAACATGAAGACATAATGTTTGTGTTCGCCCCCACCCAGTAATTTTGTCTTTGTGTAATAAGGACGTTATACGTTATTATTATTACTGTAATAAAGGACATTATTTCTAAAACAGAAGGGTGCTAATTAAAATCAGGCTGCTTATTACTTTTGACTATCATACGGTAATGTTCTCAGTGTCAATAGTTGTGCGATAGTTCGCATGGTCGCATACACGACAACTAACAAGGCCCTGTCGCCCGATACCTTCATGACCTCCGTCTCATCTGATAAGGGTACAATCAGGAGCGTTCGACAGAAAACCTCTTGTTCGTCAAGTAAAACTGAAACGCATTTTTTTATGCATAAGCTGAAACATCATAGCCGAAATATAGTCTACATTTTTCATTGTGGGATAACTCGAGGAGTAAAATCTTCGTAACGTGAAGGAAAATGTCGGGTGAAACGACCCGAGGATAAATAAACGCGGACGTGTGAGGACATTCGTTACTGTTGCCTGGCTAGACGGAGCGAGTGCCCCACCATAATGTTTACCCTATTGAAAAGTCGTATCGTAATAGTCATGCTATTTTAATATAAATTCATGACTTGCAAGAGTTCATTCCGTCAAGTTATAGCGTAATATTATTTGTAGAAACAAATAATCTATGCCATTTTATCTTTAGAACGTTTTCGTTCACGATTGTTACCACGGCTTATTCTGCAACAAATTGAAAATCGCGATGGCTTGGCAGCTGACATGAAACGGGAGTCTAATTTTATAAATCTGATTTTATAATGACAATGCGCTGATTGTTGCCTTGGTTCATGGAAACGCCTTTGTTTTGTGGCGGCCATTACGCAGTCGTATGCGCTGGGACATCCGCATTCATGGCCAAATCGTCGTTAACACGTACAGTGCCAAAACATCGATATCCGGTCCAAAATATGTAAGAAATCAAGGAGTTTCACACGCTACATTTCAAGCCCCGTACAGTTGCTGTTTGCCATGATGCGACTCTTTATATCTTATCTCCAAGATGCAAATTTCAAAACGATTTGCACGTGAAAGCACCAAACAGCGTGACTCCCTAAAGTTTACTTAGGTACTCGGCCAAATATTGATAATCGAGTACAACTGTTTATCTTTTTCAATTTATTCTAGAAAATGTGACTAATGTCTCACGTTTCTGTTTGCATTCTTAAGACAAGTCTATTTTCCATTGTCTTTTATCTCTCTAGTAATTACCACATTTATTACAATGTTTTATCTATTGTCAGTAGCAATTGCAGTAGCAACTTAAGATTATCTATTAACGTGACATTTGAAGCTAGAGATCAAGTATTTTCTATCAGGATTGTCAGTAGGAAACAAAAGTAACTCAAGAAGTCCAGCGACCGCGGTGCGCGTTCAACTAGTACGTATTAGAGACAGTATATATTTTAGCTATACTCGTATAAACTGTGTATTAGGCGTGTGAGTATGGTTTCGTCCACTTTCACAACTAAGATTTCATAACTGATTATGAATAAGGTTTTTTTTTCACTGTTTCTTAACCAGTTATTAAACAAGACTTTATTTTCCATTTTCATAACCAGAAACTAGGTAGGTTTAGGTTATGTTAGTTTTGCGGCAGGCCCGGAGGGCCAAACCACCCAGAAATAGGAGCTCCGCATGAGCGGAGCTCCGTCGATACTGTCCAATTGATTTGAAATAAGAGTGGTGTATAGTGGTACCTAGGTTCTGGTTATGAAAATGGAAAAAAAGTCTTGTTTAATAACTGGTTATGAAACAGTGAAAAAAAATCCTTATTCAGAACCAGTTATGAAACCTTGGTTATGGAAGTGGACGAAAGGGGTGAGGGGTGAGGGTTTGGGTTGTTATTGAGAGAATGTTTCGAAAAAAGTGAAGATCGTCCTAAAAAACCGAATGCAACTAAGATTGATGTTCTCTTGTTTAATATAAATCGAACCGGTGTGGTGAACGAAAATTCGGACAAATGATGCATTAGGACAAATGACGATTAGGGATTCCATAAGAGAATTGAACCAAATACATAGCAAAGATAATACTTGTATCAACGAAACTTGAAAGTAACAACAGTAACTTAAGTTTGTGTCTGTATCTAACGTGTGTAACTCTCATCTATTTCTTCTTTTTTACTTATGGCGGTCCCGTATTTATTTCGCCAAGGTCAAGTGTGTGGAAGTATAATCAGCACGGGTAGCACAAGTTGTATTTTCTCGCTTGTCGCTCAGTGCGTCTCGATCCTTACAGACTAGATAGAAAGGGAGATCTGAGCGACAAACAACTCAACAATCATAAACTTAAAACAAGTACCTATTATGGTTTTTTATATATTATGTTTAGGTGTATTTAATGTTTGAGTGTTGGGGATGGCAAAATTATGTTATCAGTGTTATTACTACCGGGACGTCCCGGTTCCTCGCGGATATGTCGCCGGTCACGCGAGATTCGGCCGGTTAATACTGCGTCATTCACGCCAACGCGATTATTATCACGTCTGACTTCTTGTCTTGTCTCTTTTATTGCCCTACAAAGAGAGCAAGACCAAATAACGCTACCAAAATTATTAAATTACTGCTCCATTAATCTAACTGTGTTACTTATGATCTAGGTACAGTTAACGTCACACGTAAGAGATCCCTCTCGCACCTCGTGGCAATGAACTTTAAGGTGCTTAAGTTAAAATTGCTCATCGAAATTGTCGAATGAGTGACGGCGATAAAGTACTAAAGTGATCATCTACTTATGTTGTCTAAACACGGTAATACAGTATACTGTAAATTAGTCAAGAGCGCTGTTGTAAAAGCACTTCAATTAAGTTTGATATCTAGTTCATTAAATACCTTTGTCAATTGACGTTAATCTCATCCATTACAGTTAAGCGGCTGTAACTTGTGTATTTTTTTAAACTTCGAGTTATTTTAACTTGCCTACACTTTGTTAGTTAATTTTGGAACCTTGTGTCACTCAACAAGATTGCATCAAACTCTCTGCGTTCTTTTGTTCTGGCCTGTCGCCAACCAGCTTGGTCAAGGAACTTTGTAATAGGAGGTAAGTGGAAATATGTGTTATATAAGACACTATTAAGGTCAGGGCAGCCCAGACTAGATGATAAAGGGCGTTTGCCCTTTATTGGCTTCACCTTACCATATTAGTACCTATCTCATATTATTATCAAGAAATATTATAATCGTTGTACTGTACACAGAGTGATCCTAAACGAGTTAATTCGGACTGGCATTCCAATGGTTGAACAGCAGTTGCGTTTGGCTAGAACTCTCTTGTAATATTTAAAATCAGAGATATTTCATAAATTTTGTAACTATAAACTTACTTTACTATAAAAAAAATATAATGAAATGTAACGTACCTAACTCTATTCTAGGATTTTTAAATGTGTGTAATGCATTTTTTGGGTATGATGGCTTGAAACTTAACTAGGTATATTAATAAAATAATAAGAATAATATAACACGTAGGTACGTTAACATGAGTTAAACAACTCTATACACAGAAAGATATAGCTTTACATATTTAAATACACTAGATACACAAAGTTAATAGATTACTGAAAAATATAGAAGTTATAACCGCGTTAGCCAGACTACTTGTATTACATTGGTACCACGAATGGTTAAGTTAATTATCGCCGCTTAATAGGTATGCAGAGTTTTAATTAGTTTTCGGAAGTTGGCCGGCAACTAGCACGGTTCCTCATGTTCTCCCGACCAACACACGCGATAAAATTAAGAAATAGTGAAGATCTATCTTAGCTTAGCTTAGCACACCAGGGGCCCTAATATGGCTGCGTTTTTCGTGTGACAAAGTTTGGATTAGGCATCCGTCACTCTCGTACTTATTTAAGAGTCAGAAGGTGACGGATGCCCTATCAAAACTTTGTCACGCGATAAACGCAGCCATATTAGGGCCCCAGGGATGTTTGCAGAGCCTCGCATGGACTGTTTCTACTCTACTATGTATTTATATTTCAATTTAGCAGCATGGTTTCTGCCGATGGATCGAACGTATAATGCTGCTTAGTTGAAAATGCACGCGCTAAAATATGTTTTGTTCGCACTGACGGGACTACCTAAACTCGCCGCTTGGACATTCACTCGTTCGTCCGATCATCCGTTGTTTTTGAGAGAATAGCGCCCCTGGTGCGCCACGTGCGGGCCAGTCCCGACCCGATTCTGTGAATGATTGCGGACAGGCTCGGCTGTCCATACATGCGACACAGCCGTGGCCTGCATATGCCTAGTTGGGTTGCTAGTCTTACCACCATACTCAAAGACTCGTTCTTTTTTACTTTATTTAATAACTGCCTAACCTTATTATCACAACAAGTGCACTAGGAGAAGCGGGTTCTCCTGACTGATATACCTAATAGGAGAACCCAACCCCCACTTATACGATGTCCGAGATATTAAAATGAATATTTTTCATTTTCATTTCCATTATCTAAATGGAGGAAAAGAGATAAAGATAACGTGACAACCCCGATAGATCAAATTATTTTAGAATGTTATTTAAATGTCATGATAATAAATGTTCACATCTAAAATACCGATTTTCGCCCAGCTGACGCTTGAAAGGGATAGAATAGAATAGAATAGAATAGAATAGTTTATTCGTCAATTCTTGAATAATTACATTTAACATATACGTAAACATAAAGTAAACCAGAAGACATGTCAACTTACAGATAGTAGTTATTCATTTAACATCATATTATTATTATTTATTATTTAATAGTGCTACTGATAAATTCATTTACAGTATATATTGTGTTTTCAATTAAAATATTCTTTAGTAGGGACTGGAATCCTGAGACGCTGGCCACGCCCTTAACGCGCGGTGGGAGCTTGTTGTAAAGAGTTGGCCCCATCACCTGCGGGTCTTTGTTCGACATGACCAACCTTCTATGAACCTTTATTAGGCGATTAGCATTTCTTGTATTAAAATTATGTACGTCAGTACCACGCTTGTAGGAATTTAGGTTGTTCCTGACGTACATTATGGTGTCGTGTATATAAAGAGACCTCACAGTCAATATCCCCAAGGATTTGAATAGCGCTCGACATGATGTATTATGTGGCACCTTTGTAATAATGCGAATGGCTCTCTTCTGAAGTATAAGAACGCGTTGGCTATCTGTCGAGTTTCCCCAGAGGATGACACCGTATGAGATTATAGAGTGTACATATGCGTAGTATACCTGTAACAGGGTTTCAGGCGACACCAACTTACTCAACTCGCGTAGGGCGTAGATGGAAGTGGCCAGCCGGTTGCACACGTGCTCGATATGTGGTTTCCACGACAATGTGCTGTCTAGTTGGAAACCTAGAAACTTAACCAGTTTAGCTGTCAATATATCGTTACAAATTGAAATTTGTGGATGGTTACAAGCACGAACGCTGAAAGGTACGGTTTTAGTTTTTTCCATATTTAGTTTTAGTCCATTTGAGTCAAACCAAGACTTTAACTGTGAAGTAACTACGTGTAGTTTCTTTTGTAAATCAGTGTACGATTTTCCAGCCACGATTACACTTGTGTCGTCCGCGAACAATATAACCTGCCCTCCACTAATGGCGCTCGGCAGGTCATTAATAAATATCAGGAACAGGACATTACCCAGCGCGGAGCCCTGGGGTATCCCGACGGTGGTATCGCATGCCGTCGATCTGAGTTTCTCACCAGAGCTTTGCACCTCAACTACCTGTGACCTTTTTTCTAGGAAAGAACATATCAAATTGTAGGCTTTGTCTTTAAACCCTAGTTTTTTCAGTTTTATCTTAAGTAAACTGTGACTGACTGAGTCGAAGGCTTTCGACAAATCGCAGAATAGTCCCGCAACTTTTAGTCCTTTATCCAATGACGTAACAATAGCATTGACCAACCGCAAAGAGGCCGAGGTTGTTGAGTGCCCTTTTCTATACGCGTATTGTTTGATAGAGCTATAGATCATATGTCTGTACCTTTCAGTGCCTGAAACTCATTAGGTGTTGACAGTTCATAATACAGCCTCTGACTGACGCCATTAGCTGTCAAAATCTGCTAGGATCCTGACGACTACAGAAACAGAGTTATAGCAACAATATAGCTCCATTCCTTTCTGTCTGGGATTTGTACTAAAAATAGTTTCGCTTGCACATAACGTTGGTTTTATGTACAACATTCAAGCCTGTAACTTTAAAACTTATTTTCGTGGTTTTGTAGTAGGTACCTACGCTTCGTACTTTGCAGTACGATTGCAAAGCTATTTTCTTTGGGAGTTTTGTAAGTCATGAAATAAATTACTTTGGATAAAATGTAGGAATAGAATTTAAAAGAAAAATAATAAAGGTAAAGTTTATTAAAAAAAGTCCAAGCATTTTTATTTGGCACGGTTTTAAATCAACAGACGGTACGCTAGGCCAAGGCAACACGCGAATTTTATTAAATGTACAAAGGAGAAAACTTTGACGAAATAATTTATAAGATTTAGATGTCTTTACGTATTACAAATAATATAAGTAAGTATTGCATCTTGTCAAGGGAATGTCCAATTCCGCCTTAATCGTTCAGTCGCTCTCGTGCCGCAGCTTTTATATAACCGTTTAAAATAAATACAATCATCTAGAGTGAATGAAATAACAACTGATAAAAAGTAGAGACTGGCAAAGTACCTACCGCATGGTTATTATACCTACCGCGATATGACCGTCACCCAATTCCTAGGTCATGTTACATGCATAAACAATCAGAGCTCGACCGTGGAAGGAAAACTACTCGTGTAACAAACGCGCTATAATTTATCACCCGAAGGTAAACGTTATTCTTTCATTCATTTACAACAGAAATAGGTACCGTTCAAAATTACACGTTTACGAGTGACCATACACCTACATAATAAACCACGCCTCGTAATGGTTTTCTTTTAGGGCCTGTTGTTTGTCAGTAGTTAAACTAACTAATTGTTAAATTTTGAAAAAGGAATTGAAAATTTGACACATTTCCTTGAGATTACTTCAAATTTTCGATTCCTTTTTCAAATTTTAACAACTAGTTAGTTTAACTACTGATCAAACAACAGGGCCTTAGTACGACATTATAGGTATGTATATTTCATCAGCCTTGTCAGCGTGCGTGTCTATCACACAATTTCAATGTTTTAAAGGTAATTTTTATTTATCGACCCACCCTCGTTTCTCGTCGTTTATGTGAGTTTTCTGTCACACCCGTACATACACGAGAAATTATTACCTACTACGCACAAAAAATATCTAACTAATGGTGAAAACCGCATGAAAGCCCATTCAGTAGTTTTGAGATTATCGCAAACGTACAGAGGGACCGACGTGCGGGGTTTTTTTTTATTTATTATTAGTATTCTTTTAATTGTTTATTATTTATTTTTTACTAACTTGACCAGAATGGATGAAAAGTAATGCGATTGCCAGCTAGTTCTAGCTGTACCTTCTTGTTAAAAAATGTGAAACTTTCACGCAATAAGACGCTCAGTGTTGTTCATACATATTGCGCTCACTAATAGCCAATGACCTCGATAAAGATAATAATGTTTTGAAAACATGAAGACGTTCTTAATTAATAAACAGGACACCCGTGCAGCCACTACACTGGGGCATAACTTAATGATGTAGCATTAAGTAGGTATAGTCACGGTAACAAAAGGTTTGCCACTTTAGGACCTTAAAAGCGTTGAAATAGAGTTCAAAAGTTACCCACTTTTTTTATCGTGACTATATTATGTACAATATTAAAGCGAGAGTAATGTAATGTTTCATATTATCTTACAACATAATTCGTGCTATGGTTATTCGTGACCTCTTGGCTACCAACATCAATAATTCGCTAAGTCAACCGCCATGTAAGCGGATTATTTTATTTTCTGATTCACCTCTGATTACCTTGGTTTCTATATTGATTAAATCAAAAGTAATGCATGGGGTTTTTGTTTTTATTCCCGTTTACTTATGCTTATGGTAGTGCTTGCGTGCCACGAAGCGATTTGTCGTGTTATCAGTTTTCAAAGAACCCTTCCACCAGTTACGTTGCACGAGGATGCCCATCCCATGGCTACGGGCACGAGCGAGAGTTAAAACAAAGTGATACAAAATGACAATTTCATTCGAAATGATTCATTTTAGGTTTACTACACTAGAGGACGCACGTGACTTTAGTTCCCCGCTACTCTATTTAATCCCGCTGAGAACGATTTTCGAAAACCCCTTTCTTGGTGCACCCCTAGGGTAGGTTAGGGTAGGTACACAAATGAATATTCTCTCTACTCTAACAGTTTTTGCTGGGCGTTGTCAGTCAGTCACACACGGACGAGTTTTTGTATAAAAATAATGAACCTTGAAAAATATGGGTAAGGTACAAAGAAAACTAACTGCCAAATAAATCATAATTCAAAATTATTACCACGAAGAAAGTGTTAATAACATAAAAACCAAACCGCTGTTTGGATATTGTCGACGATATAATGTTATTTGTCTTATCATTATAGTCTCGGTAAGAAAAGGTTCGCCACTTTTGGACCTTAAAATAGAGTCTAAAAGGGACGAACTCCTATCCTAACTTAATTTTCCCAACTCAGTAAATTATTGAGATTCTATTAGTGTAGAGGTTTTTGAAACAATTAAAGATTCGCATTTAATTAAAGTAATGTTTTGGTTCCGTAATTAATACTAAAATTATGGTCACCTAAATTTTTTAAGTCAAAAGTAATAAGTAATGGTCTTAACGCTTTCATATTCCTAATAGCGGCGTAGTGAGTTTAAGTTTACTTTGTTGGTACACGACCCCGCAGTCATCCTGTAGATATATTTTATATTTCGCCAATTTCGCATTTTAAAAAAGTACCCACTGACACCCGCCGCGATGCTAAGACGAATCTAACAACCCCTCGCTTTTCGAAATCATACATAAATACGTACAGGTCAAAAACATTACCCTCCTCCTCCGGCAGTCGGGTAAAAAATTAACAAAAGTATTTAAAACTCGGTAATTCAAACACCATGACCACCGTATGAGGCACGTACTGTCACGAACGTTAATTTGTGACACATTTCAAGAACAATATGCTTGAAGTCGTCAATGTCATTAGAGATGTCAAGTCATTTGTAACTTTTAGGAAACTCAACCTTATTGCTGTAGAATGTCTTATTGACTTTGGACCTAAGATTTGGACCAAATTTAGGTCTTTGACTGTACGCCCGCGCGGTAATATCACTTTCTTCGTGAGTTCGGATCTTATCTCGGTTAATTGATTGATCACATTATTTAGGTACACCTTCAATATTTTCCACAATATTGAATTTCAAAATCGTGAATCATCATTCATCATTCATCAGTCACCGTAAAAATATTTCTTAAAATGAGGCCATTCCTTCCATTTCTATTAATAATGTTATATACTCTGTAAATGTATACTTGGAACTTATTTGCGATGGAGTTCACAACATATTATTTTAAATATCATAATGTTTCTTTTAATTTCTTACCCTTTATTTATTAATATCAGCTATAGTTCAGCTATGAATAGGCACGTAAACAGCTGGGTTCAGCTGAACCCCAGCGCTGCGGCTCCAGCTGCAGCACGAGCTGAGCTGAGTCCTATTTGACTTCACACGACAGCGCAACGTTTAGTAGGATAATCTATTCTTAGGAACCAAGGCCTTGATTTGGGATAAAAACGGTTTTTTTAAAAGGAGTTACAAACCGGAAATCAAACCCAGAAATTAATATCCGTAATAGCAAAATAACAATTAGATGAGCAATACCTTCATTTAATTACGTCATAAACATGTAGAATCATAGAATCGGGATACGCGTGTTTTTACAAATTGCTTCTTTTTTATCTAGAGCAAAGTGATCGAGCCTGATAAAAGATATGGCGCGATAGGGCCATATTGATCGAAATATTGTTGCCATGAGCTGTCTATCACTAAACAAATAGAGATACCAGGAGATCTGCCTTCAACACGCTACACGTGGCGCATCGTGATTTGAATACACAACTCAAATTGATTACAATTTACAATCATTGATTGATAGAATATTTACTAGAAAAACTTAGCTTATTTTTATGACCTTATTTAAAATTAAATCAGTAGCCCACGCCTTGCTTCACAGGTCTCACTCGTCTTACCTGGCTTCAGGTTGACTTAATAATAATAATAATAATATCAGTTCATTCATAGAACTTATTATTAATGTTCCCATCCTTCTTAAATAGTCTCTTCTAATCGGTGGTTGTTCGTGGGAGCATACCTCTATAGTTTGAACTCAGGGACAATCGCCGGTTGGTATCCCATCACTTTACTAAATTAAACTTGTCTAAAGGGCCTCTGCGTGTTGGCTTCGGCTCCATGTACGCCTTCCAAAGGTCCGGGACTCCTATAGTTCCGTGATTGGTAAAGACATACATAATAATAATAAATAAATATAAAGGGACAATCTCACATCAATTGACCTAGTCCCAAACTAAGCTCTAGGCTTGTACTATGGGTACAGTCAAGGACTTTAATTGTTAAGCCACTATGGAACCCTGTCATAATGACAGCATGAAACCATATGAAAGAAATTACGCTAATATTAATGATCAACGTTATGCGACAGGGTTCCATAGTGGCTTAACAATTAAAGTCCTTGACTGTACTAGACAACGATATAAATACTTATATAGAAAAATAAATACTTAAATACATAGATATTTATAAGAATACTTGACTTGCTTTTACAGCTAATCTCGTTACAACAGGGCTGGTCTGGGCATTACAAATGCACACAGGTCTTGGCTATGAAAGCCTACCCTAAAATAACATCTCTTAAGGAGAAAGTTGAATAAAAGTAGCTATAAAATATTCATAGTTACCCTTACAACCCGAAATACAATTAAAATATTGAAATATGGCCTTTAGAAAGCGTTTAAGGAGCCGAAGCCAACACCCAGAGGCGTCTTTCTCTCTGTATGTATTCAGAGCATAGAAATAAGCTCCCACGCATATCTAACCATAAGAATAGAACTAGTCGAGAAGTATGAAAACGTATAAATTGGTGAGAAGTACTTTAAATGAAACTATGGTGCTTGCCTGGCCAGTGTTAATAAAACCGTTTAAAAGCTTAAGGGGGTGTTTCACGATTTTTTTGTGTGCATAAACCTCGGCTAGGACGGCGTTTGCTGGATTCGTAGATTATATGTATATGGACATACATATTCTCGCCTCCGCCTTCTAACTCTTATTCGTTCAGCGTTATTCAGCAACCGCTCTTGCTTACAGCAGAATACTCGTAATGTACTATTTTCCCACCTGTTCCGAATGTCAACTACTTTGAACATAAAATCCCAGTAATTAAGACACAAATAATTGAGTGCTGATACGATACCGATGAGTAACTATTGGATTTTTTATTCGTAACATTTTTGTGAAAAAATCCAAGTATTTCCCATTTGCAGCAAAATGATTTTTCGAAATTCAACGCCGATAGCAAGAAACTAAATTTTGTAGTCGCATAATGTTCCAGCCGCTTACATATATTACTGGATTAAGTAAGTAGCTTAGATTAGATCTTTTGTATCTTTTCTTTACTTTTATTCCGAATAATAATACTATCGATTAGAAGAATAAAATAGACAGCTTTAATCATTCTTCAATTAACTAAGGTTTTCAATCGCCAAATCAATAGACACGTCTCTTTTCACTTCTCAATGGGAAGTCGGGAAGAGGGGGACGTCAGCGCAACTTCCTTTGTCTGCTTAAATGCTGCAGGCTTTGTGTCGAAGGCATGTGTCGCGCAGTCCCCTAGTTTCCCCATCACACCGGTACAGCCAGTATTATTCAGTCAGTTATAGGAATCTACGATCGAATGCCTATCATGTTAACCTAGTTTACAATTGGCACAGCATTTGTAAACTTTGCAAGTTTTCTATTTAGCTATGTCTCTGTCTTCAGTGTTGCATTTACCATGATAAATTATGTATGTATGTATGTATGTATGTAAACTCTTTATTGTACAAACAGAAAATAACAAATCAAAAATAAACAGAAACAAAAAAGGTATGTACAAAGGCGAACTTATCCCTATAAGGGGGAATTATATCTGGTTCCTAACATTGTGGCAACCGGCCCAAATCTATAAGTGCATTTTTCTACCTGACTGCGCAAAACCAACGAAAGAAGGCTTATGAGTATAACATTCTATGTTTGTGTGTATATACAGGTGTTGATGGAAAACAAATATCGGCCCTGGAGAGGAACTGCCTTAAATCCTTAAGTTAGATCATCTTTATTTAGTATAAAATTAAGTCGCTTCCGCTGTCTGTTCGCTTAGATCTTTTAAACTTCTCAACGGATTTTAATTTAATGCAGTTTTTGCAGTTTTCAGCAATAGATAAAGTGATTCAAGAGGAAGGTTTATACATATTTATAATTCTGGTTTATGTACGCGTGTTACGGAAATCTCATATACCCCGAAGTGAAGGGCGGGTTGCTAGTTTTACTTGAAGAAAACATTTTAAATTTTTGAATTCGGCTATCATTATCCCATGTGGCTAGTTAGTACTTTTTTTTAAAGGCCCTTGAATAGATCTCATTAGGATAGGTTAGGTTTGTTTTGTAACAGCGTACTGGTTTTGGAAAAAAATCCATTAGGTATTATGAACTTTAGGGATTATGATACGGGCTTATTAATTTTAAGGTGGGCCAGTGATAAATTCTCTTTTCGTCTCGACCTCTTTCGCGATAAGAAAAACCAAGGTGAACGAGAATGGTGTCATTGTAAAAAAAAAAATTTTTTTTTTTTTATCGAAATGGTGCTTTACACGTAAGAGCATCAAGCGTTTTGCAACCGACCATTTTTTTAACGTGACCATGCAAGATATGCGAGAAATGTTTCCTCAAAGTTTGATATCGAGACCAGGTGATATTGCTGGCCTCCAAGGAGCCCTGATTTAAATCTAACCTATATGAGTTTTAGATTATTTTTCAAGCATTATTAACGATACATTTTTTTTCAGCCGATGGCATGACGTATTCCCTGGGCGTGTTCTACCAGGAGTTTCTAGAATACTTTGGCGAAGGCAAGTCCAAGACCGCGTGGATCGTCTCTGTGCTCGTTGGAGTCACGCTCAGCTCAGGTAAATACAGACGACCTACTACACCTTCTTCCTTTCCACTACTGGAGGTTGAAAATAAATAAATAATAAATATCAGGGAACAATCTCACACAAATTTACCGAGTCCCAAACAAAGCTCAGGTTTGTGCTATGGGTACTAGATAACTACTTCCCCTATAGAATCCCTAATCGACATTTGTCCTAATGCAGTGTTTGTACGAATTCTCGTTTATCCTAAAGCCATTTCCGCTTAAATTTTAAAACTTTTTAGTGTTGTTATACTTAATACAAATACAACCCTAACCTAACCGAACCGCAGATATAATTGGAAAATTTAAAAAGTTGCCTGTATCATCTGAAAACAGTTTAGGGCGAATGAGAATTCGGACAAACAATATGTTAGGACAAACGTTGTCAGGGATTCTAAGGGAGACCCTAGATAACGATATAAAAAAAACAATACTTATGTATAAACCCAAAAATCTGAAAATAGAATCTCTGAACAAAAATGTAAGCTATTCGTCCGGGCTTCGATCAATACAGTTATTCTGATGCTGGGCCCATTTGAGTTATCCGAAACAGTATGGCCCGGGCCTAGATAGAACGACCGAAACTGCAGTCACGCAGCAGTCGCAGCACGTCTCATCGTAGAACAAACTAACCCTGTTCGACCGGCGAATGCAGCGGTATCAACGTTATGACCTACAACTTAGCCCTAGGATTCCGACTAACCTTGAACAATCCCGGTGGGTTTCTGGGTATAGGTGTTATAGGCTTTAGTGTTAGCGAGGGTGTTATGTGTATGTCTGTATGCCTGGGCGCCTTCTGGAGCTCCAAAATCCAGGCTGATGTCCGCCACGTGTGGTGGCGGTAGGTGCCTACCCCACTCTGGGAATGAAGGCGTGAGTTTATGTATGTGTGTGTGTGTGTAATAATCTCTAAACTGACCTACCGGTTAACCGGTTTGCGTTCCCTATGTGGTGTCTACCGTATTCTTTACCAAGTACTTAGCGAGGGTACATATTATTCTGTTATGGAACGGAACTTTCGTCCCACGAGTATACTTGTGGTTCAACAGATGCGTCCTATTTTGCTTTGGCATCATAAGTCGGTAGAAGTACAAAAGTTAAATCTAAATTTCCAGGTCCAATATCGAGTTCGTTCGTGAACCGCTGGGGCTGCCAGGCGGTGACGGTGGCGGGCGCGCTGCTGGCGGCGGCGTGCGTCACCGCGTCGGCGTTCGCCGGCAACGTCGTCACGCTCATCGTGACAGTCGGCGTCGGCACCGGCTTCGGCTTCGGCCTCATCTACCTCCCCGCGATCGTCAGCGTCACCGTTTGGTTCGAGCGGTACAGAAGTCTCGCTACCGGTAATACTATGTACAGTTGTGTTATGTCTCGCTCGTATAACATCGCTTAGCGACGACACATAGAAGTATAGCATACTTACCCATTTTCGTGAGATTAAACAACTGTAACATTCTATACTTGACATTACCTAACTAAACAACCTGACGTTCGATATAAAAATGGATAGCTCTCTAGCTCTGGAGTAGCTAAAGTAACCAAAAACTTATTGACAGGACGAGTAATATAGAAGGCTGAAACCAAGTTGAGTTCGACTACCTACTGCAAGGAAATAAAACCAAAACTTTAGAGGCCCCTTCTCGGCTACAATCGATCCGATCCTTTGTTGAAATACGCAAACGCATTTGCAGAGAAGAATTTTGCATTTTCATAAAATGGAGATATCATAGACTTTTACATATTTTTCTATAGATTTCAGTTTCGCAAAAACTTGCTGGGGAACGAAATCTTGCTTGCAATACACTTTATGCATTTACGAGTATTGTCTATAATGAAGCAGTACCTACTTAAATACTTACTTTTCGATGGCGTTGACACAATTTTATTCAGAAATATACTAACAATACCTATGCAAACAGTCTCCCTCCTTTTGTTTTTTATAACTTTTTAAATTTTAGTTCCCTACTATTCTCGTTGCGATCGAAAT
The DNA here is from genome assembly GCA_963966035.1 of Acleris laterana. Classification (NCBI taxonomy): domain Eukaryota; kingdom Metazoa; phylum Arthropoda; class Insecta; order Lepidoptera; family Tortricidae; genus Acleris; species Acleris laterana. The sequence goes on along the minus strand of OZ014439.1, from coordinate 15,491,897 downwards.
GGATTTCTAAATCGAGATGAAAATGCCAACGCCAATACCAATGCCAACAAATGCATGCGCAAATAAAATTGGATGAATCTTTCTTGTTATTCTCATTTATCTGATTTATAATATTTTATTCTTATCATCACACACACAGATAACATGTATAACAGCGACAATTTTAAAACTTTTTTTAACTTTTGGTTTCAGGTATAGCCGTGTGCGGATCAGGCTTTGGAACTTTTGTTTTTGGACAACTAACAAAGATCTTAATTGAGTATTATGGTTGGCGCGGCGCTATGGCAATTATAGGTGCCCTTATTTTAAACTGCGTGCCATTAGGACTTATGTTCCGCCCAGTGCCTGAAGTGTCGAGAACACCCGCTAGCGAACCTATGCTTCCAAAACACAAAAACTCTCCACTAAAAAGATCGCAAAGTACTGAACATGTAGCACGCGGAAACGGAAATATTGAAGAAAACGACGTCGCTAGACTGACTTTATCTCAACCAGCTCTGAACAAACCCCACGACCACAAGCAGCCGTCGCACTCCCGGCACGGCAGCGGCATCATGCAGAGACCAGATGTGCTTTACCAAGGAAGCATGACCAGTTTGACCAAATTTCGAGCGCCATCTCCTGAAAGAGTACAATTTACAATAAAATATGAAGAAGACAAAGAAATTATAGAAAGAAGTGATTGGTTGTGTTGTTCAGCAGAATCGAAAGCTGCCCTTTCGGAGATGCTCGATATATCCCTTCTTGTCGATCCTATTTTTGTTTTGTTTTCTTTATCAAACTTTTTAACTAGCATAGGATTTTATATTCCCTATGTTTATACTGTGTCGATGAGTCAAGAACTCGGTGTAAAGGATCCCGAACATTTAATATCTATAATTGGGGCATCTAATTTAGTCGGAAGGATAGTTCTGGGATACATCAGCGACAAGCCCTGGGTGAACCGATTGCTGGCATACAATGTATGTCTCACCATTGCGGGAATCGGTACGTTCCTACTATTTAATTCCTAAACATATGACAAGATCCTATGTATCGTTATTGTAATAAACCTAATCTGACATTGCAGCCACGGCCTTCGCGGTGGTTTTCACGGAGTATTGGGGATTGTTGGGCGGCGCCGTGTGCGCCACTACGTTCGGTTTCACCATCGGGGCGTACGTGGGCCTGACGTCAGTGGTACTGGTCGACCTGCTCGGCCTCGAAAAACTCACAAACGCCTTCGGGCTCCTACTGCTATTTCAGGGGATCGCCTCCCTGATCGGGCCACCTTTTGCCGGTAAATATGAACTTCAATTCATAGAATCAACATCATGTACAGTCAAAGACTTAAATTTGTGACCGACCTTAGATTCAAAGTCAATCTGACATTTTACAGCAATAAGGTTGAGTTTTCTATCAGTTACAAATGACTTGGCATCTCTACCTAATGTAATTGGCGACTTCAGGCATTTTTTTTTGAAATGGGTCACAAATTAACGTTCGTGACCGTACAGTTATTTTAGTGTTGCACATGATTTGTCTGACATGATAATGTTGCGTTTCAGGGTGGTTGTACGATACGCTGCAATCGTACGCGCCCGGGTTCTACGTAGCGGGCGGCGCCATCTCTCTGAGCGGGCTCATCCTGTTCATGATCCCGGTGCTGGAGCGGCAGCGGCGCGCGCGCTGGAGCGAGGAGCTGCCGCTGGAAGGCATGTAGCGCGAGGTGCGCGGGGGGCGCGGGGGGCGCGGGGGGTGCGGGGGGCCCTTCCCCGCCATCGTGCTCAGCGCGCCCTCCACGCCCTCCACCAGCTCCGCCGGGGACTCCTACACCGACAGGGTATATACGACTACAATAATACAAGCAAATAATACTTTTTATATCGATGAATATAGCTTAGGACTTGTAAATAACACGACGGATGAATGTGATAAAGGTTATGATGAATGAACCGGCAGAGTCATTCCAAAGATAGATTATAGTGCAAATAAATGTGTCTAGTTTTAATTGAAAAGGTGCAATAATAATACTTTACTTTACCTACTTTTAACTGACGATGTAAATAAAGCAAGTGAAGTGCCGATTACATGTATATATAATGTATATTTGCGTTACCTAGACCAGGAATTACATACAACAAATAAATAACTTTTAACTTTTACATTTAGCTGTCGCCTACAAATTAACATGTGACGTAAAACGTACATTTAAGTATACCTCTACACTACGTGATAAGATAAGTAGAAAATATAATCGTGGATAAGACATAGACGAGTGCGTGGTTACTTCATAAATGGCCTTATCGTGGACCAACTGGGTTGAATCGTGTGGCGAGGTCCTATAAGTTTACTTGCCCACCACAAATGTTTGGCAATCAATATACAATGCCTATTGTGATTCTCCAAGTCTGCTTTATAGTACATCATTACGTTTTCAGCTATAACCTCTAGAAACTAGGTACTACACTTTATAAGTGATAATCTTCCAAGTTGTGTTCAGTAGTATAGGATATTTTATTGTTTAAAAGTTACCTCCCAATATTATTTTACTTTGTTCGCATAGAAAGACATGTACCTATGACTAAACATTTAGACCTTGTTGAATATACCTATAAATACTGTATTTGACTGAACACATAGATTTAAACATTATATCGTTTACAATGAACAGTGCTGATATTCTGCGTACAAATATTGTGTCTGTAAGTATACTTATTGTTAAATTTCTTGATCGTATGCAATGCGACCAACTTGTACATTTCTAATATAAATCTGTAATTATTATCTTGTTGTTTTTTAACTTGACCGTGGAAGTGACAGCAAAACTTTCAACTTAGCAATATATCCTCCCTCTCCCGGGCAATCCGTTAATTCTGACGGAAATACGGCCGCGGACACGAAGTCAGCGGCGGCGCGAGTTGCGGCCTTGCGACGGGTTCTAATTAGTGTCCGACCGAAATTTCGGTTTCGGTTTCGGTTTCGGCCAGTTTCGGCCAAAAAATCAAGTTTCGGCCCGAGTTTCGGTTTCGGCCAAAAACGGCCGAACCCTTCGGCCGCGCCGAAACTTACAACATCATAAAAAATCGCTAACTTTGTGTTACAAATAATGTATTTTTTTCACTTTATAGGGTAGTTAAATTTTCAAACAGAAACTCTGTAACTGTGCTGAAATTTCATTATGATAAATCTTTGAAAGTAGAAACCTGTTACCTGTAATTATAGGTCAGCGAGATATTAATTTTAGAAAAAAACGGGCTTACTAACATTTTTTCGACTTTTTAAGGACTTTTTTTTTTTTTTATAAAAGGTTCGGTTTCGGTTTCGGTTTCGGCCGAAACTACAATGAAACCGAACCTTCGGTTTCGGTTTCGGTTTCGGCAAAATAACATGTTTCGGTCGGTCACTAGTTCTAATACATAAATTTATATGAAACCGGCCACTAGGGCAGTGGCGCGAGGAGCGGCGCACGACGCACGAGCGATGCGCTACAGTCAAGCAAAGGCACCCCGCGCCGCTGCCGCCGCCGTCGCCCCGCAGCCCGCTACGGTCCGTCGTTGGGGGCAAGCGTACACGGTACCAAACAACACATTGAGTACTTATACCTTACGAGCAGTATTGAAACTTCGGTGCAACGTTCCCTAAAATAATTATTCTTCCTGTCATTCTTCATCTCAATCAAAATAATTTTATGTTTTATTTGGCTCTCATATCTGTATCTCTATACACGTACATATGCTGTCGCCGTTAGGCGTTCCATACTGCCGTCCATTATCTAAAAGGCGGCTAAAGGTACTTACGACCTTTTTGAGTTATATATACAGGGCGATTCAGCTACTTATTAGCTATCGATCTATCTAGGTTTGGTTTCAATATCTTTAAAAACAACCGAGATACAGCCTTCAGAAAAGCGGCTAAATTCAGTTTTTTTGGGATATTACTACCAAAAAGGCGGTTATTTAACACTTACCTATCTTAAAGGCGATTAAAAGTTGATAACTGCCAATTTTTAAACGTAACACGTGTTACGGTACAAGACTTAAAAGCAGCTATTTTATTTTCCACAACTTAAAAGCGGCTATTGGACTTTAGCCATCTTATAGCTTAATAACGTAATATTCAACTGCAAAAGAGGTCCTAGATTAAAAAGCGGTCTATCCGTGTCTACATAAGAAATAAGCGGTTAAAGTCCAATAGCCGCCTTTTTGTATGGAAATTTTATTATTTTTTATCAAAATACATAACTTAAAGGCCGTCACGGTTTTATAATCTAGAAACAAAAGTAATAAACATACATTCTTGCTTCATTAAATGGCGGCTATACGACATTGCCTAACTAAAAGGCGGCAACTCATTCCCCGCGCAGCAGTCGCCCTATTCCCTGTCTCGCCTGTCCCGACGGTGTCGGCTGATGTCAGTCGCCGGAGTGCTTATCAAAAGAGCTGGTCACTTTGCAAGCTGCGCGGGCGTCGATTCCCGCCAATTCCACCATGCCGCTGCCTCCAAGAAAAATGTCTACGTAAAGTTAAAATTTCTCAAAAGGCAGTTAGATCTAGCTAGTGCCTACTATTAAGTAAACTTTCGTTACTGTAGCTTGGTCCCCCGCTCGCTTTATAGTAGGGGAGCCCATGAAACTAAACCTAGTCCGATAAGAGTAACGAATGAGATATAAATTATTATATATTTAGACGCGTCGTTAATGGGAGAACACGAAATTGCGGGTCCATATTGGCTCATATAAAATTGGTCTTTCGATTTTTTATACAAATAACGATTTGTGACTATACTCATCATAACTCCGAAAAAATTTGCTCATACTTTTTTAAGTCATAATTATCGCAACTCATAAAGCAGTTTTTCAAAAAACTGTTACTTTTTTAGATTTTTATAAATCTAACCAACCTAACTTAATTTTATCTACACGTAAGATATTTAAGAAATTGTGAAAAGTGTACGGTTCTATGAATATTGGCGTTATAAGTTCAGATTTTAAGTTCCGATCATTAGTATTAAAAAAAATATGAAGAGTATGAAGAGTGATCAGTAGGTTGTAAAATTATATGAGATACAATTTCGGAGTTCCAATAATCTAATTTGCAATTTTAAGTGAACTTTGGCGCTCCTGAAACAAACCAAACCAAATCCAACCCTGGCCGCGGTATTAAAAAAAAATTCAAAGAAATTTTTAAAATCGGGTTTCTGGTACGATAAGACTCCCAAATTTCGTTTGTTCCTCGAAACAGGGGAGGGGGAGGACTATACGATAATGCAATGCTGCAAGCCCTCAACATTGGCCTTATCAGTGCCAGCAGCATGACAAAGACGCCTCGTACTTAAGTATCTAGTACGATCGACCTCCTCAAAAAACCAATGCTCATCAGAAAGAGCATCAATTTTTGTGTAAGAAAAAACCATTGCTACATTTTCCAAACACTGGAGAAAGAGGTTGCCGCAGCGATTGAAGGTCATCCTTTGCGCAGCTGTATTCGATCAAACTACCGGATGAGATATTAAAGTCCTTACCTATGAAATTGGCGTTTTGTATGGAGAATTTTATATAAACTGTGGATTTCATACATTTAATTTTGCGGATTATTTTGTAACGTCAAATACAAACCAAACAAAATTCTGTCAGGAACATTGGACATTGGACTAAGTTAGATTATACATATCTTTATTACTTAAAAATAGTTGGCTTCATAAAACTCTGCGTAATTGAAACACTTGAACTCGCAGCACATGAAAAGAGTTGAGTTCACACTTAAATTTTAAACATTATGTAACAAATTTAACAATATTATTTGTATCTGAAACCTTTGTAACATAGTGTGTTAATGAAATTAAAAAAGATCTTAAAGTTAAAATTGAAATGACTAAATTCCGTACGAAATAAAACACGTAAAAAAACGCTAATTTCATAGGTAAGGACCTAATATATATTTAGACGCGTCGTTAATGGGAGTACACGAAATGCCAATGCTATTAAAAACGGTATTAAGAAAAAAAACAAAAAAAACACGGGTTTCTAGTACGATAAGACTCCCAAATTTCGTTTGTTCCTCGAAACAGAGGAGGTGTAGGACTATGCGATAATGCACTGCTGCAAGCCTTCATCATTGTTCTTATCAGTGACAGCACGACCCTACCTTCCTTCTCAAAAATCCAATGCTCATCTCAAAGATCACAAATTTCTGAGTAAGAAAAATGACTGCTGCATTTTCCAAACACTGGAGAAAGAGGTTGCTGCAGCAATTGAAGGTCGCCCTCCTCCGCGCAGCTGTATTCGGCATTAAAATTTTGTCTGCGAAGTCGATTTTAACCTACTTACTTCTAATTGGCGGATTGACTTGACATGTTGCATACAGGTTATTCCAATGACAAAACAATATTATGGTATCATCAAGTTGGTATTATGAGGAATACTGGAGGTGGTTATACGTAGGAACTCTTCAATGTCTAATGGTAGGTCCATCAAATTTGGAATCGTTTTGAGCTCGTAAACAAGTGAACCGATTCGGATGTGGTTTTTTTTTATTTGAAAGCAGGTTTTTTGGCGGTTTTCTTAAAACCTAGCTTAAAAAACCAGCTTTCAAAAAAAACCACATCGAAATCGGTTCACCTGTTTGGGAGCTACAATGCCACAAACAAACACTCCAATACAAAGACATAGAGATACTCGTTATAAACGAAGACCCCTCTTTTTATTTATTAGTTATTGGATGTCTGTTAACCGCAGAAGGTTTCGGTTTTATTTTGAGGTTTTATACTCTACTTGTTAAAGTTCCAAGTGTTTTTACTGATGACAGCCTTATATTTTAAGAATGAGCATTTGATCTCTTTTTGTTTTTATAAGTTTAAAGAAAGGTATTATTTAGGGTTACGTATCAGAACACCTAAAATTAATAAGCCTAATGTATGTGTGTAAAAGTTCGTAATACCTAATGGTCTATTTTACAGAAATCGTAAACTTTTCAGGATTTTTTAAAAAGCTATTGCATAATACTCATTAGGTTAGGTTAGATTACTTTTATAACAATCCTGAAAAATGTACGGTTTTAATAAAAAAGACCATTAGGTATTATGAACCTTTAGGTATTATGATACATTAGGCTTATTAATTTTAGGCGTTCTGATACGTAACCATTATTTAATAGCTAAGCAATAGAAGGTTACGCGTTTAAACTGTGATTTTATCAGTGTACCTTTGCAATTAGTTCCTTTATTATAAAGATTTTTATACTTCGTTTGAATGTATTTGATTTCAACGTAGTAAATGGTATTTTTATTAAGTTTAATTTCGCAGTGTTTTTAGCAACTTCTCCAAGTCATTGGATGTTGTAACATACTTCGTGGGCAATCCATAACAAAAAAGCAGTTATTTTTATTTGTTCTTCAATTAACTGCCTTTTTCTCTAGCATTGATGATACAAAACGTATATTAGATTCTGCCATATGCACTCATTTTAAACTAGAAGGCAGTTAAAGTCTTATAGTCGCTTTATAGTCATGTCTGTTTGCACAGGATTAACTAGGCATACATAGCTAAAAAGCGTCTATATCATGTAACCGCCTTTTAGTTATGTTTTTCATATAACTTTTTGGTATTTGTACAATCTATGGTGGATTACCTAAATTACTGAACTAGAAGGCGGCTAAACATACTTTAACCGCCATTAAGCTTTGTAACGTATTTCATAAAATGCTACGGTATCATAGCTAAAAAGGAAAATCGAAGATTTCAGCTATAAAAACAAGAAAAACCATATCAAATTTGTACGTATAAAATAGAGCAAGTCTCGAATAGTAGTGTATTTTCAGAGACATGGTTTCCCATGTTTTTTGGCCATAACTCAAAATGACCCTCTTGTATTTAGCCGCCTTTTAGATAATGGACGGCAGCATAGTGTGCACGTCTATAAGCGTCACAACTAAAAGTATGGCCCACCTGTACTACAAAACACCCGTAGCACAAGTTGACAGCGAAGTGTTTGTCGTACGTGAAGTCACTTTGCTACCTATAACTTGAACTCTAAATCATGTAAATGGCAAAAATAATTGTCGTACTAGCAAATATGAATGATGACAAAGAATTACTGAGCGACAAGCGAGAATTACTTAGTGTACTTATTACTGCAGAGACCGGGAAAAAGTTCGATGTGACACAAGTATTGACTCGGAACAAAGAACTTCACGGGCTGTTTTACAACAGTAAGGTGAAGATTTCCTAACATGTTGTAGAATATATAAGTTAAGATAGCCGTACTGGAGCACGAATTGAAGACATGCAATATTTATTTTCACTTCTCATGCGATGTTCTCATGCCCTAAAATGACCCACATAAAGCCATGTACCACCTAGGTGGAGTAAAGTGTTACATTTTGTCTCTAGGAATTTAGTTTCAATTTCTTTGGAAAGCCACTAACAGATAGGTACATGTTGCTCATATCCTTGGAGAGAGCGGTGGTTGGGGGCTGGGGGTGCAGTTGGTCGCGTAACTCGTACAGGGCCAACCAGCCCCTTCAACGCCCCCTCCATGAGCAATAACTGGCTGCACTCCATTGCCTCGTTCTCCTCGTACCATTGTAAGGTTAGATTCCCGAGGTATCCCCAAAAACAACTGTATAGTTGTGTCTTTCTGCTTTAAATGAAAAAAAATGTATTGGTGTATCTTGAATTTATTCTTATAGATAATTATAGTTTTGTTCTATTTTTAGAAGCGAATAAAACATAGGTACCTAGTAAAATTTTACATCAATAGTTTATTTATAATTTAATAATATAAAAACATATCGTTATAATCAATATATACTTAATTAATTCACATTGAACTTAGCGTAAATGTTTATAGCTATTTTTAATTAAAATCCACCTCAAAGAGATTATAGGAATATGTATTGTGTCTCTCAGTGCAGTGGCAGCTAGTGGTAATTTTTTTTGCATTGTCCATACCTTTAGGCGTCTATTCATGACATCACATTAATATTAGCTCGCCAAACGGCGGCTTGTCCACTGCTGGCAGAGATGGGTGAATTACTTTTGTTCCTTTCTAACGAGTTGATTTTGACCCCCGCCCTGCACACTGGCCATAATCCCATTCAACCACATGCTTTGTAAGTATACACAAAAAACCGCTTTCCCGAAGATCAGGAGGCATGGTAGCGCCCCTGCCAAGTCGAGCGAGCACACCCGTACGTCCATTTCTCGAAGCAACTCTAGGCTCTTTGAGACCCCTATATTTTTACAGATCAGGGGACAATGTCATACCAATTGACCTAGTCCCAAACTAAGCTCTAGGCTTGTAATGTGGGTACTAGACAATACTTACCTATATAGATAAATATATACTTAAATACATATAAAACATCCAAGACTCAGAAACAAATATTCGCGCTCATCACACAAATAACCTTACCGGGATTTGAACCCAGGACCGCTAGCTTCGTAGGCAGGGTAGGTACCTACCAACTAGGCCAGCGCGTCGTAAAAATCGTCAGAAAAGCTTGAGATTAAAATTTTGCTTAACATGTCTAATACCTACCTATAATGTTTTAAAAAACAAGATCCTAACTGAAATGGTTTTCGAATTATATTTAACTAGCGCCATGGCTTCGCTTCGGTTTATGTGATTTTTTTGTAACACCCGTACATGAACCAGAATTGATTATAGATAAAAACAAAGCAACAACAATTTTGTTTCGCGTTTGAACGCGTATCTGTTCCGCTCACTGATGCATGCGTGTGACAGCAAAATGGCTCTTTCGGGAATCTGTAATAAGATCCAGAGCAGTCGCCTCACCACTGAGCACGGGGCCTATAGGTAGTTACAATAAAACGTGAGTATTTAGAGTACCTGTTTATTGCTTTCACACTGTCTCCAACATTACAAATACATACTGACAGGTGATCTAGGGAGTGTCACAGCGATAGACAGTCGAGTTATATTAATACTCTGGTTTTACTGAACATCTCTTTGCATTATTTATATGACTGGAGGCGCACTACATTTGTCATCCTGTTTATACCGTTTCCAGGTATTTTCTCAGACTCAGGTGTTATAATTATCTTGAACCACGATACATTTCATCGACAAAGTAATTATCGGGAAACCAAAGTTACCCCGCGCATCCGTAGATACCTTGATTAAATTCAAAATACTTATACTAAAATGTTAAATACCTATATCAAAGTGACAACAGAGGCTTGCCGGATAAAAACCGCCGATGATTTGAATTTGAAAGCCTTGCATGTCAAAATAACAACAGAGTAAATAAAACCTATACTTGTAACAGTTATACAGCGCGATAGCTCTTAGAAAGTCTTCAGGGTGCGGGTCATGTCGGTTAGACTCGCATGAACCTTGTTTCGTTTCAAGAGAGTGTTGTACATGGACCGTTTGGTAAAAAACACCCAAGTTAAGCAAGGGTTATAGTGTTGTTCAAAACAAAAAGCAGTATAAAGTTCACATACCTACTGCTGTTTTGCTATGGTAAGCAGTAAAACGCTTGTGGCGGTCGAAGTCCAGCGCACAATAGATGTGCTTGCGGCCGTGACCCTGACGAGGGAAGCTTAAAAAATGTCTGTTGCTGAGCTAGAGTCTTTAGGATAGTTGCTGGTGGCTCTGTGCGCGGACTCAGCGCGCAGTAGCTGTGCGTATGACCGTGTTGCCCCCGAGCATAAGAGCATCAAGAGTAACTTCGAGAGTGGATAGATCCTTTAGAAGTTTGCTAAGGATGGAAGCGCTTGGCGCGGTCGGGGCGCAGCAATGCGTAGTGACGGCGCACGCGCCCGAGTAGCGCCGCGCGCAGCCGCTCGTCCACGCCCAGGTAACAAAGCACGGGTACGCTGGTTGCCGCCTGCACATACACAATTTTTTTATATGAAACTTGTTGCAAAATTACTATTGTGTCGTAAGTTGGACTGGAATTCATCCTATTATAACGCGCCCGCGACTCCGGTTGCGTAGAAATCTTTTATCGCTATTCCTTTGGGTTTTTTGTAATATGGCTATAAGCTATTTCGGTACCAAATTTCGCGTCGATCAGTAGGGGCATTGAACAGAGAAGAAGAAATAAACAAACACGACTTCATAATACAGTTGTCGTTTCTACACCGCTAGTGATGAATGTGAGAGAGGAATGTAGAACACCTACTTCTGAGGCTATGGGTGCGATGAGCGCTAGCGCGGGTGGCACGTGCGGCCGGTAACGCAGCAGCAGCGCCGGGAACCAGCTCCAGCCGGCTAGCGTCGCGGCCGGCACCCACAGCGCTAGCGTCGCAAGCGTCAGCGCGTGTACACTCTGCGGGCCACAACTAAAGCCGTTATTGTAGGTAATTGGGTAATGCAAAAAACTACAACTAATAAATAACATGGGCGCAAACGCGGTTTGTAATTGTTATTAAAGTTTGTTACGTATCCCATAAATTGTGTTTTTACTTGCGCTACAAAAACGTATCGTCTGATTGCAAGGAAACTCTTGAGTTAATTAGAAAACACAATAATAGTAATGACTGCCACTGGACGCTCGACGTTTGCTCGGTGCAGTCTTAATAGTTAGTACAGTAGTTTTAACACACTTCTCCGCTTCGCTCCTCGTCGCACCTTTTGGGTTCAGATTACTGAGATTGTATTTGAATTGTATGTACAACGTTAATAATTACCACAACTAATGTCGATGCATTTTAATCAATACCTAATCGTAAGTTATTCTCTCAAACAACCTGCTAGCAACCTTGTTGTATCGTATCTTAAAAAAACAATAAACAGTTTCGACAGCAATATGGTTTTGGACAACGTGGAATAGAGGCCAAGTAATGATGATAAGCTCAGAACACACCTGAGTTAACCGTTTCTGCTCTTTTTGCTGTTCGCTTCTGTAGTATATTGTTTCAAGTCGCACAGCTTTTCCAATATACCAGAATCTGAAAACAATTTAGGTTAGAAAGGTAGATTTAGCATAATACCTTTACTTGCTTTAGTACGTCGGTTTGTTTACTTCTAACCCCAAGTTGGTCTTTTAGAGTTGAAATATTGTAACTTTCGCAATGTAAATTTGAACACCAACTAAACATATTTGCAGTACTAAGAGTAACAGAACCGCAGTTGGGAAACGAACGAATGACCCATGTCAAAGTAAGTAGCTAAATTTGCCTTTTGTGTTCCGGTGTGAAGGATATGACAGCTCCTGAAATGTCTAGCGTAGAGAGACATTTGTCGAAACACACTGGTCTAATAATATTAGTTCACTCAATACAAGTAAAATGTACCGCAATATTAATAAGTCTACTAGTAATATTCGAGAAATGGGCCCTAGAAACACTAAATCTTAACGCCATACTTACTTAGAGATTATTAAAACAATGAATTCGTTCCTTTTTCAAAGGAGGGTGGGCTAATTGGCCTAATGACCAATAAGGACCAGCGATATATCCCCGAATAGGTAATTCTAAGTTGTAAAACTATTACTATGACAGGTGGTTCGAAATCTTTGTGTGAAAAAAGTTATTGCCATGCAAAGACCGCGGTTTTTTCAAGTAATTATTCTAACGTCGTCTATGTAGGCGTCCCATTGTTCACGATTTTTAAATATTTCACACAGCGATTTAAGATTTCCCGCCATACAAAAAATTGCAGAATATGAAAAAATCTTTCAAAGGATGGAAGGATGGCTTGTCATTATTGGTTTTTAGGCCAGTGTCCATACAAAACTGACCATCATCCTTTGTGTGTGAAAGCATATCGTCACTTATGGGAGATTGTTTAATCCGTAGTTAACTGAACTAATACCTACTTGAAAATCGTAACCATTTGTAAAAATCTGAACCAAATATGTCATGTGAATCAAATATTTTCTAGTTCTTACTATTAATTTTAGGCAATAACAATGCTAGATCAGTCAAAAATGATACGGTTTTTGCACCTTAGCCTAAAAAAAATTAAGCAATATCCGATTCCTGCCCAACGTCCTCTATGAAAGTCATTGTTGTATGGATAATTTGAATTGCCGGGTAGGTTCTTATCAAAGAACATTGGGCAGGACGAGGATACAATAATTAACTTACATGGTAACGACCGGCACCACGCCGCAGAGCACGACATACGGCACTGCGTAGCCCAGCTGCCGCGCGCCCGCGCCGACCGGCCAGAGGAACGCGCATACGGTGCCGGACGCGTCGCAGGAGAACGCGCCGTACCCGAACAGCGGCGGCGTCGCGAACACCACGGCGTTCAGGACGCATGCGCCCACCAGGATCCAGTACAACCGCAAGTGCAGAATACGCTCTAAAATTCAACTCATGTTGAAATTAACCAGATAGGACTGAGAACAAGTTGGTTGCATTAATTAGTGCCCGCCAAATAATTGTGATCCTATTATTAAGGCAGATAACCCTCAAAAACATCACCAGTTAGAGTTAGTCACTGTGTTAATTACCCCTTTTAAAGGGTTATATAGTCAACCTTACAGTTTCGCCATGTCCATTTGCCCAAGGTTGAACTGTGAAACTTGGCATAATAAAAGCTGTAATTTGGCATAATTTACGCCGATAAAGAAGTCAAATAAAAAATAGAAAAAATCGGGTATTTACTTGCAAAGCAAAGGTATATTATTTTACATGTTAGGCTCTTATCATGCAACGTATACTGTGACTTACCTTGGAAAAAAATATCATCGATATAAATCCGTTTTATTTAAAAGTTGCATACTTATACTTCATACCGTGACTACGAGAAACAGAAAGATTCAAAATGGCGCCAATTTACCTACTAATGACAGCAAATAATTAGTGTCCGACCGAAATTTCGGTTTCGGTTTCGGTTTCGGCCAGTTTCGGCCAAAAAATCAAGTTTCGGCCCGAGTTTCGGTTTCGGCCAAAAACGGCCGAACCCTTCGGCCGCGCCGAAACTTACAACATCGTACCTTGTGTTACAAATAATGTATTTTTTTCACTTTATAGGGTAGTTAAATTTTCAAACAGAACCTTTGTAACTGTGCTGAAATTTCATTGTGATAAATCTTTGAAAGTAGAAACCTGTAATTATAGGTCGGCGAGATATTAATTTTAGAAAAAAACGGGCTTACTAACATTTTTTCGACTTATTAAGGACTTTTTTTTTATATAAAAGGTTCGGTTTCGGTTTCGGTTTCGGCCGAAACTACAATGAAACCGAACCTTCGGTTTCGGTTTCGGCAAAATAACATGTTTCGGTCGGTCACTACAAATAATACAAAACTTTTTTTAAAATGCTAAACTCCTTGTTGTTAATGTCGACCAATCAAATCTCGAGGAGTTATTTGCACAAGGACTTTGTATGTCAAGTATTCTTTGCACAGGAGTTTGTATCCCGTCTTTTTTGCGCAAGGAGGTTGTATAGCATCGAGATGGGTGTCCAATATATTGGTGTGTTCTAAATTCAAACGCACTTTTAATCACTGTGTTCAGTGAATAAAATAAGCTTTTTATAGGGGGAATGCTATAATAGTACATTGTGTATTAAGGGTGGTAAAGAAAGAATTACAAACGAGAGTCTGTTAGAAGCCCGAAGCCGAAGGCTGAGGGCTTTAATGACTCGAGCTTTGTATTTCCTTTACCATCAGTGAAACATACAATGTTTTTCATCACTATTGCGAGGAAATGAAATAAAATCAGACAAAAGATCATATTTTTAACTTATTAGCGGCAGACTACATCATTGTCTGTGACTTACCACAGATAATGTCAAACGTGTTCGGAGTCCGATTCTAGTGGCATATGAGATCAATAGTTTATTATGCGAGATTTTTAGGAAATAGTATTCAACTGACATTTCATCTCGAATGAAACTTCATATCGAATGGCACAAGAATTGTGGTCCTGACATATTGTGATAGTTTGAGTCCACGTATAATATTAAAAAAAAGCTATTACGCACGTTAAGGGCGTAATGGTAAAAAAAAAGGCCCGCCGGTATTATTTTGGATTTACGGTCGATTTTTCTAGCTTGTTAGGACACTATTTACGAGCAAGTGTGATGAATAAAACATTATGTGTAAGTTATTATCAATTTTTAGGAAATATGAAACTCGAAAATTTTAATTTTATCTCACATTGAAGTACAGGCTGAAGAACACGCTGTATTTAGACCTCAATCTCACAGCGTTTGCTAACTTCTAAGACATTTAAAATAAACGTGTTTACTATATAGATTGTCGAGACTTGGTGTAGTTAATTTTTTAATTTGGTCATGTGTATTTACAGCAATGCATGTGAAACTAACTACTGTGTTATGAGTGGCAATAAATCATTTTCTGATTCTACTTCTGATTTAACTTAAGAAGATGAAATATTTACGATTTTATATGTATATTGAAGTAATTTGGATACGTTTATTTAAATAGGTTCAGTCCATACCAGCCACATTATCTCACAAAATTCGTGAACAATTAGATAGTTTGATCGATTTGTACAGGTACCTACTTGTAATTTTGTGGAATAGAGGAAAGAAAAACAAGTGTAAAATTTCAAGTGTCCTATATTTTGGAGGTCCACAATCAACCTGTATATAGACGAGCTTTTGCTCTATCTAAACCTTGTTTTTTTTAGTATTAGAAAGACCTTTCAAGAAGTAAATGTAAGGTTTTTATATAGGGAACATTTTACAGTAGTATGAACTGGAAAATTATTAAAAACACATGTCAGAGCCTTTTGTATCAAAGTAGAAATTTGCATAAAGATTCAAAATTCAATAAAATAATAAGTTAACATTTTTTTTGTGCTAATTTTAATTTTTTCAGAATATTATTGCTTGATAAAATACCCAAAGAAGCAGATGTCACAAACAAACGGAAAGTTTAAAAAGTAAACGGAACGGTTTACGGTACCTAGTTTTCCCAGAATCTATTATAGTTTTGGGTTGTTGAATTTAATTTTCCGTTAAAGTTTAATGTTATTGTTATTTTATCGTATTGATACATATTATCTTCTGAAGAAAAAGGCTAACGAGACCCGCTTCTTTGTTTACCGAATTTCTAATGCTAAAAAAACGAAATATAAAGAAGGTATTGAAGAAGAGGAAGAGTATAGTAAAAGTCTTTGGGATTTCGGCATAATTTCAACTTAATAAAATTGTGATTGTATGCATCTTGTTTCAGAGGGTCGTTAGCGATTTTCGTAAACTGACGATCTATCGCACCGGCTGTTTATAACAATTCCAAACATTTTGGCAGTTTGTAGAAAATTTATAGCGTTGTGGATGTGAACATAGGTTAATAGGTATAGGTTGAATGTGGACCTCTAAATATAGGACATCTGTTTTCAGGACACCCTGTTTAATACGTAGTATACGTACCACGTCTGTAGAACTTCGCTAATAAATACCGCTCCAATACTATGACTAGCAAGGCGGTCATCTGAAAGACACCGAAGAATTGATTTAAAAACGCGAAGAGCTGACAGCACGCGGATCCGAATAACCATCTGAAACAATCCAAGCATCACAATAACGTTAAAATGTACCTTTTTTTAATAACGTCATCGTTTGTTTTTAAATTTACCGTTTTGCCACTGCCGATGCTCCGGCGAAAGGAAATCCAAGCAAGTTCCTGCCAAGAGATGCCGAGCAAAGGTTGAGCACTAGGATATGGCTTCTGAAGGTGAGCAGGTGACTGTGGATGAAGGTGATGAATAGCCAGCCGTTGAGCAGCACCCCGAACACGCCTGTTTATAATAAAACTTTATTTATATTCATCTTGGATGTTTGCAAATGAGTATTTTAGAAATTGGAGAGTTCGGACCGCGCAGCGCCTCTATGACGACTTGCCCGTTAGCGCGGCATTATGCGTTTGTACACTATAGTTCGTCCCATGGAAACACTCTCGGGGAATTTCACCCAGGAACTCAAGTTTGTATTTTCATTACTGAAAAGGGTACAATTAGGGTAGAACTAACTTATCTCAAATTATCTGATGATGAACTTTGTCTCACTGACAAAATTCAACTATAACAAACATAAGTATACTTTGAAAATAACAATTAAAAGGTAAAATAAAAACCCTTATCTCAATCTCTTAAACTGACGATTTTTATGAATCCTAGCTAAGAACCATCCCGTTTAATCTAGCTTTAAAAAAAAACGCTGTATCGGTCCATTTGATTGGGAGGGACATGCCACAGAGAGACACACAGACAAACAGATAAACGTTAAACATATAACACCCCTCTTTTTGTCCGGGTGTTAAATAGTAAGTAATACTTTAAAAACAATTCTTAAAACTTACCGAATATAAAAAGACAACTTCCCAACAAAGTTTTATACGAACTATCAAAGTGGTACCATGGGCAATCATCTTCCTGATAATCGTACAAAGTTTGCATCCTGCTACTGCTTTTAGCACTTGCACCGAAGATTAAGATGGTTTAACATTGGATATAGACTTATAATCATTGGGGGTGTGTACGGGTTACATGGACGTCCACATAGCGCGAGTGGTCACGGAGACTGGGCAGGTTGTCGACCAGGGCCGGCGGGGACAATGGGCAGGATCAGGTTGCAGGGCCTGGCGACACTTTGTTCGCGGCATCGGGGGCGTGAACGTATGCTCGCTAGAAGGTACGTAGGCAGCAAGCTTTCTTTAGTGCAAAAATACTTCCAGCTGTAGTGCAACTAGAAAGTAGATGCACTATAACTACTTGGCTTTTTAACTTCCGACCCAGGAAGAGAGGTGTTATCCGAGTGTCTGTGTATCCATCTGTCTGTTGAGTCATAGTAGCTCGCGATCGCATCGTAGACGCGGTTCTTTTTTAAAGGTAACTAGTTTAATCGGGTGGTTATCTAGGTTCCATGGGAATCGGTTGGGTGGTTTAGGAGATAACTTTTACATCAGGGTTTTTATATAATTGATAGTTCATCTTGACGCACAGGGCGTTTATTGCTAGATTATTTCCGAAGTTTTTTAAGGTCGTCCAAAAGTAAATATAGATTATTGATTATTGCGTAATTCGCCGAATAAATATAACCTTGTCGAAAAACTTATGACAAGTAGTCCGAGTAAGTAGATAACTGATTCGTTAGTCTCATTTGCTGCTAACTGCTCCCTGTGCTCCTGTACCGATTATTGGGTTGAATAGTGCATTGAAAAACTGAGTGACTGTGATGAGGACGAATTTAGTCTTTAATATTTATAATCAAGGGCATTAAAACGGATCAATGACCATTTATATTGCCTGTTGTTGTCTTTAAGAATATTTAAGCTCCTATGTATTTAACCATACACATATCCGAATCATAGTCAATACCCAAAGTGCAAACAAAGGTTTGACTTAGGATTATTTTTGCAAAGTATCTAAGATATGCTATAAATATATATTGGAAGGTCTAAATGAATAAGAACAAGAAATATAGATTTGAAGCAATAGAGACTGCGTAGTTCGAATGTGTGAATGAAACGCTCAGCGTATCTCGCGGCTGATTTATTTATTTCTTCCTGGTTCGTAGCGGCGATCCAATCAACTCCGTCGGAAGAAATATTTTTGTATTTGAGCTGACCTGAGCAGCAACGTTTTACTTACTTCTCGTGTTAAAAATAAACACCTAGCGGTAAACTCTGCCACGTACTTATATTTTCGGCTTAGTTTTTTTCCCAGATGTCGCGGCTCGGCTCCCCAGTCTCCCCACACGCGCTCCGTGCCGCGCTCAGGTAACCGCCGAATTCGCGACTATAATTACGGACCAATACTTAGTACTTATTGATTTGTACTAGGGATCTATTACTGTATTATCCACTTGGCAACGCCCGTGACGGCAGGCTCTTGTCGATCAGTGGCTATCCCTCTATATTGGAGCCAGTCAACAAGCAGGGCTCGGTCGATGCAGGAAATAACTATTACATAAGTTTTCGGTGATGATAAGTTCGGTTGGTGAATGACGAATGTTATAGGTGTTATAACACTCGTTGTTGTGTTTATTCGCATTGAGAGCGCAGTGCAGCGCCGGCACCGAGCGAGCGCGGCGCGACAGGATGTTGTCGTTGGATCAATTGTCGCAAATGGTAAAGGAACACTTGGGGTTCTACGACTCGGCCGAGGGAATTGTGTATCCCACCAAATGGTCCATCGCCGAATCGAGTATTGGAGGACGTGGACTTATTGCTGAGGAGGACATAACGCCAGGAGAAGTGCTGTTTGTCGACCATCCACTCATCAGCGGGCCCCGGGCGGTGTCTATTGAATCAGAAATACATGGGTGCACAGTGTGTTGTCAAATTGATAGCGAAAATTCCTTTAAGTGTTTCAAATGCGGATTGTTACTATGTTCGGAGCAATGTCAAAGTGATGATGTGCATTTTAATGACTGCAACTTAATTTCACGCTGGATTCAAAAAGTGCCCATTGAAGATTTCGACTACCGAACGTTGCCCCGGGCCCTCACCGCAATGAGGGCATTAGGTCTAAGTGATGAGCGAAAGCAATTTCTCTGGTCCCTCCAGGCGCATATGTTACCGCAACATGGAACTGAAATCAGAGACCTTAAGAAATACTTTGAAATACCAGATGCCGAAGCAGAACTAATGAGACTAGCCTGCTGTGTTCTTGATGCAAATGCGTATCAAATAGCAACTGCTTACGGGAAAAAGGAATTTAGTAGGAGAGGTTTATATCCCGTTTCCGCGTTAATGAACCACAACTGCGTGCCAAACACGAGGTACACTTACAATAACGATGCTCAAATGACTGTTAGAGCATGTACGTATATACCAGCTGGAAGTGAAATATTCACGTGTTACTCGGGGTTCTTATGGGGGACTCCTTCCCGGCAGGCTCATCTGTATAAAACTAAACATTTCTTATGCAAGTGTGACCGTTGCGCGGACCCAACTGAATGTGGAACTCTCTTGGCCGCTTTGAATTGTTTTGTGACGGAATGTCCCGGTAGCTTGCTCCCTATTCAGCCCTTAAATACAGGAAGTGCCTGGCAATGTCTTGAATGTGGCTTACGAGTCCCGAGAAATAACGTGGGAGCCATACAAAGCGCTATCGGTAGCCTCCTTGGATCAATAGATTTCGGAAACCTAGAATCGCTAGAGAAGTTCCTAACAACGCGCATAACCAAATACGTCCCAGAGACGAACCAAGTGGTCGTTGACCTCCAGTGTCGTCTGATTTGGGGGTTCGGAGAAGTAGACGGATTTCGTTATCACGGTGAGTTCCCAATTTCCTAAACACTTTTTAACTAGACTACTTGATTTATATGTTTTGTATATTTCACACATTACATTAATAGGTAGTTGTTTTGTTCACGTTATATAACCCGTGTAGACTGTGTGTACACAGTTGTAGAGTCCCGTAGTCAGGCAGGGTACACTTATACCAACGGCATCAAAAATATCTGAAGGTTAACAGGCAAACGCTGCTTACATTTCTGTTTTATGTCAACTCGAAATGATGGAATTGACATAAGCAGTCAATGCCATCTGTCAGCCTACGTCAATCCTATAGATTTGATTGGTTTTCGAAAATCGCTAACTTAGCATCTTGACAAGGCCTCTAGAATCGACGCAAACTTTCAACCTAACGGAAAACGAATTAATTCGTAAACGAGTTTCTAGCTCTTTAGTTTTTCTGTTAATATAATGACGTAAGTTTGTAAGCACTAATCATTTCCTTTAATACCGTCAAGTGTTCCGTACGTATATAATTCGATGATTTTACCTACATTTACCATAACTCACGTAAGCAGTAGAAATGTATGAACCTATATCGTAACAAGAAAAAAACAAATTATCTACACAGCTTACAGCGGCACCGCAGGGATAACTGATAAGCTACACATATTTTTTTAGGAAGTGCCTACCACAGATTACTACAGAATCCTTTATACAGGTCGGTTTTATTGGATAAAAATGTTTTACTCAGGTACATTAAAAGTCACCTATGGGAGAAGTTTTTTGCGGGACTATAGGTACCAAATTATTTTCAAATCCCATGACAACTATTTGATTGTATTTATATTATTTACATTATTATTTTTATGATTTATTTTTAACGCAATACGTACTGAACATGAATGACAATGCATAAAGAAGTATGAATTATGTTATGAGTTATGAGTCATAGTCAGATCAGATCTTAGACAACATTTAAGTATTGTATTTTTGGGTTTCTATTTCTTTAAAAGAACATGGCGTTTGGCTTAAATTTTGCTTGCAATATTTGACACAGACATATTAACCAGATCAATAGAAACCACGACTTCTTCCACCACCATCTACAATTCAAGTTACCCTAGATTGATCCCATTTTGATCCACTTATCGCTTTCAAACTTAGCTAAAAGACGAAACGAACAAACATATCAAATGGTTTCTATGGTTTGAAAACTCACTTCGCTTTTAACCATAATCTTCACCTAGTAACTTTTAACTTTGAATAATAAAACTAAACACTGTGTTCAAGTAACCCATAAAACTAAAAAAAAATATCATTATTTAATATAATTATATTTTATATCAAACCGGTGAAAAATGTCAGTCCAGTACCTACTTATATAATTAATAAAAAAAGTAAGAATATTTTGGTTTTGCAATTGCTTGTTTAATGGACCAATTACATACTAGTCAAAAGGGTGAACCCTATAAAACATACAAACGTTAGGTTTGGTGCAAATTATTAGTACCTACCTACCGACTTACCTATTTAAGCTTCTTACTTCCGATCGGTATGTAATTGGCTAGTAAACAAGCAAATGCATTTTATTTAAAAAAGAAAGATTTGTACATTTTTAATTAATTATATACCTACAGGATTGAAAATTTTCAGCCTACTGATTCGCCATATATTCAAATTCATATTCAATATTTAATATATTCCCCACGTGGTTCTTGCCGTCCCCGCGTGGTTGCCGGGTTAGAATAGTGCCACTCCATGTCCTGTTTGGCGATGGGCTAGCAAACTGTCACTAATACTTTGGTAAACATATAGATTGTGCAAAATGTGGTTACAGAATTATTAACAAGTTTTTAGAGTTGTTAGTAATTCTGTAGCTCTGCCTACCCCACTCTGGGAATAAAGGCGTGAGCTTATGTATGTATGTAAATTTAATATTTTGATTTCAGACTGAATCCATATATGTGTTAGTAACAAAGTCTCATTTTTAGTGTTAGTATTATCATATTAATAAAATAAAAATGATTTTAAAGCCGGCGGGGCTCAACGACTACAGACGCATGCAGCTGCATGCAGCGCTGAAGCAGCGGCGCGTCCAAGCGCCGCGTCAGAACCCTCAGGATGCTGTTAGGGCTGCGGAGACCGCGACTGAGAAGCGAGGCACATCTTCGAAGCCTCCTTCGTGCCTCCGCAAACATTTTCGAAGCACTGCAATGTCGCGGTAGCCCAAACATTACCCTGAATGCGTTATTATAATTATTGAATCCGCAGCGCAGAGTATGCACGCTGCGATAAGTTTGTCTACAGGCCACACGTGTGGAAGGTTTGACAATAGGCTCTAAATAACGTCAGCTTATCCCCTTACCACTTAACATATTAAATTTGATATAAAATACTTTTTATCGAATAAACCGCCCGGTGAAGGTCGTTTCCTATTCGGATCCTTTACTATAAGAGGACAAAAACTCAAATTTACACCTAAGTATACTATTTCTGAGCGGTTGAAAACCAAAATTTGCGGACGAAAATTAGCCAAATACTTTTTATAAAAAAAACTGTGACAATTATAACTTAATGCTTAATCTAAACTTTAAATAAACCATTACTACTGCACTAAAGTTGTTTTTAGTCTACATACAATTTATTACTTGAACATATTATTTTGGACCTCCAAAGCTAGCAACTCAGCTAACGGGACGAAAACCGGCGGAATCACCCTACCTAAGTAATTGAATTAGGGTTTTAGTTTATTTAAGTCTGGTAGACCTCGATTAACTCGATTTTGGATAAGGGAATAGAAATATAATACCCGAGAATATTTTATTGTAAATACTTTATCGTGAATAATTTATTGTAAATACTTTATTCACGATAAAAAGCGGCAAAGCTAACTGGCCCGTGACGCCAAATCTTTAAATACGCCTCTGATTCGGGTCATGCATACAGATATCGGGCCGAGGCCTCACGTCAGTCAGCCGCGCACGCTGCGGGGACCAGCTACCGCAGCACCACTCATGTGTCGACTCCAAGATGGCGTGTGTTTCAAGCACAGCCCTCAAAGAGCACCTCGAACAAAACCCGGAAAACGAAACCTGCCTGTCTTGGGAAATAAAGCGCTCCGACCTTGGCGGTAGAGGATTGTTCGCGAGCAAACCAATTAAAAAAGGAAGCCTCATTTTTCTCAATAAGCCACTAGTGATAGGCCCACGTGCAGATCGCAACCGAGAAACTTTTTGTAATGTGTGTTTTGGAATAAATTACTCCTGTGTTCAATGTGAAAAGTGTTTACTAACCATATGTTCCGAAAACTGTAAGTCTGCACCACAACATGTAAATAAATGCGATTTCGTCACAAACAATTGGAACTTCAAACCGAGCTTGCTGAACGATTCACACATTTTGGTCGAAATGTTAATCTATTTAGAATGTTTATTACTGTCAGATCAACAGGTGACAATTCTATCTTTACTACAGAAAAGCAACTCTAAAAAGTGCCAGGACAACATAACAGGATTGAATGCACTAATTTCCAAGGACGTGTTACCCGAAGACCAAATAAAATTTATCAAAATGTGTTATGCGATCTTGAAAATAAATTCTTTCAGAATTTCCAGCAACAATCGAACTAAGAAAATACCTTTACGCGCTTTATATCCCTTATCTGCGTTTCTGAACCATAGTTGCGTTCCAAACACGAGAAATCAGTTCAGAGGTGACTTTTCAATGGCTGTTTATGCGAGCAGAGACATCGATGCTGGGGAAGAGATTTTGAGCTGCTACACTGGGCTGTTATGGTGTACTCCTGCTCGACGAATGCAGTTGTATAAAACAAAAAGTTTCTGGTGCCAATGTGCAAGATGCTTTGAGCCTAGTGAGATGGGAACGGGACTCTCTGCTCTGAGGTGCTTGAACAAGGAATGTGTAGGAGTTCTTTTGCCGGTAACACCATTGGACTATGAATGCGAGTGGCGGTGTGACGCGTGCGGCGCTGCGGAGCTGGCTGCCCGGGTGGGCGCGGTGCAGGCTGTGCTCGGCGGTTTCCTAGACACCCTAAACAATGAGGACCTACTCCAGCTAGAAACTTTCGTACAAGGAAGACTAGCCGCTTTACTACCCCACTCCAATCACATTTTGGTTGATTTGCGTTTGAGATTGGCACTGAAGCTTGGATTTGTTCAGGATTTTAAACTAATCGGTATTATGGCATTCACATAAAATCTGTACAGTATGCTTTCCGTCAAACCTATTAACAATAATGAAACAATAAAATTATAGTTTAATGCTTAAATTAAAACCGCTTTTTTAAATGGAAGTTACATGAAATAACAAAGTCATAAACTCGTAATCGGTTTATTTTTCAGTACCCAAACCTAACACAGGTTCCACTAACATCTCGCCGAGTATAGATATTATAGTTAGGTAGGTAATAAATTGTTCGCGCTCACATAAAACTCGTCTGACTACAGCTTTGACTTGAGGCGGAAACGTTTATGGCATAGTTCCGCAATTTTATCAAGTGTCTGGTTCTTACGTGACCTATTTCCAATTTTTATTAATCGGTAAACCCATCTTATGAGGGACTATAGTACTATTTATATCAGGCTAAATAAAATAAATACATTAAACAAGTAAAACAAAGAGCAAGGTTTGAAACCTAACTATTTAAGGCTAAACGCTAAGGGTTATAAAGGGTTATAAATAACTTCTTTAAAAATGGAAGGTATAGGTCAGTCCAACTGAAGTCGGTTGGTGGATTAAAATATTGTGAGTCGCCGACTTCAGTTGGACTGACCTATACCTACCATTTTTAAAGAAGTTATTTTTTGCGTTTTGAACTCGGTTTTTGGTTTTTTAAAACATTTATTTTATTTTATACTTTTTAGTGATCATAATAAGCTGTTATGTAGTTCCACTTCTTAGTTGATATGAAACTTTAAGACATGTCAAGCTCGCCACAAGCAACGCCGAAGGAAAGTCATAGTCATATTCAAACAATTTAATGTTTTTTGTTACCATAGCTCAACTGTCTTAATCGAGATATCTTATCGCCACCCTTGAAATAGGTACCGTTGAGGAGTACTAAAAATACTAAAATCACTGTATGTAGGTATGCCTATAAGTAATATTTGAGGAGTTCCCTCAATTCCTCACGGATCCCTTTATCAGATTCAGATTTGGTGACAACGGGACCATTTTTTTTTTTTTTTTTTTTTTTATTCCAAAATAGTGTGGTAAGTACAATTTTAATTAAACATCTCGCCAAACTTACGATTATTGGCGATTATGCACTCACTTTTACATTCTGCATGCACCTAACACTAAGAATTGACAACATTAGAGTATTACAATTTATTTTAAAGTATGTAATAATAACTTTTTCAGTTTTATTTTAAATATGTTTTTGCTGCTACACTCATCTTCTGGGAAGATTGTGTTGAATATTCGAGGAGTTACGTAGCTGCGAGTCCTCCTGCCGTAGTAGTTGCTGGCCGCGGGCTTGAAAGTAACTAAAAAAAAAAAGAATACTTTATCAAACCCAAAAAGAATTTATGAAATCAGACGACTCTGTAAAAAGTTATGCGTATGTATATATGTAGATATACATATATATATTTACGTCTAAACTTGAGAACCTCCTCCTTTGTTTGAAGTCGGTCGAAAATAGACAATTATTGAAACCTTTTTATCTCTTGCAAAATCCTGAAGGATAGCAACCTAAAAAGTATCCAAATAACATATTTATCGCCGAAATACTTGTAGTCTATAATAATGAATTATGTAAGGTATCGAATGTAAATAATATACTTACCAAAAAACTCGGCTATGTATGGAAAACCACAAATAAACCTACGACAAAACACCAACCAAATGACGTTTTGTAAACTGTTATTTATAATAACCTATATGTCAAGATCACGCATCTGTAACGTATACGTGAAGGTAGGTACCGTGTATCATTTTCACGGACAACTTGTGGTTATGATTGAGTCAAGTCAAGGTTCTACGTTTCAAGTGTTTCAGTAAGTAGTATTCAGTACTACACGTTCCATGTGAAACGAAGTTAAAATTAAATAGGTATAAGGTATAAGTCGAGATCGAGAACAATCTAGGTATGATGTAGTTTAATTTTCAGTGTTCAAACGCATACATCGAATACGAGTACTACGACGTTAAAAGACATTACTATTAAATCTGTAAATTTAAAATGAAGGGCGTCTGTTTGTCTATGAATTTAGCTAGGGATTTAAAGCTATGAAATTCATTTTAAATATTTTGATGGGGGTATCACCCTTTTCAAAGAAGATTTAACTAGAATTGTGCGTAGCCAGAACCGGCCGCTTGTTTGGAAGAAATAAATGGTGTGTGAAGGTATTTATTTAGGGTTCCGTAATCAACACTAGGATAGCTGTAGCCAAAACTACAATAATAAAAATTTGCATAATATTTCAAATTGAAGCCCATAATAATGTAGGATGTATATATCTAATTTAAAAGGAAAACTATTACGACTAAGAAGACTTGTTTGGTTCTTGAGATACTCGCACAGCCGACTAAATTGTATGTACCTAGTACAAAACTTTAAAAGTATTTTGACTAAATATTATTATAATACTCTTCTTACTTCTTGCCGCAAGCCAAAAAGTACGGTCCGTTATTTATGATATGACTTTAGCAGTTTTTTGTGTACCCCATAGAAAACGTTGTTTTGAGCATTTTAGAGTGCCTTAACGTATCAAATTTTGAACTGAAGTAATCAGCACGTTTATAATAAAAGGGGTAAACAGGCTCAAAATGTTCATTGCGTGACTGTACCTATGTATATACCTATTAGATCATGCATAGATAGAGATTCCATTGTAGCGATACCGTGACAAAGAGATCCGTCTCTGCTCACGCCTAGATGCCTCGCCGAACTTGACTGATGGAAATATACGAGTAGCTATCTATCTAATTGACGTATTCGTATACAGTCTTAGATGAACTTAATTCAATAAACATAGAGTTCCGGTACGTGCTGGCCATAAACGCGAAATTCCTGTGCTGGACAATTACGTAATTCTATTCATTAAAACAATAGCGCACGAGTGTAACGCGTTGCTACATTTGGAACCGACACGGCGATGCGCATGTGGGGCGCGCGCGCCGGCCAAGGCGCCCGCCGCGCAGCGCTCGTTAACCACTAAACAACTTCTTGTTATTATACAAGTAAATTATCACTGCTAGAGATACAGCTGACATGTCTCCAAATCGTAAATTTCCAGCTAAAAGCGTCGGTTATTAATAGTCGAACGGTGTCAAGTCCTGAAAGCACTTCAGTTGCAGAGCAACGCAGTACGCTTGTAATCTTAATACGCATAATAGTATTTTGACGGTTTGCATTAATTTTAAATATAGTTAGTATTGCGGCACGCGTTCAGAATAGCGTGTCATGGTATGCAGGCGGGTACTACGCAACAAGTCAATAAAATCAGGGGCGATGTTATCGCAAGGGGCAGTTGTCGGATTGACCGCCGCTGACATGGGCGCCGCCGCGAGGAACGCTCGCCCGCACGTCGTCGCCCGGTGGATCTGTCTGCCGGTGCCGTTAGTACTATCCAAGACACACTCCACTAACAACTCGGCGGGCTTACGGCCGCACTCAGAGTCAGTTAATGCCGATTAAGTTGTTCCTTACTGACGACGATTTCTCTTACACAAGTTTGAAAAAGGAACGAGACAGTTCGTCTCTAAAATGTCGCTGAGTACGGCGGTAATGTGTTAAAATTACGTTGCCGTGTGTGATAAGTGATGTAATACGTATGTGACAGCTAGTGATGTGACGATTACTATAATGAATTATTACGTCGCGCGATGAGCAATTCGACGTAATCATTATTGAGTGCTCACGACCAAAAAATAATCATTTAATTTCCCGCGTTTGTGCCTGACGTTAGCCTATTTAAATTGGGGATACCCTTAAAGTTCCGAATGTTTGTTTCTTAATTCAGTCGTATTATTTTAACCAATTTGATGCTTTATATTTAATGCGTAATTTAATTTGTTATACTTATATAGTTTAAATTGAGTTTGAATTATTCGCAATATCCAAAAATTAACTGTCTCCGAATTATGAAAACGTGAGAGTAGGTACGACAATCCTTTGGAATTATGACTCTTTAGAATAATGTGTTGTATCCATATATTGGATACAACAAATTAGATAGGAAAATTTAAAAGATAATACTGCACGCAAAGCGGGCAACAAAAATTTCGCGCAATAGTTACGGTACATTTTAAAATCGGACTGGTTTAATCATATATTCTTTGCAATTATTTGATGTGACTCTTAAAAATAGGTATGTGTCGTAAGAGTGACCAACCATAAAAATAAACTTATTCCTTAACAGGCTACTACCTGCCTTTATTTTCATAAGTTCAGAACTTTCAAATGGTCAGATTTTCAAATAGTTGCTCTTTCTAATCGTTACCCATTCAAATCGTCAGAGTAGAGTACTAGTACTAGTGTAAAGATATGTATACGTATAGTAATGAATAAGGATTTTTTCATTCTCATAACCAGAACCTAGGTAGGTTTAGGTTATGGTAGTCTTCCGGAACGGTTAGTTATTAATGTTATTATGCAGCAGGCCCGGAGGGCCAAAGCACACAGGAATAGGAGCTCCTTCGACACTGTTATTCTAAATTAATTAGACAGTGTCGACGGAGTTCCGCTGACGCGGACCTCCTGTTTCTCGGTGGTTTGGCCCTTCGGAGCTACTGCAAGACTAAGATAACCTAAACATACCTAGCCCCTTTTGAACAAGAATATGGGAAAAAAAGCTTTTTAGACATCGGTGTACTCTGGGCATATGTATATAGGTAATGTAGGTATATTTCTTACCAGAGTAGACGACGACGTGTGTGAATTGGATATGATTGTACCAAAGCAGACGATTTGAAAGGGTGACGATTAGAAAGAGCGACTTTTTGAAAATCTGACGATTTGAAAGTCTGACCTCATGAAAATAAAGGGTGTTAGCTGCACATCTCAGTGCTTTGTCACTATAATACGACCTATTTAAACTGCTGCACTAATCTGTCAAAGGCGTTCAAGCTACTAGTAAAGGCAGACTGTACCAGCTTAAAGCATAATAATAATACCTATCGCTACTGATAAAACGCAAGAGGTCTATTTGTAAACTCGTAGTTGTAAATTTATTTCATATTACGTGCCACTAGACAATATAAGGATTATTTTCAAAGACCGCTGATAAACATCTATCCCATATCTAAAATAACTGTATGGATATAGGGAACTATTGGGGATATACCGTTATTTTCTCCCACCATTGTACCAACCTAGTAATCAGGTCATCGTTCTTTAAATTTTAAATTGGCATGCAGCCGTTCAATTCGATCTATGAAGTGAAGGTCTGCATTTTTGCAACGGCCAACTATTTTTATTGAGCCGCGAGCCAAGGTTTAATGAACAATCAAATAACAATACAGGTCACATTCCGCCTGAGTCAAGTCAATTCATCTTTCCCGCTATCACCTCATATGGTGTCTGCGGGGGGTTACCATGACATGGCTATTCAGTTCATTAAGGCGAGGGTGAAGGACAAAGCTATAGCAGTTATATGTAGCTTCAGCATAAACTGAACTTCATAGCTATGTCATAATTCGGTCAATGTGGGATGATCCACGTGACTGCCATATTTCGTAACGGCAAACACTCAATATAGGTACCTCGAGAACCTCATTAACAACTTTCACTTATTACCTACTCCAGTTTGTTTGTTTTTCAGTATGAACAAATGTCAAATCTTGAAAATGAATTGCAAGTCCACGCTATTGGAATCACGTTTAACATAGTTTAAAATGGAAACATTATCGGACGCTTCTGCCGCGACTTATGAATGTACTTATATGTATGACGTCGTCCTCGGAAATTCGCAGTCAATGTCCTCCTGACGCACGGATGCGTCTGAATCTCGTGCACACTGCCCACAGACGCGGCAGACGGACGCGGCTGAAGATAAACATCCAGCGAGCTGCGAGACCGATTTCTATAACACGTCCGTTCGCTCAGGAATGGTTCAAGGTCATTTCCGCCCGATATAGTTTGCGCTTGCACAGTTTAGTGTTCATGTCTGATCGAACTCTGAGGTAATTGTACATTTTAGTACCTTGTCGCAGCTATTGATATACTGAATTCAAATTAAACTCTCTTTGCAACGTTACTGCGACAAGGTACTAAAATGTACAAATACTTTTGAGTTCGACTGTAGTCTCCACTCGCCAGGTTCATACCATCTAACCGTGGCAGTTAACCGCGGCTAATTGGCGCATCCGATAATTAGTTCCCAGCTTAAGAGGCCACATATGCTGGCACGCCCAAACAAGAATGAAAAGGCATGTCTTTATGTGCTTCCGCGCGAAAAGCGTGTGATGGAGATAGTTTGCGCGTGCCTTGAAATTCAATTAATTGGTGTTTACTTTATAACCACTTCCATTATAAAAAAACTGGTTTGCCAGAATTAAGAACTTAAAAATACTGAACGATTCATTTAAAAATCATTGCTAAAAATTGTAGGGTTGTGAAGATTCGGCCAAAAACATGCGAAAAAGAAGTCAGTTGAAAAATAAAACTACGTTTAACCGTGTCAAGTAAATATTAAGAAGAAAATTAGAAGTTTATTATATCCAAAGAACAGACGCATAGGCGTTTTTATTATTGAGATACAGATCGCGGAACCCATGACGACACCCATGATGGACAGTTTTAACTGACAGGCACCAGTAATGGACAATTCACTCTTAATTCAAATTTCATACGGTACTATGTAAGTTGACTGTTGCAAAACAAACAAATAACCCTAACCTTCTGTAAAATTAGAATCAAGTGTCAATCATTGCGTTCTTGTTCATTACTTGTTCCGCCACCCTACCGACTTTCATATTGTGGTCTCTTACATGTGCACAATGTTTTCAGAGCTGTCGGAGTCCCGGCTAGCGCTGAAGGAGAGCCTGTGCCGCGGCACGCTGCGCACGGTGGCGGCGCTGGGCGCGGGCGACGCGCACCTGCGCGGGCTCCTGCTGTACCACCTGCACGCCGCGCTGGCCGAGCGCGCGCGCCGCTGCCCCGCCCTGTTTGAGGTAAGGGACACGGAACAACTAATCTACTATCCAATGGAACCCTGACCCACCATAGAACGGTGTCACAGTGACATTATGCACAATTTATTTGACAATTCTTGCGACTCGAATCATAACGTCTCTATGACACAGGTCTGTGGTGGGTCAGGGTTCCATTGGGCTGATACCTAGTACAGTCACGAGCACTCATATATTATCCTACATTGGGCGCAAAATCGCACACAACATGATCTTATACCTCTACACTCGAAAAGATGTGTCAGATATTTCTACGCCCAATGTTGGATAATATATTATTGCTGACGACTCTACCTACCTACCTACTAGGGAATGCAAAAAACCGGTTTATAACCGGTTTTAACCGGTTATTTTCATACAAGGACGGTTAATAACCAGTTACATTGCATTCCCTACTAGCTACATAGTTTAAGGCCGGCCTTACACTTGGTAAGTTTACTTACGTAAGTATGGACGCAGCTATTTGTTAGCATAAGATAGAAGAATTTGTTTCTCATTTTAACAGATAGCCGTGTCCCTACTGACGTATGTAAAACTTGTAATATTGAAAAGTTTAACGAGTTTAATTGTGTGAGGTATCGTTAGATAAGTCATAGTAAGACTCATAAATTCAAATTCAAAAGATTTATTTGACAAAAAATACACTGCAACACAACAGACATGTTAAAAAAATAAGAAACAAGATTAGACCAGAGATAGAATCGTTGCACTGTAATGTGAAGTCAAATAGGACTCAGCTCAGCATGTGCTGCAGCAGGAGCCACAGCGCGGGTGTTCAGCTGAACCCTGGTGTTCACCTACTCGTAGCTGAACATAAGCCGAAACATCGATATTTATTTTCAAATGTTTCGTCAAGTAGGTAGGTATACAGGGTGGTATCGTTAAGTGTAGCCAAACTAGCCAAGCTATTATTCCGTAAATATAGCACATATCAGAAAACTTTAAACTGATATCGAAACTACGTTACCAAGGAGTAAAATCACATCAATAACTTGTATACTTTATAGCAGAACTTCGAGACATTCCATCTTTGACCAATGTTGGCCATGTATTTGTAGTCTTAGCGCTGTATAAATAAATTGATCTCGACTGTAGTGCCATATTAGTTTATAAGACTTACCTCTCGGAGTATAACCCACTAAAAGAATAACCCCTTTGGAAGAAATATATGACTTAGTTATTTATTAAACTAACCATTCACATAAGGGTAACCTAAATAGCTAAAGCTCAGATCCTCATCAGTAAATTGATATCCCTCCTTGGGTAACCCTTATAAATAGCACTTAAAAAGCCTATAGAACGGCTTTCTTAAGTTAACGGGATATTGGTAACACTCAAAATACAGCGCTTTACAAGCAAAATCGAAGCAGCGACTTATACGAAACGGATTTGGATAGTTAATCGTTTCGAAATACCCATTCCACACCCTTACTTAAGTAACCCTTGAAAATAACGCTTTAAAAAGCAAATCGAATGGCTTTCAAGCGATAGGTACGGCTTTTCTAAATAAGTCCTTAAAAACCCATTCGAAACCCTTTGAATGGGATAGCGAGCCGGTCCCTGTGTAAGTGCTTGCCTCGAGATACGTTAAAAATATCAGTTTCCTATGGGTTGACGTTTATGTTGAAATATCTTGCAACGGGCATCTCGGTTAACATAACTTTATTAATCTCATTTGCAGGTATTGAGATTGTGCTCTTGAGAAAAGTCTAGGGGTCTCAGATCCTCTAACCATCAGGGTAGCTTGTGTACTCGTTAGCGGTCTCCTTAATTGTAGTCCTTATTAAATAAAAAACATTTGTTTTAGAGATTTACACCAGTCCATTTTTTCAGGAGCTGAAGCCAGAGATCGAGAGTAGTATTGAGCAAGCCTACAGCATCCTACAAGGCGATATCTCCGCACCGCCCGACCTGGAGCTGCGGCGCCGCTACCTCGGGCCTGGTGCTGACCTACCTCCCGACCAGAGATTCTTTATCCTCCACGCTTAAAACAAGCGCTGGACCTGGCGATCGCTTTTACCGTTAGGTGACAAAGAAGACAAGCAAAATGGCGCCAAAATGAGTGATATCAACAACAACAAAAACTATGGCAAAAAGATTAGGAAGATGTTAATATAAATTTGTTAATTAAAAAAACCTTACTCGATGTAGCAGCGGTTACAACTTGATAATTAATTTTATAGTCCCACCTCATGGTGACCCATGTCATACTCTTTTAGTCAATCTTTAAAATCCTTGACCAAAGGGCGTCGAAGGAAAAACTCGCTCTGTCCATGCTCTATCCTTAACCACACAACCACACAATTAACGGCTTATTACGTCCTATCCTGCCACGACACGACTTCTGAGGCCCTACTTTGAAAAACGAAGTTTGACGCACAGAGGCCCTGCTTTGAAAATCGAAGTTCGAATTACGATAGCTCCATTCCTCGTCATTCGAGACTAAATCGAGAGAAAGAGATGGAGCTAACGTAACTTCGAACTGATTTTCAAAGTAGGGTCTCAGGTTCGAAGTTACGTTAGCTCCATCCCTGTCACGCGTCACTTGAGACGAAATAGAGAGTAAGGGATGGAGATATTTATCTTTACCCTCGTCGCTCGTCGCTCGTCGCTCGTTTACCGCCGCCGTACCGCCCCACCACCGTCGCACAAAGTCGTATGATCAGCCGAGGGCGGTAAGTCTACTACTAGACATCATGTGACACATTTATTTATTACGATCAAATTACGACAATATTGTTTAATCTTTTTTTACAGTTTATGATAGGTGTAGTCAGTTTGTATTGTAGCAACAATGAAACCAACTATTAGATATAGTATTTTTATTTCACTATTAAACACCGTGTACCTGCATGTTAAAAATGTGAAACTATTAAGAATAGATAATACAATACATGGTACTATTACAGATGGAATAATAAATGGCAATATGACGGATGACATCTTTTTATTATCTTTGACTAGCTGCCCGCCAGCGGCTTCGCCCCGCTGCTAATTCCCGACCTTCCCGTTCGATTTTTCTATTTTTTCTTACATATAAACCTTACCCTGATAATATCGAACACAACAAAAAAGAAATCAGCCAAATCGGTTCAGCCGTTCTAGAGTTATGCGCTTACCAACACATTTTGTGATTCATTTTTAGGGTTCCGTAGTCAAACTAGGAACCCTTATAGTTTCGCCATGTCCGTCCGTCCGTCCGTCGTCCGTCCGTCAACAGTCTAGCTCAGAGACTCATAGTACCTACTAGAAAGCTGTAATTTGGCATGAATATACATATTAGTCACGCCAACAAAGTGGTAAAATAAAATGTTGAAAAATATTTTTTTTTAATGCACCTCCCCTACACGTAACGTGGGGATGCCTTTTTTTTTTCTTGTCTACTTCATAGCGTGGGGTGTCGTTGGATAGGTCTTTCAAAAATATTGCGGGTTTATGTAAACAATTTTTCGACTCAGGGATCCGTTTATGAAATATTAAGCTTTAAAGCGCTATTTTTTGTTAGAGTCAAGTGCCCCCCCCCCCCCCTTACAGCCAAAACTACAAATACTAAAAATCTGAAAAAAATCTTCAACGAAAGCGCATATACAGGGTGTCCCAAAACTCAACGATAATCCGCCAAGGGCTGATAGAGCAGCTAAAAAGCTATCGATTTAACACCTATGTATGTTCAGCGATTTTCGCTAGTTTCGGAGATATTGATCATTTTAATCTGAAATTTTGTAATTTTCCCTTATGCCCATGTCACGAAAAATCATTAATTTCGTTATGTATTTCATAAGTTTTTCAGTGGTATCTTACATAATTATAATCATTACGAATTGGCGAAGTTTTTAAACCTATTTGCCCGTTTATTTTATCAGTATTTTTTTTAAGTAATCACATAAAGTTTGTTTCTCCATACTAGGTGTCCCAGTGGTTGCTTTTCACTTTGTATGAAAAAAACAACTTTAGGTGATTACTTAAAAAAATACTGATAAAATAAACGGGCAAATAGGTTTAAAAACTTTGCCAATTCGTAATGATTATAATTATGTAAGATACCACTGAAAAACTTATGAAATACATAACGAAATTAATGATTTTTCGTGACATGGGCATAAGGGAAAATTACAAAATTTCAGATTAAAATGATCAATATCTCCGAAACTAGCGAAAATCGCTGAACATACATAGGTGTTAAATCGATAGCTTTTTAGCTGCTCTATCAGCCCTTGGCGGATTATCGTTGAGTTTTGGGACACCCTGTATAACGAATTTTAAACTATCACGGCTAAGTAGACATGATTAGTTCCTGAGATACAGGCGACTAAAGTGTTTATACCTATCAAAATCGCCTATGATAACTTTGATAGAAAAATTGTTAACGAGGCACAAATCGAGCGACAGCCGCGCTCATAAGCGCGAGCGCCTAGATGCTGTTCGGACGTGCCCCGGAATGCTACCTACAAGTTTGCGATTTGCGATCTGAAAGTTTACAAATTTTCGATTAGATTATTGATTTGAGTTGAGTATCGTTTGGGAAACTTAAAATTCTATTTACTTACTGGACCTTTTTTTTTTCAATTTCTATTAATTACTATATAAAAGATTTAACTTTTACTGTAATTTAAAGTCGGTTTGAAGCAGTTTAGATACCTAACTACCTACATAGGTATACTGATCTCACACTTAAAAGCTTGGCTCTTGTTTGAGATATTATACACGGTGTTTTTTTAACCGTCTTATAGCCGAAGCCCACTTAACGTATCCAAAACGTACTTATCATTCGCGAAAAAATAAAATGTATTAGTTAAGTTACGCACAAGTTAGGCACCTACGAACTACCCGGGTGAATGAACTTCGCACCGCGCGCGACACAGGATGTTTCAAACCTAATGTATGTAAGAAAAACTTAACTAATACATTTTATTTTTTCGCGAATGATAAGTACGTTTTGGATACGTTAAGTGGGCTTCGGCTCTAAGACGGTTAAAAAAACACCGTGTATACGAATTTATAAGAAAAAGAATCATTACTAAGTAGACTTAATTAGTTCCTGAGATACAGGCGACTAACGGGTTTATACCTACTAAAAATCATCTAAGACAGCGCCAAAAAACTTTAAATTGAAAATTGGTTCATACATGTTGATTTTTGAGATAGTTTTTTGTGTTTGTCGTTACGGCTTCGGAACCCTACACTGAGCATGGTCCGACATGCTCTTGCCCGGTTTTTATATTATAGATTAACTGGGTAGCAAACAAACATTTTGCTTTCTGTATGATAAATGGGCGTCTACAATGAGGAAGTGCCAGTGACTATACAATACAATCTCTCTAAATGTATTAATATAGCCTACATGATCACGTCGTGGCATCATTTGGGAAACCTGGGGCCCTAATATGGCTGCGATTATCGCGTGACAAAGTTTAGATAAGGCATCCGTCACCGTCTGACACGTTAATAAGTACGAAAGTGGTTACTGCCGATGGATCGAACGTATAAGGCTGCTTAATTGAAAATGCTCGCGCCAAAATGTATTTTGTTCGCTCTGTCGGGACTACCTAAACTCGCCGCTGCGATTCCGCTCGTTCGTCCGCCCGTCCGTTGTTTTTGAGAGAATAACACCCCAGTACGTTCTGCACACGTTGCCGTTTTGCTATTAAGACATTTTGTTATTTTCTATTAAGACATTTTGCTATACAAAGAAAACTACTTATACATAACTAAGTCCAATCTACAACCAGGCATTCTACTATTCAGACGTTTTTCACAATTAAGCAACTAAGATCTTATGAAACTAAGTCGTTATACTTATATAGTCGTTAAGCAATCTAGTCCTACTAACCTAAACCGTCGCTAATACCCATCAACACGTTATGGAGTGATTGACTATAATCCTCGTCGTACCTTAATTTCCTAGAAAACGTTAAGAAAACTGACGAGCCCTTTTGGGTACTTTGATGTTTTTAGTCTCTTGAAACAACCCCAACTAAATATTTCCAAAAGTTACCCAACTTTTATGCAATCTCTCTTAAGTAAGGCACCCCACAGATGATCAATTTATTTGTGCAATCACAACTATGGTGTCACGTCACATGTCACAATGCCTCAGTGTGTTTCCTTTCCAAAAACTGTAGAAATTATTACTGTAAGAAGAATGTCAGGGGCGGAATATCATGAATTCTTTCGGTAAGTAAATGTCGATTCGTAATATAAATGAATAAATATAGTCCTTCAATCCCTGTTCCATTCAGCCGAAGATTATATAGTGCTTTTCTCAAGCAATGCAAGGAAATATTAAAAGTACATTACTGCAATCTTACCATGGCCATCTGAAGATTGCAATATTACTATGGCAATTTCAATACTGCAATCTTGCGATGGCAATCTTAAGGCTGCAATCTTACGATGACCATCTCAAGATTGCTATATCACGATGGCAATCTCAAGACTGCAATATCACAATGGTAATCTCAATATTGCAAGCTTACAATGG
Source organism: Acleris laterana (assembly GCA_963966035.1). Taxonomy (NCBI): domain Eukaryota; kingdom Metazoa; phylum Arthropoda; class Insecta; order Lepidoptera; family Tortricidae; genus Acleris; species Acleris laterana. The sequence goes on along the minus strand of OZ014439.1, from coordinate 15,454,144 downwards.
CAATATCAAGATTTCAATATCACTACGAAAATCTCAAGACAGTAGGTACATATGCGGGCTATGGCTTGACCTTCGTTGGGTTTGACGAAATAGCCATCCGGAGATCATTTGAATGGAATGGCAAAAACTATGTTGGCTTTATCAACTGTGGTAACCAACTGGAAAGCGATGTTCTGCCTGTAGCTAAATAAGTTTTAGTATTCATGCTCCCCTGTCTAAATGGCATCTGGAAATTTCCGGTGGGTTACCGTTGTACCTAAACGGGGTCTTCGCTGAACAAAAAGAGCCGAAAAGTGTATTGATTTGGTAAGCGAATGCGGTCTTTATTTCGTTTCAGTTCCATTTAAGGGGTGTCCAGCAAATTTTGCTATGGCAAAATTATTGGGATGTCAGTTAATCAGAATGTTTAACACATTGTTTGATATCATTTTGCGCAATTTAAATGCACATGGTTATAAAAAACTTCTAAAACTTACCAACTTTGAAAACGTTAAACAATTTTTAGAGAACATTGTTGTGTATATCTTTGAAAACGGGAACAGCAAATATTTTAATCTCAAATAGAAAAACATGATTTTTGGGATTCATAAACTCTATAAGAATTAAGTACCTACCTACATGGTTTTCATTCGAGGAATATGTAAAAACCAATAAATTGGATATTTTGTCGACTTAGCTACGATTATTTGGAGATTTTATTCAGTGCCATTAATACTAACGTTGGGTTCAACAATAACCCTACTGCCAATCAATTCCAATCTTCATATAAACAATGATATTTTATATTTAGATAGGTACATTATGCTCATACTAAACGCATCACAAAGCCTGAAATTACAACGGATCATAACCGAATGAACAATGTTGGGAATGAGAACGTCACTGAAGAGACCCTATGTTGAGTTCTGCGAAAGCAATGATTTGTAAAATGTTGAGAGCACATACGAGTGTAGTTAGTCGACTCCCAATTCTGACGCCCAGGGGGCCTAATATGGCTGCATTTATCGCGTGACAAATTTTAGATAAGGCATCCATCACCTTCCGACACGTAAATAAGTGCACGTGTCAAAAAGTGACGGATGCTTTATCCACATTTGACACACGATATAGACGCAGCCATACTAGGCCCGCAGTAGATCTCAGCCACGCCACGCACTACGGGCAGTATTACTTTAGGAAGACTGGAACCAATATATAAAAACCGGGCAAGAGCATGTCGGACCATGCTCAGTGTAGGGTTCTAAAAACTATCTCAAAAAACATGTATTCGAACTAATTTTATATTTAAATCTTAGATGATTTTTAGTAGGTATAAACACTAGACGTCTGTATCTCAAGAACTAATTAAGTCTACTTAGTAATGAAAATATTTTTCTGATTTTTAGTACCTATTTGTAGTATTGGCTATAGGGGGTGGGAGTTTGAAAACTTGACTCGTAACAAAAATTAGCGCTTTAAAGGTTTTTTCAAGATTTTATTATACCACTTTGTTGGCGTGACTAATACTGCCCTCCTATGGAAAAAAGACACATCTACTACATGAATTGTATTGTACTTCCAGCCTCATTACCTTTGAGAGTTTAATATGCTTATATGCATTAATTCCACTTGTGCCTTTTCTCCGTAGGCGGGCAGAATATACTCGTATGTATATTCATGCCAAATTACAGCTTTCTAGTACCAATTAATGAGTCTCTGACCTAGGCTGCGGACGGCCGGACGGACGGACATGGCGAAACTTTAAGGGTTCGTAGTTTGACTACGGAACCCTAAAAACCAGAAAAGATTACAACTCATGACGAGGCGAAATGGTCCTAGACCTCAGCCTGTTCAAAAAAGAGACAAATTAAAAAAAAATAACATTGACAGCATCTATCAATCTCAATGTCAAAAAAAATCCGCCCATATCCTATAATCTGTGAATCCGCCTGATTCCGCGTGATTTGTTGTTTTTTGTAGTTTTTTTTATGTTTATTATTGCTAAATAGAAAAAGAGACCGCCATAAAAAAAGAAATTGAATTGTTTATTAATAATGATTTTTAAATTACCTTTAAATAATTCAATTTTTAGAAAATGTGGTATTAAACTACGTTAATCTTGTTTTTTTAAAGAAATCAGATAAGAAAACATGTTTTAGATGACATCATACATATCATTATATTAATGGGGTGTTCATCGAAACTTTATATTCCTTTGTTATCGTTATCACATTTGCGTATTTCGCATAGCTTCATTCGCAAATCTGCCGTCTACACAGCAAGAATGCCATCCCATCGTCAAGCCTTGCTGCTATCTTCTTCAAATTGCGAGGGTTACACCATTCTAACATTCGCAAAAAAAGAAATAACTGCCTTTCTCCAAAAGTAAGTATAAAATAAACTAACAAATCAAATAACATGATGCTTTTTTATGTTTTAATCATGAAGTAAATTGTTTTAGAAACAATGTGAAAGAACTGATATTTGTGCCATATGCTCAAAACGATTTTGATGGCTACACAAACAAAATTAAGCAAGTGATTGATCCGTGGGGGTTTAATGTGACTGGCCTGCATACATACCCTGATCCAGTATCTGCCATCCATTTTGCTCGGGCAATATTTGTGGGAGGGGGAAATACTTTTCTACTTTTAAAGCGTTTGTATGAAGCAGACTTGGTTAGCGTTATTAAAAAAAGGGTTGATGATGGCTGCCTCCTGTATATAGGTAGCAGTGCTGGAACAAATGTAGCAACAAGAAGTATTCAGACCACAAATGATATGCCTGTTATTTACCCTCCTACATTTAATGCAATATCCATTATACCATTTAACATAAACCCCCATTATATTGACCCTGTGGAAAATGACAAGCATAAAGGGGAAACAAGAGATCAAAGAATTCAGGAGTACTTGCAGATGTATCCTTATGCCCCTCCAGTACTAGGTTTGCGTGAAGGATCTATATTATATGTCTGCCAGCATCAATTGATTATCAAGGGAGTAGCTGGTGCTGTTCTTTTTAATAGGTGAGTATACCTACTAATCTTTTAGATAATTTCTGTAAATATCTTGATAATAATTCCAATTTGTTTTTTTAGGGATTCCAAGAAGATAGAATTGGAAGTTGGTCAAGATGTGTCATTCTTATGCCAACTCTTAGAATAACTTAAGTTCAGCATAGTTATTTAATGTAATACAAACAAAAAAAAAAAGGTTTTTTAAAGTCACATTCTACTTGTATGAATTGTAAATTCACATTTTTATAATACTCTAGTTTGTTCGGTTATCACTGAAAATAAACATTTATTATTAACTTTACTTTTAATAGTATTGCAAGAGCTATCTGTTTTTTTTTCATGTTTGGTGTGAGTGATTATGGTTGATTACAACTTCTGTGGCCTTAGACAAGATGTATTCTGCAAATGTAATCAATAATGGTTTGACATAAGCTGCCGGTTGTTCATGTGACACACTTTTATGTCAATTTCATAAATTTTGACACTTATCAAAAACCCTTAATGCATTATTTGCAAAGCCCGGGTTGACAGGAGCAATTATGTACTCAGGTCTCAATAGTGTGAGGAAACATTTTATAAATGGATATGAATAAAAAAATATGATGTATTGTACCACCATTATGTCATTCCAAATTTAAATTGCGTTAATTGCATGTTTTACTTTCAATATAATACATTGATTCCCTATTAGGCAATGTTTTTAGAGGTAAATATTTATGATAATTTTTAAGTAACGCTCCAACCATTACCTACATTGCCAATCTGACGTCTGTTGGCATCTGTGGTGTTGCTGATTGTAAATTCTAGTTCTAGCATTTGCAAGTTCAGTCTTGATTTGGTGTATTTTCTTCTTAAATGCGATGTCTAAAGTAGTTTTTCTTAAAACTGATTCATCGGGAACATATTATGTTTACATACATACATAAACTCATGCCTTCATTCCCAGAGTGGGGTTGGCAGAGCTACAGAATTACCTACAACTCTATATTATGTTTCATTACTGAATTTCCGGATATGCATTTGGCAATGAAATTAATGAAAATGGGGTTCCCAACCTGGGTCCAGAGGATGTTGCAAGCCAAAATTAACTTAACAGTTTAGGGTTGAAAACATTTTGTGTATTTTGTTGAAACGCTGCTGTGCCTTAGGCTTCTGATGTGTGTTTGTATGGACAATTATTTTGGTTTTACGTTTTTTGCTAAATATTTTTTATCTTGATATCTTCTATACATTCCGCATGATCTGCTACCCATGTACGTTTAGGAGTTCCGGTGGCCATCTGTGGTCTAAATCATCAGTTCCACTTCACCATAACATGCTTTCCTAGAGCGTATACACGAGTTACAATAAAAAATACCAAAATCGCTATAGGTGTGCCTATAAACTGAAGAGTTCCGTCGATTCCTCATGGATTCCATCATCAGATCTTAATTTTGATAAGAACGGGACGGGAAGCACCAGTTTTGAAATAAATAAGTTTCTGTCAAAAATTTCATTTTTGTGACAAGCTTTTGTTGCCTACTACTTTTTTGGAAAGTCATCTACACGTCAAGACAATTCTAACAAGCCCTAACACGACGGGCTTACCATGTAGTTTAGGAGTTCCTATGGCCACCCTCAGTCTCCATCATCAGATCAGCTCGATGGTACTATAATATAGTATTGTCATCAGAGCTAAAGGCGTATGCCAATTTTCAGCTTCATCGGAAACCAGGAAGTGGGTCAAATTTAACTTGCAAGATTTGACCCTTACCATACATACATACATAAGTACATACAAGTTAAATAAAAGCTTTTAAAAAAAAACCATCAAAATGATTTATTTACCCAGCCGAAGGTTCTGAGGTAACAACAAAAAACAGATGAATTGAGAACCTCCTCCATTTTTGAAGTAAAAAAAAACCTCTAGAAAGAAAAAATAAGTATTGGCCCTATAAGTTTAATTAAAAGTAGGTAAGTATTAATATTTTGATTCTCAAGCGTTCAAATCTATTCAAACTTACAATACTTACTATTTTTTAAACATTTTTTATCTTTAATTTCAGTCAAATCTCTATACCAGAACTCTATTAAGTATGAATCAAAACTTTTGATATGTTAGTGAGTGAGTTAATCAACTTCATTTTTTATCTATTCAGATTATTGAAATTACCCCATCACTTGCCCCCAAACTGAGCGTTAGATAACGGGGTTTTAATAATTACCACTAATTTACATCATTAACACTTGTCACTTTCTAATTCGCTGATTTTCGTACAAAGTGACAGCACGCAAATTAAGGAGACTAATTTAAATTAACGTTGGTGCGTTGGTTGGCGGTTGGGCGTAAGATAAGACTATAGACCGATATCACTCAACTGCTGGGCCTCTATTCAACGCGATAAATAGTATATTATGCAACTAGTGAATAAAAGACGGATTTAATGCGAGGGCCATAGATGACTCTCGAGCAAGTGAAGGATACTAACGACTGAATCACGACCGCAGGGAGTGATTCAGGATGATTGAATCACGAGCGTAGCGAGTGATTCAAGTGTTAGAATCCTGAGCGACGCGAGTGATACATGGCCCTCGATATAAATCCGTTTTATTCAAGAGTTGCATACTAAACTTTATACCATGACTACGAGAAAAAGAAAGATTTAAGCGAAAATAGATATTTAATGACGAAAAATGGAAGGTAAAATTAATTAAAATGCACATTAAAATTGGAACAAATGTTTTATTTATTAAGAAACACTAAATTTTATGTTCGTACAACTTTCAGTATTCAAAATGGCGCCAATTTATTTTTCCTTGTATTTTTCACAGAGAGAAAGGCAAGACATCGATCCATACAGCCTATGGCGCCAATTTACCTACTAATGACAGCAAATAACACAAAACTTTTTTAATGCTAAACTCTTTGTGGTTAATGACGACCAATCAAATCTCGAGGAGGAGTTTGTATCGCGTATTTTATGTTCTAAATTCAAACACCAAAATAGTGAGTAAAAGTGCTTTTTATTCACTGTTTTGAGTGAATAAAATAAGCCTTTAATAGGGGGAATGGTATAAACAATATTACTTTTGACGTGGTATTGTTTTTAACTCGGCCGCTAATATTTCCTTCAATGAGGAATATTCTTCCTGATTGCCGCCTAATCGCCACCAGTGGTGGCAATGAGGAATATATTTTTCCTGATTGCCGCTAGTGGCATTTGTTTTCTTCATTGCTACCAGTGCTATAGGTTTATTTAAATATACTTATAGTTAATCGTCTTTTTATATTGGGTTTTCAGGGCCTGTAAAAATAAAATAACAAGGAAATGCTTACTTAATTTTATTTGTCCTTGAAATAAGTTTAACATATGTAACCATTAAGTAACGCTACCGATAATGTTTTTGAGCGAACGGCAAGGTAAGGTCTGGTACAATTCAACCATTATAATTTCTCACAAAATGCTAAGTATAGACTGGTAAAGATAGTAAAAAAATTAAGGCGCAGTCAGAGAGAAATTAGCATCTTATGCCAATTTTTACCAGTCCTCTGGTGGTCTTTCATCTTTTGTCTCATACCATCATGTGTCGAATAAAGTAAAAACGCTTGTACACCAATTGTCGGCAGTGAACGCGTTTCCGCGTACTAAAACGTCACTTTTCTGGCAAACTATGTTCTCTTATTCAAAGCGTGTAGGTAAGTACTTGATTTTTGCAAGTCATAGACCCTTAAAAACTGTTGATAACTTGGCTGAACTACTTGCGTTGTTGAAAAACAGATTTTCGTTTTAACAACCATGTTAGTAGTTCATTTTTAAAATCTAATAGAGTTTACCGCCGTACTCAGAGACCATTAAAAAGATAACACAATGGGGGAAACAACGATTTTACGCGGAAAAAGTCAACATCTTTTAGTCTAGACACAATGCAGTACAAGCTTGTCCTAAATCTCATAATATTTAAATAAGACTAAGGAAATAAATCCAGGGAGGACATTTTATAACAAAAGGTAAGCAACAATTTTACTTGACTAGTTTATTAGTAGACTACATGATGATGATATGATACTAACCCATTACATTAACTCTAAAACGTAACTGTAAACATTTCCGATTCGCTTTTGAAAAGCATTATAAACCTGTCAGTTCACTTCACTTTTTATCAGTACCAAATACACCAGAGCAGTCAAGTTATCCCATATCTGAAAGATACATTATCCTTTTTGACATTGACACTTCCTTAACACTTCACATGAGCGAAATTTAAATAAATACGATTTAGTACAGTCATTTCATATTTTGTGTGGAATATGTTTTGCATTTGATGTCTGGTTCATATGGTAGGTATATTGAATTTAACACCTGTGTCAGCCAGTTGCGGAGGCTTGCATGAGTAGAGCGCGCGCGGCATGGAAAAGCGATGGCTGAGGAGCCACTCGAGATTGGCCAGTACGCTCCGCTGGAGGCAGATGGCACAAGTACCGCCTTAGCGCCAAATCCCGACGAGCACTGAGAGCCCTAGTGATCTCACAACCAGATCCAAATAGCACAGCCCGCTGACGTTTACGTTTCTCAAACGCCACCTATAAAGCAAAAGTAATGTGGATTATTTCTTTGCATCACCTACTTCACCTACTGTTTCAACAGAATTAGTTAGGCCAAATACCTGAATAGCTGCAACAGGATGCAAAGAATTTACGTCTGGTGTAGAAGGTGATTGGTCATTATCTTCATCATGCTTCCCATTCTGAATTTCACAGAGATGTTCAGAGCTTGGTTCAATTTTAGCAGGTTGTTCAGACTGCAAACTGGCTGCATTTTTATGAAGTATTTCTTGCACGGTATCTTTACCGGCCATGTGTAGAGAAAGACCAAGACGCGCTAGAACTCGTTCCGGTTTCCAACGATCCCGAGCGCCTCCAATGGGCGCGGTTTGTTCTCGCCGATTAACATCTGCCACCAGGCTCGCCCAGTCCACACCAAGAGCGTCTCCTAATCCAGCTGCAAATCAACATACATGTAATTGTAAATTTTCTCCTTATGCCAAAATATGGTTGGCCTTGCAAATATTATATCACTTAAAATGGGAGACCGGTAGCAAATTTTACCAATTTAAGTTAATCTGTAAAAAAGTAAGTTCTCAAAACTGTTAACAAACCTCTGGTTCGCTCCTCTTCAAGTTCACCATCAGATATTTCTTCAAAATCTAAATCTGTAACATCTTCCTCATTCTTGGCACCGTGGGATTCCTTTTCATCCCCAGCTCCACTAGTATCCTTAAAAGAAAGTTTGGTTAATTACTTAAACGCTATCATACTATTGAAGTACGAAAATAAACCACAATATTTTGTCATTTTACCTGTGTTGATTCTTTTTCAGATCCTTCAGTTTTAGGAATAATTTCTTCAGGTTGAGCCACTTGACTATCTTCATCCATAGATGGATCAGCCATCTAAAACAAAAACATTTTATGACTGCATAAGTATCTCGCCTTCAAACCCTGTTTGAACCAAAAGTGCCATACCAGTGTATAATCTGTGTCAGAATGACGTATGGGAGTGGGCGTGTACAAATAATTCCTAAACTAACTCTACCTTTGGTACTAACTTATAGGTACTTTGGTATCAATATTCAGATAGGATTATTTTCGAAATAATCTTTTTTTTTTGCTACAATATTTCGTAATATTAAAAAATCATAAAAAATACTAAATATGAATATTTTCAAAATTGCTTTCTTGGGGTTGGATGCATATCTACATATAATTTTAGGTAGGTACCTGTATTTTACAAATAATAATTCAACCATATCATGTCTGGAGGAGCCCTAAACTTCGTATGTTTTGAAAATGATTTTTATTTTAATTTAAAATAAGTGACTGAAATATAGTAACATATATTTTTAGAATTGGCTTAGTAAGCCCTTTCATTAGATACCACACAGGGGTAGGTCACGGAAAAAAAAAAAAAAACCCATACAAAAACAATATAACGTCCTAACTCCTCATTTTTGTTTTTTTTCCGTGCTGCTGTTCAAATTGATTCCTATGGCCTAACTAAACCAATCGTTCAGATTTTCATGCTTTTAACACCATTTGCAGAACTTTGCTGAAATTCGGGATGTACCGCTAACATTATAAAAGTTATTGGATTGTTTTCGTGCACAAAAAACAAGGCTGCGCTCCAATCTATATTCCCCCTTTTCGAAATCGACTGCCTGGAATTTCTTTTGGAAGGTTTATGGACTCTCTAGCAGTATGGCATGTGGCACCATTTTTTTTTAACCATATCCCGGACGACTCTTCTTGGAAATTCTTGCAAGCTTGAAACCATCTTGCAAGCTTGGAACCAAGAACTCTCTTTACATGTCGCAATAATTGAGCACTCTCACAGTCACCGCGCGACCTCCTTCGTCCTCAAAAAAGTATGGCCCGACAAAAATCTATGCTGATATTGCAGCCCACACGACAAACCTAGGGTTGTTGAATGGACGTTCATGCAGTTGCTGGGGTTTGGTCTCGGACCAGAAACGACAATTTTGTTTATTGATGTAAAAGTTAAGATGAAAATTCGCATCGTTACTGAACAACAAAATAAAACAGTTGTTAATAAATAAAACCGAATGATCCAAATAAAGTTTTTCTTTACGAAGAAACAAAAAGTCGTTTACAAAAGTTGTCTATAAAAAGGGGTGGTAGCGAATTTATTATAATGTCTTTTATTGAAAAACGACATCTTATTATTACTTATTCTAAATGTGTGTAATAACACTGTCGTGTTATTACAAAAACCTAAGCACTTATTTACTTAATGTGAATTCATAGATAACCGTAAATTAATCATAAATTTGTTCTCTTGACGCCCAGAGCCTGGTTTCTATTGCAAGTCGATTGTTGCGGATTTTGCTGAACTGATACACGAACACAGTGCCCAATGTCACAATGTCGAGCGATCTCGCTGAGCCCGGGCGTCCATAATTCGTTTTTTTTCCAACCGACCCAGTTGTTTCGAATATTCTGACCCATTTGCGTATCTGATTACTAATGCGTCAGAATGTATGGGATACAATTTTCCAAAAGTTTCACGTATCCCAAACTATTTTACTCAATTTATCATTTGGCCAAAAATCATAAGTCGAAACAACTTTTCGCAATTTACAATACAATACAAAACATTTTATTGCATACCAAACAAAAACATTACAGAGAAACAGTACAATGAATAATAACACAGGTAAACAACAGGCTGTCTTATCGCTGATAAGCGACCTCTTCCAGACAACCTTAGTAGGGATAAGGTTGGATTAGAAGGCCATTTTCTCAGTAATCCATTTTTTGGTCATGTCATGTTCCAGTTTACCAAATTTCATGTAGTCGAATGGCAGTTGGCGTAAAATATTTTACGCATCGCAAAATAAAATAAGGCAAATGTTTTTACTGTAAGGAGGTTAAGAGAGTTATTTCCGTGACACAGCTGCCGAATGAATTTAAATCAAATTTCAAATTTAAAATGTCGAACGGTCTTAAGTTTTTCACCCATAATAGCGATCGACAACACGGCTTTAAATAAGTTAAACGTTCTAAAAATACTTACGTCTTCTCTGTTTAGAATATCGTCAGGATCGTCACTAATCTCACTGAGGTCATCGGGTATAGGTTTGTCGTCGACGTCCGCGTCCGGGCGCGGCCCCGAGGCCGCAGGCTGCGTCGCCGGCGCAGACTCCTTCGCACCAGCCTCAGACTCATTTCGCTGCGGGCGCCGTTTGTTGCCATCTCTCATATCTAATCTCATACCACGGTAGTCATCTAGAAACAAACCATAATTTCTTCATTAAATGTAGTACAAGAATGACATTATTAATTATCTGTACGAAATTTCGATACTATTGTTATTTTATCTTTTGTGTCTCTAAACTTACCATGCATACGACCACGATGTGGCCCAGATGGGTGACCTCTGTGATGCCAGCCTTCCATATCAGTTTCTTTGTCACCCCACTCGTTCATCTGCAATAATGAAATAAATCAATATAAATAATACATTTTAGTACAAAGGACAAGGAAATGTGTCAAGTAAATGTTTGAAGCAATACGAAACACATACCAAAATGCGGATAAGGACAGCCAAGGAAAATATGGGAGAGGATAAAACAGGTATTCTGATAGTTTCTGTTATAGTAATCAATTGGTTGGTACTGGTACAGGGTTTGGTAGTAAATGCTCACCTAGGAAAAGAAATCATTCGTCACTGTTATCATAAACTTATATTTAAGAAAATAACATTAAATGAGACGTATTATAATACCTGGGGTTCATGTAAAGGCCAGTGCCGATCTCGACCCCATTCTCCTGCAGCGCGATAATCTTCGTTATCCCAATCTTTATGGTAGTTGCGATCTCTGTCCATAGACCCAGAGCGACCTTCCCAGGAGCGATCGCGGTGCGGACGGCGATCATCGTAACCTGGACAAAAATTGGCCAATAAGCATCTTCTTAATTATTCGAACTCCAATCAACACATATTTTTTAGACTTGTAAGAATGAGAAGATTCATAACGACACGAGATACACCCTGTAGTAAAAAAATTTACGTGACGTAATTTACCTGTAAATTTGCTTCAAGCTGTATATACCACTCCCAAAGCCAATAGAAGAACATTTGCCGTGCTTTACTATTTTTAGGTCACTTATGCGGGCGCGAATGTATTAACCTTAACCGTTTTATATAGTTATGTCAAGTTATGCCAACTTGCTAATCACAAGTTTATGAGTCATAACATAATCATAAATTAAGCAGGCCTGGTTAATTGCAATGTTTGGCCACTTCGGAAATATATTTAATGGTATGAATCACGTCATATTCCGTTTAGGTTCACTTCGTCCACACTCCCACTTTGTCAACTTCCTAGTTCATCAGCAATCCCATTTCGTCCACAATAAATTCCCAATTCGTCCACTTCCCACCTCGTCAACATTCCCATTTCGTCCACTTCCCATCCCGTCCACACTCCCATCCCGTCCACACTCCCACCTCGTCCGCATTCTCACCCCGTCCGTATTCTCACCCCGTCGGCTTTCCCATTTCGTCCACAAACCCAAGACACCCATTTTAAAATAATACACCCGAATTGTTTTTTTTTTAAGTTTGCTCCAGTTCCAGGGCCTACCCTGTATATTACGGACACAAGTACATTTTGATATTACAATGGTGTATTTTTTTTTCTATAACAATTTTTTCTGGACAAAATGTGAATGTTGACCAAGTGGGATTGTGGACGAACTGGGAATATGAACAAAACGGGAAGTTGACTAAGTGGGAATTGTGGACAAGTGGGCATATGGACGAAGTGGGAACACGGGTGAAATGGGAATGTTGTAGAAGTGGGATTACTGACGAACTAGGAAGTTGACAAAGTGGGAGTGTGGACGAAGTGAACCTAAACGTCATATTCTTACCCATGTCAACACCACGATGATCACCCATTCGTTCAGCATACATCCTATCTTCATCCTCAGGGTAACCTCTAGATGGGCCAGGTATATCATATCCAGCATCATAATGCCTATCCCTGCTGTAACCTGGTGACCGGTCGTCTTCTCTCGGTTCGTCATAGCGATCATCCATTCTTTCATATTGATCTATCCCATGACCACGATCGTAGTTACGTTCCATACCAATTTCGTAATCACCCGGTTCTCGATCTAAACTACCGATTCTATCCCTCTTGCTAGATCTATCCCGTTCTAACCTATCCTGCTTGCGACCTCCTCTTTCAGAATGAGTGTCTTGACGATCTTTAGAGTTTGTTGAATTCTTATCTGTTTCAAGAGCCCTGTTAGATATAGCGGCAAGGGCGGCTAATCGCTCTTCTGGTCTAGGCAACAGTCTCTCCATAGGCTTGTTTGGTTTTTCGAGGCCTTTATCAGGCCCCCTGCTACCGAGCCCTCTATCACGGCCTCTACGTTTGCTGTCATCACGTTTGTTGCCCTCTTTATTTCTTTCACGCCCTCGGCCTTTTCTATCATGCCTCTCTTTATCATCATGTTTTTCTTTTCGCCTCTCTAATGATCTATCTTTATGGTCACGGGCTCTGTCACGATCCTTACTGGTAGATCGTTTCCTATGTCTTTCAGCACTACCTTCACGTTTAACTTGCTTCTTTGGAGAAACCGGCCGACTTCTCTCAGAACTTTCTTTACGCCTTGGATCTTTAGGGTGAGAGACATGAGGACGAGGTGATCTAGACTTACCTTTTCTAGGAGATCTGCTTCGACCTCTGGTTCGATCCCTTTCCTTTTCCCGTTCTTTTTCTCTTTCTTTGTCTCTGTCTTTTTCTTTTCTATCTCTATCTTTATCACGGTCTTTAACTGAATGTGGGGAAGCGCTCTTCTTGTCTCTTCTTGTTGGAGATTTACTATGCTTAGCCACAACCTTGGAGAGGCTTTTTGATGAAATTGGTGGAGTACCTCCTGATTTCTTTCCTGGCGACAATGATTTCTTTCCGATAGTCGCTTTTGTCAGTGGCTTCTTTTTTGCTACATCAGATTTCTTTAATAACCTTTCATCTTTCTTCATGTTCGGTTTTTTTGTTTCACTTTTGTCTCTTTTAGCATCAGTTTTCACAAATTTCTTTTTAGGTGGAACATCACCTTCTGATGACGAACTGGAGTTCCTTTTAAGCTTCCCTTTCTTAATTTTTCTTCTAGTCTCCCTATAAGAAAAAACATTTACATTGATAACAGCAATATAAACCTATATATGTATTTCTAGTCCAACTATTGTATCAAGGCCAGCACAAGACACAATGCAAAGCAAGATAAGGCTTTTATCCAGAAAAAGAACCTTTAAGACGAACTGGTAATTAATCTAATGGTATGGAATATAGAAGCCATTTTTCCCACACTTATGGACTTGTGTGGGTGTTCTAGTACTCTAACCTTAGTTAGTCTCTAGGAGTCTTTTAATCCTTCATAGAAATGGGATAGATTGACATTAAAAAAAAAATACTCAAATATGTTGATTTTCTCACTGACTGTCCATTTAATCAAAAATCTGTGAATGTTGATTGTCATCACTTAAAAAGTTAGTAATGGTCTCCTAAGAGCATTTTCTCATGGCAGCAAGGGATCTAGTAGCTGCCTTGACTGCCCCATCTTAACTTTACATCCTGTATACGTTTCACAGATGCCAAAATATGCCATAGACCCCGTAAAGCGGGCTAGTTTCCACAACTACTTACACTTACATCCTTAACGAGGTAAAAATATTTCGAATATCTACATTATATTTAAAAAAATCTAGTATACAGGTAGTAGGTATAATATAGATCTTGCATGGAGGTATGTTTCTTACAGCAAGTAGAAGGAAGAGAAAGCAACCAGGCCATGTGATCCATGTGGCCAAGTGGGATCTAAGCCCTGTAGACATTTACGTTCTCAAGATTAAGATCTCAAGACTGCAATCCTAAGACTCCAAATGCATTGCCAACCCGGAACATTAAGATAGAATGACTCTATACCAGTAATGTGGAAAAAACAATACTGATACAGCATTAGGTTTAAGGATAACATGGTGGTAGTGATCTGGATGAACCTTGAACAAAGTCCCACCACAACTCATCCCTAGAACCTGCATCTACCTCCATCCCTAGTTCTTCCAACAAAAAATTTAAATGCTTGTACAACAGTTTTTGTAGAACACAGATGTTGCTTGTGCAGAATCAGAATTGAAGAGTAAACTGAAAGCAGTTTAGGTGGTTAGTTCCTATACAGCTTTGTGAAAGCCCTGGGCTCCGAAAGGGCTCTGACAAAGAAAACCAGGGTCTGCTCAGTGTTTTAAAAGGGATCTGTTGATAGAAAAATCTAAGAACTAAAAGAAATAATATTAATACAGGCATTGGAATAAAACCATTGCAAGGGAGATACAATGAAATTGACCCTATTTCTTGTATTGAATTTTACAAATAAAAACAGCTATAACATTTTAATGAAATAAATGAAACTTTCAAGTTCATTGAGAAAACTCATTCCAGGTAGTTAATACATAAAGAGTAGAAAAGTAACAGAAAATCTTAGTTGTTATATAAAATAATTATCTTATCCTACCTGCCAGAGGAAGAAGATGAAGAGCTGCCATCAGACGACGAAGAAGAGACGCTGGAGGAACTAGAACTTCGTGAAGAAGAGGAGCTCGAGACGGGTTTCTTTTTCTCTTTTCGCATGTCTTTGCCAGAGTCCATCTTCAGCTGTAACTCAAGCTCCCGCTGAAGCTGTTGCCTTCTTTTCTCCAGCACATCCGTGTCGGCGTATTCTAGGTCATTTTGATCCCAGTTATCAATTTCACCATCGGGACTACGGCCCGACCTCACAACGACTGTGGAATGTAACCTGTTCTTACCATCATCTTTTACTAATCGTTTCTGTTCTCCGTCTTTATTAGCTGCTCGTTGCTTCGAGGGGCTAATCAACGTGTGAGTGGCAGCAAATTTACAGCTTTTACCGTAAGCGCAACTTCCGTGTTGTGCCCACTGTCTGCAATGTTCAGTTGTTTTTTTTACACTAGAGGTTTTCTTAGTTCCGAGACGCTCAAATACACTAGGTCTGTTGGCTAAATCTTTCGTTTTCGGTATCTCGACAGTGATTTTTCTTTTGCCTTGTTTTGACATTATTATAGAAAAACATTGGTCTCACTTAGTAATAGAATTTATAATATAACATTCCCGGCGTCCAACAATCGCCAATCGCCATTACTATTACTTTATTTTTTTCTATTTCTTACCATAGATAGACATTGCTCGATAGATTGAGATAAAACAGAGTTTTAAAAAGTATGTGGCCCGCTTCAAAAAGCCTGCGAACCAAACGCGCGAAAACTGCGTAAGACACACGGCCCCACATTCGCGCGTAACTTTTATAAAACATTAGCCCAATACCACTAATACTGAACAAAATATTACAAACCATGTCCCTGTTACGAAGAATACTCGTCATCCAATATCTTCGTTTCCTGAATTTCTTTTTAACTTGTTTCTTACTTTTAATGTAAACCTAATTATATCGTCGAGCGCGCGAACTACACTGCGAATGTGGAATCAAACAGAATTCACGCAAAGCAAAGCGCCATTCATGTTACTTAGTCTATGGTCGGTATTGGCATTGACATAAGTACGGCACCTATGCTCTTTAGACATATCCTATAATATAATCTGTGACACAGACACAGATTATAACACATTATTATCCAGTGTACAATAGTAGTCTTTGTTCTAATCTGTCTGTCTGCGACAGTCTGCGTTAAGTACATTACATGGCATTCGTGCTTAAAACCAAATAAATTGCCGAACTTGTGTAGGCTTACATTGCCATCTACACAAAAAACTTACCAAAATGCCGTTACTAGATGGCAAAGAAATTGAGATATTTTTCGTAAGTTTGTACAGGTTTTTCTCTGTATTTCAACAAAGCTTAGTACTTTGTGTACTACTGAGCAACCTCAAATCACCGTCAATTCTCTCAAAGAATGCCTATTACGATGTTTCATTAATTTAAATGTTGGTCTTATATTCAATTATTAATTTCAGAGTGAAGAAGATTTACCATATGAGGAAGAAATCTTGAGAAACCCGTTTTCCGTTAAACACTGGCTTAGATACATAGACCATAAGAAAGGAGCACCTAAAAATGAAATTAATATGATTTATGAGAGAGCCCTAAAGGAGCTACCTGGGTCGTTTAAGCTGTGGTACAATTATTTGAAACTGCGCAGATCTCAAATCAGAGGCCGCTGTATCACTGACCCCTGCTATGATCATGTAAATAATTGCTTTGAAAGGTCCCTAGTGTTCATGCATAAAATGCCTAGAATTTGGATGGATTACTGCACCTTCTTGACTGATCAGTGCCGGATAATAGTCACAAGAAAAGCGTTTGACAGTGCTTTGCGGGCTCTGCCGATAACTCAACATCATAGAATATGGCCTCTGTACTTGTGCTTCTTGAAAAAACACAACATCCCTGAAACTGCTGTTAGAGTGTTCAGAAGGTATCTGAAATTAAGTCCAGAAGACACGGAGGAGTATATTGACTATCTTATTTCAATCAATAAACTAGATGAGGCTGCAGTTAAATTGGCACACATAGTAAACAATGAAAACTTTCAGTCTAAGCATGGTAAATCAAATCACCAAGTGTGGAATGAATTGTGTGAATTAATATCTAAAAATCCTGATAAGATACATTCTCTCAATGTAGATGCCATTATAAGAGGTGGACTGAGACGTTACACAGACCAACTTGGGCACTTATGGAATTCTTTAGCAGATTATTATGTAAGAAGTGGTTTATTTGAAAGAGCGAGAGACATTTATGAAGAAGCTATTCAAACTGTCACTACAGTAAGGGATTTTACTCAAGTATTTGATGCCTATGCTCAATTTGAAGAACTTAGTTTAAGTAAAAAGATGGAAGATGTTGCTAAGAAACCAAGCCCTTCTGAAGATGATGACATTGACTTGGAATTGAGACTTGCAAGATTTGAATACCTAATGGAAAGAAGGTTATTGCTTCTTAACTCGGTTCTCTTAAGACAAAATCCTCACAATGTAGCAGAGTGGCATAAAAGAGTTAAACTATATGAAGGGAAACCACATGAAATTATTGACACATATACAGAGGCTGTCCAAACTGTTGACCCAAAACTTGCAGTTGGGAAGTTGTATACACTTTGGGTAGGTTTTGCTAAGTTTTATGAAGAAAATGACCAAATAGAGGATGCAAGGTTGATCTTTGAGAAAGCGACACAAGTAAATTATGCAAAAGTTGATGACTTGGCATCAGTTTGGTGTGAATGGGCTGAAATGGAAATCAGGCATGAAAACTATGAAGATGCATTAAAGCTTATGCAAAAAGCAACGGTATTACCGAGTCGGAAAGTAGCTTATCATGATGACTCTGAAACGGTTCAAATGCGTTTGTACAAGTCACTTAAGGTTTGGTCTATGTATGCTGACCTTGAAGAAAGTTTTGGTAGTTATAAAACTTGCAAAGCTGTATATGACCACATAATTGATTTAAAAATTGCAACCCCACAAATAATCATAAATTATGGGCTCTTTTTAGAGGAACATAATTATTTTGAAGAAGCATTCAGAGCCTATGAAAAAGGTATTGCTCTTTTCAAGTGGCCTAATGTCTATGACATATGGAATACATACCTAAGCAAATTTTTAAAACGGTATGGCGGAACAAAGCTTGAACGAGCAAGGGATTTATTTGAACAATGCCTAGAACACTGCCCTGAAGAGTTTGCCAAGTCTATATTCCTACTTTATGCAAAATTAGAAGAAGAACATGGTTTAGCACGTCATGCTATGTCAGTTTACGAACGTGCCACTACTGGGGTTTTACCAGAACAAATGTTTGAAATGTTTAACATTTACATTAAAAAAGCTGCTGAAATTTATGGTGTACCAAAAACTCGTCAGATTTATGAAAAAGCCATTGAAACATTGCCAGAAGCAAAAGCAAGAGAAATGTGTATACGTTTTTCTGAGATGGAAACACGCTTGGGAGAGGTAGACAGAGCTCGTGCTATATATGCACACTGTAGTCAAATGTGTGATCCCAGAATAACTGCAGACTTTTGGAACACATGGAAAGAGTTTGAAGTCCGACATGGCAATGAAGATACAATGCGTGAAATGCTTAGAATAAAGCGTAGTGTCCAAGCTACATACAATACACAAGTAAATATGATGTCTGCTCAGATGTTAAGCTCAGCCGCTCAAGCAGCGGGCACAATTTCAGACCTTGCACCTGGAATGAAGGATGGCATGAGGATGTTAGAAGCTAAGGCAGCAGAAATGGCAGTTCAAAATAAAGGGAACATTATGTTTGTACGAGGTGAAACACAAGGCCTCAAAGAGAGTGGAGACAAAGTGGTCAACCCTGATGAAATCGATATTGATGAAGATGATGCATCTGGAAATAGCAATGATGAAGATGACGCTGTAGTAGCTCCAGTCCAGAAGAAAGAAATTCCAGCTGCTGTATTTGGTGGACTTGTACCTAGCACCAGCAAAGATAGTGATTAATGAATAATATCATAATTTAAGATTAAGCAACTCAATTATAAAATAAAATAAACAATAGCCTACAAAATGTCAAGTCTTTTAATACTATAAGCCTTGACAAACAACATTGTATTCTTTGAAAACAGGCACCATTTTGTATAATTACTGCAACTCAAATGGAAATTGGTTACCTACCTTATGATATGATACAGGCTAGCAATGTAGCAACTAGTAACCAAAAGTTCCGTCAGGGACAAAATATTCAAAATATGTGTGGAAATATTCCTCTTCCCCCCGACCGGTGATAACCAGATGGGGCACATGGAGAAATGCTGCCTCATATTGTCACGAACATTATGATCAAATTAAATCTGTCATTGACGCTTTAAATCCGCGTGAAGACAGTGCAATAGTTAAAGCGAAGAAAGTTTTCCGCAACCGGAATTTAAAAGTTGAGTTACTATTCGTCGATTCGATACACACTTTAGTATAGTTGCTAGTTCTATAAAATTGTTAGAATATTCAAAACTTAGCCTTGCAGAATGAATCAACATTAAAATTACACCAATGGGGCAAACAAATCTATCTTAAATTAATTAATGAATGAGTTAAAGAAAAACATTTTTTTAATTCAAATCGTAAACCAACTGTCTTAAAGCAAAAAGGTTGAAATACCAGCAAGTGTGAATAAAACTGTTCAATATTTTCAGTACTTGACTTACCTTTCCTCAACCTCAGTCAGTGTGTTAAGGTCATTTACTGCCGCACTCAGAGACGTCAATTAAATTTAATGCTTGATTAAAGTATTTGATGCCACTTTCTTCGCTATAACTCGTAATAGAATAAGACAACACGTCAGTGGTTAGTTATTTAAAATGGAAATTAGGTCCTTACCTATGAAATTGGCGTTTTATATGGAGAATTTTATGAAAACTGTGGATTTCATACATTTAATTTTGCGGATTATTTAGTAACGTCAAATGCAAACCAAACAAAATTCTGTCAGGAATATTGGACACTTCACTTCTAAGCTATATTATACATTTCTTA
The DNA here is from genome assembly GCA_963966035.1 of Acleris laterana. Lineage (NCBI taxonomy): Eukaryota > Metazoa > Arthropoda > Insecta > Lepidoptera > Tortricidae > Acleris > Acleris laterana. Next base: position 15,434,050 of record OZ014439.1, on the reverse strand, counting down.
ATTACGTGAAAATAGTTAGCTTCATAAAACTCTGCGTAATTGAACACTTGAGCTCGCAGCACATGAAAAGAGTTGAGTTCACACTTTAATTTCACGTGAGTTCGATTGAAAGGTTTGATTTGTTTTAGTTTATTTTTATTAGTAGTTAATTGAATATTTGTATTTATAAAATGTATGAAATAAAATAAGTTTTGACCTTTAATTTTAAACATTATTTTAAAAATGTAACCTTATTAATTGTATCTACATCCTTTGTAACATAGTGTATAAATGAAATTGAAAAAGATTTTGGAAGTTAAAATTGAAATGATTAAATTCCGTACGAAATAAAACACGTAAAAAACCGGGCAAGAGCATATTAGAACATGCTCAGTGTAGGGTTCTAAAGCCGTTACGACAAACACAAAAAAAGATGTCAAAAAACAAGGCTCATATGTATGTATGTAAACACTTTATTGTACAAACAAGAGATAACAATTATAAAATAGACAAAAATATAACAGGGATGTACAAAGGCGAACTTATCCCTTCAAGGGATCTCTTCCAGTTAACCTTTAACGCCTTAAAGCGTAATATTTCATAAATGGATCCCTTTATCGAAACGCTGTGTCCGCCAACCCGCAATATTTTTAAAATACCTATACAACGACACCCCACACTATAGGGTACACGAAAAAAAAATGCAATACATTGTTGGCGTGACTAATAGGCTGCGGACGGACGGACATGGCGAAACTATAAGGGTTCGTAGTTTGACTACGGAACCATAAAAAAGCGCCAATTTCATAAGAACCCAATATTATTATAACAGACGTCAAAGTGTTGACAGCAAAATCCATGGAACAAATTTTAGTAATTTATTCAAACCTATTAATACATTTTTCGTTTTGTTTATAAAAAAATAAAGGTTCAAAGGTTGACGACGCGCTGGCCTAGTTGGTAGTGACCCTGCCTACGAAGCTAGCGGTCCTGGGTTCAAATCCCGGTAAGGGTAGATATTAGTGTGATGAGCGCGAATATTTGTTCCTGAGTCATGGATGTTTTCTATATATTTAAGTATATATTTCTCTATATAAGTATTCATATCGTTGTCTAGTACCCATAATACAAGCCTTGAGCTTAGTTTGGGACTAGGTCAATTGGTGTGACAATGTCCCCTGATATTTATTTAAAATACTAGAAGATGTATTTGTTTGTATTTATTTTTCTGCAATCCGTACTCTGCCATGTAAGTTGTACACATGTTTAGTTATATAACACATAGGTAGGTACTTATTGTGAAAAAACAACCCGCTATCTATCTATTACGGTTCGAAATATACTTACAGCTCTTTTAAGTTAAGACGGACGGATGGACGAGTATTGAACCCTACAATGGAATCACTTGGTTGTGCTATTCCCCTTTCTTTCAATGTTATCAAGGACTTTATCAAGCTACCTACTGAAGTTTCATAATTTAAGTACGGTCACGAGCGTTACTTTGGGACTTTTAGGAAACTCAACCTTATTGTTGTAGAATATCAGATTGACTAAGGTTACCTACCCCGTGTAGGTACCTACAGAGAAACTGGATTAATAGGACAGTTAAATATATGGTCTGGAGTTCTCTCCTGGAGACCGCACTCGCACAACAAAGTCCAAAATCAGGTTATTTCTCGATTCGCCGGATTCTTGTCTCGTCGGATTCTCGTTTCGCCGGAATTTCATATAAATGTGACAGTCAGAACTCTTAATCGTTCACAAGAAACCTAACCCAAAATCGAATTACGGTGGAGGTGGCCGACTTACTTGCTTTATTAAAATAAAAAGAAACCGGTCAGGTGCGAGTTGGACTCGCGCACCGAGGGGGTTTTTTTTTTATGGCATAGAGAAGACAAACGAGCACACAGGCCACCCGATGGTAAGCGGAAACTGTGACCCCATAGACATTCGCATTCACAAGACTGCAATGCAATCCTAAGACTGCGTTGCCAACCCTGAGGACTAAGATGGAATGCCTCTATGCTAGTCATTTCACCGGCTGTCTTATCCCCAAACCGGAACACAACAATGCGAACACTGCTGTTTGGCGGTAAGTTAATGGATAAGATGGTGGTAGCGATCCGTATGTCCGTATTTAAGATAATAAATAAATAAAACGCAAAAAAAATACGCATTCTGTTATGAACTTTATTTTTTAAACAATAAGGTCCATTTATCTTATATAATAATACCGATTTTTATTTTTTTTGTAATAAATTCCAAAACTGTAAAATTTGACATTTTCATTTTAGTTTTCGCGTAAAATATAAATAGTCATCTTGATATCATGAGTTTGTCCGATTTTTTGGTCCATAAACTTCGGAAATAATGGGGGAACGGTAATTTTCAGGGTTCCGTACCAAAATGGTAGAAAAAGGAACCCTTATGGTGAGACTTCTTTGTCTGTCTGTATGTCACAGCAGGTTTTCTCAGCAACTACAAATGCTATCAACTTGAAATTTGGCATAGTTGTACATATAACTTGTTTGCCCCCATCTGTTTTTAGTAAAAAAAAATAGATGATTGAAAAGTGTTCTAGAACGGGGGTTAAAAAACTAAAGTGATTTGATTACCTATAGCAAATTGGGTACTTTTGATTTATAGCCAAAAATTACAGTTCCCCCTTATCTCTGAAGTTAATTAATAAAAGAATCTGAAAATATCTTGGCATATAGGTGATTATTTATAATTTATCGGAAAAATAAAATGAAGTGTTAATTATCTAGTACAGTTTTTGAGAAATAACAAAAAACGTTGAAAATGTGTATTAAAATTTAGGCTAGTCAGAATGGACCTTATTGCATCTAACATCACTAGGTACTGCAATTTCGCTTATCAACGATGACCTGGCAAAAAATGCGGACTGGTCTTGTCGATTTGGTATATCTGTTAATCCTGCTGAGTAACAGGCCATCATCGTGGGAAGTCCGCTTCAGCTGGTGAAGTTAGATGGCATATCTGTTGCAACGATCTCGTTTAATGGGGCTGTCATTCCCCTGTCGAAACACGTTAAGAATCTCGGTCTTCTCGTCGACTGTTCTCTCTCGTGGGATGGACAGCTCTCCGAGGTGGGTCGCAAGGTGACTGGCACTCTGCGAGCTCTATATCGGTATAAGAATTTTCTCCCAGTAAGTACCAAATCATTACTTGTTCAGGCGCTTGTGCTGCCTGTCATCGATTATGCTGATGTGTCATGTGTGCACAACTAACATCAACCAGGATTTTCTCAACGGTTAGCGTCTCCTTAACAATGGCGTTCGTTTTATTTTTGATCTCCGTAAGTTTGACCACATCTCGTCTTTTCGGCGTCAGCTTAACTGTGTTCCAGTTCGTAATCGTAGATCCCTTAGAATACTGTCCACTCTTTTCTCGATTATTTTTCAACCTTCGACCCCCCGTTTACCTTAAACGTAAATTTACTTTCGTAACTCCCCGTCCAGGGGGTGAACTGCGTTCCTGCCGCTCTCTTAAACTCGCTATTCCTTTTCACCACAATAGTTTAATGTCACACTCTTTCGCCCTTCCGGCAACCCGTCTCTGGAATGCGCTCCCACTTCATATTAGACGAGCCCCTAGCAGGCTTTCTTTCAAGCGAATGCTTCGTAAGGATTTGCTGGAACAAGATGTTGCGTAGAATTTAAGGCTAGCTTGTTATATCTACAGGTTTATATATTAAAGAAGAAAAGAAGAATAGGTTATAGGTGTATAGGTTTGGAAGAGATCCCTTAAAGGGATAAGTTCGCCTTTGTACATTCTAACTCTGTATTGTATTAGATTTTCTGTTTTTTTTTGTGTACAATAAAGTCATATATACATACATATATTATTGTATTTATTTATGTATGGAGTAAAGTACTTAAGTACTTTTTGCGTGAAGTATTATTATTTTGTAAATTATGTTCTTTGCTTTCTGTCTTTCTTTTTCTGTGCACCACTTTTGTTAGTTTCTGTATGATTATGTGGTTGACTGGTAGAGAATGCCATTAGGAATTAAGTTCGCCATTTGAACTGTTTTTTGTCCAATAAAGGTTAAATAAATAAAATAAAGTTCATACCAAAATTAGTATTTTCTTTGGCGGTTACCGCGCTACATATTTGGCTATATAAGTAAATCAAAAAGTACGTCACGTTTTATTCTTTTTTTATGAAATTTGCAGACTGATCCCTTTCATATTATTATGAAATCCCGTTTGCTTTCATCAAATCACATTAGATAATGTAATGTAAATTTCAACCCCACATTCCAGGCCCCTTTTCAAATGTTTAGGAAAATAATTTCAAACTGTTTTTGATAAAAACAGACGAATGCAAGCAAGTTATACAACTATGGCAAATTTCGAGAAGATAGCTTCTGGTTTCAGGAAAAACTGCTTTGACATACAGACAGACAGACACCGAAGTCTCGCCATAAGGTTTAATTTTTAACCATTTTGGTATGGAACCCTAAAAACCGGTTAGACTCGCGTACCGAGGGTTTCGTATTTAATATCTTAAATACTAATATGGTTGGGAAACGCAAAAGCAAATACTACATTACTTACATTCAACTTGTCCCTTTTTCTCAATTGTCCAAAACCTAACTTTAGGTTAGGCTTAGTGGTCCCATAACTGTTTGTCTCACTCCTTTTCGCTTTAGTCAGAAATCATTTACCACAAGTCCGAAACCCCACAAAAGTAGTAGTAGATCCCGTGTCAATAAAAGAGACACAAATATTAGTTCAACAAGCCATTTCTAAAAGAATAACCAGGGGCCCGCTATCAAATTTTGATATTTATTTAGAAAAGCCATCCGATTTACTTTTTAAGTGCTATTTATAAGGGTTACCCTTATATTTCGTTATGCAATAAGAGAGGAATGTCAATTTACTGTTGACAATCTGAGCTTTAGCTCTTTAGGTTTCCCTTATAAATGGTTAGTTTGACAAATAACTAAGTCATGGGTGGTCGGGTCCCTGAGAATAACCCCTCAGTCTAACACCATATAGTAGAAACCAAAATACATATCTAGAAAGAGGTGATTGCATTGTTATAAAATAAAAGCTGCAATTAAGTTTAATTAAATATATATTGAGATTTAAACATTTTGGGAGTGTATACAAGAATAAATTGCCCAAAATGTATGTTAATTGAGAAACCAGCATGTGACTAATCATTTTCAAATTACATCTCTAGGGGGTGTAATCAAATGCAATGAATTGGAATACATACTTTGGTGTGGAGAGTAATTAGAAATACTAATATCATTGTGCACACCTCCAAACATGATCAGTTCTCCATTTCCCTTCACCAGAGAATACATGACAAGTTCCTCCGGGGCCCCAGTGGCTTCCCCCAGGCGCGGGCATAACCATGACACATAATTCATCATGTTACCATTTAAAATTGATGAAATATCTAGCACATGCATAGTTAATGTGTTTCTTTTGATTTTCTTCACTGCTGGTTGCTGTTGCACTGGAATATCAACTTGAGGCTCTTCCTCAACTCTATTCTCTAGATGAGCAATTTGTCTTTGATTAATGAGATCATTTTCTGGAGGTGCAGCATTTACATTATTGTCACAAGCAAAAGCTGCCATCCTATATTTGTTAGCATCTTGTAACTGACGAACTATCTTCACACCTTTATTCTGTAAATAAATAAAATGAATAAATGAATGCCATACACGATACTAATTGTATTCTTAATTATAAATCTTTTTTTTTTATCTGTTTCTCTTACTTTGTTTTTATTCAAATTTCTTCTCATAATTGATGTTTTTTTCCCTAAATCTAAGGCGCTAGCTGATTGGTTGAAGTCTGAACTGGGACCAGCAGCAGGACTATTGCCTTCTAAACTTGCATTTTTATCAGTAGGATTAACGGTTAGTATCCCTCCATGATCATTACTAGGTCCTTGATTATTACTAGCTCCTTGATCATTACTGGCTCCTTGATAATTACTGGCTGCTTGATCATTACTAGGTCCGGCTATAGGTTCATTATTGGGATTGATTTGTTGTTGTCTTGCGGAATTCGAGGCTTGCCTTGGTAAAACACCTCTTCTGCCATTTATATTTAGATCACGGTCTAGAGGCCTTTGCAAGCTTTGTTCTACTCTTACTGAAACTGGGGCTCCTTCGGGCCTATTTAGAGCTGATAACCGAACAGCAGAGGTAACTAAAGGCTTTGCACAGTTCCAGCCATGCCTAGTTCTGCTCAAACTCACAATCTTGTCACCAACCTTGCAAGCTGGGTTGCACCATATGTTGGCTGAGGCCCATTCTTTGTTTCTTACAGCTAGCTCTTTCCAAGTCCATGTGGGACCTTTCATAGTCAATACCCAACAATCACTGTACACAAAGCGATTTTGTAGGGTCTGTACACCACCCAGTACCATGACTTGGTCAGAGTTCAGAGGTACAAGCGACTGAGCATATCGAGGAGGAGGCCTGGGTTTAGTTGTGGCTTGCAATCTCCAGGTCATAGTGGAAAGATTGAGGACCCATACATCATTTGAGCATTGAATTTGATAATTCAGTAATATAGACATTACAAGGCCACCAAAAACGACCATTTCATTTTCCCTCATACATGCCGAGTGTCCTGCCATGGGGGGTGGGCTGTTTGTAGTTTTGATTAAGATCCACTTATTAGTTCTGACAGAGTAGAAATGAATATCATTAAACATGGTAACATTTTGATAGAATTGTGAGTGGGAAGGGTATGTCCACCCACCAAACACAATCAGACAATCTTTAAAACTAACCATTGTTGTGTATGCTTTAGGGACAGGGTATGTTCCTGTAGCCAGTGGCCTTACCCATTGTCTGTTGGATAAGTCAAACCGCCACAAATCGTTAAATGAGGTAGCATTGGTAGTGCACCCACCAAATACATACATATTATTATCTAATACACAGGCAGCATGAGAAAACCTTCTGGTTATAGTAGGGGACAACTCAGTAGATGCTATTTTCATCCATGAAATATTAAATTCTCCGACAGCTTTAACAAGCTTCATAGAAGTTTTGCGCAAGACATCTGCAACACAATGACACGAACATTTAGACCCTTAACCAATTAAAACTTTGTACTAAAAAGTAGTATAAGTAATATTAAAAACCCGTAGACTTACTTTCCGCACAATTGTACCATCTTTTACAGACGGTTTTACAATTCTGTAAATCTTTGTAAGGAGGTAAGATACCTAAAATAAATTCCAGGACCTCATCTGGGAGATCTTCGATGGTACTTCGCAGTTTTAGGGACTGCTGAGTTACGTCCATTGTATTTCTGTTACTTGGTTAGTTGTGGTCGAGTTTTCTCGTTAAGTATCGTAAAGAACATTACAATTTGAGTATTTGCTGTGGACAGAAAACAACACTTTTTATAAGACATGTCAATTTCGACCACAGATTGTAAGGGTAAGAGCTGGGTAAGAGGGTATGACAGTATGACATGACCTATGGGTATGTCTAACTAACTAACACAGACATATCCTATAATCTGTGACTAACACTATCCTTCTTGACGTACAGCAGCCTCAAGACCATCAGGCCCGATGGTGCTGTACGTGCTGTACCTACTAGTAGAGTGTAGAGTCTGTCTAATGAAATTATGAAAGCTAAACTGCAAAAAAGCGGCATATTTAAAAAATATTCATATGGTATTACCGATCTAATTGGAATAAACGATTTTGATACTTTTCTTATTTTGTTTATTTTGGTGGGCACTAAGGGAGAGAAAACGCGAACTTTTTTTCACAACACTTATGCCCGTAATAATAAACTATACTCAAATCTACTATACCGCTGTCAACAGGCCGTTTGTCCATATTAAGACAACCCACTGTATCATATTTAAGTACTGTTTATCAATAGAAGCCCAAGAGGCTTACTAATACGTATTGTCAGCATTAAATAGATAGTGACTCCCAAAGTCGCCAAATTGTTTGGTACACAATATTATTCCAACTGTCATAAAGACGTGTACTGAACTATTCTATTCTATTTGGTGACTTCGGGTGACACTATCTATTTGATGCTTTGAAAATATCTATGAAAATAAATGCAGACCACCATAAGCATGATTTCTCATTTGTGAACTGTCTTCCTTGTTCTTAAACATCGTTCTTAAGCATCAAATAGATAGTGATACCCGAAGTCGCCAAATAGTTCGGTACACGTCTTTATGACAGTTGGAATAATATTGTGTACCAAACAAACTATTTGGCGACTTTGGGTGTCACTATGTATTTGATGCTGACTATACATATTAGTAAGCCTCTTGGGCTTCTATTAATAAACTGCACTTAAATATGATACCATGGGTTGTCCTAATATGGACAAACGGACTGTTGACAGCGGTATTAGTAGATCTGAGTATAGTTTATTATTACGGGCCTGTGTTGTGAAAAAAAGTTCGCGTTTTCTCTCCCTTAGTGCCTACCAAAATAAACAAAATAAGAAAAGTATCAGAATCGTTTATTCCAATTAAATCGGTAATGCCATTATGAAGATTTTTTTAATTTGCCGCTTTTTTGCAGGTTCAGCTTTCATTTAGAGTTAGTATATGATTTACTGTGATATATATAATGAAGATAAATTACAGTATTAACAACTCAAAATAAAAAGTGGATTTAGCCAATAAAAAAAATGATATTTATTCACATATATTTAGATATTTATTTATTTATTTTATGTGTCGACACAATTGTGAACACTGCGAATGTGGAGCCAAGAAGAATTTACGCGCAACTCGCGCCGCGTTTCGCGCCGTGATTTACGTCCGCGAATTTTCGCGCGAACCCGAGTGGCGCCCGTTACGTTCGTTTTGTTTGTTGTAGCGCTATTAACCTATTCATTCGTTCACATTTATTTCAGTCTGTGATTCTATTGGATTCTATGTTATCTATCTACGTTTATATGTCTCGCTCAATTTTGACCGGGAAATTCAAGTTTCTCTTAGCACCTGCAATTATGAGACGTGTTTGTGGCAAAATATTAAAACGTGAATTAATGTGGTCCTAGTGATACTTTCCAATTTCTAGAAAGTTTTACAATTGCTCATATGTTAGGCAAACAGTTGTATTTTGGGTGTGACAGCTTTTGACAGATAACCTAATACGACCACAATTCGGCCGCAATATTACTTGTTTATATAGATTCGTTAATAAATAAACAATGCAGCTACAGGCAAGCGCGCTACTCGACAAACTGAAGCATTGTCAAAGGGCATTACCTTTTTCTGAATTACAATTAACGACGTCTCAAAAGGTTTGTGGTACTGACAGAAATTATTGGGTTATCATAAAAGTTTGTGATTATTGTTGATAAACATTCTCTCTGTATACCTAAGTACCATTACAACATGTGTATAGTTTTAATCAAGTTTTTCCAATAACTACTCCATACATTGGTTTGAAATATGATAGTTGTGTTTGAAAAGGAAACATTAAGTTAACATTATTTATTTAATGTGTTTTTGATCTCACTTAAACATTTCTAATAATATTTTACTCTTATTAATTTTATCAAAACTACCTCAGTCTATAACCGTTTATGGCTTCCTAAATAGTCAGACTAAGCTGCACGGCTATACAATTTAACATTATTACATAATAGGTATATGTTTGGAGAAATTCATGGTGCTTGGAATTACAACTACAAATTTAAGTTACCAACTTACATCTCACAATCATATGTAGGGTAAAGATGTTATGGTGTCATTTTAATAATATTGAAATATTAAATATTTCTTTAGTAAGCCTTAAATATGTGCCTTGTATAAATCAACACCTTGTTAACACATCTCTACCTACCATACATTTACGTACTATAAGTCCTTAGTCCAGATTACACATGTTTCTCAGTCAAGATGGTGCATTTTGCATGTGTGCGCTATCAATCTATCTCTCTTCCTATTCTTTGATACTTGACTAGTTAAGAGGTCTGATTATTTTATATTTTCCTTTTAACCCAATTAGTTTTATGTAAATGACTGTTTGTGTATCAAATAAATAAATAAATAAATAAGGATTAGTGCTTGTCCCCAGGTAAATTAAGAAGTTTTTAAAATTATTTTCCAGGTTGTGTTATGGAGCTTAGGTGTAGTGGGCACAAGTGCAGTAGTCGTCGGTATATTGTCCAGGTACTTGGCGAGGAGGCGTGCAAAACCTATACTCAACCCTCGTATACAACGGGCTATCAACAAGAGAATCTCTCGAATGAGAAGTCCAAATGGAGGTAAATGTTGTTTTATGCCGCCGTAGTGGTTTATTTTTATCATCAATGTCATAGAAAACAAATATACTGCTGTACAGTTGGAAGGCACATAGGTTCCCAAAGTAGTTACTGCGGCACGCCCTGAAGGAATCCAGGGGTGTTCGGTGTTCGGGAGGCTAGTTGAGGACTTCAGAAAACATAAGGAGGCACTGAAGCTGTTTAAGTTGGTGCTGCCCTTATTGATATAATACATAAAAATATAAAATAAAGTACAGTGGGAATAGCCAAAATGTGATAATTTTACTGAATTTCCATTTGAATACAATTTTGCAATGAATATGTATTTTAGTGCTTCAACAGCAGCCTATATATCCACATAATGTTTTCTGTTTTCTGTGTGTTAGTCTCAGTAGGTATAATTCAACTTTCTAGTCATATCAAGTATGCATCATAGGAAGATAAATTTGATTTCTGTGTGGTAGTACCAATACCTACTCCTAATGATATCTGATATCCCAATGTTAATCATTGTAAAAAAAAAATAATAATAAAAAAGGTAGGTAAGTACCTTTTTTATTTTCAATTGTTTCTTTATGTTAAGGGGCAGTGTATTTTTTTTGCATTGCTGAGTGGGCAGTCTGCCCATAAAGTTTGGGACTTATGCTCTAATAGAATACAATACAAATACAATACAAATACTCTTTATTGAACACCAAAAGAAAACAAAACACGGAACAGTATCTCCAATCTTTATGGTCCAAGTAATACCAATATTAGCAATGTCTTTCTGTTATATTATACTTAAACCAAGTTAAGTCTTTTACATCTATACTTTTTTTTTAAAAGTGCATTTTTTTTTAAAGGACTCATTATGTAATATTCTGAACATCTAGTCTGTATATTTAATGTTTTGGTTATTCTAGAAATATATATAGCCTGTTGATGTTTGTTTGTAGGAATGGGATCAGTAGCAAGTAGTGGAGGTCGCAGCAGCCCACTTGGCTTCAGTGAGCGACTATCTCTAGCATCTGGATCTATTGGGTCAGGTGGAGGAGATGCTGCGCCTCTGTCGCCGCAGCAACTTGGGGTCATGGGTGAGTCATATTGCTAATTTATGGTATAAAATTTATTGATAGTTGTTGTTGTCTAGTTAGACAAGATCTAGATTTTCATAGGTCTGCAAGAGTTTTATGGCCTGTTTATTATTATTATGATTATTATTATTATTATTGCATATTTAACAATAAAAATGCAATAACCTTATTTCTGCAAATTTTTTCTTTTTTTGTACAGTTTGTGTTGGTTTTCAGAGATAGGGAAAGTATAAGCCAGATTCAAAATTTCAGTACTACGCTTCATGGGTTAAGTTACGTTAAAAAAAATACAGCGCCATCTCTTGTTGAGTAGCTGAACTTGATTGTAACGTTAGATGAAACGTCACCTTGCAGTGTATGCAAGTTAAACAAAGAGGGCGCTAGTATCAGTTTACTTGCAATGAATGAAACACTGTACAGTCGGCATTATTATACCTAGATTTAAGACTGCGCCGAGCGTACGCCGGATGTACAGTGGCACCCTCATTACTTTTATTGTGTTTTCTAATAAACTAAAAAAAATTCTTGAAATTGGACAAAAAAAATTGTACTACAAATGAAAACACAACTTATAGGGTATATCATAAAGTTTAATAACAATTCACCTTCGAGTTATTAACTTAACGGAAAAAAGTGCCCACCTTTTCCCGTTAAGCTGACTACTCAAAGGGTAATTGTTATTAAAGTTTGTTACGTATCCCATAAATTGTGTTTTTACTTGCACTACAAAAATATTTCGTCTGATTCCAAGGAAATTCTTTAGTTAATTAGAAAACACAACAATGTTAATGAGGGCGCCACTGGACGCTCGGCGTTTGCTCGGTGCAGTCTTAATGACATCAAAATATTCTTACTTGTGATACCGTAGCAGTATTCAATGCCTTGCTGATTATGTAGACCTTGTAAAATGTAAACAAAATATTTATTGGAAACTAGCAAGTGATTTGATAAGCTAGAAAAAAATACGTCTACGCTTTATTGAATAATGTCTAAATCGGTTAAGGAAGCCTTTTATTAGGTAGCCTGTTGGAGCGCATCAAATTGCTCCAGCTATTGCAGTTTTCCGCTACGCTTCACGATCCACGTGTCCTTTTGTAACAGCACCAAATCCAAAGTGAAATCAACATCGAACGACCTGTTGAAGGTCATATTATTTAAAACATTTAACTTTGAAATAGGATATGTTTTTTCGGGTTGATCGTCCGCCTATTTTAGTGTTAGTCATTCATAAGCCTAATGTTTTTCACCATCACATAGCAAGGGTTGGGGACAGTTTTCACTTGGCATAAATATAGTGATTGCAGAATTGTTAAATAACTACGCTTGGTTCATAATAAAAATGTAATCTTGCTGTATTAAAACAAATTTAGAGCTATCTTGCTAATTGATATACTTAGGTATAATCGATCATTAGAGATGAGCAAGGGTCTCGATCTTTCTCCGATCCTGAGCTTAATAATCCGTACTTGATTCCATCACTAAATTATTTCAACAAAATATGATCTTCGACCTATTTATCCTGCGGTTTTAAAACGATGCAATCGCTATCCCACTGCCATAAATAACTACACGTACGTCGTCGTACCTATAACATTTATTTAAATAATATAAATTATTGTTAATCATTATTCATCAATGCATCTAATATCTAAATTCTGACTTTTAAAATGTAGTCTCTTCGCACAATACTTCACTGTATAAATGTCTCAAAAGCCATAAAATGATGCATTCGCGCTGTGAAGTAAGTACCTTGGTACAGTTCAGAGTCACCTTGAGCTACGTGGGTTGTGCCGCTGCCTACTCATCCTGTTTGCTCATATAACTTGACACATATATGAAGAAATTCTTTACAAACTACAAGTGCTTACCTTAATCGGCCTCAAAGGGCTTCCGTGAAATCCATACGTACTTATACTTGAATTCGTCCATCATTTTTAAGCAGCTTAACATCACTATTATTAGGATCCCGTAAACCCAATCCATTTATAAACAACCTATCTTCTCTAATTGTACTAAAAATAAAGGAGTCATGGGCCTGTAGTTTGATCAGTAGTTAAACTAACTGATTGTTATAATTCGAAAAAGGAGTGGAAAATTCGAACCATTTCCTTGAGATTCATCAAAATTTTCGATTCCTTTTTTGAATTTGAATAATTCGTTAGTTTAACTTCTGATCATACAACAGGCCCTAAATCACAGTCAATCAAAAACGTATAAGCTACAGTATAAACTATAAACGAACGAACTAGTGCGGGTTTCTATTAAAAGATGGAATAAAAAAATTACTTTAAGTGACATCATAAATCATAACATAATAAATGAACTTAACGAGGTTGCTGGTTACTTGGAGGTCCAAAGTTTATTATTTTTTACAAAAAAATACGTTACTGTATTTTACAGAAAAATCTAAACACACAACAAAACAGGCATGTGTTTTTTACTAACTTTTATGGTATTACTTGCTTTGTTCGTATGTTTGTCGTTCCTGTTCAAATTTTGAAACACTTCCCGTCGTAATGGGCTGAAATAGGTACATTAGTAAACCCAGGATTAGTGCAATATTATGGTATATAGGAGCTGATCTGAAGATACAGTCGGAAGGTGGCACAGAATATTCGCTGTAATTAAACTAGATCAACCAAATTGGGCCTCGTTAGTTAAGTCTCTATAAGGAGATGATGACTGTGCGAAAAATGCACCGTGGGTATTAAAATTCTGATATTGGACTGAAACTGCTGTGCCCAACAGGGTTCATAATTGAGACATTAATATAGTTCCATCTTTGTTAACATTAAGATTGCAATAAAATATTGAGTATCAACTTTTCAGTACCTATTATCTAATGGTCCGGTTCCCCTCTACACGAGTAAGACCGGTCTTACCGGGTTTTATGTATAAATCCATTTAAGATGATGAATTATGTCACATTCTGTATTTAATACATGTTGACTGTATGGTCTGTATGTAGATTAGATACCCAGAACGGTTATTCAACACAAGTCCATGATACAGTTAGGTACACACAGTATCTAGATTCTCCCGCCCACAGTATTATTGCTATGCACTCGCGTGGTCGGTGCAAAGAGTCCCTCAGCAGACGCCAGCATCGTCAATAACATTCAATGGCATAGACCTAGACCTCCAGAACTGGTACTTAGCTGCTATTTTGCCGCTACCCACGTAGGTAATGTAAATGGAATTAATTTCAAGGTGTTCCAACATTACACGATTTCGCGTGGTTATTCTTTACCGTGGCGGATCATTATCGTGGCATTCCACTACAGGTGACAGGTGTGTTATTAAAAATCCACTCATAGGGTAAGCTCCTTTATTCTAGTCTTGTTTTGCGCAGCTTTACGTCCGTCTCGTCCGTACCGTTACACAAGCTGTAATGACCTCTGGATTCCTATAGAAACTTTTAAAGCGGAGATTAAAATGTAATCGGTAAGCCTCTAGTCCAAGATTTGGAAGTTACCGTTATATATTGGCCGCTTTCGACCTTTGTGTTACTCAAGATCAAAATACAGTTCGTTGCAAATTTGGCGAGCTCGATGCAGTCACGTTAGAGAATATAACTACCTACTGAACTGATGTCAGCGTTTTATTATCTGGCCTCGACTCGACCTATTAGCTATGCATAGGTACATTTAACAACTAAAATACTTTTCCCTGTATGCCAGTAGGAATACCTTAATACTGGTGAGGTAAATATTGATCTATAATACGCTCATGTTCGTATTAATAAACTCATCTATAATGCTCGTCTCAAGATGCGTCAAATATGTCAGTTTTTTGTGTCCTGACGTTTACTTTGACGTATCTTGTGACGGGTACCTCGGTCAAGATGAGTGTATTAATATTAATACGACACAAATGCCTTATTTTTCAATTGTCTCCTGCCAAGTTATAGACAGAAAGAGATAGACTACTATATAAAAACGGATTTTCTGGTTAGGGTAGTTTTATCATGGGGCGTATTTAGTTTTGATTATAGACCAACAGACTCTCGTCATATCTGGTAAGTTCAAGTCGGCACGCGTTCGTATATGAATTCGGTTTAAATCCCTAGCGACGACGCCTGCGCCTGCGCTGCGGTACAATCGTACTTGTAAACTGGCTATTCATTTGCATAACAAGCCAGTTATTTTTATCATTGTATAAAAGTGTTTGGGATATGAGTATTCGCGTAGCTTGAACCTGTTAAGTACTTAGGAAGGTTAGATGGTTATTCGTATACCTTACCTTTACCTATAGTTGGTTTGTTTTGCACTAAGTATTTGCATCTTAGATTCGCACTTGTGTATGTGTGTGTGATGTTCTGATGGTCGTCTTTGCCGGTAGTTCGCGGAGTGTAGCGTGCTAAATGTGCTTTATGGAGCCTTTCACCTCAGTCACGTTATCACGTTATGACGTCTCGCGGCGGCACGAATGCCAGCTCCGATGGCAGTATTCACAGTTTTATAGTGTGGCTCGTTGGTCTAGGGGTATGATTCTCGCTTTGGGTGCGAGAGGTCCCGGGTTCAAATCCCGGACGAGCCCGCTTTTTGATCAAAGATTAAATACAGATGTTTAATTATTTGTAATCCAACAGCGAAGGGAACTATCCGATGAATATGCTTTAGACTTTATTATACGAGTTTGATTTTGCTGAAATAAACTTTAGAACGTTGAAAGATAGATCACGTGTAGCTTTATTTGGAAATACCTACTTAGTTAAATTGGGCTCTATGATGTAGGTTGTAGGCACTGGGCCCTCTATTCTTGGCGGTAAGAACCATATCGTCTTTGACCTGTTACGGTATTGTTTTATCTCGGCCGCCATTACTGGCAAGTAAATAAGAGCTATCTGAACGTTGACAATACGATAACAGGTCAAAGACGATATGGGTTTTACGGCCCTGATCCAATGTAGGTAGGTACTGTTGTAAAGCCTAAGCGATTACAATAATGATGGTGCAACAGTACCGTCCCCAAGGGGTTGGTTCGAACAATGGCGACGTCCGCTAGATCCCTCGGGATCTTGGTGTTCCCGGCACGTCCCCGACCCACTGACACAGCGCGCGCACCAAACGCGTGATTGGTGTGCGCCACGTGACGTCGATGTGCAATAGGGCTGCGTTATGAAATGCTCCACTTGTAGGTATAACTATTTTAGTTTTATTTTGCAATCCTTTGTAAAAACTATCCTACTTCCTAATGTATAGGAACCTAATTAAGACGTTCATGCGCTCTTGAAAGACATCTAAAACATCCAAGTATCCTCACAAACTCACATTTTCTTAGTACCAATGTACCTAAAATATTAACCAACCAGGGCTCAAGGTATTGCAACCACGGATCGCAAGTCCAAAGTTTTGTTTCTAAAGCGCAAATTAGGCTGGCAATACAAATTTAAAGAAGTTGATTGCTGTCTTAGTTTAACTTCAGTTCTAGAGCAAGAAGGACAATTTTGATGTCTTTTCTTCTGTAGACAGCAGTCAACTTCTGGATTTTTTATTGCTAGTCTAACCATAGCTGTTTCATGTGTCCAAAAAGTCATAAGATAGAAATATTTTATTTGTATCCATTAGCTTTTTTTTAAGAGTTATACTACCTATCTATAGAACCCATAGCTTAGATGATAATTCATAATATCTAATGATAATGATATCGTGTTTAAGGATTGTCCAGTGATGTTGTCGTTCTTTAAGGAAACGAGTGCGAGTTTGACCGTTATTAATGTTATTATTATTCTCATCTAGGGAAAACCGAAGTGCTTATATCGGTGTCAATAATTGCAAGATGCGGCGCTTTAAGTTATCGTTAGTCTATAGATACTATACACGCAATGGATAGATATCTACCGCTAATTAATTTTGCTTCTTATTTATTGCACAACACATTGCAATTTTACAAATTCCTGACGAAACATGGTAATGGAATCGCCAGGTTTACCAGAAATTTAATAAATTACTTACCACATTCTCGTAGCTGTGTGGCTCGGCTAAGGCGCCGGCCATATAGAGGTGGTAAACTGTGCAATTTAGTTAATTACCACCAATGCCTGCCACATAATAGTGGCAAATAAGGTATAAAACGAGAAAGTTATTGCAATCGAACAGTCGTTTATTACCAGCACTTAAACAGTTGAATTGACAGGATGTTATCAACTAAAATTATCGAGGTAGTATCGCTACCTACTCATAATTATCTCGCCGTCGTGAATTACTATAGTGGTGGTTCCGCTATTCCTCGATAGATGGCGCCGCATACCAAAACAATTTAGCGTTGAATTTGATTATCTATCAATTCCGTGGTAACAAACGTAAAAACAACATACAATAAAACCAGAATATTAATAGCACTTGGCTGTCTTTCGCTTTCACGCACTCTCTAGCACAAAAAATATACTGACAGCTGCCAGAGACAGTGAAAGCAATGTCAGCGACATATTTATATAGCTGAGTACATTAATAAGTAGGTACCCTGGTTTTTCTGTAAGTACCTGAAATAAATCGTTTAGAATTACACCTACTTCTGAAAATGATTTTAATATTATAATATAACATGGTTAACTATAAACATAAATTCTATAATATTATAATAATCTAATTCGGCTACATGGACGTAATGTCCAGGAAATATACATTTCTATACAACACAACACGTGACTTATTTAACATTTAATACAACACGTGACTTATTTAACATTTAATCAGTAATTTCGCTCATTGTAATACCCGGCTCGTTGGTCTAGGGGTATGATTTTCGCTTAGGGTGCGAGAGGTCCCGGGTTCAAATCCCGGACGAGCCCAACTCTCTTTTTGCTTTTTGAGTATTTTGTTTATATTTTACCCGAACTTTTTTTAATATTTCAATGGTGTTTATTGTACTTTTGTAAGCTTTTGGAAAATGTTGTGCTTTACCTGTAGTAACTTACTAGGTAGGTAATTTACCTGTAGTACATATTTAATAACTTCATTTATTTAAAAACGATTAAGTACTTAATTTTAATTCAAGTTCTTAATTATTATTATTATTTTTTACTTTTTCAGTTACTTATTCACATTAATGGTGATAGTGATGGTACCTGAGCATTTCTAAAAAAGTTTGTACATTTCATTTACGACTCCGATTTGCGAAAAAAATTGCAGGTAGGTAGGGTAAATGATACTGAGCCTAAATAACATAGTCTCCCAAAATGTCCCAATTAATTTGTATGGAAACTTCCTTTTTTGTTACCAAAATTCTTCCGTTCGTGGTAACAAAAAAGGAAGTTTCCATACAAATTAATTGGGACATTTTGGGAGACTATGTTATTTAGGCTCAGTATCATTTACCCTACCTACCTGCAATTTTTTTCGCAAATCGGAGTCGTAAATGAAATGTACAAACTTTTTTAGAAATGCTCACCTACTCGACTCGTGCTTGATTATGATCAGAAATGTCCAAAGTCTAAACCGCTATTGTCAAGTCCTTAATGATCTAATATGACAAAATTATCCGCTTAAACATCACTTACCTTGGTGTGACCTTGGATGGGCGACCTCGGCAACTTTGCTCGTTAAATACTTGGTGTTTTTTGACAGAAGCATTTGTAATCAGCTTTTTATGGTGTATGGGATATTAAAAACTCATAGTCTCCTTGAACTTGGATAATAAATTGACTGTTAAGCATTTTCCATAGTTACCTACGCACGCTAAATGTCTATGTATATCTACATCTTCACTAAAATAAATGGGATGTTATTGATTAAAAATAATAAATCCAGTCCGTTTGAAAAAAACAGCCATTTGTGTTTATCATACGGTCTAAATTTAGTATTTCATTTAGTTAGTTAATACATTTTTCAACTTATTATTGTTTATTTTTATTAAATGTAACATTTTCCAAAATTAACCAATTTATTTATAATTAAACTAGCTGTCTGCCAGCGGCTTCGCCCCGCTGCAAATTTCCGACTTTCCCGTTCGAGCTTGAATTTTTTTCTTGCGTATAATAATACCTTATCCTGACAATAACGAAAAAACAAAAAAAAAACAGCCAAATCGGTTCAGCCATTCTCGAGTTTTGCGCTTAACAACACATTAAGTGATTCATTTTTATTATATAGATTAATCTATATAGGTACCTACAGATGTCTTTCAATCCTCTTTAATATAGAAAAGTACTAAACAACTTCTGCACTTAATGCCCATAGAAAAAATATTGCATTTACAAAATAAAAATGCAATATAATTATGCTAAACACAAACATACACTTCTCACAGTTCTCACCCTCACTTATCCGCCCAACTTAGTTAGACTATTATAAAAATAATTCAAGTCTAATTACACTACATTAAGGAATGAACATACTTTGAACAAAGAGGTGTTCTGCGTTTCTTCGTCCGTCGGCTATGAATAATGGAGACGCCTGCAGCCCTTTGAGGATTCCTAAAACGCTGTACGGTTTGAATGCGCCGCGGGCAGAAAGGACACGTGCTGTTTATCGTGCCGACGGCGCAACGTGTTCAGGACTTTGTAATCTCCGGGGAAAAAAGCAGCTTTTTGTAAAGAAACATTTTTCAGCGCGCTTACTATGGCTGCTATGGCGGTATGTTGAGAGGTTTTACTGCGCTCTGCATTCTATTACTATTACCTCATTAACATGCAGCCGGTGCCGCTGCTGCTCGCGCTGGTGGCATTAATTATTCCGAGAGCAGTGGGTTTCCATACTGACCCTAAATCAATGTGCACTCAAATGCTGCCATTGGCCCTCTTTGAATCTCACACTAATAACCGCCAATTTGGAGTAGTCGCGGTAACGTATAAGACAGGTGAATCGTTTACGCACTCGCGCTACCTACTTCTCTTCGGAGTTCCCTGAAATTCGAAGTATTTCCATTCCTATGTTTCATGTATCGACTTGTAGCAGCAGTCGCTTACAACTGTTGTCATACAATTCATTGAAAAATTCGCTGCGCTCATTTTATTCAAGAGTTTTCGTAAAGCAAACTGGTTAGGGTACAGTGCAAGGAGTAGAGTAGCTGCCTTTGCATTTAGCATTTTAATTTCTTCCCTTTCCCGGTACAAACCGTTTGCCATGGAAATGGTATCTTTTATAGCATTATGGGTAATTTTCCCCTAGGCTATCAAATGCCAGTACCCTGAACTTTATACAGTCTTTTGTTTTAGCAGCTGATTGTACTCGTCATGTACTCGTAGATATAAGCTTATGTTGTTCATATATTTTTAATATACTCTCGCATGTATAAGTATACACTATACCTGCTCATATAATATATTTTCGCGGTGCTCTGTCCTCGATAGCAGCTTGCGACCGAGTTCTATTCAGGTATCGGTTATTTTTGTCTAAGAGTTTTAAATGTTACGTAGTGAAGGTACTACAAATAACGTGTATATACTATATTTTAGAACGCGTGCTATGTAACTCTCATTAAGGGCTTAGGCATAGGCAGGTGTTAAATGATTGGTCTTAAACTGTGCTAGATATAATCTGTGACGTTACCGGATTGAATCAAGACTTGTTTCGTTGCTATAGTTCAAATGAATAAACGTTTTTTCTTAACATAGAGAAAAGAGAAAATTAACTCCCCATGATACGCTTTAGTAAAGTTAGGCGTTATTGATTATTACTAACGTACTACGTTAAAAGTACCTTTCAAAATAAAAAAAATCCGTAGAACAGGAAGGATGAACATTATCTATTTCGTTTTAGTGAAGAGCTCATGCCTTGATATATTATCATTTTTCTACTCGTATACTTACTATAAACCGCTAATATTGATATCGTTTACGGTATCAGAATACCACCTATAGTGTAACCCAAGCGTGATAACAGTTCTACTGATCAAAAACAGTTTTTAGAACAATTTAAATGTGTAAAAATCCGACATGCTTTCGACAAGTCACTACATAGTATAAAACAAAGTCGCTTCCCGCTGTCTGTCCCTATGTATGCTTAGATCTTTAAAACTGCGCAACGGATTTTGATGCGGTTTATTTTAGTAGATAGAGTGATTCAAGAGGAAGGTTTTTATGTATAATAAATTTTGTTTTATGTACGTGTGTTATAGAAAACTCAAATAAACCGAAGCGAAGCGAGGGCGGGTCGCTAGTATCATATAAAAATTTAGATGTCAGTTGATCACCAAACACCATCTCATCATGACAAACATGTGCCTACTTAACCATGGTAATAAAATAACAATGCTTTAATAATTATAAAATAATTGTTATCACCATGGCAACACTTATTATAGAACTGTTTTCATAATTTTTTTAATCTTATAGGTGGTATTCTGATACCGTTAACGATATCAATATTAAGGTTAAAATAACTGTTAATGACGATGTAATTTAGTGTCCATGAGGGGAGTTATCAAAGGTGCGAATTTTTACTTTGCTAAAGCAAACAGGCAGAATTGTTAAGTTTAACGGATAGACCGTTTTGAACGTGTTGTTTTTAATAGAAAGCTAGTTTGACTGGTTCTTAGCTAGGTTTGGTGAAAATCTGTTGGAAGGTACAAGAGTTATCAGCTGGGACCTATGATACCATAGGCATACAAACAGACGAACGCCCTGGATTAACACATAGGCCACTTTTCGTTCCGGAAAATTAAAAGTTGCCGAGGATATAATTTAATATATGCGACTTTATTGATATGTTTCTCTTGCCAATGATTACTTCTGTGCAAGAGAGGGTTAGCAGCCAGGTATTTGGTATGTTTTGCACAATATTACATTTTATGTTTCCAATAAGCATGATTAGAACGCGACTTAGGGGTCAGAAAGATCTACCCGCCATAAATTTTGCGTGTCCCCTACTGCGCATGGGGGAGCCGTAGAATTTTGAAGAACGGTACTTACACATGCATACAGGCTTCTTTACGGCACTCCCTCCCTCCTCATCTCTTTTTTACAACCATTCAATAATTTACCGGAATTGTACCTGTCCATAGGTATTCTTAGTAAATTAAACTGAGCCTCGGTTTATCGTCAAGTAAGAATACTTAGGATACAGACAAGGGCACGATTGAAATAAACACGTTTATTTTATTAATTACACTTTAATAAGTTTAAACAAATAAAACTTACATGGAACATCACAATTATGCTTCGCAAAACAGTGCTGGCGTGTGAGAGATTCTTCTACGTTACCGACCGGATAGGCGGTAAACAGATCAAAGTATTTTCGTTACAACAGATATCAGCAGAAATGCACTAATTGCTGGAGAAATTCTCTATCTAAGGAAGGAACGAATAAGCTATTTTGGAAATATTAGACGTTGCACATTTAAAGGCCGTTGTGAACACCTATCTATCTACTGTTTACTGTAGCAGACACCTAATTTTTAACCCAATACAAACATTAATGATTAACAACGATTACGGATAATATTAAGAAATATCCAGACAAAAGCATAATAGGGAATATGAATCTTATAGTTAATTAACAACAACATTTTTTTTGCCATTTTGTCCTCAGCATTGGAGTTTCATCTAAATACTTACTCCGAGTAATACATAATATATAGGTAAATACATAAATACTAAAAACTTACAATTTTAATGGTACTCTAGGTGGGACATTTATCTACGCACGGTATCGAAAAACAGCATCGCTATCGCTATGTTAATAAAACTAATTGATAAAGACTTAACTTATAATCTTTAACAAAATACTGAGACACTAGTTTTAGCATTCGAATTGATACGCTGCTGGCGCTAGCTAGAGAAGTAATCTAAAGGCGAACACTTACAATCGACGTCATCTATATACCCATACAAAAATAGCAATCACTTTCTATACACATCACAAAACTCCGTTCAGCATTTTAATAGTAGACGTTTACAGAAATATTTTAAATGTTGTTGTAAGAGGAATTTATAGAAAAACGGAGGGATCACTGTTACTGTTTACTGTACTATCCTAGGAGCTAATTGTATAGTTTTAATCAAAAATACAACTTTGGCAAAAAAACAAAGTTTAGGTCTAATGTGGTGTACTTGTTACTTTGAAATAGCTTGCGTTAAGGCGATATAAACATCAAATAAAATGTTACAACAAATAAATTAAGTATAATTATTTACCACATAAAGTTTTAAAATAATAATATCTCTTATTCTGGATTTAAACTCTTGTAACTTATATAACTAAAAAAACAATTAACACTACGGAACATTCAAAACGAGGAGGTGTCCTAAAATATACTTATTGTTTTTGATACCTTTCACACAAATCATAACCGTCTACCTGTACTGTAAGCAATATTTGTTTGGAATGTTATGCAAATAGGAGTTTGGAATAATCCATGTATAGTCAGGATAAAATCAACTCGACCTTAGATGACCTCTGCCGTTACTTCACATCTAGTCCCAAATGTTAGGCTTCAATCATATAAAAATAACACGACTACTTTCATGATTAATATATGTGATAGTCGATTAACATAGAAAAATACAGATTTATATCTATTATCTTTGCATAGATTTGAACTACAAGTTGCCCGGGGGCTCTACATTATATTATGTATGTACATGTAGTGTAAGATTTCAGCTGGAGAATAATCGTCCACTTTCATTAATATTTAAAAAAAGTAGCGGATAAATTTTGCTGCTAAACCCGAAATTAAGGCTGCACTAAAAGTATAGACTACACTAGAATCTAATAGGTAGCAATACGACAAACACATTTTTTCTGTTGTTTTTGAATTTATCCATAATATTATAAATGTATGCAATGCAGGTCTTCTTAAGACTTATTACTGTCCTGATATAGAAACTAAACATGTACGGTTTTAAAACAACGTGTCATTACAACATGGTAACATCGATATGATACTCATATTAATTACTCATCATTCATTTCGCCTATCTACTTTGTCAGGTATCTTCAATTCGACTGCAGCTTCTGACAATCTTATGCTGTCGCTCGGCGACGTCGATTTTATTAAATAACTATGTACAATATAATATTTACAATTATGTGATTTATTTTGGCTGCTTATTTTACATGGAATGAATCACATAATGGGAATGTCAAGAACCTACTTCTTCTTTTTATTGAGATATTTTCATGTTATAGGTTTTTTTAAAACAATGCATCAAGCTTGAACGTACTAAAAACAAATAAAATTTGCTTATAGACAACATAATGTTATTCTACTATTTTCGTTAAATTATTTACAAGAATACCATCATGTTGGTTGTTTAAAGCAAAAGCGCAAACAATGGAGATATAATGAGCAGGCTAAGTACAAAAACTGATTTGTTTGCATTGTTAGGCTTGCCGCCTAGTCCACCGACGGTTGCTGCATTGATATTTTCCTTCCCATCGCCTGAGGGTGTTTTTGCATTAGCTTCGCTACTGTCACCTAACATGCCTTGGTTATCCATCTGTTCTGGGTGCTCCGGCTTCTTTAAATCATTAGCAATATCATTTTCACCAGGGGAGGGTGGGACAGTTTTAGGCGGCGCCATCGTCGTTGTGGTGGTGGTCGTCGTTGTGGTGGTCGTTGTTGTTGTGGGTACCAAACTATTATTACTGATAAAGTAAATTTCGCCATAAATTGCTTCAACGTCTACCGTCTTCTCAATGCGTTCTCCTTGCATTTGCCTCGACCGTGATACACTATTCTGGTAGGAAGTGATAAGAGTAGCTGTATATTGCACATCCCGGTCGGTGTAGTTTCCTCGTAAGGTCACATTGCAAGCTGTACCCGGTAGCAAATGTTTTTCTAATCTGTATAATTCCTTTTTGTTTTCTTCTTTAAATGGACTACCCCAACGGATTCGTGGAAATACCTTTCCATCAGCCATTTCAATGTCTGTGTCTAATCCTGTAGAAATACCATGCCCATGACCCCAAGATACTGTGTAGTTAAATTTGTATTCTACCTCCATGGTAACACTTGCAGCCTCGTCTCCCTTGTTCTCAAGTACCAATTCTTGGAATATGATGGGATCTCTTTGTTTTATGTGCAGTGGTTTTTCATCCAACACCACATTTTGTAATTTGTAACTAGTAGGCTCAATTTCGATCAAGACATCACCATGATCAGATGTTAACTCGTTATTTTGGTCGTCATAAGTAATCAATAAACCAATATTGCTGTCATAAGAGATTCTGCCAATGTTATAGGAAAATCCGCTTTCAGCGTTTACTCTACCAATAAAAACTGAATCAACGGCCGAATCCACCACAATACCGCCATTCGGCTTAGCGTCAAACTTAATCCAAGGTTTCCACACGATCAATGAAGCATTTTCAATGTTTTCCAGCACTTCGAAAGATGCATATGAATTACTGCCAGACACAGCACAAGATGAATAGTCAGGGCTCAGTCGACCTAGCAACATGTCGCCTTCGTGGTGCGCCCTACACAGATATACAGGACCTGCAACAATTATAAAAGTAGAACAGTTAGAAAACGTTTCAAACAATGCATACAAGAAAATATTGTTGATGAAAATAATACAAATTTATATTAGTACCTTTGTCGGAATCCGCTCCCACAACATAGTTCGCCAGGTTTTCTTTCTTGATGCTAGCCCACTTGAGCGTGCTCGAGGTGATGACTGAATTCAATAGCTGAGACTTGAATATTCCTGCATTAACATCAGCCATTGCTGGACCAGCCATCATAGCACTCATGGCTACTATCACCCACCATTTTTCGCAGATTCTTTCTCTGTTTTTCATGGTGATAATCTGTAACAAAGAAAAACTTAATATAGGAGTTTATATTTAAAAAAACACGAAACAGAGAATGGAGCGCAATTAGAGAGGCTTAAGTACTGTCACGATCTAAATATTAGGACCTTACTTAATATTGTATTTTCTAGTTTTAAATTATCTTAACTAACTGCCACAATTTTCTTTAAGTATTATTTTAAATTAGGTCTACATTAAGTCATTAAAATTTATGTCTTTGCTATTTTTATGTACAGTTCCGCGACGGTCACTAATAATGTCTATAAATTGGCATTTGTTTGAAAATACTCAATTATGACATTTATGACATACACATAAATCAGGAAAAGGAACTCTGAGTAGGTATACTTCTTATGCTATGACTTGATTTCGTCCCTTTTGCTTTTCATCGATCGCATTGTTTCAAGAGTAAATAAACGAGACATGCTATGATATTATAACAATAAATGCGTCACCGTGTCATAGCGCCACGGACGCCACGTTGATGTGGCAATATGTCGTTCGCGTTCAAACTCAATTTTGGTTTACGAGGTTATCGAAACGCGATCGTGTTCAGCTATTTTACCATGATTTCCTCTGTAAGGTATCCATGTAGGAAAGGCTTTTATCTCAAATATAAAGGGTCTTAATACAATTTATACAAGCAGAAAAACGCATCAAATATCAAATAGAGGAAAATTTCAAGCTGAATTTTTACAAGTTTTTGGTCACAAGACAGACAATAGGAGTTGTCGCTGATCTTTGATTTGTCTTGCTAAGTAATAGTGTTGTCTAAAGAGATTTAAAATTTAATATCAAATCAACGTTTTTAACTGCCAATGTCAAGGATTGGCAAGAGCGCACATAATAATGTAAGTAGTGGGTGTTGTGGACGGGGCAGCAAAGCGCGGCCTGGGAGGCGCCTAAGGCAATCAATACAAACGCTGCAGGTGGAAAATTGTCTGTTTATTTTTGCCTTTTATTTCGCTCCTATTGACTACTTTATACTGCGCTTTGTTGCGTTGATACAAGTATCTTCTTTAAGATATTGATATTTACCTTTGTGGTTTATTAAGCTTCCAATAAATATCTGGTATTTGTGTTTTATCTTTTGTTTTAAGTTTTAATATCGAAGAACGAAGTCAACAGCGTGTAGTCTAGTTATATAATCCGAGCTCACGGCAAACGAACGATTATTCCTCCTCAGTGTTGCAACAATTAGAGTAAATTCAATTTAATAAGATCAATTGATATTTGACATGGCCCATTTGCTCCGACACAAATCCGGCCGCACCGTTCCTTCATTTGACCAAGCGGTGATTTATATCTTTACATTATAGAAACTAGTGCGTCATACCCATAAATGATTTGTTCTTGTGTTGATTTTCTAATGTTATTATTTTTATTATGGACTCGTTTTCTGTTACTGGACAAACGCCATTGTATTCGTATGAATGGTGAATTTGTAGCTGAAAAATGGTTAGTTGATATCATTTCTAGGTCGCGCCTGAGGTTAAAAGTTATCATGATAAAGAAACAGTAAGTATGTTTTTTATTTTATCTTAAACTCATACTTTTTATAGATACGTAACTTCTTAAAGACTTAATTTTAAACAAATGTATCAGAAAAAAAGTTGTAGCTTTGACCGCATTCCGTCATGTCGCGAACAAATCCTATTGTGTCGGAGCACGCTCCGTGTCCAACGACAGCGTTTTGTGTGTTCGCCAATACGACACCTCACACAATCGATTACCATATTTCTCTCTCGCTTTTGGTGGGAAACTGGACCCATTCGTTTACACAACAAACATTCATATCTTCGTGCAGATCTAAGCGTACGTCATTAAAATGGTCTCTTCAGCTCGATGAAAACCCCGTGTTTTGAAATTAAGCGGAATTTCCCTCGAGAAATTAGCAGCGATAACGCTTAGAGCAACTTGTTAACTCTTACAATAGCGCGGCAGACGTCATAGACTGCCTAACCGCCCCATACATCCCCGACACAATCGCTGGCACCTCCACGTCTAGCGCCCCGCACGAGGGGAGACACACTTGAGGTGGAACAACGAAACGTGTTGTCTGAGCTTCCCCACTTGTCCTGAGCTACCCTCAATAGGAAAATCCTTCAACCGCAAGTAGCACCTACGTATGTAAACCTCTTCATAAAATGAAATATAAATAATGACATGCTCATATCAAGTGCTTCTTCTAACTTACGTAGGTAAGAAAATTACAATATATTTAAAATTATTATATTCGTTAAGATGCTTTGGGGATATGTATACAACTATTTGTTATGCCGTTAAGTTATCAAAGTTTACGAGTCAACGACGTAGGTACTAACTATTAGTTCTAGGGTGGAATTCATGGACATATAAAATTATTGCATTGTATTGGATATTGCCGCAAAGGGTTTATTATAATAGAACATCGATAATACTGTTTCCGTCTTCTTTATTTTAACATAATATCAGCTTTCGTGACGACTATTTGACAGACATCCAACCCACCCACAGTCAGAACCTAAGGTCTAACCCAGAAACTCGAAATTTAGCGACTTCACTATGAAAGGAAGAAGCGCTGCACTAAGAAATAAATAACTTTTTTAAATCATCCCGAAGTCGCAGGCGAAAAGCTATTAAAACATTATTCGAATATTTTACGCAACACAAAATGCTGCTCCTTGATTATTTGAAATTCGCCCTTTCAAACTATCACCATTTTTTTCTCAGTAGAACAACACAAACAAGGAAGGCGCTTATTCAGTTAAATTCGTTTTAAAGAAACAAAAAAAGTAGATATTTTGTATGCGCATCGTGGGAACCAGAACCATTGCGTTTAGTTATGATAGTGCTACTAAGAAGACCTTAAAGGTATGTCATTGTAATAATGCTGCACTGATGTGATTTATGTGCGTCATTACGACGGGACTTGACACATGAGATGACAGTTTTGTTCTGTTTATCTTTAGTTCCGACGCCTGTGGCATTGTGCCTTTCGAGGACATTTATTTTATCATTACTTATATTCATAGTCTTTATACCACAAGGCAAAAAGGAGAACTCAAGAGTAAATTTAAACGATACTTCTTAGTTGCATTAGAAAATTACAAAGACATTGTGAATAATGTGATAATTTGTGGGAATTAGTATGTATAATTATGTATATTTCAAGTAACATCCTAAACGTGTTCTCGTGTAATAAACCAAGTGACGTAAGTCATGACATGAGGTTCATGAGCTCATAGTATAAGATGAGCAGCGTTGATAGTGTAAGCCTGTAAGATTCAATCGGTTCCGTGTAAGTCTGTTATTGTAAGGGTGTAAAGCTCCTCGCGAGCAATTGCTTGTACGGTAATCCCATTGCCCGCGCCGGCGCTGCTCCACATTCTATAACACTTGATCGGATTAATGTCAATTGTTATACGTACGAGTAAGGCCGGCTTTACGAGAATTTCCAACTGACAACAACAACCAATAATCGTAATCCTGACTAATATAAGATGTGAAAGTGAATCGTTTGTCGAACAGTCCGTCCAGTAAATTATTAAAACCGTAGAAATTTGGCACAGTACCTACATATTTAAGTTTTTCTTATTTACATACATACATACATAAACTCACGCCTTTATTCCCAGAGTGGGGTAGGCAGAGCTACAGAATTACCAACAACTCTAAAAACTTGTTCATAAATTTTTCTTATTTAATAATTAAATAAGTTATTACATAGTCCTAACAAATAAGTATTGACACGTCTTCATTGCGGCGATAAAATACATACCTATTTTCATATGTGATCAGTGAAGATAACGAGTAATCAAAGATCAAGTTACCTATGCATCTATAACTTACGTAGTTAACTTTGATAGAAGCTCTCCAAGTTAAATTCTATAAATACACGCCTACTATGCGCTGGAGGTAATTGCGATCCTAAACCGACTTAGCAGAACAGCGTTAAGCTTTTAACCCAGTTTGCTCGTCGGTGCGTACAATGCAAAATATTCCCTCTGTGTCAGCGCGACGGCACTCCCTTGTGACTCAGTACATCGTGCTAATTAAATTGAATAACTTGAGTGTCATTCCATTTACCATAAAAACTTCATGACTTGAAATCAGGTTAATTGTTGTGTTGCCTGAACCAGTGCATTTAATCTAAGCATCTGTGCCTGTACCGTTACAGCATGATAAACGTACGGACAGTTATTTTTGACCCCGGTTCAGACTGACACCGCGCTGCTGTTATTTGCCAGCTGCGGAGCAAGCCATCAACCGCAAGTGGCTTTTAACCGAGGAACAATTTCGAACTAGCTTTAATGTTCCAAGTGCTTACCGATTTCACACTTCAGAAAAACGTTCGTGACGCCTCATATATAATATAGCTATTTCCAAACCCCGTTTCTATAACGGCTTGGACCTGTTCGGACCGTTTGATCTCATATAAATTAAAAATAGGGTGATGCGGTGTCTAAATAGTTTACTTTCATTTGACGTCAACGTGTCCTTAATTCGTGTCAGTGTTAGCAGCAGTGGTAGAGACGGGCGTGAGGCGTGAGTTGGGCGGGCTAGGTTGGAGGCAATTATCGGCGTAATGGCTTCGTTATCAGTCGCCGCCTCATCTCAAAAGCTAATGATGCGAGCTCCGGCGCTTTCTCGCCACCGATACACTTTGGATAGGCCATTGTCCAGTCGAAGAGGGCTCAGTTAACGGCACCTATTGAAATGCTCCTCAAAGGTTCGAAGCCAATAAATATCGAAAAAATACAGAAAAAATATGTAGTGTAGTATTTCGTACCTTTCTTATAAGTGGAGGACGGCGGCTGTTTATTTTTCTCAATATGCTATTTTGTCAAAGGACATGGCCCGTTTTACTATGGCCCTGTGCCCCAGAATGTACAGCAATCATTTATATCTCAAATTAAAGCGAAAATTATGTACTTTCAATATGTATTTGCCATTTTACATATAAAGCAGCGGTTTTAAAGTAATTCGATACTTAGTTTTTTACATAACCTCAAAACACATCATAACGTGCAAGGCGCTGTCACCTCAAACTGCAATAATGATCTCTCTTTAAAGGCCTACTGCTCCTAAACGGATTGTTCAAATTGCTTTGGAAAAATATATGTTAAGTGCAATAATATCAATAGTAAAACTTTGTTGTTTTTCTAGTCCTTACTGTTATTTTTGTCAGAAAAGAGAAAAAAAAAAAAACTGCTATAGCGCGAAAAGGGCGCGAACCTTAGGCGAACCACCTTAATTTTTTATTTTATTTTGCATCCCGAGTCTTTAATCCAAAAAGGCGGCATGCCAAGTTAAACGTCCTCTAGTGAAAGGTACAGAGTGATGTCATATGGCTCTGTCCCTTTCGTTGCCTAGAACTTGTCAGTTTTAAGAATTTGTAATACGGCCTCCAGGGATTCACCTTTTTCAATAACACGCCGGCACGCGTATGTGTACATGCCAAACTGTCAAGTGGGTGGTTTCCGGCACACAATATCTTTTTTTATATTTACTTTTTTTCCGCTGCTTGTACAGAGATTTAATTAATCACACGTGTAATTAATAATTATTTAATGATTTTTCACATATGTCTCATTCGTGTACAAATTGGGGCACAAACGGGCCATGTCCTTTAAGTCTGGGAAAGGTGGGAATGTGCATAAATTCCTATACAGTGTTTTTTCCTGGACTGGAACTTTCATTTGTTTTACATTGCGTGATGTACGTATAAGTTTGTTGTCGACTACATTAGTGCCTACCGGTGCTGTTGGTTTTTGTGGCTGTGCAAATTACTCCCAGGGTACGAGCTCGGGCGCCGCCGCCGCGCCGCGCTGTCGTTACTCTCGTCCCCGGGTGTCTCGTCTACCTTCTAAACATAACTGTCAATAAATCATACTCTCTATCATTGTCCGTGTCCGTGCCTACACTGTGATCATGTTGCTGACAAATTGGCTACTATATTACGTACTGGCAGTCAGTCGGTTGTACCTACTGCTGAAACTGTTTTTATGATTTATTACTTGTACAGTTACATTGCATTCTAAAATATACTACGTTTTTTGCAGTCAGATGATTAAGTGCCAACAAGCATTCAAAATTACAACCCACGCAGGTGTAAAATAAATGCTTTTATGCAAATCAACTTCTACGCATGATACTACAGACATTTTATTAGCCTATCGTGACTAAATTTAGATTGCAAGGTCCAACATGAATTTTGAATTTGTGATGCATATTCACGAGGAGTCAGTTCCGGCGTTATCGGTCGGCGCCGGTGACGCGGCCGAGTCGCGCGCTGGTGCCCGTACTGCGAGTGCGCAGCCGCGCGTGAAGCAGCTGATAGCGTGGGAACTGCCTCATGCGTGAAGACTACGACCCGCGACGACCGGCGGAATGCTGTGCGCTATGCTTTGATTCCTATCGCTGTAACCTAGTTCCTCGCTAAGTGTTTTAGCAAGTATTAGTACATATGAATGCGCTGTTGATCTACCAGCCACATTAGCCTTCGCGATTATTGAATTAACACTTCTGACTTTTATTTGGTTTGTACTTTGGAGGACAGTTCACGAACGTGACTCTCCTAATTTTTAGACTCACGATCCATATGTTTGATCTCACATCTCGCTAAATATTCCAATGTCACATTTAATGTGTGACCTTTTTACAATTTTATCAAATGTGTATTCATAAAATAACAAACTATGTTACCCACATTATCTTATGAATGTTATGATGCAGAAAATGACTGAAACAATAGCAAGAAAATATAATCCTTGCTGCATATGGATGAAAAAGATGTCACTATCAATTTAATAGCTATTTTTAATTGGCCTTGTTGCATGTGTGGATGTCACTATTGTTAACTCGAGTGATACAACCATTGACCGCGAGGACTGACTCACAATATCAACATACTTGCCGGCTTCAAAGCTCTTAAGACAATAGGATGCGGGTTTGGCTTTGTGGCGGACCTCTTCGCTTAACTAGCGCTAGCTTCATCAACTTGCTCGACAGTATAATTAAGTAATTGCTCAATGTCTGTTGCCGAGCCAATAATTGAACACCATTTGCGTTATTTACGTACTCAATTGAACTTTTCTGAGAGAAACATTATATCTCAATGCTGTTTCCAGCGAGCTATCCCAGCTAAAGAGGAACCTGCTAGTAAGTAGGTGCTACTAAAACTATAGTCATGGTGTTTAATGGGCAGTTCATCGACATTTGATTATTCTGTGGAGTGAAATGCGCTATCGATTGGGAATAAATAAGCAATAATGTTGTAGTAATCGTTCTTTGCGTGCCCTAGATTCCATTGTTCAGTATACGCATTCACCTTTCGGAGATTAATCATTATCGCAATTATTTTTCAAGCGTGTATATATGTAAGTGATTAAAGCGACTGCCTGCATCCGGTAGTTTGAATATTTTGTTTAAAAAAAGGTTCGTGCGGACGAACAAGGTTAATCAGAATCACCGGATCGTCAGTGCGACTAGCTGCGAGGCGTGACGGCGTCGGGAGATGTCGCGTGATAGCAGCTCACGCGTGCACCGCACGCAATGCTTTCCGTTTTCAATTAAAACAGGAAAAATGTAGCAGATCCGTTAATCCAAAGATAGTCTCACCAGCAGTCCTATCTACGTCCATTATTTATCTAACGGACAGTGACAAATGCGTAAAATGTAGTCCCTTTGGTCGATAATTTTATCAAATGTTTAGTAAATTAGTTTAGGAAATAAAACATTATACTTTTAAAGATTATTCATTACAGATAATAATAAAACAAGTACCTGATTGAAGCTAGTTGCTAGTTTAGAATCTAATCAGGTCTTAATAAATATAAGTTAGCGCGCATTCGCGGACAAAGTGAGGCTATAAATCAAGCAGCAAGGGGCTAATTAACACCGGACAGAGTTTCTCTCCCGCACCTGTTGCCAGGGTCGTGCTCCGCTGGACCAGATGCAGGAATCAATAACGCCTCACCCTGATCTGACACAATCACTCCAAACATCATTAAATACATTTATATTTTGAAAACAACAAGCATCATTTAATATTATGCATAGGTTGGGTTAATAGGTCGTTAGTATTTCATCGCAACAATTTATAACATAATTATTCCCCTTTTTTGGATTGAGTAGTTTAAATGTGATTTGACAAAATACTTGACGGTTGCAAAAAAAACATTCATGTGGCAAAGGTACTGCTTCAATGTAAACATACACACAACGGGTTTTGGAACGCAATATTGTGGTTGAACATTGAGACTTCGAGACTAAACAAATGCAAACGACAGATTCTTTTAACACCATGTTGACATTGTTTGTTTATATTGTTTGAGTCATTCTGCCTCCTCGGTCAGTTGTCGGATTTAACGATAGTGAATGTCTGAAATTAAATTATGCATTTTGAATTGTATTCCCTATTTATTTATTTACCGTTAAAGAGTTGTCAGAAACGGGTATTAGACCTTTGATTTCTAGAGTGTGGGGTCTAAATCTAAAATAGTATGATGACATAGACCAGGCATTATATAATGAAGTGCGCCAAGGCGGATGGAGGATGGCAATCTCCGTCGCCCCACGAACTGCGCGACGAGCGACAACGAGCTGCAAGGTCGTCATTTGATTGTCGATAATAGCTCCAGTGATACTCTGACGACACACTGGCCTAATTTTATTGCGGACGTGTGCCCATCTTTAGTTATTTTTACTATGCACTCTCCTTAGCCATGTTACGTAGCGAATCCCTTTTGTAATGGTTTAGAGTACCTACCTACCTACAAATTTATCGATCAATGCCATAGGTGAACTTTTGTGTGTGAAACTGTTTGGAACATTATTTCAATTGTTATTATTGTTGTATTTACCAACTGTTTATTATGCACAAAAATCTCTTACATTAGTTAGATTTGAGATACTTAAAAACGTTTTGTAACAAAATAGATTTTAGGTACATACGAAAAGTCGTGCTCTAGGTTTATTTTTGCACGGCTGACGATGTGGATGACTGAAGCATTTCGTTGAATTCACAATTCTCTGGCATTTTTTACATTTGGCTTCGTTTCGGTTCGGTTCGCCGATTTGCTATACACCCGTGTTTTGTTTGTCGTAGCCAGCGGGCGCTTTTTACCAATTTAACGTGTTCCTCTGACGATGACGAGGCGAATTGCAGGCGATTTTATAATTTTGCCATACAATTTAAAAGGATGCGAAATAAAATGTGCAGTTAAAGTTTACCTTTTGTTTACGGTATTGTTTCCAGTTTACTGATTTCCAAGCCTGAATCTGGAATTAAACAACACAATGTTATAATAGGTAGTCATTATATTATAGCCATTATAGGCGACACAGCTGGACTGTTTACCCAGAGAGCAATGATCAAAATGTTACTTCGTGACAAAAAAAAAACTTCGGGAGTTAAACCTGGACTTTGCAATATAATACATACCTATTCTAATGAAGTTGACATTTGAAATTGACAGTTGCTAGTTTTGGAAATTTTGATTTTAATGTTCTTATCATACATACATACATACATACATAAACTCACGCCTTTATTCCCAGAGTGGGGTAGGCAGAGCTATAGAATTTCCAACAACTATAAAAACTTTTTGATAATTCTGTAACCACAAGCTAGGCTTAGGCGAAGATGTTTACCATTTCATCAACATATTATTATGTTGATAAAATAAATGAATTATTAATTATTATTATGAATACATTCGCAATAACGGGGGAATTATTTAAAATCATGAGAATAAAACTCTACGGAAAATACCATTAACAGTAGTTTAGTGGTCCTAATCAATTTAAATGTTCTAACAGAAGAGACGTTGTTGAGTGTAACTGCGTACCGTGTAGGTAGGTAGGTGCGCAGTCAGTAATTATGCAATTATTACGTGTCCGCTGTTAATGTCATCGTTGCAAATCTACTGCAGTTCCGTTGCAGCAGCTGTCTTGTGCCTTAGCGCTGTGTATCTTTTTAATTTGCTCCTTCTACAAGCTACCCAACAGATGTACAGTATCGGATGTATAATCAGCTTGCAGCTGCCAGAGCTTAATAGAGGAGTTCTTTTTTTTAAAGCATTTGTGCTTTGAATATACTATTTTTGTGTTTATTTAGTGCTGTCGCAATTGTTAGAGGTTTAATTTGTTTGATATTATAAATCATTTATATTGAGCACCCGTCATTGGTGTCTATTTGGTTGATTTTTTTTTGAAATAAGTGCATGACTACCTCAAAAGCATATATTTTTATTTATTGTTCATATAATCATTAAGATGTTCAATAACATGCATTTTTATAAATGACGGGACCGATATCATCGCACGTTCGAGGACAACGGCTAACACTATATTCTCTTTACATAAAGCCAATATTTGCTAAACTGCGTCGTAGTGGTTGGTGCAAGTACAAGTTAATAATGCAGCCGTTATGCGGCGGTGGGTCGTCCTTCGCCACGGCAACGGAGCCATTGTATGCGCATGTTACAATGAACACTTGGAAACTAGATACTGGTGTCTACTGTATTATGCAGCAGCGTCTCAACTCTGCTAATAGGTTATTAGGATATGATGTCCACAGGAAGCAGGGATTATTAATACAATTCTGTTTCGCAATGCGACTACACGTAACGGTCGTGATCGATATGTCAGTTTCTTCGTTTTATATACAGCTACATCAGCGCGCTACCGGACGCAGCGGCACCAGGCGGTTCATTAGCTAATGGTCCATTACCGCCCTATCCCAACCGGATGAATATAGCGAAACTTTCCTTTTTACCAAACACACATCAAACATCATACACTTTGTTAACATCTATATTCACAATTTCCACACCGTGTTTAAACGCCGTATCGATTTCACTTAAACAAAGCTCTTTATTGGAAATGTATTTGTAGCGTACGGCCGGCGGCTCCGTTTTCATAAAACGAGGTATTTGCTGAGATTTGTGGTGAAGAGTTTGAGGGAATTACACAGTTAACCGCAAGAGCGTGGCAAATCGAAGGGATTTCCAATAGCGGGGGAAGTAATGGACAAGGCTGCGTTGCATATTGACGGGGGTCAAATAACCGAGGAGGAACGGGGCGACTGGGGCAGACAGGGGGTGTCTGACCTCCATCTTAATCTTCCAACGGAGACTTTTACGAGTGCGCTTTCTTGTATACATACATTGTATAAATTGTCTCACTCGTATATTTTACTTCCGCTACCCCTGCTTTGCGGGATCTTTTGAGCATGTCCGATATAATCATCTGTTTGGGCTCACGGTTCTACTTTTTCTTAGCATAAACAGGAACTTTCATTTATGGTACGAAGGTTTTTTTTTTGTAAGCTAGATAGCTAGATACATTTTTAATATCTTATTTCTAGGTTCACATTCTCTACGGGCCGTATTTAAATTAACTGATCGTGATTAATATCCTGGCCTCAAGAGGCGTCAAAATAAACGTCAAACTTCAGCCAAGTTCTAGATAATAATACGGCCCTAAGTTTTCTTGGCCACATGACAGATCTTCATCATTACATAAAAATATATTTATTATCCAATCAATATGTAATACGTAATATGTTAGCTCGTATGTAGGATGCATTACTTACACGCATAAGATAACTCGTAAATTAAAATCGTTTTTAGACTTAATTTCAAAACTAAGATATTTTTATTTTATTTATTGTATTGGATATCAAAACTAGCTTTGATTCAGACCAAAAGCAGAGACTTATGGTCAGCATTTCAACAGATCCCATAATCTCGAGCTCGGGCCCGCGCCCGCCCTGGCCTGTCACATGGCTGAATATGGCTAGCGGTATGCTCTCGTATAAATCCCGCCCCCACACTCTCAAATTGCCTGGCAAAATTTTGCGGCCCTTTGTCCGATAGAGTTATTATTACGGACCACTGATTTGATGAGGATCCCGGTCCGAATATGATACAAATACTTATTAATACCTACGTATATGTCTTGGTTGAAACGTGGAATGGTGTAAGCGTTTTAACCTTGTTCAGAACTTGAAAATTTAATTGATTTTATTCACTGACTCCAGAAATGTTTTGCTTATCAACAAAAAGTTTTTTTACAAGTTCACAGTGAAATATGGGGCGGTCCCGGGGTTGGGGTAAGGGGGTATTACGACGTAGTTTCCTCGGTTGCTATGGTGACCCCCCGCACGTGATCCGCTGCCGCGCAGCCTGCTCCGAATTAGCAGACTGAACCTCGCGTCTTCAATTCATGGGCTTACCCTTGTGACACACGATTACACTGCCGGTATTCCATCAAGTGTAATCACTCGTATACATTCACGATACCTCTAAGCGATTTGTTATTTGAACTACCGCAGGTGTGCATGTTCATCGACGTGTTATAAATTGTTTTTTTTTACCGCCCCCTCGTTGTTTCAATTGTTATAAGAGATTTCATAACTGTTTATAAATGCTGCTGGTTCCACGGGGTGTGATTTGTGCGTTCTTTGCGCACCCTAGTCTAATTGCATTTTATTTATTCAGTGCCGTACGCGTACCATTGGACGACGCGGGGTGCCATTTAGAGGGTTTGCTATTAGACTGTTTATGCCGTACCTTAGTCATAATTCAACAAACTTAGTTATTCATTGCCAACCATTGCCGAAGACCTATTACTTATTATTAAACTATATTCCCTCTTGAGTTCTTATTAGTCACAATTAGTAACGTTGTGGTTAATTTGTTACTAAATCAAAACTAAATTATTATTTGTTCTTGTTACTGTGATGCATATTCTCAGTTTTTTTTTTGGTTTCCATTGATTACTCACACCAACAACCGTTCAAATTTCGTTAGTCATATTTGTGTTACTTATAATTATAACCAAGAAAAACACGAACAATTATGGTTAAATGTTTGAAATGTTATTACATTCTTTTACATGGTTTAATAAATAACGCGTAGTTCCTTCAAGATTATAAATTAATTTGGTTTCACTGAAATACAGACTGACTAACAAGTGCTTATCTAGATCCCTTTCATTTCATCTCTGGCTAACCAGAAACGCCCGTATCGATAGCAGTTATGCACCATTATTTATTCTAGTTAGTACGACCGGCTGATAATTGATAATTTGTCGGATATCGAATAAAAGGCTGCGTCTAATAATAAAAGAGAAGGTCGTACGCCGGCTGGCCGCCGGTTCCTTAAGAAATGAACTCGCGGTTATCGTTTCCGTCGGATCGAAGCGCACGCTTTTAGCACTAATGACATACACTCCCGGTAATACTCTTCTATATTCCCTAAAGCCCTTCAGCTGTAGAGTAAGCAATGGCATTAATGACAGATATTCACTTCTCTGTGGTTCTCTGTCATATTTTTCCTTGAAACTTTAATTTCTTTAATATTGATCGTTCGTTCTATATTCAAGTTCTTCACCAGTTTGCATGTAGGTATTTGGCCGGTGCTTGGGTAACAAATAGTTAATTGTTTACCTACTTGAATAATACCCTAAAATCCAAAGTTTAACTAGAGCAATACGGAAATATGAATCCAGGCGTAGTGTTGAACAATCGACGTTAAAGTTTTCATTAAATTACATTCCAAGTTTCCGTTTAATTCGCAGTTCGAGGCCGGATGGCTGAAGTAACGCCAATATAGACGGGCGCTTCCGAACCCAGCGTTAATTACTGCCGACGAACTTTGTCCGCTGAACAAACTGGCGCCTAATAAAGTAACATTTTGCAATGCCTCACAAATTAAGTAAGTACCTACAGAAAATATGATTGGGTTGACGCAAGGTTTCTTGATGTAAGTGTTGGTTAGCACATTTTCTCGATATGTTTCTGAGGTTTAATTAAGCTCTTATTACTTACTCCAAAACGTACTGAGAATTGTTTACTGTCATAATTTAATATTTGACTCAGTTCTTTTTTAGGTGTTGGTTTGATTACTATTATTATAAATTATAGCCGCTGGTTTGTCATTTCAAAATGTGTAAAGCGAGAAAGGGTCAAATTGGTTAGAGCCTTATGGTATATCAGGTTTTTTTATTATCTTCCCCGCCTCTTTTGCGAGTTTGCGGTGCAAAATACACGATGAAAACTTTTTCATAGTCATATCCAATTCTGTTCTCATAAAATACAGTTAACAGGATGTTGCATATTACTATAATTTAAATTTTTAGTGCATTTGTTTCAAGGCAAGGGCGCATGAGTCATATCAGTATGAAATACATTCCATTATAGTAGCTACACTAGCAACCCAGTCACAGTTTCAATGACGTCACTTCTGTATCACTCTCGAGAGTTTGGTGATTCAGAATTATTCTATAGGACAATTTGCGCAATGATTTTATTGACTCCTTAGAGCCTTGGACAACCCGAAAAGTCATTCAGTCATTCCATGATTCATTTCTGGTAATAATTCGGCCCGGGATTTCCAAAGGAAGTCCTTACAATCCAACAATTATCATAGTTGAAGACGATATTTAAAATTGATAATTAATGATTTCTAAAAAGTTCCTATAAATATATACTTACATATAGTATGTACAACATTGTCACGAAAATGTGTTACTTACTCGCAATTTAGTACACAAATACACCCTTGGGTGAACTGCAGTTCGTTGATCCTACTATTCACGTTTAATTTTGAAGATAACTACACCATGCGGAGGCAGGTCGACGATCGCGGGTGCAGCGTTGACTCATCGGTCACCAACCACGACCCTGCACTTGCACAAATGCAAAGGTACTAGCAACAGGGCGCGCAGGAGTAGCAAATGAACGCGCTAACACTCCTCAGTCACGTTCAAAAGATAAATTCGTGATGGACGTGGTGCTCACACGCAAACGCCACATTATTATTTTTTGTCACTTCACTTTACACATACCTCCTCAAGGGAAGGCATTTGAACTTACTAATTTTGTAGGTAACCTTTACAATACAAATGGAGATCCTTATAGCTAGCGCATTGATTCAGCAGCGTCAGCATCCAACTATATGGTGTAACTACGAAATGACGCGAGAGCCGTCGCCGCCGACCGGGACCATTAGTGTGACAACTTTATTTATCGCGGACAGCTTGATCTGACCAATTATAATCATTATTATGTCCTTGGCCGTAATATTTCATGTGAAAAACCCAAATACACACGTAAATTCAAAGGAAACCTCTCATTTTGTTTTTTTTATATGGTAAAATGAGTCGGAGAGTTCTCGGAACGACTTATGCTAATGTTGAGTATATTTCGATAACACCAACCGCTTGTAACATAAAATATAATCGGTATAAAGTTCATTTGTTTCCGCGTTCTTTGACCAGTTTGATAAAGTGATAAATTACATTTACTAATTTACAAAATGTTATTATTTATTTTGGATTGGTAAGCAAAGTAAAGTAATGTAACTTATTTTAACTCTTCGGACAACCAATTAACCAAAATAGTTAATAAAAAAATAATTGAAATATGCTGCGTGAAGCTGTGCCAAAAACATATTGACCGGCGAGTTAAGTGAAGTGATGTTACGAGACAATTAATAATTCCACATGTCAGCGTGACTGAGACACCAGCGCAGCGCCACTTGTTGGTCGTTTTGTTCTTGTTAGTTATTACGACGATTGCGAGTAGAGTATAAGTATACCTGCCCCGTGCCCATTTATAGCTCGCAGCTCTTGGCTGGCAGGTACTGGTACGCTCTCGGCACATTCATTTCTAATAGTTATTACTACGAAGATTTGCAAATAATTCTTGGACGGTAAGGTTACGATAAGCGTTTTATTATCGAGCTTTCATTAAATGTAAGTAAACATCAGATATAGGTAGGTATAAACAAAAATAATCGCAGTAAATTATATTTCTTAAATGTCGTTGTACCAGGAGGTTTCCATTTAACTGATATATGTCGTAACATAATGTCGTAATGTAATTTTTATGTTAATTTTACTTGAATTTTAAATCAATTGGCGTGGCCTAGTTGAAGTCTCTGCACTGAGGGTGGATCCTTGTCAATCATGTATCACAGGTTCTAGCGGGTGTCCATCTGATCAAGGTGAAAACGTTGTGTTGTGAGTAATATGCGTCACACGCCGATCAAAGGTTCTTAAGTTCGATGCACTAGCTCGTAACGCGAGACGAGCGATTGGTGGACCATGCATTAACGGAGACACACTTAAAGTGCATTTGATATCTGAGAGAGGGGTAACCTAATATTATCTCGAGCGAAAGACACTGCATTTATCTCCATCTACCAGATTACTTGCATATCCTGCAGATACAATATATATATGTAGATGATGGTTTTACTAAACGTTTGACGTAGTAATAGCTAAAACCTTTAATGTTCTGAATCGTAAATAAGTGGTTTATTGCGATAGGCGGTGGTCTGCGCGTGCTCGGGCTATTGCATCTCAAGTGGGGCAGCTTTACGAGTAAAGCTTATACAAATAAATCATTTCACCCACCCCAAGTACCCCGACATTTCACAATAAATTAATTGAATTATCATCGAAATGGTTACTTCATTCTGGTAGGGCTGGCCCAGCTTTCAGTGTTCCAGATGCCTACGACGTTGATAATAGTACCTTCTACTTTAACATTTTGTAAAGATGACAAGGCTATCTAGTTTTGTTTTAATATGTACGTGTATAACGAATATTAGAAATGTCATTTTAATCCATACAGTTTTTATGTGTGTGTGCAGTAAAAGGTTGTTTACATTCAAAGAGAAAGTTTACGGTGTTTGCGTTTGTCTCGTGTAAGACCATCTTCACTGTTCGTGCAGTAGCTCCAAGTTAAAGTAGAGTGCTTGTTCAACATCTTGAGTGAAGACGTCGTCGGGACAGACAGGAGCACCTGCCTAGACTCCTTGACTATTTCTTGTGTCGCGTGTGCACACTATTTCATCCTTAACAAGTAACAACATTATAATTATGATGGATATCATATCATGATTATTCTAGCCATGTTGATATTTAGTGCGGATTAAATAAAGAAACAAAAAAACATCAACACCTGTTGAACTACCAAGGCCTTGTTGGGATTGTTTACAATGAAACATCTTGTGGCGTCTTAAGTGAGGTTAAGATAAGTATTTTTAAGTGCCGTAAAGAGCCTCTTAAAGGCGTTTGTTGACCAAAGTAATCAACAGCTACCAAAAACTCTAAAACAAAAACACACAGTTTGATTATGACACGGACATGCTCGCTGGCGGCGCACTCCTATTACAAAATAGGTGTTATAATAGTAGTTTATGCAATAGTTGTATAAGAGAGGTCAAAAAAGATGAGTGGCGTGTGTTACGATGTGAGCCGAAGGTGAACATCGTAATGAATGATGCCACGAGTGTTTTTTGACTTAGTTATACACCGTTGCATACAGTACTTTTTCTACGACTAGGTTTTAAATGAAATGCAAAATTAAGCGAAAAAACGTTGAAACGAACGAACGAAACACAGAACAACAAACGCGCGGGAAACAAGAAAATGACAAAATATGAGTCTATGGTTTACTTTGTTTTTGAATTGACGGAATGGAAAATATAATTATTTACATTTCGAAAACATTTTATTTTGACCAATCAGTACACTTCACCAAATTAAATCCACCAATCACAATGCACATCGACTGTCAAGGAACGTTAGGTTGTTTTAGGTACAGTCAACAGCAAAAGAAACTGATGAAATAGGGTCCCAAAATTATCTATACAATACATTAAGTCAAATGCTACGGACTATTGTAGTTGATCAAAAGTAAATGAGCTCAATAACGTGTCATAATAAGTGATCACCATTATTTCCATTTTTGAAAACTCAATGACAGTTTAAGTCATCGTTGAACATTTCGAATTAAAGTTTTAACTATAAAATCTTGGTTTTGGGACAACCTCGGAGTACTTCGGTTAATATCGGTTATGTTCGTCGAAAAACATGCGAAGTGACAAAATAGCAATCTCCCTTACGCCAAGATTTAAAATAAGTTTTTATTACATCTTGGAATTATTTGCCATAAATCCTTCTTTTGCCGATATTGTTGGAATGTCGTTATTTTGGTATTCAATTCACGTTTGACGCTTTTGATAGAAATGTCATGTCAGGCTTCTGTTTTGCACAGCTGTTATGATCACTTTCTTTTGACTAATTAAAACATCAATTAATTTAGCACTTTAATATAACATGTTATATTTGGGATGCCATGACAATAGATATTTTGAAATGTTGATTTTGATCACTTACTTTTGACGTTGACTGTACGTGTTACCTTCTAACAAATATAAATGTTTTAAAAAATAAAATTATATTTGGTACCAACCAGCCAGAATACAGCTTTAAAATCGACCAATCAGGTAACAGAATTCATTTCTCAAAACATTAGGTGTTTTTGGTCCCTATTTCACAATCGTTAAAGTATGATTAAATCGATTGTGCAACGCTAAGCTTTGGCAG
This sequence comes from Acleris laterana, assembly GCA_963966035.1. NCBI lineage: Eukaryota > Metazoa > Arthropoda > Insecta > Lepidoptera > Tortricidae > Acleris > Acleris laterana. The sequence goes on along the minus strand of OZ014439.1, from coordinate 15,389,642 downwards.
CTAGCCGTATCGTTTTATCTCAAAAACGCACAAGTGCTGTTTTGAGGCATAGACTAGATAGACTTTTCTCTGGATTATTCTGCGGACATATTATGTATGTTCTTAAATGACAGATAAAAGTACAGGAGTAGGAAAATATTTTTATTATTGGAATGACTCCGTTTCCTTCAGTTAACATTGGGTATAAACCCCTTCGATACTGTACAGTATTTTTGTGTCATCGTTTAGATTATGTTGAACATAGGTACATACGGGTATGTCCTCTGTATACCAATGCCTTAGTGTTGAATAATTTTCAGTGTTATAGCAAGCGGTTCTATGCGGTTGCGGTTTTGACGGCGTTTAACTTGCTTTACCGCAATCATGCGCTTAGCATTTATGCCTTTACGTATGTGAAGTCATGCTTGGGACTAAATGTAGTAATAATATTTGCAGCAATCAAAGCGATGGTATAAGAAATTGATATCTAGACACGTATTGATAAAATATGTATCTTATCATACAAATTAAAACACGTTCTTCGTCATTATTACGTTACCTATGTAACGTCTTTCTCTTATTTGTTCGATTATTCCCACGAAACCGATTATGTATAATTTTTTGACAACATTGTACGTGTTCTGCTCCTAATTCGTGCTCGGTAACCAAAATAAGAAAACTCTTTAAAGAATCGCGGCACGTTTTCTCGCTAACTTATATACCCAAAAGTATAGATCTCTTTCCGTCTTGTTACTTTGGGTTGTTTAAAGTTTTGCTCAACGAAAAGATTTTTAATTCGCGTTAAATTTTACATTAAATTTTGGGTTTAGATCTTAACTACTCGATGTAAGTTGACAGAGTTGAACTAGATTCCATTGAGAATCCAATATGGTGAGCTTTCCCTAGGCTCGCCCGTACTCGCAGCCAGCAATGCTGCGAGTGGCACGGTATGTGACGCCTGTTCCCGGGAGTCTCGGAGCGGGTAACGGAAGAGCTCGGTTCACAATTAGTGCCTGGTCCCGTTACCAGCCGCATTGTCCGCTTCAATACGCCGCCAGTTATATTCCTTTGTGCACTCTTAATGGAAGGTTCTCAGGTTGTTTGTTGTGCGTTTAGTGTTGCACTAGCAAACTATTGTTTGGGTAATAAAGTTATTCAAACTTCAGGTATTGTTTTACATGAACGAGTTACCGGAAACTCATTATTTTACGTGTAAATCGATCATGGTTTTATGTTTTCGTGACCATTTACCGTCGCTTAGTTGATATCACTTGATATTGAAACGGTATTAAGTACCTAATGTCATTCAGTACTGCTTGAATGAGACGATGTAATTAAGCCTTGCAATTTGCTTATCTAAATAGCAAACCCCTTTGGTGGCTTCTGAAACGTATTTGTTTGCAGTCCCTCCCAGACCCTGTTATCGACCGATGAAAAGGTCGCCCGCTGACATCAGTTTCCCTTTGGTACAGATATTACTCTGTTCCATTATTGTTGCTTAATCGACTTACCTAACTCAAATTGAGTTTGTTGTTTTATTAATGGGCAAACGCAACTTTTTGCGTACAAAAAGTAAATATTTACTTTGGTGTGACCAGCGCGGGAATCGACTAGAACCTGCTATTAATTTATCATTATCATCAAGGGCTCATTCAGCTGTGTTCGAAAGTGGTGGTTGCCATAATTTAATACAATACAGCACCGTTAGCAAACGGTGCGACCTCAAAAAGGGACGTGTACTCGTACCTACTGTCTACCGCCGGAAGTGTAACATACGTGAATTTCAACAGGGGCTTCCGGAATTAATATGGTGCAGTTATTAGCAGTATACGCCATGTAGCCAGTATAAAATTCGTATTTTTTACTAGTTGTGTTTTATCTTAATACTATTATTCTCAGTGTTATACTGAACTGAGTTTGTTTGATTACAACTGGAACGATGGTGAAGTAGCCGAGGAAAGGCCAAGGACGCAGATTGCTTCGCCCGGGCGCCGGGCGAGGCCTTCGATGTAACCTTGTGCGGAAAATGGCACCGAGACGTCCTTGTACGCAACATAAAGTCGCAAATTTCCCGGGTTAAATATACCGATGAAATCCTTGGTGGCTTTCATGGGATAAGCCTAGACTCACCTGGAGATATACAGACTTAAATACCGATCAAGTGTAGTGTTATACAAGTACTGTTGGTGTATCGGTGACATATCCTAGCTATCTGTAGTAAGTATTTTTGTAATATTACAGTAAACATACTGCTGCTTTACATTCATATCTAGACCCGAAGTCATTAGCTTTCGTATAGATAGTTGCATCTCAGCGCCTTCCTAACGGTTCTGGTACGTCAGGTCATGCATCACTTTCGTCACGGCATCCATCATACGCGGCACGCTGCTTGTCCACGGGTTCTCTCATCGATTAATATCATTTGTCAAGGTAAACACTTCGACGCTATGGATACGAGTTGTCGTGGAAATCTTATCGCTTTTGTCGGTGTATTGTATTGTATAATACCACTATACATACAACGGACAAAAACTCGCCTTTTCGTCTGTCTTCCTGCTAACTTTATAAATCTTTCTTTGCATAAGAGTCAGTTATTGCAACAACACGAGTGCTTAGCTAATAAAACATTCAAAATGTGTTTCAAGTTCAGCCAATCAAAACTAACACTGTGCTGTCAAGAGCATTACCGAGGAAATAGGATTATTTTCGGGCTTCGGGCGGATATTAAATTATAGCCGGTGAGAGCCGGACGGTGAGGTGCGGGTTCCATTGTGGACCGAGTTTTACGAGCCAATTATGAACGGTCATTGTGGATTTGGGGACGCCGCGCCGTGATCCGATGTGAAAGTACCACGGTGCACGTTCCATTCATTCCATTCCAACTGAGTTTTATAAGATAAAGAGCTGCAGCGGTGCGCTCTATATCACCCTCGCTAGTTCATGCTCATGCTCATGCGCAGGTTGTAGGAGTACTTAATTATGTGTTAACATCCATTAACATTTCCTCTCATATTTAACCGGTAATGACAATAAACGAGCCATAAAGATACTTGTTTGTATGCATACGCAGCCACGTGTGATGTCGGCACGCGTCAATTAGGCGATACAAGGTGCACTGCGCACGCGCCGGATGTCCGCGGTGCCCGATACTTGCACGACATTGTTTTACTGCTCCCGTTTATTCATTCACTTAAGATTATTCTTAATATATTGATAATATTTTTCAATTTTGTATACAAATAATCAAATAAGTAGGTACTACTTGTACCGATAACGTGCTGGAAAGCTGTTAATTATTCGAGCCCGTCTCCGAGATTGATCAATTGATTCGCAAGTCGACTTGTTAACATTGCCAGCAAATATGTTTCTCGTTATGTCCGTAAGTCCGTATCTGCATTCTAATAAGAAAAGTCCATCGAGAGGCGTCTGCGCGTGTTCGTTTAATTTCCTCGCGACCGCGTTACCAGCACCAGCTTGTCGGTTCAATGTAACTAGTTAATTTTACCGAGCTTCGTTATGTGCACTTATTAAGCCGTCAATAACGGCCCTTTCCTGCCAAGTTCCTTTTAGATACTTATTGTTACAAGACTATTCTTAGCATCGGTGGAATAGCCTTGTTGATGTTTGTTTAGGACTGCTTTTGTTCCAACTTTATTACAGAAAGGTTCATAATTCTCAGTAATAAAATAAACTTATCCAACAACTTATCAAATAAAATATACAGTCGCACGTTCGTGTAACGCAATTATACTCGTATAGCGTCGTACCAGTATCAGCGCCGCGACACGGCTGCAATACCTACCTGGCTGCTGCGCTTTCAATTTGTGGAAGCGGTTTTAAACTTGTGCAACAGATTAGGTTAAGTCCTCGTACTTCTAAACGATCTCTGAAGTTGCAGTACTTGAGGTCTTACCCTAATTGAATAGTTTCTTCGTCTTTATTTTCGTGGATATAATGTAACATTTTCCAAATGTCACGTGTTATTAATTATGTTTTTATTACTGTGTTTTTATGATATTATTTATTTCACAATCGGTGTGACGTCAATTGTATAATGAGAGTATTGACTATCGCTATTTCTACCGAACCTCTCTAAATAACTCGAGAGGCTGCGCGAGGCTCAGGTCTTATCGATTTTATATTATTAAATATGGGAAGGAGTATGCAGTTTTCCTCGACACAGAATTTAGCGGCAACATTATCTGTAACGTGGTATGTCACTGGGCAACATACACAAGAAAATTTGCACTATTCATGAGGTAGAAACTACAGCTGCTACCGTGACAGGGATGCCGCCGCGCCTGGCGCCTGCGGAAAAAGTTGCACGCTTTGAGAATGGAAACATTGCGTTTCTCGACGTTTCACGTTGCATCATAAAATGTTAGACGCATCTTGACCACTTTTTTCTCTCTCGAGAAAAGGTCTGGTCCAGCTTTCCATCATAAAACTAATTGGCGCCGAGGGATTGCTACAATAAAACTAAACGGTTTATAAGAGAGGGCTACACTCAAAAGAAACGTAGGTGCATTCGAAGGTTAGGTCATCAATATAAAAACCCGCACTGAATGATATCTGTTTATTAAATCAGCGACGATTTGCGACCCAGTTACTTCCTTGAGCGTATCAACAAGGAAAAATAAAAGAGCAGCTGCATCTCGCTCCCCTCGCTCTAATCATTGTTCGACCAAACGGTCTTCCAAAACAGGGAGTAATGGCCTCAGTCAAAAAAAAACTTTATTAAGGGAACGCATCCAGGTACCCACGCATGGAATACCTTGCTGAGAATACATCCAGTTTATCGAATGTTTAATTTTGAACGTGCTCTAATTTTTCTTATACGCCTCAGAAGACATCTGGATAATAATCCATTAGAGCATAGTATCTATCTCTTGCAGTTTTGTAGGTTTGTTGCATTAGGATTGCATATATAATAAAGTGAAACATATTTTAAACCTGTGTCACAGAATAAGTAAAAGTACAAGGAAGTTAGTGTGCATTGTAAACCTACAGTTAAGTGATATCATGCGGGTATAGTCAATGACCAGTTAACTATTCGCAATGCGTCCAATGTTTTTGCAATGCGCTTAATTTGCTTTTGACAGTTCCGTGGCCTCTCCTGTTCATTTAATCAATTAAATTCATTGATTCGCGTCTCCTCGGCTGGAAATCAGTGTATTTTTATTTTGGGATCCTTGACAAACAATTAATATGATTTCTACCGTTTATTTGATTAAAAAGATATTGTTCATAGTCGTATCAAGGCAGACCATGACAAACTTGTTTGATACGAGAGAACTCTTATGAGTCTTATGACTAAGCAACATACGGCATATTCATGTGCCGTGATCGTAATCGTTCAATGCATCAGGCTCCTATCTCAACCCAGATCTACGCAACGTGTTCCTCCTAACCGGTACAATGCTTCATAAATATAACACACTTTAATACTTTTCCTCTAATATAAGAACGTGGGAGGTTAACAAAAATGTCTTCACGTGGTTGCCGTTCACATTAAATAATTCGTATTACATTTTCATACTCGTAAATGTGAGTTATTTTTAGATGAATCACTCAGTGCTTTGTTAGGGACGCAAAGTACTTATTTATTTATTGCTCTGAATTAAATTTACCGGAACAATGCATATTTGCAAATGCGCTGTGCGGCGGCGGTACATAGTTCCCTCCCTGTGCGCGTTCTCTCCCCAATTTCCCCAATTCCCAAGTCAGACAGCCATTGGAAGTACATCAAACTATTAGTCAACAATTAGTGCACTACATCTCCCTTGGGGAAGTATTTGCACCGCTTTATTTTATATATTTTTATCTAAACATACAATCCCTACTTCAAGGTTGAACAAATTAGATTTAAATTTATATCTCGTTAAGTTGACTTGATAATTGAACACGTGTTCGTAATACCGCGATCTCATTGAACGCTCATTTCGTCAAGATCAGGGCCACGCGGTCACCGGCCGAGGAGTGATACCAGCACATGCCTGAAGTCGTTTAATGTTCTTGTGTCAACACCATCTTTTTTCCCTTGACCATTCTGCGACCAAGTGCCGATGATGTCATCAAAAATATTGTTACTTACTCGTATCTGGTAACGTTGGCAGTTTTATTTTATAAATGCTGGACATTTCATTCCTTCGCCGGTCTTTAAATCTCTCTTGCGTCTACTCGTATGTACGGTACACGTAATTAAAGTATGTACTATGTAGTAAGTGGTAGTCCAGTGCACACGCTGCATTCTTGACTCGGAGCAGTCTCAAAATGATCAGTTAAGGTACATACGTTGGACGGGTTAATGGCCGTAAAATTATACAGTTGCAGAGTTTAGACGGTTGGAGATAATGAAAGTGATAAAACTGCAAGATAAAGACGCGGGTGTTGCGAGTAAATTAAACAGTTCGTTAAGTCTTGACGGTTCATAAGGTTGTCAATTTGGTCTGTTCATAGCATTGCAACTTAGACTTATAATAGTCTTCATTTATTTTTCTTAACTTTGGTTTCCATCTTTTGGTTACGTAATAAAATGCGATAATTACTGTAATAGACGAATTTATAATTGTGAATACATGTACTCTTTATAAAAGTTGACGCTTATTTAAATCCGGATTAGCAATATAAGTAATAAAACTATCGAATTGCTACCTCAAAAGGTCATAAAAGTGTTCGAAGCATAGGATGAATCTTTAAGGTTTAGTGCTTTTTTAGTCATGAATCCGTTATGTTTGAAACTTGCAAGGTGTAAGTGTTGCTCGCGAGGGTGGCATCGCCGCGCGGGCGCGTATCGATCGCGCCGCGGCGCGGCCTGCATACGAATACAAGAATCGCCCCTGTTCAGCCCCTTATCAAGCACTCCACTAGACCCTAAGCCCTTCGTTAGTACCGTGACCTCGCTGATTGTTATGTCAACGCCTTTGGACATTGTGGCACGTATCTTAATAATGTAATTAAACTGCAACAATCCCTTTACAATGACAACTAACAAACCCGCCTGTTGAATTATAATGCCTGTGCGATATCTAAAAGCGAAGATGACTTCGCCGTTCTGTCACAATGTTATGATGCGTAAATATAGCTCAGGGTGAGTGTAAATTACAAAAAGCTTTTTTCATTTCCCCGAGGCGAGGGACACGACCTCGTTTAGATTGCGAAAGAACAACACATTCACCTATACCGCCACAACGATGAGGTCACGGGTACACTATGACATAAGCCAAGAGAAATATTGTCTCAAGAAACTCTGCGTGCACTGATGTCACCCACCCTTTTCCCATTGAATTTATATTAGCATGTAAGACTTTGTTGCTCAATCACGCTGTAACCTAAGATAAAAAGTTTATAAATTGTATACATATAATGCATTTTCGAAGTATGTATTTCTGAAAAACTAATTGTACATTTCCGGAGTTCGTTGATTAAATGATTAAAGAGGTAGTTGTTACGAATAATTTAAACTTATGAAACTTAAATGGTTGTTCTTCTTGTCCAGTTTTTCTCAAGTAGTTTTCCTTGTTGAAGCTATTAAACTGATTATATTTTGGGGGAGCCCGCCCCGAAAATTGACGCAATTTTCCGGCCGAGAACGCGCCTATTTATTGCGTCACGAAATGTCTCCGCGAGGCCCGCGCCGCCTAATAAGAAAACGGGGGTCCCGTGGATTTGTACGCGTGAAAATTCACGACATCGAGCGTGACATTATTAAACAAAAATAAGTAATACGCTAATGCTACGCCGTATCTTTTACAGCACATTTTCATAATGGAAACACGCAAATAATAAATGTAAAAGGCTATATAGGGTACGCGGTTCGTGTGAGTTAGTGTAGTAATGTAAGTAAGTATCTCAGCTTATAAAGAGAAGGAATTTACTCTGTTTGATGAAAATAGTTGAAGTACTGAAGTGTAAAAATGACACATCTATTTCGTTCCATAATTCCATATGGTACAGTTAGGTATGTTCCTATAGTCGTACATTAAAGTTCCGGAAATAGGCAACTACAGAGTCGAGGCGAGTTAATGGAAGAGCGTACCGTACAGTACCTGAACGAAAATGTTAAGCACTTTAGTGCGCTGTCATAGTAAACTTCGAACAGAACATCAAATGACGCACATGAACATGACAATGAAAATGTCAATCACAATGACAATGTTCCAACTGTGCTCAACATTTTTATTGGGTGACTGTATACACTACACCTTTGCCTTTGCATGGAGGAGCGCTGCATAATCTGTGATCCACTTTGCGTCTGATAACATTTTGATATTGACTTTATCGTGAATTTATGGCACCTTCCCAGCACCTGACAGACATTTACCTATATATTTTTTCGCTTACGCAAATGCGTAATTTTACGCTTCATCAATTACAATTCCTGAAGACTTTAATGCTCCATTTTATGTCTTCTAATTAACGCTGACTAACCATCGTAAATGTGTAGTATATTGTGGTGGTGTAGATAACGATTGTAGCTTTCATTAAATATAGGTCAGTTTTGGTAACACATGCGATTAATTTCCCCCGATGTTTCGACTGTGTTAAAACAGCCGTGATCACGAGAAGATTTCTAAGAGAATGGCACATAAAACAGCTTGCAAGTAAATACCTACCTCGTCGAGGAAATTGGAGAAGCAAGTAAAGTGATCCGGGTTTTCCCCTGCCTGACGAAAAGGGGCGAAAAGTAGACAGACAAAGACTAGATGCCATCATATTATTAAATATATCGAATATGTCGGGGCGGCACCGTGCAACACAGGACGATGGTTTTCAATGGAGTTATAATTGTTTACTTTGTTGGAGGATTAAGTCCCCATGTCGTGGGCGGTAATGGACTCGCAGATCGATAGGGCGCCGCCGGTGGCCGGTTGGCGACGCCGAACTGTTGCTATTTGTTATTCCTACACCATTACCATTTGCGCTCTGACCTTCAACTTCTAAGTATAAACTCTAAAAATACAAGCTTGTTTCCCTGTTATTACCTTTCTTTATTAATTCAAATTTCACGAGGTTCATTCAAGTTCGCAAGGTGAAATTGCGAATATATCGTGGAAATGTTATCATCATTCATTCACCAAGCCACTATAACTTCTACGGTACATAACCCGAGCAACAAAAAAAAAGTAAAGATTTCGACCCAATGTGCATTCTTTACAATTGCTCACGCGCATCACATGCCATCGTAAATCGTAATAAATGGTTCCGCGGAATCTTATCTGGCCGAGGATTTTTTATTTATAATGTATTGTTGTGGAGACACGTGGAAGTGCAGCTGCAGTTACAAGGTGCAATCTCGATGTAGAGATTTATAAATCTAACATCAATCTCGATAGACAGATGTACGAACATGACCTTGAAAACTGTGAATAAAATTTAGTTATCGGGTAAATAATTACATAGGTAATAGGTATAATAATTTGAAATAAGAAGGAATTTTAAAGAATTATAAATTTTAAAGTTAGGTATTTAAGAAAACTGGACAGTACACAGGACTTTAAAGAGTTCCTGAAAAACTTCTTATATCTAATAGAAAATGTTTTTTTTTATTTATTTAACCGTTCAAGCAATTCTAATAGTAATTAAATTTAAATAAATACACAAATGACATATTTCTGTCTATTATCTTCTAAAAATAGAGGTTCTATTTTCGAACCGTTGGTTGATTGTATCATAAAAACTGCACCAATTTGCGAAATCCTTTTGAAAACATAATCATCATAATTCTGATTTGTTTTTAAATATAACACATACCTACCTCTTATGACTTTTACTTAGTCACGTAGCGTTGCTTGCGGGTCAAGTTTCAGGTAAGTAGGTAATAAAGTTATCCTAAAATATTCAATTTATAGGTTCTGTAGCTCTGCCTACCCCACTCTGGGATGAAGGCGTGACGGTATGTATGTATGTATGTAGGTATAAAATTTCCGAATTGTCTTAAACTCTATCCAAATCAAAATAAGTCGACGCCTTCAACTGGTGTCACCTATGATGGTTTAATAAAGAGATATTTTTATTTTTTTGGAATTAGTCCTGTTTCTAAAAACTGTTACTTAACATTATGATTTCCGTAACTCATCCATTATATTTTTTACTAGCGACCCGAGCATGATCTATAGCCTATAGCCTTCCTCGATAAATGGGCTATCTAACACTGAAAGACTTTTTCAAATCGAACCTGAGGATCCTGAGATTAGCGCGTTGAAGCAAACAAACAAACAAACTCTTCAGATGTATAGTAATAAGTATAGATTTATTCAGTAGACTATTTTGTTAAGTGTTGCTGCTGACACCTTCAACTGATGCTAAACTGCAAGCTGGTCTGATTAAACTGTAACAGCTTCATCGACTGTTGACCGGAACTGGTTCTCAAACTGACATTGAGATTCTAACATCGACATGTTGCGGCGGGCGGCGGTTTCATAAATTCTTGACTAACAATATCCTTGTTGTAATAAACTTTCATTTTTACGCGCTGCTCGTTATTGCGTAAAGTACTCTAAATGCTAATTCCTGCAGCGTTTACTTGTAACGCTTGCACTGAATGGCCTAATGACTGCACAACACATACCTACCCGCTTATTAGATCGAGGATCGATTTATTTGTCGGTTGCATAAGTCTCGCAGACGAAACGTGTGTCGGTCAGACCGGTTTATCGGAAACGTGTTAGGGGGTCCTCTTTAGCTTTAGCACTAAAACTCAAATACAGTGCTACATTTTTCGGTTTATGTCCCGGTTTATTTTTCATTACTGTTGATGGATTTCACTTATTGTTCATCAGTGATTACAATTCTTATTTATTTGTATAAGTACAGTACATTTTTGCTTGTTTAACAACTTTAACCCATTGAAAACAACAGATATTACTGCGGCACAATGCTGTAAGGTGTCCTGTCCAACGTAGTCTTCTTTTACTGTATATTTTTTCTGTGCGTTGAATAAATATTTTCTATTCTATTCGATTTTATTCTATTATTTAATTAAAATTAAAAAAATAACTAAAAGTTACGATGGATTTGTAATATTTGCATACACCTCTATAATAGGTATAACACCAAGAATAGATTCATAAATTTCATAATATCATGCTCAAGTCCGCTCTTAGGTTCCTTACCTGTAATTTGATTTGATACCAATCAGCCTCAATAAGCGCGGGATGAGAGCTTCTAAGAAAACTCAAAGGATCGCTGCTTATTCGAATATCACTCACTACACAGGCGATTTCCTCGCTAAATCACTAGTTGTTTCGTAACCAATTATTGGTTGATTGTGGAGTACGGCAAGTGAAGTTAAATTGGCGGACAAATATGATTGTACCGAGGTGAGAGAGCGCCAGCGTTCCGTAGTGTACCGCCGCAGTGCGGAGTCTCCACTTGACTGGCGGCGGCCGAGGGCGCCGCCGCGCGGCGAGCGGCGCCGGTCCGCCGCGCGGAGTCGCCCAAGTCGGCCCAAGGGATGAGCCGTCCGCTTTAATTCACACTATCTAGCGACTTACGAAAGGCTTGTTAGTAAAACAAATTTACTTGATCATACAACCAAAACACCTTACGTCTTGAACATGCGTACAAAGACAAGTTATCTATGACTTGACATTAATTAAATCATAAACATTGCATATTTTTCACCACTCATTGCATATCTGCGGCCATCTGCGAGCGTGGTTAAAGTTTATCTTTGTAGATCTGATGTGAGGTGAGACTTAAAGATTCTCTTAAAAGTAACACAGGTACACCAGAGTCGACGCAGTTTTTCATCACCTGCAAGCAAAGTAATGATGTCATCGAGTTGACATTGAATCGTTAATGGAAAAGTCGAGTTAAAAGTAATTATTTCTAGCAAAACAAATACCTGCTACTCTAATGAGAAAAGTATGTTAACGTAACAACAAAGTTTAACTTTGGCAGGGCTTGGGATGACGTCACCTCCGACCGGTTTTTTGTGATTTTAAATCACCAATCGTGACCGTGGAAATTCCACGGCGTCGTCGCGGCTTATGCAAAAAAACTACTCAGTGCTTCTTTCTTACCAATCTCTATAGGGGGGGTGGGCAATAACCTGCAATGTCAAATTCTTTTCTTATGGTTCGTAGTTACTTATTTCAGTAATTTGTACTTACATTAAAAAGCGTGACTTCCAGGGCCGTGGACGAGTTCGGCCCGCGTGTCGATTAAATACCTAAGTAATACTTTTACGATAAAAAATACAAAACCTGGCAGTGAGAGATACACCGGTGACTTACGGAGCATTTTGTCAGTCACGCCTTTATTTACCGGTTCGACCGGAGCTTCTCTGACCCGCCACACTCCGGCGCCTTTTCGTCTCTATAAAAAAGTTTATTGTATACGATTCTGAGTTATTGCAATACAATTTCAGGACAAACAATTATTTCATCTTTCTGGATACGGAGTAACCTAAAGAGCCAAAATGTACAATACAAACAGGACTTCATGAAAAAAGAAACCGGCCGATTCATTCATCGCATCATACCCACTGTAAAAGTATCATCGGACTTCTGTTAATAAATTATACATACAGGTAGGTATTAAGGTAGTTTGATAACTAACCATTTGCTTAAGTAAATATCTTTACGCATTGTTGGATAGCAGGCGCTTAATTTGCTTAATTATTGTAGAAAATTGCGAAAGGATCGTGAAATAAATTCAAAGGCTTAAAGTGCGTGCAGCTTATATTAGTGCGAATGTTCGAGTACAAAAGTTCTGGGATAGGGGTATGCATGGAACAAATGTGTGACGTAGCGTGTGACGATGTGCGGTTGCTTCATGTAGGTTGCTCACAGGTGTCGCTAGATGTCCGAACATGCCCCCGGCCTTGAAAGCACTGACTTTCAAGACTATTGAATCGCGTTGTTGGTCTGGGAAATCAACGGGCAGATTTTGGTGTATGCACGCCTCACGATGCCAGATGCGGTTTTAATTTCTGCGACTCTTGATACGCCGTCCTTACCGGGAATACTTTTGAGGACTCGCCCTAGGTGCCACTTTAAAGGGGGGAGGTTGTCGTCCTTTATGACGACGAGCGAGTCAGGTTGCAGGTCTTCCGTACTGGTCCTCCATTTAGATCGCTCCTGTAGTTCGGAGACGTACTCCTTGGCCCAACGCTCCCAAAAATGTTGCCTTATCTTCTCCACCATTTGGTACCGGTCGAGTCGATGCGAGTTGACATCTCGGAGGTCTTCACTTGCGGGTGACGTTAAGGATCGGCCAACCAAGAAGTGTGCAGGGCTCAGCGGAGTATAATCCTGCGGATCCGAAGACATGGGGGACAAGGGACGTGAATTTAGGATAGCCTCAATTTGCGTTAACACCGTACTAAATTCCTCGAAAGTGAGATGAGCATTTCCTACTACGCGACGTAGGTGGTGCTTGCATGATTTCACCCCAGCCTCCCATAGACCACCAAAATGAGCAGCGTAAGGTACAATAAACCTAAATTTAATTTGTTGACTCGTTGCGTAATCAATAATGTCCGAACTGCATCTCGATAGAAAGTTGCGGAAATCGTTCATTAGACCCACAAAGTTTCTACCATTGTCGGAGAAGATATCCGAAGGCTTGCCGCGGCGCGATATAAATCGTTTAAGAGCTAGGAGATATGCGTTAGTGGTGAGGTCACTCACAAGCTCCAGGTGAATAGCACGAGTCACAAAGCAGACGAATAAACAAATATAGGCCTTAACCGTTTGCGCGCCTCTGCCTTTGCGGTTCAAAATAAAAATTGGCCCAGCGTAATCAACACCACATTTGAGAAAAGGGTAGGTAGGAGTTATCCTCTCTGCGGGGAGGTTACCCATTAGAGGCGTAAGGGTTTTTCCTCTTAATCGTTTGCAAACAACACAATCGTGCACCACTTTACGTGCAAGATTTCTACCCCCGATAGGCCACCACCTATCGTGTAAGTTAAATAATAGTGTTTGAGGCGGAGCATGTAAAAGTTTGTTGTGCTCGCTGCGAAATAATAATATTGTAAAATAATGTTTACTAGCGATCAGCATTGGGTGTTTTTTCTCGAAAGAAAAGTGTGGAGAATTTTTAATACGACCACCAACACGAATAACTTTATCTTTGCCCATAAACAAACTAAGTTTACTTAAATTGTGTTTAGAATTCAATGTTTGTTTACTAGCCAATAACTTGTACACATCTGGAAAGGATTCCAGTTGCGATAGTCTGGTCAACAACGTTAATGATTCTCCGAGCTCTTCAACGCTGATACTGTCTTTCTTACGGTTTTTCTTTTCATTGCGTGAATTGAAAATAAATCGTAATATATACGCAGCGGCATGTATCATGCGAGAGAACTGAGAGAACCTTCTGAATTGGAACAAAGATTCGTTAGCCACCGTAGTTAGCGCAAAATTAACATTTGGTTTTATCTCTGGTAAAACGTGCACGTCATTAGAGTTAGGAATCGACAATAAAGATGCGCAGTCAAATTGACTATCGTGTAGGAAACTTGGCCCGGTCCACCAGATACCCGAATCAACCAAATGCTCCAGGTCAACACCGCGCGATACTAGATCAGCTGGGTTTTGTTTCCCGCTAACATGTCGCCATGGAAGGTCTTTGGTTAATTCGTGTATCTCAGCAACACGATTTTGCACGAAAGTTTTAAGCATATTGGGAGGCATGCGTAACCATCCCAATACGATCGTCGAGTCCGTCCAAAATAAAATGTCGTTAAACTGACAGTGCAAACTTTTGATAACCTTGTCGTACAACCTAGCCCCTAAAAGTGCTCCCATTAATTCCAAACGTGGAATGCTTAAGGGTTTTAAAGGTGCAACTTTCCCTTTAGAACATAACAGGCGTACTGATATTTCGAGGTCATCATTTACCGTGCGAATATAGATGCAAGTCCCATAAGCCTCCTGAGAAGCATCGACAAATATATGTAGTTCTATGCGTGTATAGTTACTACTACTGCCCATTACGTAACGCGGTACACGAACGGTATTTAAAACAGCTGATAATGACTTGGCAAACTGGTTCCAAGAGCGCGTGACGTCACAGGGTACTTCATCATCCCAGTTCAACTTTATTAACCACAGACGTTGTAATAAAACCTTAGCCAGCATTATCGTCGGACTCAGTAAACCTAAAGGGTCGAATATTTGTGACACATGAGACAAAATAGTGCGTTTAGTAACCTTGTCATTGTTTACGAAGTGAAATTGTGAATTAAAGTAAAACATATCGTCAACATTGTTCCAACCTATTCCTAATGTTTTAGAGTTGCAGTTGTTATCGAGCGTTATCTGTTTTTGTGCGTCAAGCGAGTCGCCCGGGTTCGAACCGATTGATGACTCATTAAAGTTGAATATCCACTTTCTTAGCGGAAAACAACCCAACTGCAGAGTTTGCGCGGTCTCCTTGCAAACGCGTAACAGATGTTGCCTATCATCTGACCCGGTGATCATATCATCGACATAAAAATCTTCCGTAATGATTCGTTGGACATCGGGATTAGTACACTCAGCGGCTAATTGTTTTAGGCAACGTACGCTTAAAAACGGCGCGGACGCGGTTCCGTATGTGACAGTGTTTAGCCGGTACACGCTGAGAGGCAGCGCGGGACTATCGCGCCAGAGAATTAATTGAAGGTCACGTTGCTGGTCCGTCACTAAACACTGTCGATACATTTTCTCGACGTCGGCGCAGGCCACGAACTGGTGCTGCCTAAAACGAAGCAAGATGGAGATGAGGTCGCCTTGTATCGCTGGAGCTACCATTTGGAGATCGTTTAAAGACTTGCCCGAGGTAGAAGCGGCACTGGCGTCAAAAACGACACGCAATTTAGTGGTGGTGCTGTGTTCGCGAAAGACACCGTGATGTGGCAAGAAATAGTGTGGTGAACCGTAGAATGTAACTTTGCTCATGTGTCCCAAATCCTCATATTCGTGGATGAAGTCGCTATACCTTCTTTTATAGCTTTCTGATCGCTCTAATCGTTTTTCAAGCGACAGAAAACGACGTTCCGCCTGAGAATAAGTATCTCCCAACAGTTCAGGTGAGTATTTAAATGGCAAACTAACACAGAACCTTCCTTCGCTATTGCGCGTAGTAGTGCGAACGAAGTGCTCCTCGCAAGCCTTCTCTTCGTCGGTAAACACGTCCCGAGCCGCGGGCAGCTCCTCAATCTCCCAAAACTGTCGTAACAAAGTGTCAATCGAATGCGTAAAATTACACTGGATGTGGCCGTCATTGCGTGCGTTTAAATGAACAGGACCCGAAATTATCCAGCCTAATTTAGTATTTAATAAGTGAGGTCCGTTACGTAACCTTATCTTACCCTGCGTAAGTAGATCCCAAAACTTATCGGCGCCTATTAAGATGTCAATAGTTTGGAAATTTAGAAAATGCGGATCGGCCAGTTGTACATTATCTGGAATACAGAAATTAGCGCGATTTTCTTGTACAACTGGCATAGTAGAAGTTATTTGCGGTAGTACAAAACAATTTAAGTTGGTGGTGTAGGTATTAATGCGCGATTTAATAGTTACATCACAGGTCTGCGTGCACTGTGTAACTGAATTACCTACTCCGCGAATTTCGTGAGTGGACTGTATCAATGGCGTATTTAATAATTCCGTTAATGATTTGGTGATGAAACATCTTTGACTGCCATTGTCGAGTAATACGCGAGCGGTGTGACAAATATTATTTATGTCAGTCACATCAACAAGGGCGGTCGATAATAAGACCGGTTTACATGAACGCTGTGCGGATTGCATAGCAATCTGTGTATGGGCATTGAATGACATGCACACTTTGTGATTGAAGTTGGAAGTGTTTTGTTTTTTGTTAACTTCATGTTTATCGCGCGTAGTGTGTGACGTCTGTAATGTCTCCAACATGTCCGCTCGGCTCTTTAAGAACTGCATTAAATCATCCAATCTAAGCCTGATTTGGGAATCGTGACAAGTAAAACTGCCTTTATACTGTTCCCACTCGCGTTCAGTAGTTTTATCAAGCTTCGAGACGATTATAAAAATAATTAAAGTATCCCAAGACGACGTAGGTTCTCCTAATATCTTTAAAGCGCGTAGATTTTTGTGTGTAGTGTCAATCAACTTTCTAATAAAGATATGCGATTCCTTGATAAGTGGTTCCATTGTAAATAATGCCTTGACGTGATTGTGAACTAGCAAGCGGCTATTGTTGTAACGATTAAGAAGAAGCTCCCAAGCTACTGCATAGTTGCTCGCCGTGAGCTCGAGCGAGTCTATTACTAGTATAGCACTGCCTTGTAGTGACGACTTTAGGTAGTGAAACTTCTGAACGTCACAAAGGTCTGTGGAATCATGAACTAGCGATAGAAATGTGTCCCTGAACTCGAGCCAGTTTTCGTATGACCCGTCAAAGGTAGGCATAGGTATAGTTGGTAATTTAATTGATTTTAATTTATTTAGTGAACTCGTGGAACTCTCCGCTGTAGCATTACTGTTAAGCATAGTCTCGGCCAAAGCAAGTGCACCGTAGTACCCATCTTCAAACTGCTCTCGATTCGACAGTTGATCTTCGAGGTTAGAATCGACCACGTTACATTCAATTTTACTTTGAAGATCGTTCAATTCGGTGTACAAACTTGCGGCGCCCTGAACGCGTAATTTTAAGTCTATGCGAGATTGAGCGCTTAAATTAGGATTCTCATTGACATTATTTAGGTAGGTTATAAACTTTGTAAGCCTAGACTTAACGATTCCGCGCTTTTTAACAAGATCGCGGATTAACGGCTCATTATTTTCATCACATATACGGTAGGGAGATTTATCGCGTGGTTTTTCTAAGCTCATTTTGGTAGTCAATAAAAGGTGGAGTACTCACGTATGAATCCTGTAGCGGCTGGAAATGGAACACACTCGAGAACTGATTGCGGAAGATCACTGAAATTATAATAAGCACGGTGGTAAGCAAAAGAAGACTAGGTTTTTGGAGTAGGAAGGCTGGCCGTGCGTACCGAGATTTGTGCGTATACTCTCGAGCCGACGTCCAGTTCTGGTCCGAGATCCAAACTCTCCCAAATCTGCGTGTCCTTGGGTGTCTTCAGAGTACAGCAAACGCGCCCATCAACCAACACGGTTCTTTATTAATTCCAAAGGTACTGTTTCTTGTAGATCGGCGAAGAAGGATCAATATGTTGGATAGCAGGCGCTTAATTTGCTTAATTATTGTAGAAAATTGAGAAAGGATCGTGAAATAAATTCAAAGGCTTAAAGTGCGTGCAGCTTATATTAGTGCGAATGTTCGAGTACAAAAGTTCTGGGATAGGGGTATGCATGGAACAAATGTGTGACGTAGCGTGTGACGATGTGCGGTTGCTTCATGTAGGTTGCTCACAGGTGTCGCTAGATGTCCGAACACGCATGACTATGTCCCTCCTTTTATTCGTTTTCGGCCTCGACACAAAGGGTGTTAATCAACTTAACGACTTATAAATTAATATAAACAAATAACTTTGGCGACTTTTGTATGGTGTTATGTTATCTACATGAATGAACATGTAAATGTATGCAGGATCTCCATACAAAAGTTACCAGGACCACATATACCTACTTATAATATTGCGATATTAAACTGAGGGTAGGTACTTTTTAAGTACTAAGTAGGTTGCCGGCATTTCTCGGTAAATAAATTATTGTGTGAGCCAGGGATATAAAATTGGGGTAAATTAATTAAGGGCGTACCCCGTCTCAATGACCTCGAGCATTTCAACTTCTTCCCTCCCCACTTCCTTTCCTCACCTCTGCAAGTTTACGTACGTATGCGCCATCGCTTTTTCGTAACGCCATCTAGTATAAAGTAAATGTACTATAATGGCCAACTTTTTAGGCCGCTAACGACATCTTACGGATTGTTGGCGTACTACTATAACTTGCAGTTGGTATTGAGACTTTTTAGGCCAGGAGCTGGCAACCCAATCGAACATAAAATTTTATTCATTAAATACTTACCAAAAAATCGTGAAAACATTTGTTTTGCACTTTAAATCCCATTAAATTCGTCAATCTTGTTGGCATTGCTTATGACACAGTAAAGCGACAAGGTACTAAAGTGATCAGTTACTTTTGACGATGACTTTACGGATATACAGGGTGTTTGGCAGTCGGGTGTAGGGGTTTTAAGGGATGATAGTAAGGGTCATTCTGAACATTTTTGACCACATTTACTATTATGCTAAGTTTCACGGTTTCCGAGATATTGATCATTTTAATAGGATTTTTTGTAATTTTTCCTTATGTCCGTGATACAAAAAACCCCTTAATTCAAGTATTAATTTAAAAAAAAAACAGTGTTTTCTTGCATGACTTGAATCACTATGAAATAAGGAAGTTTTAAAGCTACATGCCATTTTTTTTTCCTTACAACTTTTTGAGTAAACGCGCAAGAGTTACTTTCTCCATACTAAGAGAACCCCGCGTTTGTTTTTCACCAAGTATGGAAAAACCAATTTTGTAAGGAAAAAAAAATGGCATGTAGCTTCCTTATTTCATAGTGATTCAAGTCATGCAAGAAAACACTGTTTTTTATTTAAATTAATACTTGAATTAAGGGGTTTTTCGTATCACGGACATAAGGAAAAATTACAAAAAAAACCTATTAAAATGATCAATATCTCGGAAACCGTGAAACTTAGCATAATAGTAAATGTGGTCAAAAATTTTCGGAATGACCCTTATACTATCACCCTTAAAACCTACACCCGACTGCCAAACACCCTGTATATTTACCAGAAATTATAACAAACTCGTCAGTGGAGTACAACAGTGCGTCGTGTACCTTGCTCGTAAAGTACTCGTAGTTGGACGCAGTGAGTCGCGTTGTTGAGTGAGAGTAGTGTTGCACACTGTAGACACCAGGCATAGAGATATGACAGAATGCTAGTGGTGCACAGTGGTAAGTCGGCTTGCTGTGAGCAGAGATGGGCAAAATTTATTCGAATGACGAATAACGATTGAGAATAAAAAAATCATTCGCGAATAACGAATAAATTTTCCGAATGATTATTCTTATTCGTACATATGGCGAATAAATTATTCGCGAATAAATCATTCGATGAATAAATTATTCGCGAATAAATTGTATCACGAATAAATCATTCCCGAATAAAATACTACGAATAAATTATCCTTGTTTAAAAGTCAATCGCTATAAGATCGACAGGGGTATTAAATTAAATAAAGAAATGAAAAATATATAGTGGTTTTGTGTGGTCTTGTGATACCACATCACGGTTTTCACTCAAATCCGTGGAGTTTAACGAGCTATCCTTGCTGGACTGGATATTATCGTCATCGTCATTAACCTCACTCATTTTTTTGTTAAAGTAATACACAGACTTCAGAGATGCGACTGGTTTAGACCAAAGTATGCGAATGACTAATTTTTGTGAAATAATAATGAACACGGGTAAACAAACCGATAAGAAAATTGAGTTACGTGGTTATCTCGTTCATTCATATATCCATCTCTTTCTGGTTGGCTACCTGCGAGACAATCCCTAGACCCTAAAATATGCTCCAGTTGCATTTTAATGGTAAATTTGAAAGTGTACTATAATATTATTCGTGGTATTTATTCGAATAAAATAAAGAATAATTCATTTATTATTCGAAGAAGTGGTAGAATAATTTATTCGCGAATAAATTATTCGCGAATAAATTTATCGCGAATGATTGTTTATTCGAATGATTATTCAAATAAAAATTTATTCGAATAATGCCCATCTCTGGCTGTGAGACTGCGTCATTTGCTTGGAAGGTCGTCAGTCAGGTTGCGTAATTGTCCATTGTCGAGGGTCACCAATGTAGTTAGAGAGGGCAATAGAGAGATCTCTCTCCAGGCGGGTGTTATGCCTGGGGACGGAAGTCCATTGGGATGAAGTTGGAAGTGCTACATATATCAACTGACTGTTGAAATTTCGCTTGCGCGTTGTAGAACAGTTTAGTTCCGCTGTCTGACGTTGTGACGCTGTTGGCGCTGGCGAGTTGGTGGTACATGGTTTGCCGTTAGATGTCGCCATGTCGCCATGTCGCGCGTGGCTCCGAGCGGCACGGGTTCCCCGTTCGACGGCCAAGCGGCGTATGCCGCCCGTCGCCCCCGCAGAGACCCGCGTGTGGGGATTAGCGCGCAAACATGAATATTTTATTTTCCTCAAAAACTACAGAATCAATTAAAAAAACATCCGGCCAAATTAAAGTTCACATTATTGTCCAATTATAAGTTAAGTCTCATGTGTAAATATCGCATAATTAGGCAGTTATAATGGATTATAGATCGAGAAAAGGGTTCACGGGAAATTATTATACTCTTAAGATATAAACATTTGCGAAATATTTTTCCGTGAAAAATAAAGAACAAATGCCAAGCTAAAATATATGTTTTTTACAGATTTTTGTACTACATTTTGGCTTATTTGAATCGACTTGAAAATCGCTAAAATACGCCGGGTAGCCCCTTAAAGGCCGTAAGCTGACACTTGAGTGCGCCACCCGCCGTTTAACACGAGCAGGTGCCACCTAGGTACCTGGAAAACTGATTCCATAATGGGTTTCATATATTTAGGTTATTACAACTATATGACCGTAAAATAATTGCTGCGTTTTTTTTATTGATTTAGATGAAAGTCTTACTCCGCAGTATAATACATATTATTATCAAGAACCATATAAGTGCACTCAGTGGCAAAAATTACATCCCACAGTATTTTGTTCATACAGGTAGCAAATAATACATTCTTAATTCAGATAATAACGTCGAGAATAATCAATCAAATTCTTTTCAGCTTGTTATGTTTTCCAGTTAAATAATCTAAGCACGAAATGGCGTACCAACCATTAATTATATTAAAAGATGCAGTGCTTTTTAAAATTACACTCAGAAGTCACTTGAAATACATCTCAGTAAACGCCACAATTTAGTTACTATGGACGGGTGGATTGTGTTTTTTATTTCATTACCTTAGGAAGAGTCACGACGATTAAGAAGAATCCCATACGCCATTTTGAACCTGGGTTATTTAGATGAAAAATAAAACAAGCTGAATCAAATTGGTTGAGTATTATTCACATTAGATATTGTCCAATTTATAAAGTAAGAAATTGAATATTGACATTTTTATGAAAAAAGACGGGTGGGCGGTTATTTTTGCCGCTAAGTATATTATTATAGCGGCTATACTGTGTTAAAATTGTAACCCCCTTACTTATAAACGTGGAATAAGCTTGGAATAGTTTATGCCATGCTTTGTCACTTTCTGTCAGATGCAAATTTCACAATTACAGACAAGGGCAAAGCATGGCGTAAACTATTCCAAGCTTATTCCACGTTTATAAGTAAGGGGGGTGTCTATAAAGGTTCTCAAGCTACAGGCCGGCTGACAGACAGATGGCTTAGTAAAAATGTTTTAATGGAAAACGTAAAATTTAGACAGTTTTATCTGGAATCCTTAGTGGCTCTTATACTTACAAGAAAATAGATACGTACTACTCATACGTAGTTAATTTAACATAATAATACCTACTAGCCAATTAGGTATTACGAAATGATACAATAAAAATGAAAATGCACCTAAATGAAACTTATGTGATCCGATAGTAGCGCTATCTAGCCATTAAAGTAATGAAATTATTTTGTACCATTACTGTCGTAATAGTTTGGCTACTCGACGCTAGATGGCAGCATTATTCTGTTCGACCAAATTAAAATTTTATTACATAGTCTGCATTGAATTTCTATTTCTACCGAAAGTATATTTGTTCTTATCGTTACCTTTTTTCGGTAGTAAAATAAAGTAAAATAATTTGGGTTTACTTTAGATCTTTTAACTTTTTCTGTCTCAATAAAATTTTGGCGTTACTCCACGTCATTCAAACGTCAGAATAGTCGCATTACATATCGTCAATTCTGTTAATTTATTTCTTTCCATACCAATTTGTGAAAGAAATAGCTTATGTCAAATTAAATATCGCGCGGTTAAAATTTGATTTGTGAACTAATAATCAAAACCAAACACTACTGAGTAATTAATATAGAATCATAACAAGTGAAAAGAGAAAGTGCTTGAATTACAAAAAAATAAGTGTTACAGTGAGAAAGTCGAAAGTGTATCTGTTACACATAGTTCTATGAGTTAATATATTATTGAGACTTTTAAATGGCACCACCGCGAAGGATTTCGAAACAACAACTGGAGATCATGATAGATTTTCTGGAGCAGAACAAGTCGATGTGCATGGGGCTGCCGTCCAACGGCACGGCCGAGTCCACGATGACTAGTGCACATAACGCCGTGCGCCAGACTTGGTGCACACTCTCTAAACAACTTAACGCGGTGCCCGAAGGTGCTAGAAAAACTCCTGATGGCTGGAAAAAGGTAATTCTTAATTAAAAACAAAACCTTAATTAAACTTTGAGGTATTTCTTCAGAGATCATTTGAGGCCAATATTCTTAATTACATTATGTTATTTGTGTTTTTGCAGTACTGGTTTGAGTGGCGACATAAGAGCAGAAAGAAAGCAAATGATGCACGAAGATTTGAAAAAAGTCCATGCGGAGGTCCAAGCCGTTTTGCACCACTCAATGATTTAGAAGTGAGAGTGTTAGCATTAAGTGGGAGCAACTTAGTACGAGCAAAGTCAAAACCTATTAAGGAATTAGAAAACATGCTAGTTGATGGCTCAGATTGTGACCCCATTGGTCAGCATTCTCCTGAAACAATTAAAGTTGAGCCGCTGTACAATACAGCCAAGGTTCATAGAACCCGCAGTTCAAGCAAGACATTGGGTCAAAGAGGTATTTATGGATATTAACTATTGAATAATAATTACACTTAACTCCATAGTAATGATGTACCAGCTTTTATTATTTGTTTCTTTTTATAGATGAATCGAGATCTGGAACACCCCCTCCACGATGGGCATTGGAACTAGAAGAGAGACGCATAGCAGCAGAGGAGCGTATGGCGATTGCACTAGAAACCATGGCATCTATTATGAGGTTACAAGAGGAACGCAGATCAATGCTGGAAGAGAGAATAGCAGATACATTAACATCTGTTGCTGGAAATGTTCATGAACTCAGCAATGGAATTCAAGAAACAGTGATGCATTTACAGAGGATTAATCCGTCTTCAAATGGTCCTGACCATGACATAAAAGATCATGTTTTCATATAGCTTTACTAGTGATAATGCTGCACAGAGCCGTTGCTTTAAGTTAATCGTGTTGTGAATGCCTATACTTAAATAAAAGTAAAGCAGCAATAAACAGACATACCTTGGGCTATTCTTTCTGATATGTGGTTTGACACTAGATTCTAAATAAAGATCATAATATCGATACCTTAGTTCACAATTGTACTAATTACATTTGAAAAGTTATTGTAATTAGTATAATAATAAGTGCACAAAATAATAAGTTCGTAATTTTACTGGTAAAAACAAATCATTTAGTATGATTGTGCACTTGCAGGTCGAATGTACTTTATATTATTATGATATGTACTTTATATTATACAGTAGGTTAATATGTTTGCAAAGGCCGGTCCTTAATGTTTTTTTTGTAGTTGTTAGATACGGAATTCAATTGGAATTGACTTATATAAATACTTAATCTAATTGTAAGTAACACTACAAAATATTTTAATCATAAATTTAAAATAAAGTAATTTTCTTTTACTAAATGCATGAAGATTTAATTTAATTTAAGTATTGTGATTTTTATTACAGACATTTTACAAAGTATTTATTTTATTTTGAGATCCTCATATAATTATAAACAAAGTTACTTACAGCAATGGGCAAAACTAAGAAGATCCGTATTCTGGATCTATGTACACACTCGTACGAACGACCACCCCGTGAGACTAGTGAATGTGTAACCATTTATATTGATTTGCAATTTGTTTTACATACGAATTTCCTAGTAACAATTTCGGGCCCTATTTCATTTAATTTAACTTTTATCTTCAGCCAACTAGCAAAGGAGATTCCGGTGTCCAGTTCCAAATACCCCACTCTCGGCTCATTGCTGCTTCGTTTACTGAGTGCGGCTAATTTGGTGCGGTTCATCAAAATGTACCATAATACCTGGCTGGAAAGTTTAACACTCAATTTGGTTCGCAACACGCTGGAAATTTAAAAATGACTAATCATATTTACGAGTTCTAATATGTAGAAAGGATGAGACATAGGTATGCTTAGCATTTATTATTTTCAAGAAAAACACCGATAGCGTTATTTTTCCCTCTTGGGGTGCAAGTTATAAATTTGTAAAACTGGAACCAACCTTAGTCGATAAAAAAATGTAACCATCAGAAACGACGGAGATATCGAATTAACATGCATTACAAAAAATATATTTCGGGATAACATTGTCGGATTCTCGAGTCGCCGGATTTTCTTATAAATGTGACAGTCTGTTAATCGTACAGATCGCCATACGATTAAATAAATAAATAAATCGTTAACAAGATTCCGGCGAAACAAGAATCTGGCGATACGAGACTCCGACGAAACAAAAATCCGACGATACAAGAATCCGGCGAAACAAGAATCCGACGAAACAAGAATCAGGCGACACAAGATTCCGACGAAAGAAGAATCCGGCAAATCGGGAATTAACCGATTTTTCTGCAAATCTTGCTGGCTTTGGTAGCTTTAAGACTACGCCGAGCGTACGCCGGATGTACAGTGGCGCCCTCATTACTTTTATTGGGTTTTCTAATTAACTAAAGAATTTCCTTGGACCCAAACAAAATGTGTTTGTAGCGCAAGTATAAACACAATTTATGGGATACGTAACAAACTTTAATAACAATTCACCTTCGAGTTATTAACTTAACGGGAAAAGGTGCCACCTTTTCCCGTCAAGCCGACTACTCAAATGGTAATTGTTATTAAAGTTTGTTACGTATCCCATAAATTGTGTTTATACTTGCGCTACAAACACATTTTGTTTGGGTCCAAGGAAATTCTTTAGTTAATTAGAAAACCCAATAAAAGTAATGAGGGCGCCACTGGACGCTCGTCGTTTGCTCGGCGCAGTCTTAAGGCAGTGTAATGATTGGTTTCTAAAGTCTCAGTGTTTTACAGGCATGGAAGCGTTAGAGACCAGCATCAACTACTGGGAGGACGCGCTGGCGGCGTTCTCGCTGGGCGCGCGCGGCGGCGTGGGCGGCACGCTGGCGCTCACTTCGCCCGAGGAGGCCGAGTTCTGCCGCGAGATCCAGGACCTGCTGCAGAACGCTTACCTGCTGCAGGTAAGTCTGGCTGGGCGCGATGATAGACTTGACATTCTAGCGAATGTGCTCGTCTATCACCACCATAAAGCTTTTGAAGTAGGTATTATGTGGACTACATCATTTAACATTTTATTAGGCCAGTCAAACACGTCCACTGCTGGAAATAAAATGAACCAATATTAAATAAGTTATTAAGTATGTACCTAGTAGGCAAAATCGATGGCAGTTAAAGAAACCTTAAATATGAATATGAATTGTATTTTATGATTCATCAAGATCGTACGACTGTCATAGGTTAAGTATATACAAATGATGAGGGTGCGCCATACAAATAGCGGTTTTAGTTTATCCCTATGCGTCCAGGAGCGCTGCGAGCTCCTGTTCCTGGACCAGCGCTCGGTGCTGTTCCGGTCGGAGAGCGGCGGCGGCGACGCGGGCTCGGGCGCCGGCGCCGGGCGCCGCTCGCGCCTGCTGTCCACGCACACCGGCTCCTCGCACACGCGCCGCGACCACCACTCCAGCGCCGAGTCCTTCGCCTCCGCCGAGGACCAGGTCATACATTCACCGTTTTTTTTTACTTTATGTGAGACACAATCTGTCGCATATACCTACACAAGATATATCTTATAAAAACATAGAAAGACTTATATACAATAGTAGATTATGTTAAAGACCTTAAAATAAAACGCCTGCATAAAAAGAACCAACCAAGTATTTAGTCTTACTGTATACCTTACACCATTCCTTAAAAAACAAAAATGAACTGGTAGGTACATAGTCTGCCATAAATTTACAACACACGAAAGTTCTATTTTCCCTTGCAATAATATTATGACAGCGACAAGTGTCAACCTTAGCGATAATTAGATGCCACAGAAACTTTTGTCAAAACTGGTTGATCACTTTCTTGGCCGACAGTACTTTTTTTATTGTTGAGTGTGTTTAAGTTAGGCCAGAAAACTCCGAAGCGTTTTTTTTTCAAATGCATACCACCTACCTACTTACTATAACATGTCTAAATTAATTTGCTGAAAACTGAAACCGTATTTTGTATTTGTTTTTTTATTTATTTTAGGTAGCGGACCTAAGGGAATTCGACGACTTTAAAGATGAACTTCCAGAAGTAGAAAATTTAGAATTATATCAATTAGGTGTTAAGCAATTAGAAGCCGGCATTCCTTATAGGTAAGTGCATAAGAACTTCGTTAGTGTAAAGATAAAAGCAGAATGTTATTATTATTATAATGTAAATAATCGTCTTCTTAAAAATATAATATTCGTCATTGGTAATTTTAAAAGCAGCAAATATGTATCAGGCACTTGCAAATTTTGTTGCGAGTGGCGACAACCTACCGGAAAGAATCTAATTAACAGCTAGATGCGAATAGCACACGACCGATGTGAGATTTTTGGGGAAGGTAGTGGTCGTATTACGGCTAGCTTAATGTTGATGCTGACTCTTCGTTGGTTGCAGGACGCTACGCACGGAGGTGGTGCAGTGCGCGTCGGACTCGGAGTTCCTGTGCAAGCTGCACGCGCTGCGGCTGGCGCTGCAGGCTGTGTTCCGCTCGCCCGCCAACTGGGCCTGGTTCGTGGACGCCGGCCGCCAGGTGCTCACAGACCTGCTGCTCTACGCTGACAAGGTACAAACAAGGCTCTAACGCTCCGCACACAAAGTTGGCCTCTGCACCTCTAGTGTAAGTTTTAAGTCATTCAAAACACCTCTATCATTTTTGCATTAACTTTCAATTGATGTAGGAAGGTGGCAGCTCCTTTAGTGACGCGTACTATACAAACTAAATTATAATAGTTACTATGCCAACTTGGTCATGCCGTGTTTCCTATGTTTGTCGGGACACGGGAAGGGAAGGCGCCTGCCACCACGTTATAATGGTTGAGATATAATTTAAAATTGTTTATTTGTGGATAAGTTCTTTTGATTTTCAGGAACCCAAAGAGTTCTTAGTAGCGTATGAAGAAATGGTGACGTGGTCAACAGACCCAGCAAATTGGTCTACAATCGAGAGTGAACTTTCTAGTAAAGGAGTGAAGGTAAGATAAAATTCTTTATTTTGCCTATAATTAAATCCTTCACAGGCTCTTATAATCGTGTTTTAGTACAAAATCAAGATAAAAAAAAAAACATGTACCTATTTATTGACGTGTGTAATAAATAAAGTAGGTAATAATTTGATTCGTCGTGTGCTTATGTTTACACGAGGGGTCTGGTGATCTGGTCTTTAACTCGGCGTTTTGCCAGGTACTGACATTCTACGACGTGGTGCTGGACTACATCCTGCTGGACGCCTTCGAGGACCTCGCCGCGCCGCCCTCCTCCGTGCTGGCCGTCGTGCGCAACCGCTGGCTCTCCGATGGGTTCAAGGAGAGCGTGCGTACCCACACCTTTTACAACTTTAGCGACTCTCGCGACATGTTGTCTCTTTGACAGAAAGAACCATCTACGACAGTCTCCAGCACCAGTTAGCGCAACCGAATCTGACAAAATTCCATTGGATTTTGGTTCCCAGATTTATCTAGGGGTAGATCTAATTGGATTGATTTGAAATTCGGGTGGCAAATTTCAATTCTATTCTAGCTCATGTACAAAGGCGAACTTATCCTTTTAAGGGATTTCTTCCTGATAACCACCACCACTATGGTGGAAATGGTCTGGATTAGCGAGTATTTACGTGATGAGAATTGAATGTTTGTCGTTGTAATATTAAACCGTATTAGGGTAAGGACCAAAAAGTTGTCCACGCTAACTCAATCAATTAAATTTTCTATGAAACTTTTCCGTTTTGACACGAAAATTAGCCATACAAGTAAGGATACTTTTCGTCGCACAACGGAGCTTTTTTCGTCTTTGTCGTTTGTATGGTTAACTGCGCTTAACTGTGGTCCAACTTTTTGGGCCTCACCCATTACTGACACATAGAGTTCATCAACACTGCAACGGAAACACAATTTTCGTGATATTAATCAGAAGCTTACGGCGGATCGCAATTTTATTTTATTTTTAGTGAAAATATGTATTCTTGTCTCGTCTCGCCTCCAAAGTGAACAAGCACGTCCAACAAACACGCACACACAAACACACACACACACACACACACACACACACAGTTGAGTTCGACAAGCTAGAGTTATACCTACGTGTGAAATGTTCGGTTCGCGCAGGCGCTGACGACGGCGGTGTGGTCGGTGATCAAGGCCAAGCGGCGCTACCTGCAGTACCCGGACGGGTTCATGGCGCACTTCTACTCCATCTCCGAGCACCTGCTGCCCGTGCTCGTGTGGGGCTTCCTCGGCCCGCGCGAGCGCCTCCGCGATGTCTGCCTCGCCTTCCAGGTATCCGAAACATAACCTAACGAACGATTTACTTGTCATTTATAGTTTTTTTGTGATCTTTAATCAAAATCGTTAATTTTCCGGTAATTTTTCTATTTATTTTTACAATAATTTTAGTTTTGTCTATGACAACCCCAAATAAGGAAATTCTATCGTCCATAAAATGAGGTATGAACTGCTTAAATTAGGGACGTAGTTATGTAGTTATTGCAGAATTTTAGTTCGCCGACAAAGTAAACTAGCAACCCATTTTGCCTCGGTGCAAAAGTGCATCTTCGTACCGAAGTAATGTCACCAATAACAACCTCAAAAATATGGGTGATTTAAATAATTTCGTACAAATCCCGAAAGTAACAATGCTACATACCTACAGGCATACAATACGTACCTACGTTTATTAACTACTTTTGTCGGTCGCTCGGGTGGAAAGGATGATTCACTGAATTCTCCCTTAAACCTCTATTACTTATGTACGTTATTCTTGTCAAAGTAAGTATACCTACACATAATATAAAAGAGCAGCGCGTCGGGCACGATCGGTAGCCAAGATGTGACCCCGGGTGCGTGGTTGCAGACGGAGACGGTGGGGTTCATCGCGGACCTGTTCAGCTTCTCGCGCTCGCGCTACACCAGCGTGGACGAGCTGGCGGCCGACGCCGTGGCGCACGCGCGCGCGCGCGCCGCCGCCATCACCGACAAGCTCGCCGAGCGCGCCTAGCCAGCCCGCCGCCCGCCGCCGCTGGCTCGCAACCGACCACCTATAGCTTGCCAGCATTGCCGCAATCTAAAGGCAACAACACAGGGCCAATTACTGACTCCGAATTCGAGAGTCAATGCTGACCCGATACTGACGTGTAAATTGATTTGGAGTAAGCGACAGCGCTGTCCTGACTCCGGATTAATTAACACTGTGTCAGTATCGAGTCAGCGCTGCCTTGTCTCGAATTTGGAGTCAGTAATTGACCCTGTCTGCCTTGAGGTGTTAGGTGGCCAGCGAAAAAATCGTGCATTATTCCGTCTCAACTTGCTGCTAACTATTGATCGAAACAAAATTCTGCGCGATTTTTTTACTGGCAACATTACAGGTGACTTGTTAAATAGACTTTGTAAAAATGAGGGCCTTGTTTTGCAGTGAAATTGGCAACGTGATCCACTGTTTACACAAAAACTACCTTGTAGCAGTTGGCTATTTAGAATATTGTACTTACGTACCTATAGTAGTTTATATTGTCACCACGTCAAACTCTTTTACCAGGCCATACTTGCGCCCAACATCGGTATATCAGACAAAAGCCCTCGAATAGGCATCTGAAGCAGCTTTAATGTATATTCTCGTATTTGCCCGTTCATATATCGGATGGTAACTATTCATCTATTGAATTGAAACGTTAAACGTTTCCAGACGTGATCATGGAATGCTATTGGTTAACGATGACTTACTTTATGGTATAGGGGTTTTCCACAGCAATAATTACTTATAGGGGAGTTTTACAGAGTATTATTACATTCCTAATGCTACAGTCATTCGCGTATAAGATAAGAACCGTATATGCGCGATCGAAAGATTTCGATAATAATTCATACGCCTGCAAAAGTTGCCAATAGTACTTAGAGGCGCGGCGTAGCGTTTTAATCGCTGCATCGCCAACGTTCAGTCAAGAGCACCAATATGTATACTTACACCACAAAGTGTCGGGAATATGAACACAGACCTTATTACCATTGCAATAAGGTCTGTGTACATATTAATGCAACTCAGCGAATATTTATTTTTACCTTTTACTGTTCGTACTACGTAGATCAACGTAAGTGTGCGTCGCATCAAATGACTATCGCAAACCTCATTTTGGCCATCTAGCCGCGTTCTCTTGATAATATTAAGTATTTCTGAAGTGATGTTTCATCACAATCATCCACTGCCCGAACAAGCTTCCGAATAAGCAGACGCGTAGTTTAAATAATTATTAATGTATTGGGATTTGGTATATGGAATTGTTGATATTAACAATTTAAATACGATACTTAGCTGTAAGTTGAAAGTGTTAGCTTCTTTTGTCTTCCTTCACATACGTTAATACGTAACCTAATGGTTAATCCGGTCATTACTCGAACATTGCCTGGAGATGACCGGAACCGATCACAAAACAAGTCACATTGAATTACTTATTGTAAGATTTATTAAAATGCGTCAAGCCAACAGTACGATGCAGACTTAGCAACTTTGCTAAAATATATTTATACCTCCGATTTGAATATCATTTCAAATGTACATTTTACTGTTTTTATTCGAAAATATTGCTAAATATTGTATACTCTGATATTTCTCGCATTCCACTTTAACATAAAATATAGTAAATGCTGGTATTTTATAAAATAATTTATTTTTTTAATTCTAAAATTGGTTTTCCAATGTATCGATTCAATTTATGTAACATGAAGTTGGTAATATATTGTTAGGTTGGTTAATGTCAGTTGTTTTGATACTAAAGTTCTTGTTGTAGAGCAGCCAGGAAATCCCAGCGCGTCTACGCCGCTGTCACAGGGCATCAGGCGTTCGTTCGGTATGTTTTTATATTCATCTGGCGTGATTTTGTGTAGGCCTGAGTTTCGAACAAATATATTGAAATGCGAGTCTGTTGCTTATCCACGACACATTTTATTCCAACATGTCTATACATGCCGAACTAGTTTAAATTGATCCTTGCGATCTAACCAATAAAGTCGTTGTCTTCTACTATTTTAAAGGACTTCAAGAAAGGAGGTTCTCAGTTCGTCTGTATCTTTCTTTGCTGTATGTTCCCCGATTCGGAAAATTCTTTGTTTAAAAAGTTACACTTCCCAGGTGGTCCCATTGTTATAAAGTCAGGATCTGATGACGGAATTCTGGAGAAATCGAAGAAAATACATGGTGATTTGTGTATTTTTTATAATAGCTCGTGTACCTATTTATTGTGCTCTCGAAAATCACCAATTGGCAAAGTGTAACGAAAGATGACGACGACAGATTCCCAGGTTCAGATAAATAAAAATCCTGAAAAAAGTCCTGGTATTATGAACTTTAAGGGATTATGATACTTACATTAGGCTTATTAATTTTAGGCGTTTTGATACGGAACCCTAAAAACCGAGAAATAAAAAAAACATTAAATAATAAACCGCCACCAAAAAGTTAAAAATGATAATAGTATCAGTCAAACTGACGTCGGCGTCCCACAATATTGTCAACCAAAAGCTGAGGAGGAGGAGTATTTTTTTACTTTTTGGAAGATGTTCATTATACTTAAACTATATTTTTTAACTGAGGATTATGTGGTTAACGATACAATAGGAGACAATGGCTTTGTTCGAAACTCAAGACTCAAATAGATCGCGCTTAAGAAATACAAAATCATAAGACACAGAATTACAAAAATAATAGAAAACAATGAAGGCAACAGGAAATGTGTGTCCTCGAGGCAGTGAAACGGACACTAGCTCAACAAAATGCTGAGGTGTCAGACACCTACAGCGCTGGTTTTTAGCCAATCCCGACAGACACTGTACGACATTGTTTTTGGTCGAAAAAGTTAGTGTTTATCTTGCTTTTTCAGTCAGCGTATAGGTAGAGCTAAGTAAATTAGTTCCACCTATTGCAATCGGGGGCCTGTTTA
This sequence comes from Acleris laterana, assembly GCA_963966035.1. Lineage (NCBI taxonomy): Eukaryota > Metazoa > Arthropoda > Insecta > Lepidoptera > Tortricidae > Acleris > Acleris laterana. The sequence goes on along the minus strand of OZ014439.1, from coordinate 15,356,402 downwards.
TCAAAAGTTTGTAACTTGCAATGGAAGTGGAAGTCTCTCTTGAATATATGTGTTGGAAAGAGATTTACGCTTGCGATACAAGTTACAAGCGATTGATAAACGGGCGCCTGATCTCCAGTGACAGTGGACAGTAGCGACTCCTGCAACACCCAGGCACGAAATAATTTTATTTCGGTATTTTAAGAATTAATTTTCGATTAAGTTGAACTAAAACAATATTCAAAATGCATTTTCTTTTATAATTTTAATGTTTATGTCTATGTGACTTATATGGTAAAGTCCTGGGCACACCAAACACCTTAGCGCGTGTGGTGTGGTCCGGGCTTTACCGTCATCTAAAATTGTACAGCCGTTGATTGTGAGCGTATTTATTATTATTATATTAGTGTAAATATAGCATACATATACATTATTATTGCAGTTTTGATTTAGTACCCTATTGTATGTAACGTTTAATACCTTATCCATATTATAACTTCCCTATAATATGTTCAGAAACGATAAGCAAATGGCCTATATTATGAAACCTGTATCTGTGGTTGTACTTTAATGTTAACATTAAAGAATTACATGTCATTAAAGTATCGGTTATCGATGTAGTTGCATCTTAAGTGTCCACTTTAAAGTATCGGTGACCTATACTTTAAACACACACTGTGGATACAGGTTTCTCACATATTGTAGAAAACTTATTAATGCATATAGATACAGTTATGAATGCGACAGTACGCATAATTATGCATTAAACTCGTGTGATCTTGTTATACGCCAGTCACATAAATAAGTGTACAAGCGTTAAGACAATTACTTTGTTTTTTATTCAAATAAACATTACTTTGGCTTGACTGTAGCTCTTCTTTTTTTGAGGATATCGATCATACTAGATACTTAAGTACAGTCAGCATCAGAAGTAGCTACGCAACTGAAGAGGTCAAAATGATCTACACTCGACTCTATTGTCCAGAGAATCGTCGTGACTAGATCATTTTGAACATGTTATTCTGCTTAGCTACTTTTGATGCTGACTGTATGAGGCGTCGCTTATAAGGCTTCTAACAAATTAAACATTTCTTGATTCGAAGTTCGAACCCATTTTTGACTAACAAACACACTAAACAGTAGGGCATGAATTCCGAGATCTTGGAATCTCGGACCAATATTTCAGATATGACAATTCCGAGATTAGACGGAGCAATACCGGACCACTTTCAATATCGAAATTGAATTCCGATATTGGGCCTATCAATATCGTAAATCCGATATTCATTACCTTTTAATTCCGGTATTGTAATATCGAAAAAAACGTAGTATTTAGTTATCTGTGGAGTTGCCTGGTATAGTTTTTCAAGTTCCAACACATAGATGACATCACCTTCTACGCATTAAATGTAGGGCATGCAGTATCGGACGATTTTCAGTATCGGAATTGAAAGTCGGTGTTTAATATTTAATAGAAAGTGTGTTTTTCTAATAGATTCCTAATTCCGATACTAGTATCGGAATTCCGATATTGAGCCACAGTACCGAATTTCAATTCCTGTATTGGAAATAGGCCGATATTGTATGCCCTGTGTAATTCCGAGATTCCGATATTGAGGTTCAATACCGACTTTCAATTGTCCGATACTGCATGCCCTACTAAACAGAACGTTTCAGCGAAAACAAAAATTCAAATAAAGCATGAGATCGTCATCCTTCTAATTTCAAAATTTAAATTCAGTATCTAGATTATTTTTAATTAATACCTAACCTGTTTAATCCATGACCGGTCAGCTTTATCCGGTAACAGGTCATTTTGGTACTAGTGTCTAAACTTATAATGGTTCAAAATGTCTCATTATGAAAATGTACAACGGTCAAAAAGTATGTAAATGTGAACATGTTATAATGAACGAAAGACAAAACAATCAAATGTCACAAAAACTTAAGAGCCTAATTGTATGAGAGACATTGACGTACAAAAAGATAAATGGTCAAAATCCCAAAATATTCAATGGGTTCGAAAATCCCTTTGTGAAATTGTACAAAAGTCAAAAAGTATATTAATGTCAACATGCTTGTAAGAAAAAACGACAAAATGGTAATGGGTAATGTTGGTACAAGTGCCGGAATGTTCAATGGGTTAAAACGTACAACGGTCAAAAAGTATATAAATGTAAACCTGATTATAATGAACAAATTACATCATGTTTTGATGTCATGAAACCAAGGTGTCTAAAAAGTCCCGTTGACAATATGTGCTAATATCAAGCTGGGTAATTTTAGTAACATTTTTTACTTGCCTCACTTTATTATTAAAATAAGTGAAAGGGTAGATTAGTCCCATAATAAACAAATATAAATAAATAAACAACATAATTAATTCTATCGAGAAAACATTTCAAGTAGAGCACATTTGGTCAATCGCGTTTTGTACATTTTGGCCACTGAGTATTCTGTCCTGAAAACTTTTAGACAAATTGGCAATTTAGCCGTAATGAATTCTATCGAGTTTCGACTAAAAAAAAAGTTGTTCATAGCATATTTTGCCTTTAAAATATTCAGACAAAATGACCTGGTGGCACAAACATTTTGTACTTTTTGACAAAATTACATCTCGACCTTTTATGCATTTTGGCATTTGTATCAAAATTACCTGTTATGTTACCCTTTATCTGTGTAGCAAAAGGTTCGTATTTAGAGTTCTCTTCCCGCACAAAGTAGTTTTTTTTTTCTACAATAATACATACCGTTTTTTCTAATTTCTAATGTAGTTGTCTCCATATAAAATTATACTAATTGTAGTGGTCTCCATATAAAATGATCGTTAAGCTAAAGAAAATTTAACTTTGTAAACAGTTAAGGTACCTACCTTACGAGCTCTATGGAAAAAAAATCGTGTTCCAATACCTACTCTAACCTTAGTTGGTCTCAAAGAGTATTTTAATCCTTGATATAAATGGGACCCAAATCTGTCGATTTTCTCGCTGACTGTACATTTTATCAACCCTGTGAATGTCGATTGTCATGACTTAAAAAGTTAGTAAAGGTCTTCTAAGAGCATTTTCGCGTAGCAGCAAGGGATCTAGTAGCTGCTCTTACTGCCCCATCTCAGCTCTCCACCCCCTATGTCATCAATTAATCATGTAAAGCGGACCATTGTTTACTCGCTTACCTGAAAAGGAGAGTTAATGTTTTCGGGTGGAGGTATGTGGCATGTGACGTGCTAATTTATGGACTTACAGTAGAATCATTAACCTTTTCCACGCCATTGACGGATATATCCGCACCACTGGTTCAACGCCAACGACGGATATTTCCGTCATGGTTGACAGCGCAAATTAAACCTGAGTGGCTATGAGGTAAAGTTGACATTATCTTTGGTGTTTAGCTGTCATTGGCGTGTGAGCGACGACTTTGTTTTTGACATAGCGTTGAAAAGGTTAAGTCATTGGTGTTGTTATAACTATGTCTATTATTTTAATACATAAGTGGAGCCACGGTTTCGTTTGATACCTGTTGAAACATCCAACGAAGTAGGAATCTGAGGAATCGTGAACACATCATCCACCGTGAAGGACTCATCCGTCGTCCGCGGTCGACTCGTAAGGTTCAAATTCGCATCTTTAGAGTTTATATTTTTTCAGTTTCGTTAAGTTTTTATTACTTATTATACTTCCATGCTCATTACGCCTCATTAATCTCATTACGGTAGAAGTACCGGTTTTGGCCATCTTTACACCGTTTTTGGCCACTGGAAATTTTAACTAATATGTAAAGAATCATGAAATTATAGAAATATTTTTACATTACCTATTATTTTTAATTTTACGTTCGGTTTGTCATTTCGACCTAAAGTGGCCAAAAAGGGTATTTCTATCCTATGCCTTACCTAAATCTCGTTGGTTGTATTTTTCTATGGTCATACACTAAAGGGGTCTAAAAAGGATAAAATAAATTAAATAAAACGCAGCTTTATTAGAAAACTTAGTAGTATTTTACATAATATATTTAAAGTTTGCTTTATATTTCAAAATAATAAAATAAAACAAAAGTGTCTTTACATATTTGAGTGTATAAAATATGAATCTCTCATTCGATGGCAGTATTACCATTTCAAAGCACCGAGTAACATTGTTCAAAGAATGAGTATAAAGATTATTTTGGAAGTACAAAAAAACTTGATATACATACCTACTGTGAAATTCATGCTTGCTGACATAACATAGCCGCCGTTCATCATAATGATATTAGCAGTCTTACTAGAATACTCTTTTTAAGTTAAATAATTAAGAAACAAAATTAATAAAACAAGAAAGCCTGGCAATTATAACAAATAAAACTCCAATAAAGATAAAAATAATGTTAGATTAGATATTTATAATTTATAAGTCAACAATCAATATTTTTATATTTGGTGTAGTGCACAGCTAAAAGAACATCAGAGGTACCTAGGCACAGCCGCACAACTACCGTGTTCAACCTAACCACGTTCTTATGCCTAATACATAACCTGGTGTCTGCAGTGTTAGGGCCGTACTCAGAGTCCGAGAATAAAAAAGTTTGAAAAAAACAAAACAAATCTGTATATAAATGAGGGAGTTCCGAGGTAACAACAGAATACAACCGAATTGAGAACCTCCTCCTTTTTTTTGAAGTCTGTTAAAAAAGGAACGATTGTCACTAAAATGTCTCTGAGGTCGGCGGTAAGTCACTAATAATTATTAGCTATTTCACACTCTTCACCAAAATATTGATGTAGGTAGGTAGTAGGTACGCCGACTGTGCCTCGTAAAGTTAAGCCTACTTAAGTTCAAAATATATTTAAGTAAATATATTTTTAATCTCCTTTAATTAATAGCTAATAAACATATAATATTCAATAAATGTAGACTTGGATTGATAGACAGGCTTCCTTTGAAATAGGTTAAGACCTTATGACATAGTGAGAATCGATAAAACTACTCGTCAAGACTAGACTCTAGTTACAAGTTCGAAAATGATCACAAAACACTCGAAAGAAATGCATGCATACGTCTTAAAGTAAATGGAATCATTCTGACATCCGGAACAAGATCCTCAAGAGTCAATATATACATCAGTTAACCAAGCGGACTCATTCAAAAACCCAAATGATTGTGCCCAAACAGCCTATATTTGCCGCTCTCATTTGCTTATGCGAGCGTTAAACTCTATCTACGCCTGACCTTCAAGTTATTTTTGTTTTTTAATCGGTAGATAGGTAAGCATTGTTAAATAGGTAAGTACTTACCTTACATTGGATTTTATAGGTATAACGGTACTATTGATGCATTTTTTACAAACAGTTTAAAAATTAACTAGGTACGTTGAATTGTTGACGTTGTATGGAAAACGAATAAAATTAAGCAATTAGTAGATGTAGGTATTTAGCGTGTACATACCCGTTGGAATAAATACTTGGTCGGATATTCGGTTACATTATAAAAATGGGTGTAAAATTGAAGCCCAGATAGGATTAATTTGTTAATCTTACTCGAGTCAATGTTTAATATTGAATAGGTACATATCAGATCGCAAAATAGACTCCTGTTTCATACATTTTTTTAGAAAGTTTTGTTACCGCGATATATAATCATTACTTATCATGAATTACAATCCGCACATACACAATTATACAATGTGCTTATTCTTGACGATATTTTTTCAAGAGATCAAGTATGCCTGTGAACAGAGGTCTGGTTCTGGTTAGAAATGCCAAATCAAAGTTCATAGCTAATAAGTAGTCAACAAAAAATAATACGACTGGGAAAATAACAATAAATTATTTGGCGTCTACTAATACTCTTAGTAATTTTATATTATCCTAAGTGCTACGAGTACCTATAAATGAAGACTCTGTTTTTAGTGCTGGCACGCGTCTACTGAAAGCAACAGTAGCAAAATTAAACGTTTAAGGGTTACAAAAGCGCATTAAAAAGTCGGCTTGCCCTAGTTAGGTAATGCACCGTCCCTACTCGTATTCTCGCTGCCTACTAGCTACCAGCCTTTACTTACATATTTTACAAAGATTCACAATGATCACTAAAATTAAGAAAAATGGCTGCCGTGCAAAACATACTCGTTCAGTGCATATACATTCTAATGGACAGAACCGAAGTGTAGAGTGAATGATCTGATCAATCATAGTTTCCATTTCAATCAAGATAATATTTACAATATGGTTTACAACGTGATATTGAAATGTAGGTGATGCCATCATCCGAGTGCCACCTAGAACCACCGTATCTTCATTTGCGTTGCCACCGATCAAACGTCACGTGACTATTACCTACGAGAGTATATGGCGTTATTTTACGGCGATGCAATGCCTCATTCAACAGGCGGTGAAGCAAGGTGTCGTGTGAATGTTTGCGTGTCTATGGAGGCTCCAGACGGCGGACGTAACGGCTTGGGCGCAGACGTTATTCGGGTTCGGGCGAGTCGGGCGCGTCCACGGCGGCCACGGTGGTCGCGGCCGCGGCTCGCACTTTCTTCAGGTAGCTGACGCTGTCGAACTCCAGGCAACTCTGTGAGACCACACGATCAAAACATACTTCATCTTGTTATATAAGTAATGCACAATCAAGAGGTATCGTTGTATTGTAATAACAATAATAATTACTTCTCGACACCTTCCTCTTCCTCCAGCCCTAACCACCGGTAGCTTGAGCCTTGGTTTTATATTAGTATTGTTATTTTACTTTTATGTGTAGGTACTTTGACGACTTTTATGTGTAGGTTCTATTCTATTCTATTTTTTTTGTTTTTGGCAACCGGTCGCTTTAGGTTAGCAACCATTACTGCCAATGACACCTGACAGCAGCATGGTGTATAGCGTGTATGACCAGTTTTTATTTTTAATAGTTGTAGGTCCAAAAGAAAAACGTCGTCGTTACGTGTGTTTGTTGAGTACCTGGAATGGACAGACACAAAACATATAGACAATACAAAACACTTAAGACAATACAGGTCAAATGAACAGATGGAAATTGGGAGCGACAAAAGCGGGAAAAAGCACCTAGAGTTTGATTTTTTCTTTGCCTATGAATTTAATTAGGGAAAGTAGAACTTTTTTGTTTGATGATGATAGGAAAAGGAGGGTTTTAAGGTTGATGGGTTTGGGAATGCAGGGGGGTAGGATGTCATATAAAGAGACCGATCTAATCGGGCAGTTCAAAATAATGTGATCTGCTGTGCCTTCCTCCAGGCCACATGAACAGAGGGGGGATTGAACAATGCCCCATCTGTGCAGGCGGGAGGGGGAACAAGTGTGGCCAATGCGCAATCTACAAATGACAGATGTGGTCTGTTTGTTGGCTTGGCGAAACCGGAAGAACCATGGCTTGGAGGGGATGTTGGGCTGGATGTCACCATAATGGCGGCCTTTGACCGATACAGAACGCTCGTACTGCTGGCGCCAGTTAGATTCGAGGTCTAATTTGGCGGAAGATAGTAGGTCGTAAAAGTAGCACTGGGTGTGGACCTGACTGCCAATCTCTATAGCCTCCTTAGCACAGGAATCGGCAACCTCATTGCCCTGAATCCCAGAATGACTGGGGATCCACGCCAACGTGATCTCGAGGTTGAGTAGATGACACTCATACAGTGTTTGCCTGATTGATAAAACCAAGGGATAAACTTTTGAGTAAAAAGGATTGGCCTTGATGGACTGCAAACCGCTAAGAGAGTCTGAAAAAATTATTGACTTGCGGATCCCGTGGGACAAAACATATTTAATGGCTTCCAAAATAGCTACTAATTCCCCTGTAAAAACTGAAGTAAGAGGAGGGCTTTTGAAGTTAAGGATAATAGAGTATTTCGGAATCCAAACTGCCGAACCCACAGCCCCACAAACTAAAAGTCTGGAGGAATCTGTGAATAACAGCAGCCAGTCTCGCCAGAGACTGTTAATTTTGTCCAGGAATGCTATGTTGGCTCCAGGGTCATTTTTTGAAATACCAAAGTCAAGGATTATGTTGGGGTGGAAAATTAAAGAATCATAGGGGACAGAAAAAAGGGGGAATAAGGAACAAGAAAATGTAGGGTCCGGAGGATTACAGAACTTGCGAAAGCTATTTATCAAACACGGGGGATTTTTGTTGAACCAGTATCCGCAATCAGTAATTAGAGAAGAGAGTTCTTGAAGTTTAGGGACGAGAGGGTGGTCATCAAGCAGGGAAAATCTAAGGAAGAACCGGTCTGCCAAAAATTGACGCCGGAGTGAAAGAGGGGGGTCTACTGCTTCCACCTGAAGAGCGTTGGTGGGAGAAGATTTCATTGCTCCAAGAATGACCCTTAAAGCCTGAAATTGGGTTTTATCTAGTTTACCCAAGGCCACCTTACTGCAAGGAACCAGGGTGAAAGAGCCGTAGTCAAGAACGCTGCGGATAATGGCATTATAAAGGAGTTTTTGGGAATAAGGGTGAGCCCCCCACCACACACCTGAAAGACATCGTAAAATGTTAAGATTTGATTGACATTTTTGGACTATGAAGTCAATATGATCAGACCCGGAAAGACGAGAGTCCAGAATGACTCCCAAAAATTTTACCTTTCTCCTAACGGGTATCAGTTGGTTATTAAAGGCTATTTCAATAGGGGGGTAGGATCTCTTCCTGGTGAAAGGAACTACACTACATTTGTCGACTGAGAGGGAAAGACCATGAGTGGAAAGCCATTCTCCCAGATAAAATAACGCTTGATTGAGATCACTTGAGGCTACATCAACCGAGTGGGAGGAGGAGTACAAGACCAAGTCATCTGCATACTGTAGGATGTTGCAGAACGGGGTAACTGCCTCTTCTAGGTCATGGGTATACAGGCTGTAGAGTAGTGGACTTAAAACGGATCCTTGGGGAAGGCCTTTCCAGATGGATCTCGGAGCGGAAAGGACATCACGGTGTCTCACTTCGATAGATCTGTCCATAAGAAAGTTGCAAATGAAATGGGATAGCTTCTTCGGCAGACTCAGCTTAGATAATTTATCTCTGAGTAAGGAGAGAATCACATTATCATACGCAGATGATATATCCAGAAAAGCTCCAACAAGGAACACGTTCCTTGACAGAGCAATTCTGATGTCAGTGGATAAGATAGAGACGCTGTCCATGGTGCCCATTCCCCTCCGAAAGCCAAATTGGCTTTTGGCCAGGATTTTTTTGGATTCCACGAACCACTCGAGGCGTTTTTTAATCATGTGCTCCAGGATTTTAAGAAGACAAGAAGACAGTGCAATAGGACGATGTGAGGATGGTAAAATGGGGTCTTTCCCTGGCTTCGGTATGGGGATAACTATTTGTTTTTTCCAAGCTTCTGGAACAAAACCTAGGTCGAATAAATAATTTAATATGCTCAAAAAATATTTTTTGGTTGTTTGTCCAGAATTTGACAAAAAAGAGAAAGGGATATTGTCAGGACCTGGTGAAGAGTTTTTGAGGTGGTCCAAGGAGGCAAGGAGCTCCAACCAGGAGAATGGTTGGTCGAAATTGTTAGGAGGAGAGTTAGGAGGGAATGGAGTGGGAAGAGAATTAGAGTGGGGAACCGAGGGAGGAGATAAAGAGTCGATAAAATCCTGGAGCCAAACATTGGGGTCATTACTAGGAAGGTCCCGGTTTAGGTAAGAGCCACGATAACGTTTTATGGATTTCCAAAGAATTGCAGCGGGGGTACGGGGCGAAATATTATGGCAGAAGTTTATCCACCCATTCTTTTTTTTCTTTTGAAGAATCCGTTTTGTCGAGGCCACAGTCCTTTTGAAAGCGAGAAAGTTGTCTATGGACATGTTTCGACAGTATTCTTCCTCAGCTTCCTTCCTTTGTCGAATTAAATCCGAGCATTCAGAGTCCCACCAAGGGGGGGAGGACCTACCCACATTACTCCTTTTTTTAATTGGGATGTTCTTGTCTGCTGCCACTTTAAGGGCATCAATTAAATAGTCATGGCAGATAAGACCATTTTCTGTAGACACCGAGGGCATGTCACTGACAGCTGCATCTATGTCCATGGCAAATTGCTCCCAGTCTGCCTTGGGCAAGTGGTACCTATTATTATTTGACACAGCGTTGGGTTGGGAAAAGGATGAAGGAGACGATATTAGAATTGGGAGGTGGTCACTACCGTGGGAGTCAAGTAGAACTGACCATGAGAGGAGAGTGCCAAAATTGGGGGAGCACATAGAAAGATCAACCGCACTAGCATTTTGGCCAGGGGCCGTTCTGCGAGTTGGGGAACCATCATTGAGTAGGCATATGTTTTTGTCCACCATGAGGTCCACAAGATCACAGGCCAAGGAGTCGTAATCCGCACTTCCCCACATAAGATGGTGGCAATTAAAATCACCCAAAATAAGAAAAGGGCTTGGTAGGGCAGAAAATATAAGGTCTAGGTCAGAGATTTGGATAGAATGAGGATCAGAAATGTAGATAGAGAGAACAGTGAAATCCATGATTTTGGCAGCAACAGCATTGATGCAGGAAGGAGAGGGGGGGAGAGGAAGGAGGGAGTATGTGACAGAAGATTTGATAAGGAGGGCAACTCCTCCATAACCGTCATCTCTGTCATGCCGGAGGCAGGAGTACCCAGGAACCCGAAATCGGGATCCTGGAACCAACCAGGTCTCCGAAATGGCAAAGACAACAGGATCATACAAAGCAGCCATTTGTAGAATTTCGTGTTGCTTAGATCGAATACTGTGACTATTCCACTGTATGAGATGGAATGTTAATAATTTTTATAAATTCAGACAGTTTATTGGCAACGTTGGGCGGTAGGGGGAAATCGTCCATCTTGCTGAACATATTGATCAGCAGGGACAAAAGAACATCCAGTAAATTGTCACTGGAAGAAGTTTGGAGGGAGGGAGGGAGGGGAGCGCTTGGGATCTGGAGAGCAACACCATTCCTCGGGGGAGGAGGGTCTCGATCTCCAATTAGAGCACTGTATGAGGCACGATCATAGCCCTGTGCTAAGGGCTGACGCGGGGATCTCGGAATAGAGACAGATTTTCTATAGGAAATCCTTTGAGTTTGGGGGGAGGCGGCAGGAAATTGAGTCTGTGTGGGAATAGAATCATTTTGTGAATGATGGAAACTCTGTGCGACATCTGCATACGATCTTTTCACAGGAGGGAACCTATCACAAGCCTGGGAATAGGAAATATTTTCTTGAGCCATGGTATCTTTAATGGTCTTTTGGCGTGTATGTTCTGGGCAAGCCTTACTAGTGGCAAAGTGCTTGCCCGAGCAGAACAAGCATAAAGTCATGTCTTCCGGAGCATCACAGGTTTTACCTGTGTGATCTTGTGTGCATTTAAAGCACTTGGGTTTCGACCGGCATTGATCCGCAATATGTCCAAATTTACAACAGCTGTGACACTGTATTGTAGGCAGTAGATATGTTTCGACCGGCAATGATGTGTAACAGCAGAAAATCCTTGAGGGAAGGACTTGTCCACTGAATGTGATGACAACTGTCCCAGTGGGAACCCATTCAATGCCATCTGCCTTGTGTATCTTCCGGTTGAGTCTTCGGGCTTTAAGGATTTCTCCACAGCCCGATGGAAGTTCGACATCCCGAGCAAATTCGTCAAGTGAAAGATCGGTCGGGACACCTCTAACTATTCCCATGCGGGTGATATTAAAGGTGGGGATGACAGCCTCAAATTTATTTGCCACAAGTAGTGGGTTTGACAGAAATGTATTGGCTGATTCTGCGGAATTAAAATCGATACTTACGCGATTTCGGCCTATCTTTTTAATTCCCTCGCGGGAGATGTTTTGTACTCGCGAATTGACCATAACTTGTCCAAATTTAATTGGGTTAAGGGTTGTACCAGAGGAAGGTTGGGTTTCTGTCCTGGACACATAAACAAGGAAAGGACCTTTGTCAGTGGACGAGTATTTTCTTCCCTCTTTTAAGTTAGGGTGCTCAAACAAGTGAACTATTGAGTCGGACGGCGCCCTACTCCCCAACTTATTGGGAGGTTGGGAGCCCCCCGGCTCAAAAGATCTCTTGGTTGCCCTCCGTAAGGAATCAGACTCCATTGAATCCTCCGAAATCGTGTCAAGTGACTCGACATTCGGAACATCCCCGGATGACATCTCCCTGTTGGAGGTTATGTCTGGAGGCTTTGGCGGTATATGCGACATTGCGGGGTTAGCAGCGTACGAAAATAGGTTAAAACACTTACAGATCACCGAAGAAGCACAGTAACACAACAAAACACAAAAATAATAGCACAAGGCCACAAAATTTCGCAGGTCCGACACAAACACGAGCTGTCACCAGTACGTCGTCCTATGGCCCTAAATCAACCTATGTGTAGGTTTAACAGACGATTAGAGCGTTGACAGCTGTCAAAATGTATGAACTAACAGTCGATTGACATTGATTAAAGTTTGTTGAAATTGGTACTAAATGTTAACGATGTCGACCGTTAGTTCATACGTTTTGACAGCTGCACACTAATCGTCTGTTACGTTGTTAACATCGTTCGGTGAAATTGGTACTGAGCCTATACTGAGAATTAAACAAATTTCTAAATAATAATTGAAAAATAACGTTAAAGGAATACCCACATAAACCAGTGTCCACCCATGCATGCTTGTCACCAATACCTAACTAGCTCTTCTTTGAGTCGTCGTTGTTATTGTGTGTTCTTAAAATAAGGTGAGGGGTTAAAAGAATAGAAAGGAATAAAGCGAATAAGGTGCAGTACCGCGTACTTTAGCACATAAACCCCCTTGAAACCCTTGAATCTTTGCAACTGTTAATATACACGAAGATTCGCTTCCTACGTGTTGACTTGTACAGTCAACAGCATAAATAAGTGATCATTTATGTACCTTGTCACTTGAAAAAACGAAAATTGTGAAACGATTGAAAGTGACAAGGTACATAAATGATCACTTATTTATGCTGTTGACTGTACCAAACCAGTTTGCGCAGTTACTTAAGCACGTGCACGGGAAGATCATTGTCCAGCTGCTATGGAGCGTACGGCAAGGATCTTATATACAAACGTTTCCCTACTAGCAAGCATGTTACCAATTCGATGATTGAAAACTAGGGAAACTTCGGGTGAAACCTACAAACCAGTTTACTGTGCGTTACTTGCCATTGTAAGTATTAGATCATTGCCCAAAAGAACTAGCTGGACATACATTTTCGACAGGGCGAACTACTGCGAGTAATCGATCGTTCTAATCGTCGTCTTTGTTCCATTCTGCGTGGACAAGATGTAGGTAGCATGCAGCCGACCGTTACTTACGATCTCCAGGCAGGGTTTCATAAAGATCCTTAGAGAACTAAGGAGAATAATCTGTGTACCTTGTCAGTCTTGATAGCGCAAGCGATGCATTAGTACAAAGCCAAGGTTAATGCAGTATCTTGGTTTCCTGACGCTTGACGGGCGACTATAAGTTTGGAATTAGTACGGTCGTCAAAACCATTTCGAGGAAAAGGCACTGACTGACGGATAGGTCTCAGAATTTATTTCTTTTTCAACCTAGCCTCGAGGGCTTGCATTCGACAATGAGGTTAATTAAATAAATAAATCACTTCGCTTCGCTAGGGTTTACTCGGAAGGCAAACCGCCAAGAAATAGGAACCCCACTCAGCGGCGCCTCGACGAATTGTCGCTACTGTATAAGCCCAAATATAATTAGAAGACAGATTAGTATCAGTATTCAAATATAAAAAACTGACCGAGTGCGAGTCGGACTCACGCAAGAAAGGTTCCGTACCATTATCTATACAACATTTGACACTATATAACTTTTTTTTTGTTTCACCTGTAACAGTGTTCAAATCTTGAAAGTTAATGTTTTAATTCGAATTAAGTAGGTATATTTTTAAAGTTAATATAAATCTAAACGAGACTACGCGATAGCCTAGTTGGTAGTGACCCTGCCTACGAAGCTAGAGGTCCTGGGTTCAAATCCCGGTAAGGGCAGATATTTGTGTGATGAGCGCAAATATTTGTTCCTGAGTCATGGATGTTTTCTATGTATTTAAGTATATATTTCTCTATAAATAAGTATTTATATCGTTGTCTTGTACCCATAGTACAAGCCTAGAGCTTAGTTTGGGACTAGGTCAATTGGTGTGACATAGTCGGCCGTTTCCTCGTGATCCTGCTATTTTTGTCCTACTGACTTTCAACGGAGCCCCGCCCAAGGGCAGAGCTCCTGCTTCTAAGTGGTTTTGCCCTTCGGGCATCTGAAGCTACCTAACGAACCTAACCTACCTACTTTTACAACCATAATTAGTATTTAGTGATCAAATCTAGGTTCACTATTTGACTAGTAGGACAAATTAGTAGGACCACGAGGAAGTATGCTCACGGTTCATGAGATACAGGCTGGTGACAGACAGAGGGACAGTGGAGTCTTGGTAATTGTTTCGTTGGGTACGGAAAACTAAAAAGAGGTGAAATTGTGTTTCTATGTTGGGGGTTATATCTGAACATTGTAAAATCTTTGATTCAAGATTTGAAAAATATTTTACTGATAGGAAGCAACCTCATCTACTAATTTAAGGCCCTCGCGACCCGCCGGATCCATCCACCAGTGTGGGTGCATATTTTAACACTGATTCCTGCCAAAATGCAGTGGGTGCGTGGGTCCCGAGGGATTTAAGCCCCTACATTTTAATCCGTTAAACCACAGCGAAGCCAGGGCACTATAGTGCCAGACCGTTGAGAAGTCAATCCTGACAGCTGTCATCGCAGTACAATTTGTAACCAACTTTTGGGTTTGAGGTTATATTATAATTTGTACTGAAATGACAGGTGTCAGGATTGATTTCTTAACGGCCGGGCACTACATTAAATGATACCGCGAGAATCAACAGATGTTTGTATCAGAGGACATATTGTCTATTGAAATTGTGTGTATTTTACTGGTTTACTTAGGTCTTCAATCTCGAATACAAGCAGTATGTGCGTAGCCTATTACTTTCTCAAGTTCTTATTTTACCCAGAATTTAAGCCACAATTATCTTTGTAACCACTGCGGCATCACTGAATGTTTTAAAAATAAGGAATAACTTTTTGATTCTTTGATAACAACACCGTCATACACTAGGAGGTCACAACAAAACTGGGAACAATATCGGAAATTGGTAATTCTAGGCAGGCTTGATTGCAACTCTGTCTGCCTGCGCACAGTGGTCGCGCTATCTAAATATAGAATGTGGTTATACAATTAATAACAAGTTGTTAGGGTTGTTGGTAATTCTGTAGCTCTGCCTACACCAGTCTGGGATGAAGGCGTGATGGTATGTACAACTAAATAGTACTAACTTTACGTACAACAGTAAGCCATTAGTTACCTTTATCGTTTTTTTGGGAACGATAACACGTTTTTAAGCCGCCATATATTGATAACGAGGCCACTGTGCGCAGGCAGACTGACATATTTGGCATCAGGGAGTTGCCCTCCATTATTTAGTAATAGAGTAGCAAAAAGTAGAATGAACAGTGCACCTATCCCAACCGGTAGAAATAAATCTACAAAAATGTGCACTTATCCCTACCAGCAGGGATAGCTCGGTAGGGATAAGTGTACTAGCTGGAAAATTCAATGCTTCCTGGGACTCCATATTCCTACCTGTTTTAGCCCATCATAGTATGGGTTACTGAAGCTCTTATTCGGTTGATAGTAGAAGTTTTTACAATATAGAAGCAAGATGGACTAAAACAGAGCAAAATAGAGGCACTGAAACAGATAACAAATGGTACCACTGAGCCGTTTAATAGTGAAAAAGATAATCGTGACTACATGAGATAATATGCCCGCGGCATCCTTTATGATTAAGAAAATCAGAAAATAATAGGCACATTGGAAAAAAAAGGTTAGTAAGCTACAAGCAAAGAAAGACGGATTAATTGTACGTTTTATTAACAAATCGAATTGACAAGGATAAAGAAAATGACACGAATAATTTAACTATTATTCAAAATGAAAAAAAAACGATACTCAATAAATTAACATTAAATAGAATGTCAACATTTAAATTTTGAACTCCACAGAGATAACAAACTTATTCGAAAATACCTAACACTTTTTACCTGTAACGAACCTCTCTCGAATACCCATTCTGTGCGCGTAGCATGAAAACGACAAATTTATAATTAGTGAAAATGAGTCAAGTAAACACTTCATAATATTCACAGCTAAGGATTCATGTAAATTTAACCATATAAAATTTAACAAGTTATGGTCAACACCACATATACTACTCATAAAAAACATTAAGGATTCAATTTTAATATACCTATAAAAAATAACTACCATTAATAATTTGGTAATAAGTCTTAACCATTACTAATGAGATCTTTAATCATAGAGTTAGAATTTAAGTCACCTAACGTAATAATACTAGAGTTATTTGTTGAAGGCAGTCATTGAGCAACGGCGGGCGCTGCGCTCCCCGCGCTCCCCGCGCGCCCGCCGGCCTCGGCCGCGCGCCCTCACTGGCGCCGGCCTTCGTCTCTAACCTACACTTATTGTATTCTAATCACAGAACGCTTGAGGTAGTAATCATCATTTATACTTAGCGAGCGTTTTCTAATACTGTGCCGAGTGCCAAACGAATCGACGAATCATCATCCATTTCTTTGGTAAATAGTGTTAACATACAGCAAAAAATCATGATAAGTACACCGAGATTTAAGCCCCAAATCCAAAATTTACAAATATAGGTTAGTATGCAATGAAACAGGCATATAAGCTCGTGCGTTACGCAAATAGTTTTATATGCTAAGCAAAAAGAACAACTCGAATGTACTCAGAACCTTTCAAACTTCACCAGGTGTCAAAGTTAATCTCGGTTACCTTTCATGGAACTAGAAAACTTAAAACGTAAATTTGAAGCTGAACACATTCGAGCTCTTCACAAGGACGATCGAGCGACAGCGGTACAACGACATGTGAATATCAAACAAAATTATAAAAAACATTTTTATAAAGATGTTTGCGGCTCGTCGCGCGGCCGCCAGCGCCGA